>OY998118.1:15958806-17208806 GCA_963921985.1 Agrilus biguttatus
CGCTTTATTTATTGATCAACTTTTCGGGCGTCCTTGCTACAAAAAGATGTCTGTTATGTCTCGATTAATTTGTCTTAAGGAAGCATTTGTTTTTCCTTACAGAATACGAAGTTGATGGAATAAATCAACCAAAACAAGTGCAACTTCCAATTTCTTACGAATATTTAATATTATCAGCTGCTGGTGGTCTTTTATAAAAGAGATAAATACTTTTCATTCGACGTACTGTAATTGCGTCATTATTCTAAAGATAAATGTAGACATTGCAGTGTGTAGGTGGTTTTCTTTTGGTTGGTTGATATTTTATTTAATTATGAATTAATTTGGGTGAGATGATACTGACGATAATAGAATATTTAAAAACACTCTATAAATTTTATTAAAAGAGAAATAAAACTATTTACACACTTTGATAATATTGTTAGACATGGTGAAGAAAGTTGTAATTAGAGGAGCGAAACGTACGTTTGATTGAATTGATTGAAATTGATATTATTTGATAATTGATTGGTGATGACTCGTCATTCTTGTACTTCGTCTTGCTCCTCGGATTTTGAATTTTAAAGATCTAAATTGTTAAGATAAAAATGGAAAAGAGGTGTTGTTTGGATAGCTGATTTGACAATCGATTGGTTAAGTTAGATTTGTGGGGGTTGAAGGAGGGTTTATTTTTATTAGTGCCTTAAAAAAAGAATAGGACAGTAAGATAAAGAAGGATGTACACTTGTAGATGTTGTTCTAGGACAAATTTAACTGTCGCGAAGGCAAGGATTTTGGACAATATAGCAAAAAATAAGAAATTTCGATAATGTTTGACAGGAAATTTATGACAGTGGAAAGATTAATTGCAGGGAAATAAAAAAAAGATTTTTGGGTGTTTTCTATCTTAACAATACTAGCAGATATTTTAAGTGAACTGTAACGAATGTAAATTATTGGCCGTAAAAAAATAAAGGAATGTATACAAGCAAAAGACAATAAATACCATTCACTATATACAGTAGAAAAACTCAAAACATATATGATAACGCAGGGAATACATTGTCAGACAAGAATACCTTTTAGAAAGTACATATTTCTTAACAATATTTAAGGGTACTTTATAATTTTGATACTCGGATCAAGTGTTTCCTTCTGACCTGCTTCCGCCACTATATTACATATCAGGTTGTAGTTCATTGAGACGGTGAGAAATATCAGATTGGCAGAGCTTTGCTCGGATACTCTATGCATCATGAATGTAGAGGGCTAGAGGGTGTATTTTGAGTTGCATAGTTTAGTATTGATCACAGTTATATTACTTGTCAAATGAGCATTTTTTTCTGTTAAATGTGCATAAAACGATTTTTCTCGGTAGTGAGACCTTGTTAAATCGAATTCTCGATGTAAAACAGCTTTACCTTGTGAATTTTAGATGGAGCCATTTTCGAGAAACCACTTATGTGTAACTACATATGTTTTTGTTGTGTGAGAAAATATTTTTATTGAAAGACGTCTTTCTTGAATTCCCACAGTTACATGCTAAAATTAATTGCGACTAATCTAATTAACTTGTTGACCAAAGAAACGATGAAAATTGGTTTTAAATATTTAATAACAACACTTACACTATCTATATTTATAACAAGGTAACTAACTTAACACATATCGAAGATAGTAAGCTCTTTTATTTGTTTGACTATTGAGTAATTGTATGAAATTTGAATTATATATAAAGAATCTCTTTTTGGATGGCTTTAAGAATGCTCGTAAGAATCTGGCAATTAATTTCTGGTTTCCAGCTTAAATAAACTATAATGAAGTGGGGGTTGACAAAAGCTGTTGCTAGCCAGAGGGCACAGTATGGCAAAACGACCATAGCAACAACCCCACAAGTCATTGCACTGCTTCAGGTAAACACCCCGGTTAATTTGGTAATTTTACCAATACCTTAAACGTGACAATACAATGAAAGTTTGACGATGATCATAGTAATATGATAATAATATAAAATGATTTTGAAAATATTGAATGCCAGTTCACGCTTAAAGGAAATAAATAGTTGTTTGAACTAAAACCGAAATTTGGAGAATGAATATAACAATAAGATAATAAAAGTGAACGTAATTTTGAATATATTTACGTTTAACAAAAGAAATTAATATAATACAAAATAAATAAACACGACTTCGTACCAAATTTAAAATTTCCGAGAAACTATTGCTTGAAATGCTACAACATTCATGTACATATAACTCGTGTTATATTATAGGATAAATTATTGGGCAGTTCGTGTAATATATTTTCCTACATTATATAAAGTATGTCGCGAAAAATCAATTTTACAAAGACTTGCAACCCTTTTGCAAAAGAAAATGAATAAAACAGAAGTCCGTTTTTATTACAGTTGCATGTTTCGATTTGGCATAACAAACGAGTACCTGAAAGATTGTTTTTGACTTTGTAGTGAGTGTCACATCGCATCATCGCGGCTTTTAAGAAAACGTCTTTGTCTAATACCGTTTGGTTTACTTAACAATTCACCACCGAAAGCTTTTTCAAACAAGCTCGGAGCTTTCCGCGATCCCTTTAAAGTGCAAATAAACGATCATTCGTTTTAAATCATCTTCATAAATTTACTTTGTTCGAGAAGGATAACGCATTTGCGCCACCCAAACAGCGATGCTGCGCTGCGCCATCGTATCTGCCGTCGCCGCTGTAATTCAAACAATCCTTTCAAACTGTTAATGCATTTCGATCATCTTTCGCCAATGTGTACATACAATATTGGAGAGAAAGCAAGCACGGGGGAACTATAATGCACGTGTGTATAAGTCCACATTAAACAAGTAGGAAACCACTACAAAATCTTTGGGAAATTACAATCCATTTATTTGCTAACTCCTTCATCTGAATGGATAGTAGGAACAACGAACTTTCGAATTAACGTTTGAACCATCAAAAACGGGATTGTTGGATTTCAACCTCAACTTATATTAGCTGTACAAATATGAAAGTTCGTTTTTTTACGATTCCAAAAATTAAATTTCCAAAAAATTTTCAAGTAAACTTTTATTACAATAATAACCACTATTAACAACAACATTGTTCCAATTTATGGGCAACTTATGGATTCCATCAAAAAAGAATTTCGGCTGTTTCGATGCAATCCATTCATCGAGCCATTTTTTAACTTCTTCATGTTTTGTAAACTTCTGCTCCGCCAATCCGTGAGCCATCGATCGAAACAAGTGATAATCGGACGGAGCGATATCAGGAGAGTAGAGCGGGTGGGGTGTCTTGTGGTCCATTCTGGTCGTTTTGCTTCAACTTCTCCGTTCAGATTGATTAATTGATCTTTATAACGAGCCGCCGTAACTGTTTCACCAGGTTTGAGAAGTTCGTAATACAAAATGCCCTTCTGATCCCACCATATGCAGAATAACACCTTCTTTTCATGGATGTTGGGCTTCGGAGTCAACTTCGGCGCCTCTCCTGGGTTCGTCCATGATCTCTTTCGTTTTGGATTATTGAAATAGATCCACTTCTCGTCACCAGTGATGATTCGATGCATGAATGACTTGCGTTGTTGCCGTTCAAACAAAAGTTCACACATCGTTCTTCGATTTTCTTGCTGGCGTTCAGTCAGTTCATGTGGCACCCATCGTCCTTCCTTCTGGATCTTGCCCATGTCATTCAAACGGTTCGAAATTGTTTGCTGCGTCACACCTAAGGCGTCAGCTAATTGTTGCTGCATTTGGGCATCATCTTCATCGAGCAAGGCTTGCAAATCATGGTCTTCAAATTGCTTCGGTGGTCTACCGCGGGCCTTGTTGCTCAGGTCAAAATTGCCTTCTTTGAACCTCTTAATGGCATCTTCACCATAAACTTCAGCAATCGTTTTGTGTGCTTCAACGGCATTCTTCTTCCAATTAAACATGAACAAAAGCACTTCCCGCAAATGCTCTTTTTTTGGCCATTCTGTCGTCATTTATAAAATTGTCTTAAAATTTTATATGCAAACCTTTTTTAAAAATTCAAGAAGCATTAGATAGCGCTTTAAACACTCTACAAGACAGATACAAACACAAGTTAAAAAAACAGGTTTATTCACAAAAAAATATTAGATAAAGTAAAACGAACTTTCATATTTGTACACCTAATATAAACTTATTGTTGATTGAGAACGTACGATATTTACCTCTTTTTATATATCTATAGCCAGCAGCTATCTGTTATTCAAAGAGGATACCCAAAAATGGCTGCATCTTTCCCGCTTCCTACTGAGTATATGTTAGGAGTATGAAACCCGCCCTTGCGACCTCCGGTTCTCCTGAAAATAGACCCTAACCATATAATCATAGATTTTTGGATTAGTGGCTCCAAAATTTCACTATGAGTTATAATTTCATTAAGCATAAGTTCAAAAACATGGGCATAACTTTTTACCACTTACGCATAGTAAACGTATAATTTATAGCGATAGTTTGGAGCCATTAATCCAAAAATCTACGATTATTTGGGTATGAATAATTCAAACTTAGGCATTTTAAAATAGATATCGCTTGGTGTAATGTTAAGGCTAGGGTGGTCCACGTCCGGGAGAATCATTGAAATCGAACGGTGCATGATTTTACCTTTTTTGGACATACTATTTCTATTTTATACTTGCAATTGTTTATGTGAGGTGTCCATAGACACTACCGAAAATATACTCCAAAAATACATATTCATTTAGTTCTGAAACTAGTGAAACTAAAATTTCCAGCTTACCTAAATTTTACAGGAAACCAATAGTAAAAATTAAGTTTACGTAATCGAGTCTACCGTTACTTGGTTGAAATTCATGTTATAACTAAATAAAAATGCACTGATGATTTTCAACTTTTTTTATTGATCACTTGACGATCGTTTCGCCAAACTTTGGCCTCGTCGGAGGTTGTAGACAACTTAAAACTATTAACAATATTTGGTCTTAAATACTAACTGGAAGGGTGGTATCAGGAAACAAGTTTAGAAGTGGGGAGCTACTTAATTCTGTCTGTTCATTGAATAATCTATTGCTATTTTTAAATCTATTAATTTCTACAATTTCCAAAAATGATAATTTTTGTTTTTTGTTTTCTATATTTAAAATTTTGAAATTATCGTCGAAATTGTGGTTGTTACAATTGAGGTGGTTAGCATAGTTGGAGTCTGTTTTTTTATTGTTAAAAGATCTTTAATGCTCACTAAGAGACAGATCTTTTAACAATAGAAAAAACAGATCCCAACTATGCTAACTTATTATCCATTGTAATTTAGTGACGATGCAGTTAGCAAGGCAGTAGATATTATATTTATTAGTATAATAGTCTTTGTTGAAGCCATTTGGGACGTCGCTCGTTGTAAGATACCGTTTTTGTTATATTAAATCAATTAAATAGTCATAATCCCATATAGCCTATTACTGAAATCTAGGATCTTTAATTTTACCTTCGACGCCATAAAACGAATATAAATATAAAGTCCATAGGTAATGGTAGATTTTGACAACGATACTAATTTTGTAATTAATGCCGTTCATGGTGCATTCACTGTGAAACATTTTAATAATATTTAGGTCAATGGATACACTTTGAATGTAACATTTTCAATAATAAGTCCCATCTCATTAAAAATATCTCATATTGGGGTAGCTATGTCGATGACGTAATCGTTGTTTGGTCAGTTAAGAAACAAAAACTTAATCAATTTTTAAATTTACTAAATTTAATTTGCTCAAATATGCAGTTTACAATGTAAATTAAAGTAAACAACAGTATCAATTTGTTGGTTCTCAAAGTATATAAAAACTAAAATAAAAGCACCCTTAATTTCAGTATTTATAGAAAACCGACCACCACAGATGCTATTAATCCCAGCTAACTCTAAGCAATCATTTAACATAAAAAAAATAGCTGCTTTTAATAGTTTAATACACAGGGCAATAGGCATATCCCTCACTGAGAATGATTTTCAGATAGAAATGAGTGACATAAAAATGTTAACTTTAAATAATGACTACAAAACAAAATTAATTAACAAAATATATAGGACAATCAGGTAGAACGATCAAAACCAGACTAAAACAACATCTGTAAGCAATAGGGAAAAGAAAAACGTCCACAGGCATATCTGAACATTGCATAAATTGAAATAATAGTATTTCAGAAGAATAGATCTAATTATTGCATAATACCCCCAAAAGTAAAAGATTAAACTTATTCTAAACCTAATCTAAATATAGTTATATATAAATCCTACTACTACCACACCAACCTTTATACTAAGAGCACTATAAAGACTTGTAAAGTTCTATTTTATTTAATATAGTAATTCTGTATCTTTGATAATGTCCTACAGCCGAAACGGTCGTCAGAAAACTTCAATAAACTGCGTAAAACCTATAAAATGAGCTGTTGTATTCATTAACTTAAATAGATAGTAATTTTGTAAAGAAACTATTATTTATTGGTATTTTACGACGGTAAAACATCTAAAACATATCAAACGAGAATAGTAATCTTAACAGGGACATTAGTATATAATAACATAAACATGAGAATCTTCAATTTGAAAAAATATTTCATTTAGTTTTTTTTTTCTGTGTATTTTACTAATAAACAACATTAGTGGTCAGTAAATTATCGAAAGTGCTTATGATGTGCTGATGATATCTAATAAGATCGAAATCGCAATCCACATCTAGTAATTTCGATTATTTTTTGACCAAGAACTAAATTTTTTTTATTAATAATTATAAGTTTATGAGACATGTGTATTTGAGTGCAGTTACCCGAATGAACTGTTGTTTATGTGTTTTTTATCGTTTGTGTAGGTAAATACATTTTTAGGGATTGTATTGTAATAACGAGATATAGACCGTTTTATGTTGAAAACAAAATTCGGAATCGACGCTGAAAGCTAAGAAAAAACAAACAAACAAGGTATACAATAAGGAGGTACTAATACCTAGCAATTACAACTCCCTGCCGAGCTTACTTTAAATAAGTGGGAGCTTTAGGTACGGAAGAGGCGAAAGGAAATAAAACGAGTTCAAATACGCGTGTTCGATGTGAAAACAAAAAAATCCGACTGGTTTTTACATTGGTAATCTTCTGTTTTCGCGTCCTTGTTGACTTGAAAAGAGGTTTATCGATTGAAGCTCCTTTTTATGAGATTCCTTGGAAACATCAAATTTACTTTTGGAAAACAAAACCAACGAGCGCGGTTCCTTTTGCGCTATTGTTTTCCTTTCAAAAAGAAATCAAAGAACGGTTAACTTCGAAAGTATTACACCAGTAAGGCTCCAACAACAAGTTTACTAACATCCGAATGCCAGCACATTTTCAACCAAAGGCAAAGAAATCTAAAAACACAGATTTAGCGAGAAACTGATCTCACACAATGTCTTTTAATACTTTAGACCAACTCTATATCATAGACTAGTCGTATTATTACAACAGATAGCATAGCATATTAAATTCTATTAGAAGACTTCACCAACAGCAGATGCCTGTCTGTTTATCAAATAAAGTACCTGAGCCAAATTAAACCTACTCATGATATTTTGGCAGTTAGGGAAATCTGTATCAGTCTAGCACCATAAATAGTTTCCCTAAAATAATGAAATACGTAACTAACTTTTCCACTGTTTATTCAAAACCTTTACAATTGTTTCACCCAACATGGGCATCTTCAGAAGACATGTGACTAAAATTAAGTACAAAGATCTTCTGTATGTATACATCTGTGAAATTAATCTAACGAGTTGTGGAGGGGAGTCGAACATTTTACAATTTTATTTAAAATAATTGAATCATAAGTATTTTCTATTTCATTTAATGTTACAATATTATTTTGTTGAATATGTTTTTTAATTTCTAGTGATTCTACAATGTCAAGTTTTTTACCTTTATCTAAAAAATGTAGGATTTTAAAATTATTAGTTTCATCAAATTCGTGTTTCTTGCTCTTAATATGGTTCATAAAAGTAGATTTCCCTGCGTAGTTTTTTATATGTTCATTGAGTTTTTGTTTGAAAGACCTCCCCGTTTGTCCTATGTATGTTGCTTTGCATGTGTTACAATTTAGTTTGTATATACCGCATTTATTCATTTTTTCGGTTTTGTCTTTGTTGTTGATTAAGTATTTTGATAATTTGTTGTTTGTTTGTAGTTAATTTCTATAGGTGGTAATGACAAATACATTCTTATTACGCTGGAAAAGAACAGTGATAACTCGACATCCGTGGGTTATTATTGTCGGCAAAAATTAAGTAGATGATTTCCTTATTTCCTTGTAAATAGCAGTGTGCTTTGCCTTTCAAATACACATATGAATTTTTCCTGTCTTTTATTTTCTTCTTTACTTAATACCTCATAAACTAAAATGTACACTGATTTTAATATGGCCCGTCAAAGTGGTTAGATTAAAGACCTCTTTGGGTCTTAATAAAAGCTCCGCGGACTTTACTTTTAAATTATAATTTTCATGTAGATGCATGCCGAAACGCATTTTGCGTAACCACGTTAAACTATTGAAAGAAAAATTTTTGTACCCTGAAAAGGAGAAAGAACTTCTTGGACGTATTATTCGATACAAAATTGGCACGCCGCTTACTCTCAAAATGCTAAAACATCAGGTATACCGATTTATTGAAATTAATGGAGAAAACCATTTGTTTAATGAAAAAGTGAAAGCTTTTGGAAGAACATGGTTTAAACTTTTTTTAAAGAGACATCCTGAATTAACTCAGCGTTAAATGCAACTCAGGACGAGCCCAAAAAGAATAAATATATCTCTGGAATCAGTGACCGATGTAACTTAAGACATTAATGTTAACATATACTGTCAGCCTTAGTACGTGAGCAGATGATTGTTCCAATGTCACGGGTAAATGTGAAGACAGTTAAAGAAGATGCGACAAATTGTTCATTCTACGATCTTCTGACCACATCTGTGGGCTTTATTAGAAACAGTATATGACAATGCCCCTAGGTGGTATTGTTTTGAAGCATCATTTGTATTTTTCTGATTTTTTTGTTTGAATAAACATTCATATGAGGAACGTATATTTATTAATCTTTATCTTTACCAACAAAAATTTGAAAAGGAAAGTTGGGTAAGCCTTATCTGGCTTAGGTAACTTAGTTAATATTTATTTACACAGTAATTAATTCATATCTAACCAGGGTGTCCACTGCAAATACTAGGAGAAATTCCCTGACTTTTCCCTGATCATTTTGCCAAATTTCTCTGACCAAATATGTTCATTTTAAGGTTCATTTTCTTCAGTTGTTCGAAAATTAATGAAGAATTTAATAAACTCAATAATCAATGGGCTAGCCATCGGTTGGCTGTCCGAGAGAATATTAGAAGAATTTTAGATAAAATAATTCCGAGAAAATCTCTCTATTAGTAAGGGGAAAAAATAATTTCTATGTAGAAGCTAATCAATAGAGAAATTGAAATAAAGACATATACAAAATTAAATCTATATTGAAATAATTTTTAGAAAAAAATTAATTTAAAAATCTACAACTATTAGATCACTTTCATGATGTGAAATAATTTTAACAAACCTATTCTAGTCGATTTAGAAAAATATTGATTCTAGGACTTCTCAATTCAAATCTGAAATACTATCAAAAATTTACTAATTACAATCAATTCAACAGTGAATGTATGAAACCTCGATTGATTTGTATTGTGTTGTTCGAGAGCAGTCGTCGAGCTTTTACGTTGAAAGGTCGCTATTTTACCAATCATTGTCACACCTTTCATCGACCCTGTTATACCTGTTATACCTCACACGGCTTGGCCACAACCAATTTAAAGTACAAATCGATAGATCATCAAATCAAATTATTTTCTCTATACACCGAGCAGATGTTATACGTTACAAGATTCTCAAAAGGACCGAACCGAATTCAAATATTTTTTAACTAGTCGCCTTCTTTTTATTTTTTCTGACTTTCTGAGACGTAAGACACCTGCACACAAGCATTATCGTGTGTGTTAGTGTATATAACATATGTGTATAGTATTCGTCATTACGTCACCATTCCTGTACTAATTAAGGGAGAAATTCTTCCGTGACACGCAATTAGTAGATGTTAACCGTGTAACTACAAAAGCGTAATCTTAATACCCGTAGCCGATTATCAGATCGTCAAGAAACGCAGTTGGCCAAGTGCTAGTTAACGTCGAACTGCATGTAAATAACCTTTTTTTATTTATCTACCTATACCTTCGCATATACGAGGGTGGTTTGATAAGTCCGTGACTTTTTGAATTTCCCGTGCAGTAACTGTATTGGTAACACTGTTTCCGTTAAATGCCATCTATCGGTAGACCACTGTGAATTTTTGCGCAAGCTGCGACGTTTAGTTTATGTTTGACAGCCATTGAAAGCAGCTAACATCGTTAATTTCCACAACAATGGAAAAAAGTGAACTTCGTGTGCTGATTAAGCATTACTGTTTGCGTAAAAAATCCGTTAAGGAAACCAAAGAGGAGCTTGATAAATACTACGGGGACTGTGCACCGTCGTTTGCAATGGTTAAAAAGTGGTTTACTGAGTTTGATTGTGGCCGCATAGCCGACCCAGTGCAAGTGACGCCGAACGTTCAGGTCGCCCAAAAGAAATCGTTGACAAAATCCATGGAATAATATTAGATGATCGAAGGTTGAATGTGCGTGAGTTGGCTGAGGCTGTAGGCATCTCAACTGAGCGAGTGCATCACATTTTGCATGAATATTTGAACATGTAAAGCTGTCGGCACGATGGGCAATGGGTACAGTACCGCGATTGCCCACGATCGACCATAAACATCACCGTGTAACAAGTTCAAAGGAGTGTTTGGAATAAAAAAATAAATAGAAACACGATGGACTAAATGTATCGAGCTAAAAGGATTATGTAGAAAAATAAAATGATTTTTAACTGAAAAACTGATGTTTTCCTTTAGAAAACACGGACTTCTCAAACAACTCTCGTATATAGATACGTTCCTTACCTATTCTCACTGTGTCTAAAGTTACGTTTAATTTTGATGCGATGTCTATCTCCTGTATTACTTCCCTTATCTACAATTTCGATGTGTCCGTCCACAAATCATTAATTAATGACTGATATAATGATCAGGACTACTTAAGCGACTTCAATATTAAATTTAAGTAGCTGTGGTGATTGGATACCTCCATCACTGCATAGATGGTAGCGCTTACTAAGGCACTAAATCACAACTGCGTGCTACCGCGTGAGGTTATAAACTCTCGCTTCACACGGTTCACGCTATCGAACGAAGTCGGAACCTTCCCTGTGGGCGCCTCAGACATAAGAACATAGCTAAAAGCCTAGCCCTGGGCGCTTCGTGTACCTAGTGAAGTCAAAACCTTCAACGCAGGCGCCTCGGCAATCGAGCACTGTTGAAAACCTAGCCACTTGTGCTTCGTGGTATGAGGCGCAGCTTCGTCGTGTGTTTTCTGCGCCCTCGCTGCGCAACTGGGTGAGGTTGAAACCATTGCCACTATAGGATACGTGCTTCTGTAGTTTAGTTAATAATTGCTCTGAAACCAGTTGAAATATTTTAACGAAATGAACGCACATTAGCTATTAATATGATACCTAGAGTTCTACGGTTCTAAATTAAAGTAGTTTATTTACGGGCATGTGGATGTTAAAAATTCATTATATTTCTCTAATATTCAGTAGAGTAATATTGACTGTATTTTCTCAGAAAATACTAAATAGCTCATAATATTATGCAAGAAAAATTGTGTTGCAGTAAAAATTAAAAATAGTTTTCATCGTTCTTTCTTGATGATAACATGCACCCCGTTTAAGTATATATGTACCGTGCAGCTAAATTAATTCCGTAGGAGGTATCCTGTTAATTTGCCGACTTTCGAGGTACTGATGTCAGGCTTCTATGTTTGAAGCGCATTAAAATAAAACGAGACATGCAACGTAGTCTAAGTACCTTCATATACATTTTATATATATTTACGTTTTAATCCTGCTAAGTTAGACAGTCGTTCGTTCGTTCGTTGCATTATGAATAGTTCTTCGACATTATCTTTTACAGATTTACGTACTTTGAATCTTATTAATTATTTTCCTCAAGAAAGGTTAATTTTGTAAGAACAATTCTTTAATTTTCTTATTCTTTCTTCATAAAATAGGAGGTCGACTACGAATGATATAAACTTGATTCACACACAAATAGATCAGAAAATTCTCAGAAACTATTGATGTAGAAGGAAATTAAAATCATAATAAAAATTGGATTGATTCGGCCGTTATTTTGTGATAATTCATCTTAACGATAAATGAAAAACACTACTTTGTTTATTATTATTTTATCTATTCACAAATCCTTGTTACTATGGTTTCGACAAATGGCTTGTCATTATCAAACAAGTGATTCAAATTGAATGAATACAAACAGATGTACAGTGATGTTTATATATATTTTGGAAATTCCATTAAATATTAAATGTACTGAATAATACTGAGTGGTACAAATCTACCTGGTCGTTTAACAGGTTATTTTCGGAAATTTCTGATTCTTTGTATACTTCTAAGGATTCTAAAATATTAAAAATTGAAAAACTTCAAAATCCCCCAAAATAGTCTGCTTGTTTCATTAGATGTCACAAATATGTTTACGAATATCCCAATCACAGAATGCCTACCTCTAATAAAAGACATCCTTAATCAAAGCAGTATAGACATTAACTATAAAACTGAGCTTATTAAAGCATTTGAATTATGTCTTAGCCAAAATTACTGCCAGTACAATAAACAGTTTTTTGTAAAAAAATCAGGTTTAGCCATGGGCTCCCCACTAAGTCCCTTACTAGTCAATATATTTATGCAAAATGTATAAAATAAAATTATGCAATCAACATTAGCGAATAAACACATAAAATTTTGGTATAGGTATGTGGACGATGTTATAGCGTATTTTTCAGGAACACACCGACAATTACACACACATTAATACAATTCGCCCCAATATAAAATTTACGCTAGAAATTGAACAGAACAACAAAATCAATTTTCTTGACCTACCCTCCAATATTCAGATAATAAAATAAATTTTGATATTTACAGAAAACCAACATTCACAGACGTAACAATTCATAATAATTCAAATCACCCTCTTTCACACAAACTTGTAGCATATAGTTCTATGATACACAAAGCTTTTTCAGTCCCCCTTTCAAACGAAAAATTAAAACATGAGTTAAACATCATTCTAACAATTGCAAAAAGTAATGGTTTTGATCCAAGAATAATTCAAAATTTAATCCGTAAAAAGCAATTTAAAATAACATGCCAGTCTATATACCCATACATAAAAAACAAAGAATGCAAATACATATCATTGACGTACTTTGGTAATATTTCAATAAAAATCGCTAATGTTCTATCTGCAAACAACCTAACAGTTAATTTCAAGACAAACACAATTTTAAAACACATACTTTTTAATTCAAAAGATAAAACTGACAAATTTGAAAAAAACTGGAGTCTATAAGCTAGAATGTACAGAATGTGATTTCTTTTACGTAGGCCAAACTGGAAGGTCATTTAGAACTCGTCATAACGAACACTTTCGATCATTTAGATTAAGAAAAGATAATTCCAATTTTGCAAACCATTTTTTAGAAACAGGCCATCAGTTTCCTGCTATAGAAAATATTAAAATTATTCATAATGTAAAAAGGCTTTACACCTAATATTTTAGAATCCTTAGAAGTATACAAAGCATCAAAAATTTCCGAAAATAACCTGTTAAACGACCAGGTAGATTTGTACCACTCAGTATTATTCAGTACATTTAATAATTAGTTGAGTTTCAAAAATTAATATAAACACCACTGTATATATGTTTGTATTCATTCAATTTGAATCACTTGTTTGATAATGACAAGCTATTTGTCGAAACTATAGTCACAAGAATTTGTGAATAAATAAAGAGATAATAAACAAAGTAGTGTTTTTCATTTATCGTTAAAATGATAATAACTTACAAAGTTCTTAAAACCAATAAGTCCACAAATACTGCTGCTCTTCTCGGTACAGAACGTTTAACGTTTCCTGTTGCTATTTAGCAATCGGTTTATTTAGGAGCGATTCTTTCTTTGGTTTTTGAAGAAGCAATTCCAGAAATAAAATTCCAGTTAAGAAGTGCCATTTTAAACACGCAACAAAGAAATACAAAGTCCATTCGTATATGTAGCATAGGACATGTGGGAACTATGTTAAGGAATAAAGAAATTTCGACAAGTCTCTTGACTGTTTTGTTACTACTTTGACTCGAAGCGACGATTGAAGGGGAACAAAGAGAAGTTCTGAACAAAGAGCTAGAAAAGTTGAAAAGCTATGCATGTGCTACTGCCACTAGCCTCTCTGATCAAAGACGCCTGTTCCGAATTTCAATGGTAACGAACCAATAGTTACACCCTTTCATTCCAGACACTCTGATTGAAATGTATATTTGAATTGGTTCATGTATTTATAAATCAAACACAGGGCAAGCAGTGACTACTTTTATTTCATTCACACTATAAAAATATAATTAAATTGTAAAAAAATAAGCTCTAGACCGTAGTTAATCGTCACTTATTGCCCTCTACGTTTCGGCGATTCCCGTGAATAACATCTTCAGTAGTTCTTGTTTCCAGAGTGGTCTATAGACTTTGACCGACCACATTGGTGAGAAAAACACCTGAAAAGGTCGTAAACACGATTCGACGAAACTTTAGGGTCAAAAAGTCTTGACCAATGTCGGCCATAAAGCCTGAAACTTAACAATTACATTAACATTACCGTATAGTTCTTGAGCTGAAATAATACGTGTTAAATTCTGACAATATATATGTTGTAAAATATTGTATAATTTACTGCTGCATCTTTTCCTTGTCATTCTGTAATACTCTTCACCACAATTATCTGTTTTTATACCTTGTATTCACCCCCTGCAATTTATGACCTACAGCTGCCTACAACCCTATTTCTTCATCATCGCCACAGCTATCCTTATCTCTTATTACTGCGTCTTTCCTTTTCTTTTTCTTCCGCCTCTTTTCTCCCTTAAGTTAAGTCAGTGTTAAGTAAATCGCCGCCAAATGAACAACGTGTATGCGCACCCTCACAATCATATATTGTAACACTGCACCGATTGTGATTTATCTCGCTATTCTTTCAACTTCTTCCCGCACCTGATTGATACCAAATGTGAATTTTGTAAATTTGTCAGGACGTTTCATGTACTACCACCGCACCCTTAAGTTCACTTGAGATATATCCAGTGCATTAAACAATATAATTGTCACCTTCATTAACCTTTTAATTCTATATAAAATCGTAGCGTTAGGTAAATTAGTTAGTCTATGGTATGTCATAACTTGCTCTCTATTTAGGTCGTTTTAATAAAGTACCTTAAATTCATTTTCTTTTGCAATTATATCCGTATTGTTAATAACAATTAAGTTCGGCTATTATTCAAAAGTGCAATCGTTCTATTATTTCGGAAATCTGTATACTTTACATCTGAAGACAACGATCTGGTGTTTTAAGTGCATAATTTCTTCTGAATAATTCAATGAACGCCCAGTTATTCGGTACTGAGTTAAAAACAACGACAATTACGCCGACCATCCGAAGAATTCGAATCATCTTCAGAGTCGTGACGTAGCATACGTTATACATAATGTATACAGTTTATATAGTTGTTGTTCTTTATTTTAAACGTACTTTAAATTTTATAAGGAGTATCGAAACCTCGGAATGAAAAACTAATAACAAGGATATAGGAATACGGAATCAACAGAAATAACTACTCCGAGGGCTAATACCCCTACCGAAATTGAATTACACTGTTGATTCCGATGTATTCTTAGACGAAGATATAACATATTCAAAAAATAAGGAATTAAAATCCTTATTCGTCTAAATATTAAGATCAAAGATCTCACATTTGTAACGCGTTCTACCAAGTAGGCACAACGAACCGAAAGACATATCCCACGACCAGTTTCGATCTATCGGGTCTCATCAGGTGGGCGCTGGCAGAAAGAATATGTAATAACAAGAAGCTCTCGCAAAACATTCTTAAAAGGAAATTATTTAATTTTAAAAAACATTTCCAAATACTATCTTAACGTTAACTCATGCATATTATGCACCATAAGTAAAAGTTTAACCGACTATAGGGAGATTCTAATGCATGTATGTATTTCAAATTCATCGAATATTGATAAAGGCGTGACAGAACTTTACTCTATTCGTCAGTAAGACAATGAGGGTCAAAACAAATGCACGCCACTGACGAGTGATTGAAACTCTGATGAGGATATCTACTTGACAGGGTCACATTAGGAACTTTCAACATAAGTAGCGAGATTTTAAAAACCACCTTATGCTTTTATATAAGAAATTGAATCCTGGCTAGGCACTTGGTGAAACATATTTAATAAGATAATAAGATTAAGAAATTAAACACTTGGTACACTTTTGTTTCACAGTTTTTATTTAGAACACTAACAATTGTTTCGACTGCTAAGCCATTATCAAAGAAAACGATGCAATGACACGTTTAAAGCTGTTCGAAATTAATTCTTTGGCGTACCGCCCCTACCCAAACTGGAGGGCTAATCGTGAAGCGGCTTTTTCGAATCATGTGCGTGGCACACAGAAATCACACCTTGGTCATTGTTTACATGTCCCTTTTCTTTTAGGCAAACGTAGGAGTTCTAGCAGAACTGCGTTTTGTGTTGCCCAATAATTTACTACAACCTTGTGAAAACGACTGTTCTTAGAATTTGATATGGTCACTTAAACTTGTACATGTAGTGTATAAATACTTCAAATGGGAAGACATTTCAATTTCTTTTTATTTTATTGATTAGTAACTAGAAACAAAAACAAAAAGTAACGTTGCATGAGACGTTATTACTAGACGGTAACGATAATGGTTGAAGTTCCAAATAAAATGTTACGACGCTGTAATGCATTTGTCTGCGTCTTCATACAGTTACCGAACAAAAATTCTTTGTGTATGAAACTTCGGTACTTTAATGAAGATACGTATTCACTTGTCAATAAGTTTAAAATACTCGAAATATTCGACTGAAAGGTATTTACGAAGTATTCGTGTTGGTACCTACTATAAGTGAATAAATTCGATGTGGATAAATTGACAAGAGGTATTTTGAAATTGACAAATCATTTTGTATTAATTTTCTGATGATCAAATACTTATTACCCATATCATTACGATGAGACCTTAACAGTAAAATAAAAACGTTTCAAGTTGAACATACAAAAGTCTTAAAAGGACAATCAATTAAGTCAAACACAGCAATCCTTTGTTTATATAGTATATTTAGTAAAAACTGGTAAATAAACCTAATAAACATAATGAGCAATAGAATTCTTGAAGTAATTAATATACGCAATCTGCATGTCTGATGATCAGGTCAACAAAATTAGGGGTTAAGAAAACTAAACAAAAGGTGCTCGTTTCCGACGTAATATGCGACACTAACTCCAAATCTGACATCATTATTATCTCAGAATGTCGGGATTTTGAAATATCCTAAAATTCAAAGAATTGCAGTTTTTTTGCTTTTTGTGAGCGATACTACGTTAACTAAAAGGTCAAAAGAGATTAGCCATTTTCGAGATATCTTTTATTCAGCGGAATTACAATGTGCCCTCATAATTGCCCTTGAAATATTTTAACCTCAAAACCAAATTGTTCAGTATGTAGGACATTACCTGAACCCGAACGTTCGGGGAAGGGTATCATTGTATATATTTTGAGTTGTTCAGCGTTATTTTAAGTTATTTATTATATATACCACCCTTATTTCTTCAACAACTAATTTTACACCATCATATAATCACAATAGCCAGCCGTTCTTTGGAATTTGTACAGGACCCATTTCATAGTCAATTCACAAGAACCCGTTTTTACCATTCTTCCCCCCTATAGGTTAAGTAATTTATGTATATGTATACAGTTTAGTATTACGATATCTTTCAAATAAACAACAGCAAAATCCAAACGTACTTCAAATTGAATGTCTAATACTTTCATAATTTAATCAAACACGAAAAAGAAAATAACGCGATTATTTTTATAATAATGCCAACACAAATGATTATGCTTGTTTGGTGTTAAGATTAGGATATCTCGAAATATCAATGTGCTTGGAGCTTTTCTGGGGCCAGATACGAAAATGATTAATAATTGAAGGAATTAAAATCACTTTTAAGTGTTTCAAAATATTTTATTGTAAACTCTACAATTTTGTTTCGACATAATAATGTCTTTCTCAAGAGTAACAGATTTACTCTGTTGTGTCGAAACAAAATTGTAAAGTTTATACTAAAAATTTTTAAAAAATTAAAAATTGTTTTTAATTCCTTCAATTATTAAAATAATATTTTACAAGGATTCGACCAGTTCAACAATTGAACAAATGATTAGTTTTCTCTGTATATTTTCTCGGTTCCATATGACAGTGCTCCCGAAAAAGAGAGGACAACAAAATAAAAGCTTTGCTGTGGCTTATTGAAAATTCGAAATTCGATGTAGATACTATTCGAAGGTGAACTCAAATCTGGCACCAGAAAAACTCTAGCACATTGAAATTTTGAAATATCGTAATCTTAAAGCTAAACAAAATGTTGGAGTTAATATATTTCAAAATCTTGTTGTATACGCCAAGATTCTAATTCAGCAATAAGTGATATCTCAAAAATAATTAATGTCTTAATTGTGTTAACTTTTTAGTCCACGTAGTAATTCTAACAAAAAAGCCAAAGATTGTATTTTTTTTATTTTGAGATTAAGATATATCAAATCCTGACGTGCTAATGCATTTGTGAGATCAGCTTCGGATTCGCAAAGTACATCGGAAGTGACAGTGCAAGCAAGAGGAGCGTGATAGAAGTAAATAATTATAACATAAAACAAAAAATACTCTGTTTATATATTGGTACCATGAGGAAGCAAAGATGCTTAATTATTTTTATTATTACCATGCTTCATAACGATTATGATCTAACTAAAAATCTTATATGCATTATTATGTTATATTATATATATTTATTTTTACGTTTATTTACTTATTGATTTATTTAAACCAGTAATGTTTACATACATATTTTTGCAGGGAATTCGCACAAAACCTTCGAACTCTATGTCATCTTTTTCCATTTCATCAGCATACGTATTAATAATTTCAATTGAATTCTCTGTTGGATAATTATGAAACATCGTTTAAATTGAATGAAAATATATATAAACAAAATGCTTTTACATGTTTCAAATATGTATATATATATATAACATAGAGTTCGAAGGTTTTGTGCGAATTCCCAGCAAAAATATGTATATATTTCATTTAATTTAATACGTATTAACATCTTCTTCAAGATAGTAGCCCAAGGAACGAATCATATGGATATTTTACCATTACAATGTTTACCAAAGGCAAGGAATCTCGTGCATTTCTGCTATTTGTACTTCTGTTATATTAAATCCGAATAATTTTAAGATTTTTTTTTAATTTATTTAAAACTACGGTCTGAACTTCGTCATAGAACTCATAAATTATTTCAAATTTGAAAAAATTATATTCATTGGAAACTTTTTATTGTTATGTAATGTTCGATTATTTATTTTTATTACGTACTGTATTTTGACTAGTTTGACTATCTCTATTTTTGAAAAACTTTATATGTTCGCTCAACTTTTCTATGTTAATGCCGTCAAAAAATACAGATTTAAAAGAAATAACAACTCCTACAACGTTAGAAAAAAGTCTTAATTTTGAGTTAACTTACGAATTTGTTGACAATTTTTTAAACCCTTGCAATATACGTATATATTGCGTATTTATACTAATTAGAATCCTCATAAACAAGTCTAATACCGCTTGAGACAATTAAATTTACCCTATGGTGTAGTAAATACAAAAATGTTCCCAATAAACGACAATAAACGTAAAATAAAACATGAAGTGGCCGACAAAAGAGAGGCAATAAAATAAACTTTACGAGCCCGATTTTTTACGGTGAAGGCAAAAAAAATTCACATATAAACTCACCCCAGTATGGTCCACTATTTCTCCGAATTATTTCGTCGTGTTTGCAAATTCACCGATGCCATTTATTACCTTTTTTTTACGACCATCGCCATCGTTGAGATAATTCGAAATCGGGTCTAACGAAAATGCCTTCGACCTACGCCGAAAATATTTCCAAATCCGCATCCACCCGCTCGCCCTCCCGCAATCGGTAACCTTCTCTCTGTCTTAATCACCATTTCATTCGACGGTGACAGACGTGAGTTTGTCGGTATGGTTCGATCAAACACGTATATGACCCTTGTCAACGTCACAAAGGGCATTACCATCACCCCAACATCCACCCCATTCTCCGCAACCAACGCAACGGTTCAACTGTCGTCGAGCTTCTTCGAATTTATTTTTTTTTTTATATACTTATATATATAATAGACATTCCATCCATACGCAATATTCGATGGAAGCGAAAAGATTTTGGATTAATGGAAGGGCCTCGGTTCGAAATCTCTTCAAATCGAAATGCCTGATACTTTTGAGTGACACAGTATCAGTTAGTCGTCCCTTTATTTAAATTTTTTGTGTAACCGTGGTATCAAGTGGAAGATAGAAATCTTTTATTGGAAAACCTCGGTAATCATGCAGTATCACAAAAAACATTAAAATGCTTCTTATCAAAAATTAAATAAAAGTTGTATGCAATGTGTACAATCACTATTCTATAGTATGCCTGAAATATTTAGGCAATGTGTTCTATTGACTTAACTCTACACTTATGTTATAGTCGACAATCTGTAAACTAGATATTAAAAATGTGTTAAAAAATTCAACCAATTCTTGTAAATGAACAAAAATAAAACTATACTCTTGATTCTGTCGATACTGCTGGACGTGTATCGCAATTTCGAACCTGTTGGTTCTCATCAGCACTCCGTAGACAGTTCGACAGAACATACTTACAGCTATAAACAACATCCGATGAATAGATACAGACAGCGTAGTGAGCGCCATCTGTACCTTACTGTACTGTATTCCAGAATAACTAGCAAATATCTACAGATAGCATTCACTACGCTGTCTGTATTTATTCTTGTATATTAAATTAATAAATAAACAAAAACTATATACAGAAAACTAAATTGGACTCGATGAAAATTAGGTGGTTTCACAAATTTCGTATAAAGCCTTCGTCTAAGAGGAAATAATAAATAAATAAGTGATTTAAGTGAACCACTTTAAAATACTTAACCTTCGAATTTTGTCTTCTGATATTATTTTACCTAGCTAAACTACGTATCATTTGAAAAAAAATATTTATACATTGCTATTGCCCCGACATTCTACATATTGGCTAAGCATTCCTTAGAATGCCTTAACTATAAACTTAGCAGTGGCATATACAATAGGTAGAATCCGATAGACTAAAATACAAGGAAAACGTTAAAAGTTTATCTGTAAAGTTTTTAACAGAAAAAAGCTTTCACTTAAGGAAGTATTGATGGCCCATACTTTAACTCTTTTCAAACTCTTCTTGGTAACCCTAAGGATATATATGCTTTTCTAGAATACTCGGGGATATATAGAATTGTTTGTAAAGATTGTAATAAGAAATATTAAGTTAATTTCAACGAACATTTAGTTCCTGCTAGGTTTAGTAGAACAGAAGAATTAGTAAAAACTTTTTTGTGTTTCATTCCCACCATCTACTCATGCTGGTGGGCGGATTGTCTCTCCGACCTATACTGTAGTGCAAAGTCGGAGGATGGGGCGTAGGGCCTCTTCAGCCTCCCTGTAGGAATCGTGGGAATGGGTGGGTGGTGTGGTTAGGGAAAGAAAGATGAGATAGACGAAATTAAGACAGAAGAGAAATGAGATATTATCTGTAGGATATTACTGTCCCAGCATTTGCCTGAGTTGATCCAAAGAAACCACAGAAAACTTGGACCAGAGCAGCCGGACCCAGGTTCGAACCGATGACCTCCCGAATGCTAAGCAATGATCTAGAGTACTAAACCACGCCGCTCGGTGAACAATTAAGTGTTGCCCGCCCATCGTATTCTTGCCGAAAATTATAGGATCAATCTTGACAACATTAAATTAGTTACGCAAATCAGAAAAAAATATCTACTTGATAATTTTAAAAGTATGTTTGTTTATAAAAACAGATTGAGCTCTTTTAATTGTGACAAATGTCCTATCCCTGTCCGTCCCCTATTTAGTCTAATTTAATTTGTTTTGGAAACAGTAACTTCTTTAAATCATCGTCAATATTATTTTATATTAAATTGCTTTGACGGAGCGACTTTAGTTAATGATTTATCGATGTAGACAGAATCATTGACTATCTACCTAGAAGAAGTTCTTTACCAACAAGTGCAACTTCAATATTCTTGAAGCCATTTTGACGTTTATTTTCATAATAAAATATTGAAAAATGAGAATAAATGGCAATATTAGATAATCTACACCGAATTTCAAAAAGGGTTTTCATTATGTTACCCAAGAAAAACGAAACGTAAAGTGAACAATAACTTCCTTAAATAATCGCTGATATTATTTTATAATAAATTGCTCTTCCCGAGTAACTGAAAGCTAGTAATTCGAAATCGCGAAATCGATATAATAATATAAATATAAATATAAATACCCCTACCGGCATTCAATTACACTGTTGACTCCGATGGATTTTTAGACGAAGATATAACATATTCAAAAAATAAGGAATTGAAATCCTTATTCGTCTAAATATTAAGATCAAAGATCTCACATTTGGAATTCGTCCTACCAAGTAGGCACAACGAACCGAAAGCCATATCCCACCTGATGAGACCCGATAGGTCGACACGAAACCGATTGTGGGATATGGCTTTCGGTTCGTTGTGCCTACTTGGTAGAACGCGTTCCAAATGTGAAATCTTTAATCTTAATATTTAGACGGATAAGGATTTTTAAATTCCTTCTTTTTTGAATACGATATAATAATATTTATGTTGATTTTTGAAGGATAAAAATTTTCCAACGTTCGAAAGATTACAGAAAAGAGAGAACAATGTGTTTATAAATTGTCTTTGTATTTCCACTGTAACCATTCGCATTCTTCTGATTTATTTCGAGCAATTAAATAACTTGTTTCAGTACCCTAGTGTACATATATAAGTGTGTTAAACCATCTGAAATAGAATTCGAATAAACTTGAGAACAACCGACAGGTGTTGAGTGTAAACTTTAGTTCCGACTCGCACTTGTGGGGTGATTGATTATTTCAAGAAACGATCCATTATATTCAGTACAACTGCCTTCAAGATAATCTTCAAAACAAATGGGTTACATCTTGTATACTTTATATTTACCGCCTTCTCAATCAACCATGTAGATATATATTTATATATATTTAGAAGATGCATTTTTTGTTGCAGTTTCTGAAATGAAATGTAACAAAATTATGTTTACATTAAAAGACGAATTATACAAGTATTTCAGTTATTTTTTATTAAAATTAAATAAAGCTTTACAAAAGCATATTTTGAGTTATTCTCACTGACGGTGGGTAACAACAGCAGTTTTCTTTAACAAAACAGTTTACGAAAAAACAAACCGGAAAAAGAACCACGGTAAAAATTCTCCTGGAAAAGTACCCCCTCGACAGAAAATATATTATTCTAAACGAGAACTTCTTAACAAAGCATTAATACGATATCAATTATTGAATTACTTTATACTCATTGTATGAGGTAATCTGTAGTGGGTATAAATTAATTCAATAATTAGTATCGTATTAATGTATTTAAAATTTACCCCTACTAAAAATTCTTCAAATATTTCACTCTCAACAAATGTTTAAAATTATTGCTAACATTATTCACACAAAAAAATAACGAGTTTCATTGAATAATAATTTTTTACCTTTCTTGACCTCTTTGTCTGACCTATATAAGATTTGTTGCATGAATTTCAATTAAGTTTATATATGCCTAATTTATGTTGTTTTGGAGTAAGATCATTATTGTTTTCGATTTATCCTAGAGTTATTGGTTCTAAACAATGTAAAGAAGCCGGTGAATTGTGAATCTTAACGGATCGTTTCGACTTGACGGTCATTTTCACGAGTGCAATACTGTATTAAACGTATAATGGTTTAAAGTATCCTTATATAATTGGTACACATTATGACAAGGAGTAGGGGTGATAATAATGACACTATAGATTGTGTAAAATCAAATGGGCGTTGTTTAAGGTAATTCTATTTGGTTATTGATAATATTAAGTTTTTAGGTCAAAGCAAAAAATTAAATGTTTTAGAACACCTATGAATCAAAAACTCTTTGACTTCAAAACTTAATATTATCAATAACCAAACACAATTAAATGTAAGCAACATCCCTCTGATTTTACACTACCTCTACTTTCATGATTTTGAATCATCATAACTTGTACCTATTACTAATGATAGTTCGTACCATTTCACGATTATTATCGTATTGTAATCTTCAAAATAACCGTTAGGTCGAAACCATTCGTTGAGATTGTTTAATAAATAGTGTTGAAACATTTTAATTTTTTTCTTTTTCTTCTAAATTTCACGTATTTCTTTAGACTTTTGTATGTACGAATTTATTTAAAGAGGGCTTTTCTTTGGGGGTTGAATGTAAAAGGTATCGTTTAAAATGATTTTCCGGAGATTTTCTGTAGAGGGGAATTTGTTTCCGGAAATCATTTAAAATTAATTTTTCAGGCAATTTTTTCCTATATTGGATATAAAAATATATTGAAGTGAAAGAAGGATTTACTTAAAACTATAATTAACAATAGATAAATAAATATGCTCAAAATCGCGAATTCCTTCGACTAAAACTTCTGTAAGTAGCATTTAGGTAATTCATGATTTCGCAAACTTTTATTTATTTGTGTTACAAATGAATATTTTATTATTTTTGTTTCATTTACAGTTTAAAGTTTCACTTCTTGCGCTGTCATCTCTCAAGTGACGCATATTTTTTTCTTTAAAATCTTACCGTAGATAACCTTTTTACTGAACTTCAGACCTTTCACGATTCACAAAAATACAGTTTTTCCAACTTTTTTATACTTATTTAATATGGATCGGAAGCAAATACTGAAACATTCTCCATAAATACTGTATTACTTCTTTAATTGTTAATAATAACAGGGAAAACAATTCGTCTCGTTTATACCATACCAAGCACTGTTTTATTAATTTGTATTTCAATTAAATTGTTATTATTTACCAATTTAACGTTTGAGTCTTTTATGTTTTCACATAAATTAATTCAAGCTTAATAACATTGTACGATTTCCAATATAGATATATAGTATTATACAATCTCAATCAATAATTGTGTTATATATTGACGAATTAATTGATTGCTTTGAATGAATGAATGAATGATAGAATGAATGAATTGCTTTTCAAAATAGAAGAAGAATAACAAATAATAAGTTAATATTCGCAATAACTACTCCCTGTACTTGTGTGAGAATATTGACTGTTCTGTTCTGGGCTATTGCATAATTCTGAAAACAAGTTTTTGTCAAAGCTATGTGGAACAAATAATTCTAGCCGAAGTGCATTCAAAATTACATTGCTAAACTAATTTGATTTAACTCGTTGGCTTTATGTTAACCTAGGATTTATTGTACGTATCTATAATAATTTATTAATCTACTGTTGTTGACAATATATTCCAATCATTATACCACTTTCAATGTTTGTTTTTAGCTTTTTTGGTACTACTTTAAAACTTTAATATATAAAATATTAGAAATAAGTAACTAACTGGGCACATGGTGAAAAATTAACGACAGTTACGATAATGATAATTAAGTTCGGTGGGTTTCACAAAAAGAAAATAATAATTTGATCTCTAACATTTGTTTCGGCTGTTATGCTATCGTCAAAAAGTAGACAAAATCACTATAAGAGAAATAAAGTGATAAAAAGTGGAACAATATTTGTTTTATTTACTGACAAAGACATCATGTTATTGAAGTTCCATAAAGTAGATGCCGATACAATTAATTATTTGAAAGATTACAATTTTACAAATGGCCTTTTCATGGTAAACTAACCAGCATCACCGCCAGTAGCGTAACTACCGACGGGTTGGATAAACAAGTTGTATGGAGCCCCGCGGCTTCAGCCCCTACCCTTAAAACATCACAACAAGAAATTTTCTACAACAATTTTTTTATACCTCGATCAAGTCTTGACTGAAATATATTATATGTAAATATTCATGTTTCAGTTGAAATTTACATTTTATTTTGATCATCCTCATGATGTAACGATGTGCTGATAATCATATTTTTAGTAATTTTTTGTATAGAAAAAATTCGATGAGTTAGTTTAATTTCAACATTTTCATTTTATGCGCCGCCCCTTGTTTTTGTGGTTACGCCACTGATCACCGCATTTTTATTCCTTTATTTTCTTAAAATAATAAATAATTGAATGACAAGTTTATATTTTTAAACAGTACTTTATATTTTCCCTGAAATGTTAGCTTAGATATTTTTCGGTATGCTGTTAGCAGTTAAGAAGTCATTTTTTTGGTGTATCACACTCTGCTATCATCATTATGTTAGAAGGGAGGATCGCCTGTCGTCACTGTTACTGCAAATTCGGCGTTTTCCGGTCTTTTCGCTTCCGGTCACTATGTTATATTCGGTTGACAGCAATTCGGAAAGACTAATCTGACTCCGCTCATAAAGCGCCATCTGGAAAAATCCATCACGCGAGTCGAGAAATGGTTTTTCGCTAGTGCGGAAGCTTTGCCGCGCCTTTATAGTCGAATACTACGTCTTTCAAGGGGATTTCCCTTAAGCCGTTTTTCCGTATCAAATATGTACACGTTATACGAACGGATTTACTGGAAACGATAATGGTTTAGGCTCCATTATTATATGCCTTTATGACCGTTTCACTTCAAGAAACTTCCATTTTATTAGACACTCCAACGTATTAAAGGATTTATTTAATTTCCGAATAAATTAATATAAAACTTTAAACGTGGCGATAAAAGTTATAACTAAAGTACCATAAGTATAAATATACTCGAAATACAAGAGGATTTGTTACCAGCACCTTTTCAGCTTTGCTTTCTCTTTGCTCATTTCGTTTTCGTTGTTATCCTAGAAGGTTTAAAGTACGATCATAATAATCATATATTGAATTGTATCGGCGGTTACTTAATGATAAATTCACCTTTTCAATCAAGTGATTACAATACTCACTTCCTTTGTTTATTATCACTTTATTTAGACATGTGTTGTGGCTAATGTTTCCACAATCACCTTCTTATTTTTAAACAGTTTAAGTGAGAATGAATAGAAAGATAAAAGAACTTAAACTTTTGGATGTTTTATTCCCATCAGCTAGTCGGTGGGCAGTCCCTCAGACCTACATTTTAATTCAAAGCTGAAGCGTAAAACGAAAGGTCCTGTTTAGTTTCCTTTTAGGAATTGTGGGAATGGGTGGGTGGTGATTGCTAAACTATGGCCTAGACTTTTCAGTAAAAGTGTACGCAGGTTTTTATACTAATTTGGGAATGCCACCTTTTAATAAAAATATTATACATTGAATAAATATGAATGGTACATTTTTAATTGGCGATTTTATATATTTCTATAGTTTTTCTATAATTTACAAATTTTCAGTGATTCTAAAATGTTCAATTAAAAACCTTTCTTTACTACACGAATTATTTCTGAATTTTGTATAAAAAGACGGAAAATGATGATTTATTTTGTTGAAATAGTTTGCAAAATTGACCTTGTGTTTTGTAAGTAAAAGAGTAAAAATGCTCATTAAAACGAATTTTGAATGACCTCCCTGTCTGCTCTAAATAAAAGGAACAGCATAATCTGAGCATTGCAATGATTATACTGGTATAGTTAAATCATTTTGAAATATACAGAGTAACAAGTAACAAGTAGTGTGATAGTTTTGGACACGGTTTCCATTTTTTCACCTAACTCTTTTTCTGTTTAACGAGGTTTTTGTATGGTAAGATGATCTATTGCTATATACACTTAAGATCAGTTAATTGATTAATACCGTAAGATTTTACACTCACAAAATTTACACTTATAACGAATCATACGAGAGACCCGTAGTGCAAGTCCTGTATGAGGAAAAATAAAAAAGCAACAACTTCAACACAAGAAATTTAACAAGTAGTTATATTTTCCAAGAATACTCTTAGTCTGCTTATTAACAAAATCGCTTGGCAACGTGTATAATTTTCATGGAAAAAAGGACATGAATTAGACGAGCAGGAAAATACCCCACTCGTCCATCCATGAGCCATTCTACCCAGCGATCAAGAGAGTAGCCGCGCTTAAAAAAATAAGTAACGATTTTTTTTCGTTACACACTACACTGCAAGGTTTCTGTACCGAAACTTTTTTGTTATAATAAATCACCCTATAACGTAAACATTACTTAAAGCCAACTTTGTTTACTGTCACGAAGTCCTTATAATTTAGAAAATTATATTATTTGGTTTGTCATTTATTCAAAAGTAGATTCGGGTTAATTTACGAAACACGGAAGCGTTATTCAAAATTTCATTATATTTATTGTTATACATTCAGCTGAATTTACGCTGCATAGAACCACAACGAATGTGGGTCACGACCAAGTTGTTGTTGAAAAGGCAAGTAAGCACTATATAGAGTCCTATAAAGTGCCAGGGAAAATTATTATCGAGGAGATTAAATAAAACTGCGAACTCGTCAAGAAGTCTGCGTGAAGAGGAGGTCCAGCAGTCCATCAAGTTCGGGAAATCAACGTATGCGAAGAGTACTGCTGTTGGATGTGATCGGATCCAGAATTCTTAGAGCTCAAGATACTCCATAAAACCGCAGACAAAATCAGGTAGAACTTTTCCGAATTAATCTCTTAGTTTGATTCTTGGCTCTTTAATTTTAGTATTTCGTTTAATTTGTTTATTTGATTTATTCATTTAGTCTAGTGCATTTATTTATTTGTATTAATTAAACTATCAATAGTTGTATATAAATATACATCATGAAAATGGAAAATAGTTGTTTGTTAACCAACCTCTCGCATGGCAAGTGACCCCGTTCAACAATACATTATAATTACTTAATTTAAGAAACTTCAGTAATAAAATACATACATGGTTGAGTTCCCGTTTAGAAGTAGTTACTCGAAAGTAAGCTGAGGAGCTATTATAATATGGATCGAGCGTAAGCAATGTTCTCTGTACTAGAAAATTATGTAATTTGGGTATGCAACCAACAAAACACATTCAGGGACACGTATTTAAGTTTCCTATGCGCTAAACGGAAATTTACTGATTTTAAATATTGAAAATCTGAACTATAACTAATAATACACAAAATATAATAAGCAACAAAAATAAACTTAAACCTTTAGTAGAAATTTTTGATAAAATATCTACATTCAACTTGTTTGCTGCCTAGAGTTATGTAACAATTTCAAAATACATTAAAACCTAAGCGATTATAATAACGGTTAAAAACTTAATAGGTAATTGAACGCATTACTGATTTTTAGCAAAATCAGAATATACCTTTCAGGATGTACTTTTGAAGTTGACGGGATTGACGGCATTTCCGTATTTATGGTACTATTTTAGAACAAAATTAAATTAACTCTTTATCTTAGTATTACTCATTCAATTACTTGCTTACTTTTGCTCCTTAAATGCTGAGGAAAATCAAAAACGCTAGGTACAGCATTTTGCTTTAATTTTCTTTTTCTCACGGATATTAAAAAGTCATTTTCTTCAAAATGTTTGTTGCAAACAACTGAATATTTTGACGGTTTAAACCTTTTACGCCTTATTGCGTTAAACCATTGTTTCTTTCATTCTGGATCCTTAGGGAACCTTCGAAGAAATTACAATCGTATCAGTGTATTTTATGTTTAAATTGTACTTACATATGAAATGAACCATATTGTTCTAATATTTAACTAGTTTTATATTATTTTAACAAAAAATAGTTCACAAAATTTTATGTGCAAGAAAAATAGTGTCGCACAACATTTATTTGAAATAACTACTCTTAACACTTCAACTGCCTCAAACTTTCTGAGTGATGTTACGAGCGTTCTTAATAATTTTTGCGTTTCTGTCCCTTAATTCGCAAAATGGGTTGCCTACCCAAATGACATCACTTTATAAACGCAAGGCACAGTCTAGTTATAATCACGTCTCTGATTGGGAGTGAATACCGTATGCTTACAAAAAACTTGATCAGTACTCAAGGAGCGAGTTGATCTTCAAGAAAAGGTAGGTCTACTCATTTTTTTATGCATTTCAAAAGGAGTACCTGCTCAGCACTCCGCTTTATGAATGCCATTTCTTATCCTACTACAATAAAATTGACACTTTTATTACTAACACAAAACTACTGAAACGTTTTAAGTAAAGGGCCCGTCATGTACTACTGAGTTCTATATGTCCTGATTACTAACAGTTTACGACTTCTCAGATATTCAAAAACTTTCCTGTTGAACTTAACAATCCCGCTAATTATTCCATTCGCCGCACTTTACGGTTATAGCAACCCGATTGGGAACAACGAAATTACGACCAGACAAAACGCGGCCAGTGATAATAATAATACTACAAACTACTGGATGTCTACTGTTATAGCTATGTATATATGTATGTGTCTATATATGTATGCATGCATATAATAAAGCAAAAATAAAGCTATCACATCAGCGGCAAGTGGAAAACTTTAAACGACAACAACAAAGGGATTTATCGTGTTGCATTGCGATGTTTTCTGTTCGTTGGTAGTGTATTGATAGTTTAATACCAATCTATTTAATTTTCGATAACATCCTAGGTAATATATTGCCCTAATATACGTCGAGAATCGCGGCAATAACGAATCGCATAGCGCCGCGACGCGACGCGCCGCTTCACATTACTATTTTGCATTAAAACATGATGCAAAGAAAAAAATTGTAAGAACAACGACGCAATTTGAATACGAATTTCAATTAAGTATATCGGAATTAATTAAAAATACAATGAAAACCACTTATAAAGACTCCATTTATAGCGTTATAATGGCGAATGTTTATACTTATATATGTTACGGGTAAAGTTAGATAATTGAGTTAACCTAGGTCTACCCGGGTAAACTGCGTAATACCCAAGACTCTTGGGTAAAGTCCAAAATATATTTGGAATTACACGTTTCGGGCTTTACCCGGGTAAACCGCGTTTTATATATCTGCGCTTGTTTGAAGGGTGTCAAAAAAAAACTGAAAACTGTCAAAAAAGGACTTGTGGTTAGGTTAGGTTAGGTTAGGTTAGGTTAGGTTAGGTTAGGTTAGGTTAGGTTAGGTTAGATGAGGTTAGGTAAAGCTATTGGAAATCTTTGCAACTCGAAATGTCACTGCAGCTTGTCTCGTTTGAACAAATAAGTAGATTACCTTTAAGAGAATACAGTTTTAGAATTCTAATTTTTATTTGTAAAATGTGTTTTTTGAATTAAATATGTTTTTCAAACATTAATGGCCTTGTCATTTATGGTACATCCAACTTTAACCAAGCGAAAGCGGATAAAACGCGGTTTACCGGGTAAAGCCCGAAACGTGTACAATTCCAAATATATTTTGGACTTTACCCAAGAGTCAAGGTTAACTAAATTATCTAACTTTTCCCGTAACATATATACTATACTATACTATATGTACTTACTTCACAACATAAAAGTTAATTACAAATCAATTTATTAATTAATTCAAAAGAAGTTCTCGAGCCCTTCCTTCTTCGACCAAGGATTATGCTTTCATTATTCACTGTTTTAGCACTTACTTACATGTTGAAAGTCCGTATAAATTTGAAGTAACTAAAGAATAAAGGAAATGATTTTTATGAGTTTCAAAATTTACTTACCGTATCTTCATCAAGCGGATGGCAATAAATATAATTACATTTCTCAAAAGAATTAAGCTATGGAGCTGTTTACTGCAAGTTTTATGTATAGTAAAGGTGAATTATTTACCTCAGTTTGATTATTTAATAATATGCAGAAGTATATATTTGAACTTCAAAGCATTTTTTATGTTCTTTCATATTTTATTGAAATGAACGACCAGACACATTTTAACATGTATACATATATCAGAATTGCGTTTATTATCTAATTTATCTACATTGTTTCTAATTAACATACGTACCTAAAGAATTACCTGTTTTAAATAAAATACAATTATAGTTTAAAGGTCTACTAATATTTCTTAAGTATGTACAAGTACTAAAATGATTTCGAAATTTCGAATTTAATAATCTTCTTATTGAGTACGTAGTTTTGAAATTATTATTTTATTGTAGACATTATCGTGTTTTTCTTTTGGTATTTTAATCTGCTTTCATATGAGAACACTTTTCGTACTTCTATAAATGTTAACTTCCGAATATTGTAATCAGACGTAATTATGAAATATAATCTATGTATTTTATTTATTAAATGCTTGCTTCAGTATTTACTCGATTACATTTTTATAAAATGTATCGACATTCCGTCTTGTATTTTTACGTAAATGGAGGTGGTTACAGTGGAGCACCAAAAACGGCACCCTTGTCGATATTTCCCATTAGTCGGGGTCTGCCACAGCGGTCCCAATAATAAATTGCGGCGCGTCAAAACAAGGACGTTCTCCAAATTCCATCTCGTCGTGATTGATGCAAATGAATAAAATTCGAAATACAAATGGGCATCGCCGTGCGGCAATGACAATTATTGCGTTGAATAAAGAGGAGTGGTTTTTCCTAGCCTGTTTTCATACCATTTCCGTTTCAAGCGGAAATTTTATTTACATTTATAGGTACCGTTTTATGGGAATATTTATAAGTCATTCTCGCTTTTGTTAATTTTACGAACAAAACAAGTAGTAAATCATAAATGCGATAAAGCAATTGGAATGGTATAGGCGCTCGTGATGGCTAGGACACTACCAAAATTTTATTGTCATTCATAACTTTTACTAACGATCATAGATTTTTCAGAAATAGAATTTTCAAACTCAATAATATCGGAATTATAACTGCATTTGAAATTAATAAAAATTTTGGATTTGATTTTCATTATGATATTATTTAATGCCACAGATACTCGATACAGATATATAAACCCAAACACAAAGTTATAACAAAATACATGATAAAAACTTATACAGTTAAATATACAGAAAATTATTCAGAAATTGTGTTTTACCTACAGTGGCCGGCACGTAAGCAGATTCAGCGACGGTCAGATTGACAGGTAGGTAGGCGGAAACTTTTAGCATAGCAATAAATGAAAGAGCCAATAAGAATATAGCTGGACCGAAACGTCAACTTGTAATTCAGCGGCGCGTATCACTGAGAGGAAAAGTACTGAACACGGAACACAAGTGAATTTGTTCAACTGATTTACTTACCCTAATGGGGTTTTAATGATGTATGCGAAGTGGACAATTAAAATTTTACTATCATCATGAACATAAGGAGAAAATCACGGTTATAAGTACCTAATGATATAAATCTGGGAATAATAGCTAATTTAAAGATTATTAGGTATGCATATAAATAAGTTGACAAACACAATAAAGTCGAATGGATAAAACTTGATAATATGAATTATGTAATGTATCTTACCCAGGTCTACTTGTTAAGGCATTTGTTATAAAACTTAGTTTGTACAATCAATCTTTGTATTTGTTATTTTTATATTTCGTAGTTTCGCTTATTGTTGTACGGTTTGTGCATGTACCAGATATCATAAATAATGTTGTTTAGTCTGAGAATAAGTTTTGCTGGCGGCGATAGAACAATAGTAGTTGTAAGTATATTATTTCTTTACAAACAACCACTTCTTTACTTTGTTAATTTGCAACTGTTTGCAACTACGCTACTGAACTTTGCTGAGCAGTTATCATTCTGCCTACCGGTCGATTAACCCCGCCCTAAAGGAGCTAGACTTTGCCACTGCACATCCGATGATTTATGGCTTTTGAATCTCCTTACGTGCCGGCCACTGTACAACCCTATATCTTCATCATCGCCACAGCTATCTCTATCCCTTATTACTGCGTCTTTTCTTTTCTATTTCTTCCGCCTATTTTCTCCCTTAAGTTAAGTTACTGTTGAGTAAATAGTCGCTAAATACGCAAGATGTACCCACACCCGCATAAATTATACATTGTACTTTGTACTTTTGTAATTCATATCGCTATTTTTCTTCTTCTCGCACCTGATTAACACCAACTGTACATTTTTGTACTAAATAGTGTTAATAGACGTTACAAGAAAATAATTTGTGTATTAATCAAAAAATTAATACCTGCAATCCTTTAATTGTGTTTGTCAGGACGTTTCATGTACTACAACTGCACCCTTAAGTTTACTTGAGATTCATCGAGTGCATGATACAAAATTTGTTTCACTATATTGTTTATATACGTATTTCGCTTTCTTAGAGTATCTTTAGGAGCTTTAATTTCAACTCTAATTACGAATTGACAAAAATAATTAGTGATATAAGTACCACAAAAAACTTTATCACGAATTATCCATTAGAATTATTTTCAGTAGTTTTTGTCACTACTGGTTCGCTCTAAAAAAAAATAAAGAAACGATTACGAGCATAAAATCGCATTTTTATGGAGTGTTCTTCACACAAGAGCGCGACCTCAGAAGGGCTCCGGGAGGCACTTGTCCTTCGTGACACAGGATAAAGGTGAAAGTCCTGCAAAGTGTCCCTTGTTATGATTGCTATTCAGGCTCCGTGTTGCGACCGCACACTTGATTTATGTTTTTCCAACCAACCAACCTACACTAAGTTTCGCATATGGGTCCGCGCCAAGTTCGTCACGTTCAGGAGGGACATCACCGGACGCTGTACCTAAAACAGGGTTTCCCAGAGGAAGCAACATAGGGATGTATATAGGTCTCTTCGGTGTCATTTAGCACCCTTCATCGGTTGCGCTACCCTTTCACCCCTTCGTTTTACATTTGCTTAAATCTTGTCCATGATACTATTTTGTCGTACAAGGAAGGTACAGCAATTTTATTTGTACAATCACTTCATAGCTTCGTAGCGGAAAAAAATTAATTGTAAATATTTTTATTTCAAATATTCTTAATTTTATTTTTGTATAATTAGTTTCTGATTTTAATTTACTTCTACAACTTCTTATCTTGTACATACTTTTGTTTCCTATTCATGTAAATTCTATTCTTCCGTTATTACTATCATTTACAACTACATAGAAATTCTCCTTTCGCCTATACCTGCTTACACCCTTTGTTAATAGCTGGTTTTACCTTTAATTGTTTTCTCTTGAAATATGTACTGTTCTGACTACGAGGGTAAATCAAATATAAACGGTAATTTTACTATTTAGCTTAGCACGTAATTCCAATCTAGAGTGTTGTTTGGTTTATGAGAAAGGGGAAACCGGCTTAGGTAGCAGCTGCGCTCGGTTCTGTCCCCAGTACAGCCATGACTGAGCGCAAGGTACCTTCGTCTGTTGCACAATCAGAATGCGCATCATCATAAAGTTTTTAGCCAACAAAGGCGTTAAACCATCAGAAATTTTCAAATTTGTTACTCGTTTGAAGGCACAGTTTGGAGATGCTACACTACTGCACTGCCTCAGAATCGAGTGTTAGAGAATAGAGAATTAAGGGAAGGACGAGAACGTGTCGAAAATGAAAGTCATGATCGACGCCCAAGAACAAGTCTCACAAATGACAACATCCGTGCTCCTCGAGAGCTTGTTGAAGGTGATCACCGGTTAACTAACTACTACTGAACAAACCTCATCAGAAGTGGGTAAAGTGGGTATTAGCTATGGAAGTGTTCAATTATCGCTGAGTTCCAAGGTTGTTGTTGTTTTATTTTAAAATCAAAAACAGGTCAGGTTGGAGATCAGTGAAGTGATATGATGTGAAGTGATTAAGAATGGCGAGTAAAGAATGGTGAAGAAAGGATGAAGGCTGCCCTGTCAAAGCCAAAATCCGTCTCTCAGCCGGAAAAGTGCTTGTGACTGTTTTCTTTGACTCATGATTTTCTTCACGATCAACGAACAGTGAAAGCGGAATGAATTATTCTGAGTTACAATCTATAGTCGACAAAAATCGCGTATCGAAGCAAACAACGGGGTATGCCCTTTTGAGACGTCATCATCCTTCATGACAACGCCAGGCTACACACCGTACACACTGCAATTTTGACAAGGAATAAATTGGAAGAAGTGGACTTGAAAACCCTCGGGCCTCTATAATCCTCCTTATAGCCCTGGTTTGTCACCCTGTGATTATCTTTTGTTCGCGCACTTGAAAGAATAACTTGGAGGCAAATGATTTGAAAGTAATGAAGAAATAGAGTAAAGTATGTGCGCAATTGGTTGACAGCTCACCCTCAAACTTTTTATGAAGAAGGAATATTCAAGCTTCCAAATCGGTGGCAAAAGTGTGTAGAGCACGGAGGTGACAACATTCAAAAATTTTATGTGTTTAGTTTGTGTGTACCATTAATCAATAAATTTATTTTACAAAATTACCGTTTATATTTGATTTACCCTCGTACTCAATTCTGCGTATTTCTAAACTAGTCCCATTACTATTACCTACTCATAGTACTTTTCTTTTCGGAACATCTATTTTACTAACAACTCTATCAAATAAATACTCTCAAAATTTCATATCTCTACCCTGGTCCAAGTTTGTCTGTAATTTCTTTGTCTCTCTAATCACATCATCCATCCATTCCCACGATTCCTGCAAGGAGGCTGAAGAGGGCCTTACGTCCTGCCCTCCGACTTTTCACTACTATGTAGGTCGGAGGGACTACCCGCTCAAGAGCACGAGCAGCTGGTAGCAATGAAACACCCAAAAAGTAAATAAGTTATATCTCTTCACAGCCGACCAGCTACTCCAATACTCGTAACTTATTTCTGCCTTTATTATTTACATAATTTTATTTTACATTTTATTGTATACTATCGTTATTTTACTGTCTTGTTCTTGTTTCTTTTTGTTACTTTGTGTTCCTATTTATTTTGTATCTATTATTCGCCTTTTGTATATATTTCATTTGTTCATATTTTGTTGCATTGATCATTTTTTTTTGAACATAAATTGTTATTTGTTTAAATTATTTTTTTTTATTATTAGTTAGTATTATAGTAATACTAACATTTAACAGACGGTAAAGCGTACTCCCTAAATATGTGTTTGTGTATTTGTATGAATAGTAACCACAAATAGGCAGTAAATCTCCACCTGTAGAGATTTGTTACCGAAGTGAAGTAATAATTTACAACTTATTAGAAAATAATACAGATTTAAATAATGAAGAAAAAACCCAATTTTTGAATATAATTAATGTTTGCCTTGAACAAAACTATTTTAATTTCAACAATAATTATTACAAACAAACAGACGGTTTTCCAATGGGTTCTCCGATCTCCTCTCTACTTGCAGACATTTACATGTCAAACTTTCAACAAACATTTTTTGAAAAACACAAAAAACAGAAAGAAAACATCTTACTATGGATACGATACGTGGATGATATTTTCCTTATTTGGTTAGGAACGGATCGACAACTTAGCAACCTATTGTCACTTCTTAATAGCATTAACATGAAAATCCATTTTACAATGGAAACGAGTAATGAAAACGGCTTAAAATTCCTAGATATGAACATATATTAAGAGTTATTAATAACAAGTTAGATTTTGACATTCATAGGAAAAGCACTTTTACAGACACAATAATAAACGCAAAATCCCAACAATCAACTCAAATTAAACCAGCTGCTTTCCACAGCTTAATACACAGGCTCTTGACCTTTCCTTTAAGTGAAAATAACTATAATAAGGAATTAAATTGTATAAAAACTATTGCGCTTAATAACGGTTATAGAACAGAAACCATAGATAGACTAATCAAAAACAAAAAACACAAAATGCTCATGAAACAAATATATCCACAACCTAAATTAGATAGTAAAAAATATAACTGTATTAATTACATAAACAAAATTAGTAACAATATTTACAACCAATTAAACAAATTAGAAATAAATACGATATTAGTTAATAACTGTAACTTAGGCAAAATATTAAATAATAATAAACAAAAAATTAGTAAGAACAAAAAAAGCGGTGTGTATAGAATAGATTGTAAAGATTGCGAAGCTAAATACATAGGTCAGACAGGACGCAATTTGGAAATTAGGTGTAAGGAGCATTTTAGAGATATATATATATACGTCCCATAGCCATATTATAGATTTAAACAATGTTAAACTATTACACTCAGAAAATAAAATAAAAAACTAAATTTCTTAGAGCAATTAGAGGTTAAAAAACACATTTTTAACAAATATAATGTTACCAACGATCACACAGACTTTAGATGTACTTCAGTAATCGATTACTACCTAGAATTTTCCGACAATTAGATAATTAAGTGGATAAACCTTTCTTAACTATAGTATACATTGTACTCTTAATAAAGACGTAAGACGTCGAAACAATTGTAGAGATTAATAAACGTTTTCAAACATAAAAAAGCAACTTTCTATTTCGTTATTCGTGAAGTAATAATAATTGGAGGAAAGAAGTAATAAGTTCAAAATCGCGATCTACGTCGACGTTGAACTTGCATATTTTTTATTTAAAATTTCAAAACATACGAACCGGTCCGTTTAAAATTTAAAAACTTATTGTTCGCTTTCTTTCGCTTCTGAATCTTTTTTATTTAATATAAAAAACTTCAATAGATTCAACTAAATTGAATCGCGTAAAAGTATTCTGTCAATAGCAGTAGAAAAATGTTTTGTGTTGTATTCATCAGATAGGAGTTAGTTTTGGCTGTACATTTATTCTGTATTCATTCAATTAATAGGAAATATATTTATTTATTTATTAAACTTTTTAACATTTAATGTGTATCTTAACTTGTCGAGGTTCTACAGTATATAAGCACTAGTTACCATCATTTGTATTCGTGTATATATAATGGGTGTTTTTCCCTGTTTCACAACTTCAAATTATGTTCCCCGTATACAGGGTTTTTCAAGTTGATGGGCTATTAGAAGTATATGAATCAGTAGAATGAATTCAATTCTGAAACTTGGGCTCCTTTGGTTATTGTTTATGACGCTTCTTTTAAAAATTTTCACATTATCGAAAAAAATTGTGGTTTTTAACTAAAATGTACAGAGTGTTCAAATTTTGTGGTGAAAGTTGGTCAACTTCAAGGGGGCATAAGTCAATTTTTTTTAATGGAATGACCCATTTTTGACTGCATATTCGAATTCCTCATTGAATTTGGCGTCTATTGATATGGGACTAACCTATACCTTTGTTTATACTTTTTGAGAAAATTTACAATTTGTGAAGATTTTGCTTTTTTGCACTGCATACGTATAATGTTATTGAAAGCAGTGTGCTGTGATTTCGAAACAATTGAACAATCAATTGTTGTTAAGTGTCAGAAAGCGTATGTCGTCTTCCAGATCCATTATTTTGTTGCAATAAAGCATTCACAACGAATAATTTAGATTACTACTACTATTACTACAGTAATCAAGATATTTTAAATTTACTTTATTTACATGGTGAATGTGGAAAAATTACAGAAATAACTTGCAGACTTTTTAATGAACGTTATCCAGTACGGTATAACCGGATGTAAATCGAATTTGAAAATATTTTTAAAAGAAGCGTCATAAACAATAACCAAAGGAGACCAAGTTTAGAATTGAATTCGTTCTACTATTTCATATACTTCTAATAGCCCATCAACTTGAAAAATGCTGTATAACATGTGTGTATTTTATTTCGTAACGGGTTAGGATTTCTTTCGTGACAAAAAAATAAGCAGAAGTCACCGGAACATATATCAGTAAGAGCAAGACATGGAGGATAGATAATGGAACCCCTGGAGGCACGTAACCGTCCTACTTGCGACCATTACAAGGGTCTGAACAAGAGTATACCATTAGGCTGACCCGCGATTGGCATTTCAATGAGAATGAGAAAACGCTAAGGACATAGGCAGATAATAATGTCGAATAATGCAAATTTAATAAAATATGTTATAACAAACTCACGCTTACTAAGGTATGTACCGCAATTCCTACTGTGTGAGGAAAAATTATCCGATGTTTTAGTTTTCCTCTGACTTTTGGTGTTGTTTTTCCTAATCTATATCAGCGGAAAAAGGTAATACATGTTTTTATTTGTCTGTGTTAGGTGTCATTCGTAGAATACGTCACACAAAATTAACGCATTTTTGACCGGTCCCTAACCCTTTGCCATGCTGCATCACAATTTTTTAACAACACTTAGATATCTCTATTTTTTTTATCGTCATTAGTAACATACGTAATATATTGTATAATATCACTCGTGAAGAAAACTGCCGATATTGATAATTAAAAATAACGTCATTTATGTGTGTAAAGGTTTTAATGGTGGTTTATCGCAATAAAATAAATTTAAAGATATAATTTCAATATAATAATTAATGGTTATTTTGTAACTTTTTTGGATTATCTGTCCAAATTCTGCTGGGGCAGTAGTAAATTCCTACAAATAGTCTTTTACTATTCTATTGTCTTCATCATCTTGTAGATCAGCAGCAGCTAGTGGGAATAATAATAAGATACATTAAAACTGTTCGTTTTTTTGTTCAAATAATAATGTGTGTTGGTTCTTGTTCTTACCTACCACTTATGACAAAATCATACAAACATCATACAACACTAAAAAGAAGATTAAAATATCAGACTTCAGCATGATTATTTTTAATATATTTTATTGGGTTACTGCTGAGATTATTGTAAAATATTTTTTATATATACAAATCAAACAAAGGCTTTGTAAGTTTTCAAAAGGTTATGATTATGTTTACCTATTTACAATCACTATAAGATAATTCATAACCCTCAATATTTTGCTGAATTAAATCCTTTCATGGTGTAGCTATTACGTATTTAATAATTAAAGGCAACCTTATAAATTAAAATGTTCTTTACACTTTATTATCATGAAAGTAATGGATTCTTTAATACGTATTTGTCACATTATACCTATTTTGATGGCTTTTTAATACCGTCATAATTAACCTTTTCCGTAACAGTGTGAATTTTTCAGTAGTTATGTGTGTGTGTTATATATAGAAGTCGATACAGTAGCCAACTGTGCGGGTGCATTGAGATCAATCCCTTTGATTGCATTGCGTCCATTGTTCTCCCCATGATCGTATCAAGTGACTTAATTAACAAGGATCGTTACTATCACCGTTCGTCCGTCTGTCAACTCTCAGAACGTTCAAATCGAGCGTGGCGAGGCGATAAAGTTGTAATTCGAATTTACAGGGCGAACACAAACCCACATATTGGTCTAGAGATACGAACAGAACGGTCCACATTTACCTAGGGGTTAAAAATAAGCCGCTCAGAAAAAGGTTGGAAAGAAATTTTTAATAATTCTTTTATGAAATTCAAACTATCAATGGTGTATAATTGACGAAAAGTTTTTAATGTAAGTAAAAGAATAAATTAAATCATTTGAACATGCTTTATTCAATTCTCGACAATATTGTTTGTATTTTGTTCTGTAACTTCGGTACTAAACGTAAAACTAAAACTAAAACACTTTTTGATGTTTCATTCCTGACAGTTACTATTACTACCGGTGGCACGGTAATCCCTCCGATCTTTTTACTACACTAGCCTTATTTTTTTTTTTTAATAGAACACCCAACATTTTCTTAGATTTTTCAAATATATGGTTATTCATGGATCAATCAAGTCAATCCAAACCACAAAGGAATTCATACAATGGTCTACATTCTTTTGAAACTCTGTTTTAGCTCCAAAAATAATGGAAAAAAAGTGGGGGTGCGAATGTTAAGTAGATCGACATTTTTTAATACTACGTTACGCAAAGCTTTTGTACAATTAGTTCAATTGCAGGTAAATGATTTGTATACCTATTTTACCAACAACAGTCAATTTCAAGATAAACTAGCTTTGCTATTTATGCTTGAGTGAAAACGTCAGTTTTTCCATGTTAATGGAAAATGGAAAACAAATTTTGTTTGCGCCGTTTACAGGTTTGATCTACGAAGCTGAAATTTTATAGGAATATTCTTAAGATCGATGTCAAAACATTTGTTAATGAACCCAAAAGCGAACAATTTTTGTGTATAATAAATAATCGAATCTACATTTACTTGATGGAAATTCATTATGAATATTAATAAAACACCAATTTGGTTAATTTCCATATAATTGTATAATCACTTAATACGAGTTTCGCGCGCACTGCGGCTTCTTCAGAAGTTTTACATGAAACTTAATCTCTTACAAGGTTTGCTGTTAAATACTATTGGGGCGGGTGGGGATAGGGAAAAGGTTCAGCAATTATGAGGTGCTTAATTCTATTTGTTCATTTACTAAATGATCACTATTTTTATGCTTATTTATTTCTAGTATTTCTAGAAATAACAATTTAAAACTATTACTGTATATGGTATGTAAAATTTGAAAATTATCATTAAATACAGGGTCATGGTATATTAGATGCTTTGGGTAATTTGAGTCTGTTTTTTGTGAAGGTAGCATTTTTTATGTTCATTTATTCTAATATTGAAATTTCGGGAAGCTTTTCCTATATAGTAATTGTTACATGAGCTGCATGAAATTTTATAAACACCGGATTTGTTTTTATTATCAATTTTGTCTTTGTTATTCTTGAGAAATTTGTTTAAAGTGTTATTAGTTTTAAAAGCTACCTTATAGTTAACACTTTTTAATAAAGATGAAATATATAATTTAATAAATGAACAAATAGAATTAAGTACCTCACCATTGCTGAACCTCTTCTCTATCCCCACCCACCCCAATAGTATTTAACAACAAACCTTGTAAGATAGATTAAGTTTCATGTAAAACTTCTGAGGAAACCGCAGTGTGCGCGAAACACGTGTTAAGTGATTATACAATTATATGGAAATTAACCAAATTGGTGTTTTATTAATATTGATTTTTTTTTAAAACACCCTAATAGATACATACATATTTAGTAAGTACCGTCTATTATTAACATTATTTTTCTTTGTTTTGCCTACCCGCGTTTTGATATTTGTTAGTTTTTGTTAGTAGTAGATTCTATTTAATTTTCCGACTTCTTATCTTATTATTTCTGTTGTATAACCAACAATAGATATAAATAGCAGTTGTTTATTTTTACGTCCCCTTACTGTACAATTCATCTGTGTTTACGTTTCGTGGTTGGTAAGTGTCTTTATTTTGAGTCAAACAGAAAGAAATACTTTTTAACTTCATTATTTTCGAATGAGATATTTTCAATAAAACCATTGTACCCATTGTGCCGCTTCCCCAACTCGAAAGGTGTCATGTTTCGAAATGACCTTTTTAACCCATGACGCACAACATCTATTGACAATTTCGTTTTGGTACGTCACAATATTGAATCATTGACAGTCTTACGTTCGAAACTGCGACTTAAAATATTTACCAAACAAATTTTTAGTCCAAATAGAAATTTGATTTTAGGTTCACCAATTTATTTATTTTCAATTAGATATATGTTTCGGGTATTATCCTATTATAAAAAGTAAAAATTTTCATTATAAAAAGAAATGACCACTTCCAAACAACGCATAATAAGTAATAATTGATAAATTTTATTATAATATCATTCTACTTATTGCAACATTAATTTTACAAAATGGCATTTTTTAGACGTATATCTTTGACAGTGGAAATCCGTTTAAATAAGAAAACTTTTAATAAGGGCTCAAATTATTTTTCCAACTTTATTGGACATTCTACGGTTTATCTCTGGCAGTCGTTAGGCTCGTAGTCAGTTACCGAAAATTCGGTTTTTCTCTCGTCTTTTTTTCCTTTGTTGCCAAGCCGCTTAAATAATCTGAAAGCATTTTATTGCCTGTATATTTATAAGTTAATTACACGAAAGAGCGAACAATTCTAATTTGAATTAGAGGAAAGGTCGTCTTTCGCATCTTTGTAAACGACAAGAGGACAGTGGAAGACGACGGCCGAATGTTATTTGGTATCCCTTTGGGAAATGAACACAATCCTCGATTAAACGCTAAAATTTTTTATAAACCCATCAAACTTCAAACAAACATTAAATCAACTCAATCCTTTTTTGTAGAGACTAATATTAATACATTGATAAGAACCCGAGTCCTTGGCTTTACGCAATTTTACAAAAATTTCCCAAATATTTCATTGTTAATAATAATATACATTAATTCTGATGATTCTGTGGCTTTGTAAGTACGTTCATCGTTGTTACTGCTGTCACCTTTCGTGGCTTAGTGGTAAGAACATTAATTGAGGAATCAGTAGTCAATAAAAAGTTGATTCACATTAATGTAACGTAAAATACAATGCCTATAGTGAAAATGAAATTGTAAATGGAAGAAATACACAATTGCAAATTTTTACTCATACACTTTGAATGCTTGGTACCTTTTTATTTCTTTATTTGCCTGAATTACTTTAGATTTAGAGTTAAGGGGGGTGATACAATAAGAGGGCTTAATAAATATGCTTAAAAAGTTAATACATTTCCTGTAGAATGCGCTAGTAAAAGATTTATTTCGAAATTCGAAATCCTTCTGTGGTTTTTCGTCGTTTTCCTAAGCCGTGTTTTAGAGCACGTAAATAGTGTATTGGAGCGGTCGACGAAATTCTACTATATCGAGACACACTAAAACAATACCTGACTGTACTACGGTCAACGTAAGTCTAGTCTCGAGATAAACACGTGCGCGTTTTTCGAAGAGACTAAAGATCTTTTGTACGGTCGTGGGATCGCCGATTAAGGCGTAAGTATCATTTTTGGTAGTCAATTTAAACACGTTTTTCTCGAAACATAATTTTTGAAGTTTACGAGAAAAATAACTCAAAACTAATTGGCCGATAGCACTGAGACTTATAGGATTCATTCATTATTAAATTAGCTTCTCGGTCGACCAAAAATTTTCAAGGTCCACCTTTGCAAAATACAAAAATTATTGTAAAATTGTTGAAAATTTGAGACCCTTCTTACAATGAAACTAATTTAAATAAACTAACACAAATTAAAACACACATTTAAGTTTCAAAACGATTTTTTTTATTTGCACTACGATCGTTTCGCCACACTATGGCTTCTTCAGGTGAAGAGATTACTCTTTCTGCTCTTATTTTCACCTGAAGAAGCTACATTGTGTGGCGAAACAATCGTAGTGAAAATAAAAAAAATTCGTTTTGAAACTTTAATCTGTGTTTTAATTTGTGTTAATTTATTAAAATAAAGTTTCAGCAAGTAGATGCCTCGACAATGAAGTATTGAAAATAATTTTGTTTTCAAAATGTTTTTAGACAGCTTTATTATTATTATTAGATAATTAAATTAAATAATAAATCGTTAATGGTAAAGAAAGGAGTGAGGATGACAGGTGTAGGGAATTTGACAGTAATTCAAATGATTTTTGTGTTTGATATTGCCTTCATCTCGATACCTATAGCCGTTCCTGAGAAAAAGGATCTTGACGGACAACAAAGTGATCCTATAAGGGTTCCGTACCCTAAAACGGCATAGGAGTAGCAAACCAAAATGAATTTTTGATAACAGTTCATTTTTAAGTATATTACCTATAGAGCCACGAGACTGACAGCATCCACGACGTTCAGCATCGCATGGCCAGTTCCCTATTATTTGTTGACTTTGAAGCGGCTTTATTTGTTTAATAGCCACAGACACGGGCACGTAGAACAACGCTTTGACAGGTATTGTTTTATCGCAAACGAATTTATGGGTTGCGAGTAGTTTGGTCGCAAATGAACTCCGCAGAACAGTCGAGGGCCATTTCCGTAAACACTTTCCAATTACAAAACAACAACGTCAATTCAATCGGGAAACATGTTGTTGTTTCCGTACTGTTCTTTGCAAACGAAAAAAAAATGCACATCAGCTTTCGAAAAACAAAAAACAATGGCTGAACCCACTTGCCCTCGCCTAGAAAAAATTGAACAACTTGTACATCTAGTTTTATTGCATAATTTTTATTTCCATCATACGAGTAAAGGAAAATGAATTTTTACACTTAACGGAAATTAAATCAAATCAATAGACTACAAAATATTGAAACTTTTATTAAAAATATCAACTAATACTTTAACCATCTTTTACTCCATTACTATGTAAATTTGCCCTCAATCAAGTGACATATTTTGCCACCAGGTTGATTATGCCTATTGAAGGAAGAACTCATGAATTGGCCATTTATTTATTTAGTTTATTTAAAATTTATGATACAACAAAAAAACAAACTCACAATATTTAATATTACATTTACATTTAAGAATACAATTTAGAAATTTTAAAGGTACTTGTCTTCAAATGGAAAAGTTTTTCCGAATGAAATTAAACTTGGTCATTTAGTAGAGTTCTATTTAAAATTTACCGAAATTTCCTGTTGTAGATTGTGATTTCGATCTTATTACAATTCCTCAGCAAGCCATAACTGGCACTGATAAACTACTTACCAAACTGATGTTTTATTAAAGACAGTATGTAAATGTAAATGTCAACACATGGCGACATACTGTCTGTAATACTATATTGAAAATTATTTTTAAAAGTTAAAAGAATTTTGCCTGAATCATCAAATGTCATGAAATCTAACATTTGGAAACAAATCCAGTTAATGATGTTGTCCTTCTTCGGGTGTACAGCGAAAATGGATAGACCTCTGAAGAAGCTCGCCACTCGTGCTAGCGAAACGTTAGGAAGCAATTCCAACCGACGACGGCCTGTACACCCGAAGGACAACATCAGTTCATCAACTGGCCGCGAAAGCCTTAATCAATTTGTCAAATCCAGTTAACTTAAAAATACTTTCGAATTCATTTCTGTTAACCATATAGTCATCCCGTTATGGGAATTAAAATGTTAATTATTTGTAATTAAATATTAATCAAAATTAATTGTTTTAAAAATTTTGTTATTATTTTGTAAGGTCCACTGAACGTTGCAGGTTCCACTAAGCCATATTCTCTAGACTACAACTTTAATCAATATTTATATTGACTTGAATAGTATTCGCAGTTAGTTTTTTTGTGAAACATTTTTTAAATAAAGAAAGGAAATAAATAACACTTGAACTTAAGTTTAGTATGTTTCAAGTGTGAAACAAAAAGCAGTCTTATTTATTTCCTTTCTTTAAGTATTTATATTGGTTACACTGCCTTTAGGTTTCAGTTCTCTTAAATCCCTGAAGAAGGTAACCTTGTTACCGAAAGACGTTTAGTGTCATGTTTTGGCGTTAGGGTTTAATGTGTTCTACAACACCGCTAAAGTTTCCAGTTTTAATCTTTACGTTGATTTTTAAAACAAGACAAGGCAAGATCGATATGTATTTGACTATTTTATTAATCATTCGCCATTGTTCTTTGCAACAGTGAAAATTCTAAATTTTTAAGTGTCGTGAATTAAAGGGATGAAACTGTTTCCACAAAAATCATATTCACAACCCTTAATCCGCCAGTGGTAACGCACGGTTTCTCAGACCGAGAGAATAATTTTTATCCAATTGTGCTAGATAAATAACAAGTCACGCCTTGCGGCTCCTTGTACCCACCGACATCACCACTCTCGTTATAGGTTTTTGTACTCTTTACATTGGAAAAGTTACAATAAATAGAGGAAGAATAATCGAAAATAATAAATACAACAAGGTAGATGCATACACATTAGACATACAGATAGTTTGTAGTCTGAATAGCCTTTAATGAATTGTGAAAAGATTTTGTAGAAGGAAAACAACGGCATGTAAAGTCGAGTATGTTTGGATTCAACGTGATTGCACTTTAATTTCATTTATACCCCGAAAAGGCAAATATGTGATACTAATTTCAACTACACATGATAATGATGCGATTAATCAAATTACTGGAAAACCAGAAATAATACATGCATACAACGAAACTATAGGAGGAGTGGACGTTGTTGACAGGTTGTGGGCAAATTATAACTATGCACGCCGATGGCCGATGGTCATATTTTATTGTCTTTTGAATGTCGGTGGAATCAATGCACAAGTGATTTACAACGCGAATAATCCGAGTACAAACACTTTGAGACGGCATTTTCTCCAGGAATTATCTTATTCACTTTTACATGGCCACCTCAAAACCCGCATTGATTCCACTTTGATTTTGCGCAGTATTCGTCTTAGATCACAAAAAATTTGCAAGATTGAATTAATGCCAGGACCAAGTCAAGAGAACAGGAATATATCGGGAAGGTGTACAAATTGTGACTAAGAAAAATCGCAAAACTAGATATTATTGTAAAAAATGTTTACAACAAGTCGGATATGGATCAATTTACAAAATATTTATAATTTAACAATTCTATTACCTTTTTATGGCATTCACACATTATTCTTTCATTTCGTCATTTAGATACACCTCTTTATTTAAATATACATTTTAGTATTTAGAAAGAATGTTTGTATGTATTTTATATTGAAATATAAATTACTAGTAACGTAGAGGCAATTGTTGCCATCTAGTAGATTTTAGCTGCTAACAGAAGATATTAAACACGGATCGCGATTTCGCTCTTATTATTTCTGACCAAAAACATAATAATTGTTTTTGATAAGCTTTACGTGAATTCACGTATGTAGGCTGCGTTGTTGATTCAACTGGACAAGTTTAAATACCTCAGTGAGGCCTTGTCCAGTTTAATATCTTCTGTTAGCAGCTAAAATCTACTAGATGGCAACAATTGCCTCTACGTTACTATTATATTAACTGTTCTTTATAGAACATTACAGCTTGGTCAGTAATTTATCGAGACGGCCTATGGCTGATGAGCTTGTAATAAGAGCGAAATCGCGATCCGTGTCTGGTGGTCTCGATAAATTTCTGACCAAAAACATAATAATTGTTTTTGAAATATAAATTCCTTTCTTTTTGTTCTTTCTAAAACAGTTAAGCATTTTTTCTATATTTTGTTAAAAAATCATTTCGGTCTGTTACACTGATGCTTCAAGAGTGAGGGTCACCATTGGCGGATGAATGACGATAGTGTTCAAACATGGCTTATACCTATTCGGATGTAATACTCCAAATAGGAGTGGAAACTGTATCAAAATCCATGGAATTTTTCTCGCGTTTTATGACAACAAAAGGACGAACAGGTTTTCATATGCGTATAGTAAATAGATAATTTAATTAATCTTTCCGTTTAACGTTTTTCTCATGTTGATTCCATTTACCTAACCTAATCCTTACCGTATTTCCTTCAGTCATTATTCACTCTCTAATCAATGTTTTATCTCTTCGAACTGTTTTCGAGTCGAGGTGGGATTAACGGACAGCTTCGATGAATTTTAATGAATTTAATCAATTTATCGGAAATTTTAGTGAACAGTAAGAATCGTAATATGTATTTATAAAAGTATATGTATCCATTCAAAACACATTACCAGATACCTCGGGGTATCGATTTCGTTTTATCTTCCTTACTCGAAGACATAAGGAATGTGATCCGTATTTTAAAATTTTAAATATAAATGTACTTACTTAATTTCTAATTTTATTATCGACGAGATAATCCGCACCAATTCATTTATATTTGAAAGAGTAAAATATACATACTGATATTTGATACGCTTGCAATCTTCACATTCACTTAATATTCGTTCGCTCAAACCTGAATTTATTTAATTAAATGATTACACATAGCTTGTGAAGCAATCAGACTATCAATATAGATTCCGTGTTGTTTGTGTACGATATATTTTAAGTCGTGTTGATGCACACGTTATGTTTACCTGATAATTGTAAACAACGTTGGAATATGAAACTTTACTGGAAGCAGCTTATATATACCTCCAGGTATTCCAAATTTAGCTGATACAAAAGTTAGATAGACCACAACAAGGTGTAAAAAAGTTTATGTAGAAGTTGTGACTATTCTCGTTAGCTTGATCGAACAGAAACTTTGTCGGTGTTATAGAACACAGTAAAAAGCTCAAACCCCACTTGCAAGACACGACATTAAACGTCCGTAGTACCTTTAGGTAACAAACGTACCTTCTTCAGTCCCTGGTTCATTGTTACCGAAAAGTAGTATAGTGAGAAATTAGAAATTGCTTTTTATTTTATTTATTCTGTTAGTTTTTATCCACAACTATTATTTAAGTAAATATAAATATATGGAATCAACAGAAACAACTACTCCGAGGGCTAATACCCCTATCGGCATTGAATTACACTGTTGATACCGATGGACGAAGATATAACATATTCAAAAAAGAGGAATTAAAATCCTTATTCGTCTAAATTTTAAGATCAAAAATCTCACATTTGGAACGCGTCCTACCAAGTAGGTACAACGAACCGAAAGCCATATCCCACGACTGGTTTCGACCTATCGTGTCTCATCAGCTGGGCGCTGGCAGAAAGGCCTTTACAAGCTATATTATAAATATAAATATGGAATCAACAGAAACAACTACTCCGAGGGCTAATACCCCTATCGGCATTGAATTACACTGTTGATACCGATGGACGAAGATATAACATATTCAAAAAAGAGGAATTAAAATCCGTATTCGTCTAAATTTTAAGATCAAAAATCTCACATTTGGAACGCGTCCTACCAAGTAGGTACAACGAACCGAAAGCCATATCCCACGACTGGTTTCGACCTATCGTGTCTCATCAGCTGGGCGCTGGCAGAAAGGCCTTTACAAGCTATATTATAAATATAAATATGGAATCAACAGAAACAACTACTCCGAGGGCTAATACCCCTATCGGCATTGAATTACACTGTTGATACCGATGGACGAAGATATAACATATTCAAAAAAGAGGAATTAAAATCCTTATTCGTCTAAATTTTAAGATCAAAGATCTCAAATATGGAACGCGTCCTACCAAGTAGGCACAGCGAACTGAAAGCTATATACCGGTTTCGATCATATTTATATTTGTATTTATAATATAGCGTGTATAGACCTTTCTGCCAGCGCCCAACTGATGTGACCCGATAGGTCGAAACCGGTCGTGGGATATAGCTTTTGGTTCGTTGTGCCTACTTGGTAGGACGCATTCCAAATGTGAGATCTTTGATCTTAATATTTAGACGAATAAGGATTTTAATTCCTTCTTTTTTTAATATATTATGTGTCTAGAGGTCATGTAACAAATCACCGGATGTATTCTGAAACATTGCAGCTCAAAGATTTTTTTGAAAGAAATATTTTCTAATTTTTGAAAAAATCATAATGAAGATGTACTTGGACTTTATACTGCATTTTCTTTCTGAAATCGGAACCAAATTTAATACATGAAATTAATAAACCTCCTAATGATTAAAACAAACGCATCAATACTGATGCCATAACGTCATAATAATCTGTCATGTCACGAAAAGATAAGACAAATAAAGTCGTAACAGCCGTAACATAGTCAAATGATTTATGCCGTTAAAGAGACAAGATGCTATAAACGTCTGCATCAGGAGGACGATGCAGCAGCATTTGCATTGGATTTGTGCCCTATATCTTAATCGTATTCATAAACATGGAAATCGAGATGTAACAAACGACTCGAACAACCATCCATCACTGTGCTCTATATATTCATTTATATATTACAGATGCACAGAAACACAAGCACAAATATCTTTTCGCCTTCATTCGAACTCTATTAATCATTTCTACTAACAATCGTTCCGATGAATAGTGAAACGGATGGATTCGATCAGACGAATCATATGCCAAATATAACATCGTCATCCACGGTAAAAATAACTACCCTTGAATAGAATACCACTCGAGGTCTTTCAACATTTGATCAACAAACATTGCTTGCCCTGATATCACGAACGGTGTATTTTCTAATTCTGATTCTTACTCTGCGGGATTTAACTATATACAAACACTTTATTTACCCATTATAACTGTAATACTAACAAAATAGTAACAAAGAGATTAAGATTAACTGCGGAATAGTAGAAATATGATTACGGCTAAAGGGCCGTGGTCTACATGAACGATTACGTCTGGACCTAACGGTTCATTTAGACCCTGGCTCTTAAGCCCGAATTCTACTATGTTATCCAACCGTGTAAACCTATGTTCTTATATTGACTGCGGAATGTTCAAATTAAGATCTTACATGTAACTCTCAAATTTATCTGAAGACAATAGATATATACCGATCCACTACCCCCAATTCTTACAAAACCAATCTGCTGATGATGAACAGTTGACAAACAACCAAACAGGGTGGTTTTGTAATTCCTCAGATTATTACCCAATTTGTTAAGCTAATTAAATTTTAATAAAAATAAGTAGTTTAAGTTTGTTAGCAGTGTTTAAGTGATTAAATAAATAGTTGTAAATAAATAAGTCAACTATAAAATTCGTTACAATATTTATTAAGAAATTGGGTTATATGGTGAACCTCCACCCCTATTGTGATTCTACCCTTTTTATTTAATTTAATTAAAAGAGACTCTGACTTGATTACCACCAGTAATTTTTAAAAACAACGGGCACGACTGTAATGCCTGTAATCAAAATAAACGAAGAACGTGTACATCTTTGAAAAATTATTTAGGATAATCGGGGATGAATCCCATTTAGTTTATTTGCTAACCACAATCTCCTTTATATTCATAATGTAATTCTTAGTTCCGAATAAACATGAACTTTTGTCGGAATTTTCAAATCCTAATAAAAATCTTATTATTAATGAAATATTTTTGTGGAATTCTTTAGTAGAGGTTAATTAAAATATCTTATTTACAAAAACACAATAAATTTTTCACAATTTATTTTACTTCCATCCGAGAATAAAAAGTGTTTGGTGTACCGCTGAATTGAAACAAAAATAATTTTTTAATTGAAAAACTAGAAATTTAATAAACGCCAGCAAATAATGAAATCGATACATGCTCTGTTACATAAATTCAGGTTTTTGTATTTAAAAAGCTGTCGCTTCACCAGGAAAACTTGTTATTAAATGAACAAATAAAATCTACGGATTTAATTAAAAATCTGACTCATCCCAAGCAGGTACTTTATCCAGATAAAAGAAAATAAGAAAATAATTTAAAGAATGTCTAGTCCTTACGTATTGTCCACTACAAATACTAGAAAAATTGCATTGACTTTCCGTGATTATTAGGCCAACCTTTTTTTAAATGAAGTAAAATCACACTTTAATATAAGAATATAGGTTTTCACGGCCGGAATCCATAGTAAAATTCAGATTCGGCCTAAAGGGCTGATTTTCTCGAACGTTGTCACCACAGTACCGGTGAAAATGTCAGACGTAATTAGCTTGGATTAATATTTTTGATAGATTATATATTTATTAAGTACCCAATTATTGGGTCCCTGGGTTATGTGGTGAACCCCCATTCCTATTTTGATTCAATCCTTTTTATTGTAAACTCCGCCGCCCTTGGCAGGGATTATAAATCAGTATATATAGAACAGACGAAAAGAATTAAAAAAGATAGAATAAATGAACATAAAAAAATACAATTAAAACTCTACCTTCACTAATCATTTAATCGAAAAGAAACATTAGTTTAATATAAAAAAGACTCTTAAAATTTTACAGACAAACGAAAACGGTAAACAATTTAATATATTACAAGCCATAGCAATAGTCACATTTAAAGCCCAAAACAGAAATAGTGTTAAGTAAATGAAGCGAAAAATGTTTACAGTTGGCCAATAATAAATGTATGTATTGCAACCCCCACTTAGTAATAAATAATATTTATGTCCTCTACTGCTAATCATAATTATTTTAAACACCCTGCAGTTTCTGAAGATGTCTCTGTGAGGTGAAACAATGTTAAGCAGTGTCTTTTAAATAAATTTATGAATATGTAATGTTTTGTTTTATTTTAATTAGATCAACCATTTCAATTACATCTCATATTTACTTATTGCAATTTAACAAAAAAATATTATAAATATGAAATATTCATCTAAATTTTTCCAAGATTTAATCAAAATTAAGGGTGGTTTGAATGTGAGTATGAAGTAATAGAGAATCTCTCCGAAAACATCACTACACCCTCTTACCATAATGGAATAGGAAAGGCACTTAAGCGTCAAGGAGACTAAATTATTCAAACCCTTATTCTACATATATTTATTAATGATGTTTATGTAATGAAATCCTGATAGACGTACATTATCAAACAAATGTCAGGCTACTTTCGTTACATGTAATGCATTTTGTGGTGGTTCTTCATGAAATATTTAGTTAATAAATTCGAATTAAACAAATCGCAGTAAAATGATTGAAAAAATTGGATTTAAAAAGTTCTTCAATTATTTCGGACGACTAGTCTATACTTGGCTACCCCAAAGAAAATAATTTCTGCTTTATTAATCATTACCCCAAAATAAATAACTTAGGCCAAAAGACAATTTCAGACAATAAATAAACTTAATTTAGAGAAAATCTTAATTAACAATAAAATGAATCGGTTTAGAAATCGGAGGTTTTAAAAAAATTATTGTAAATACTGTGAAATAACGTACTTATATATGACAGTATGGAAGAAGTATTTCAGTCAGATTAAAAGAGCATGAAAGTCAATCAAAAATAATATTAGAAATACAGGTTTATTTATTGCATCGAGAAAATAAAGGCCCTGGATTAGATTAGAAATTGTAAAACCAGTTAAAATAAACACTTTAGCAATAAATGAAATACAAGATTTGGTAACAACTTCATTTAAGACTATTGAATAAATAATCTGTAAACTACACTAACAATATCCCTTTCCCCACTTTTTTTTCTGCCGTACGATCTCCTATAGTACTATAAACAATTTAAGAAAGTAAACTTCAACTTGCTCTTAAAAATGAACTAGTCGTCCGAAACAATTGTAAAGTTTTAAATTTAATTTTTTGAAGCATTATAACGAATTTTGTTTAGATGGAAAAGGTTAGAATTGAGAAGGTATTCGCAAAAGTAGGAAAACAAAGGGCGCTATGGAAGTTAGTAAGAAAAAGAAGAGATAGATTGGTAAGATACCTTCTGAGACATGACGAACTACGAGGGTAAATCAAATTTCTATTTGGCTTAGCACGTAATTCCGATCTAGAGGATTCGATGCTCGAGTGTTGTTTGGTTTATGACTTGGGGGAAACCGGCTTATGTAGCAGCTTCGCTCGGTTCTGTCTGCAGTACAGCCATCACTGAGCGCAAGGTACCTTCGTCTGTTGCACAATCACAATGCGCATCATCATAAAGTGTTTAGCCAACAAAGGCGTTAAACAATCGGAAATTTTCAAATTTTCACTCGTTTGAAGGCACAGTTTGGGGTTGCTACACTGCTACACTGTCTTAGAATCGAGTGTATACGTGGGTCAGAGAACAGAGAATTCAGGGATGGGCTAGTGTTGAAAATTAATGTCATGATCGACGCCCAAGAACAAGTCTCACAAATGACAACATCCGTGCTGTTCGAGAGCTTGTTGAAGGTAATATAAATCCCATCAGAAGTGGGTATGTGGGTATCAGCCATGGGAATGTTCAAGTGTTGAATCTATCATCACTGATGAACTTGGCTTTAGAAAAGTTAGTGCTCGCTGAGTTAGCTCGCCAAAGTTGTTGACCGAAAATCAAAAACACCTTCTCCGATCTGACCAAAAATCAGTGAAAGACTTCTGAATCGATTTCGACAAGAAGGGGAGTTTTTTAAAGGCGTATCGCCACTTCTGATGAGACGTAGGTCCACTACTACACTCCCGAAACAAAAATGGCGAGTAAAGAGTGGCGAAGAAAGGATGAAGGTTGCCCTGTTATAAGCGAAACCCGTCTCTCAGCCGGAAAAATGCTTGCGACCGTTTTCTTTGATTCAAAGGTTTGTATGAGTTTTACTTATTGATTTTCTTCACGATCAACGAACAGTGAATGCGGAATGCATTATTCTGAGTTGTCACAGTCAACCAAAATCATGTATCGAAGCAAACGACAGGGTATACCCATTCATCCTCCTTCATGACGCCTTCAACGCCAGGCCACACACCACAGTTTTGACAAGGAATAAATTTGAAGAAATAGGCTAAGAAACCCTCAAGCATCACTATATCATCATTATAGCCCTGACTTGTCACCCTGTGATTATTTTTTGTTCGCGCCCCTGAAAGAATCACTTAAAGGCAGATTTGAAAATTTGAAAGCAATGAAGAAGTAGAGTAAAGCATGTGTACAATTGGCTGACAATTTTTATGAAGAAGGAATATTCAAGTTTCCAAATCGATGGAAAAAGTGTGTAGAGCACGGAGGTGACTACATTGAAAAATGTTAAAATTTAGTTTGTGTGTACCATTAATCAATAAATATATTTTACAAAATTACTGTTTATATTTTATTTACCCTCGTAGTTAAAGATATATTAGAGGCAGAAAAAGGAATAAATAGAGGCAGTGGCAATGGGGCGGAGGTACGTGTCCAACCAGTCTTTGAAGTGATGACTCTATGATGATGATCAAAGATGCATAACATACAATTGTAAAAAACTCAAACCCGAAAGATGTTTTCGTTATACGACTTAACATATAACGTGTAAAGTAGTTCTTTTATGTTCAATGAAATTGTTAATTGATTTTTAGTTTTTTGTTCTTATTTTAAGTATATTCGATTCGAAAATATTACGTAGAAAAGGCATGGTTATGAATTTAAAAGTTACTTTTCGAAATTGAAGTACGAAAATACACCCTTGCAAAAGCTTGGAAGCAGGACTAGTAGTATAAATCTCGAGATAATAAACTATCTTAGTCTTAGCCTTGCTTCATCAGTATTAAAATTAGATTTTAAATTTGAAATAAACTTCATTCCAGAATACTCGAGAGTAGATAATAGATAGAAGAAGAAGCAAGTTACGCATTAATTTTTTTTACTTTAATTTCTTTTATTTTGTCTGTCTCTCGGGCCCTTATATAAAAATGCAATTAAGTTCAGCAATTTTAATGATATTTTTGCATTAAAAACGAAGGCGACGTGACGGTGTCAACGGGGCGTACGTTTCGAAGCATCCCGGATTAAGTGTGACAACCCTCGTTATTTAAGAACTTGTTTACAAATTAATGAATCTCGTTATTCGGACGGTTCTTCTTCTTATTCCTCCACTTCTTTTAAAACATAAACGTTCAACGATTTCGCTGAAGAGCCCAAGACAGATTATCTTTCAGTCAGGTGGAGATTCTTGGAATAACCCCTAAAATTTAAATTAGAATTCTCGTGATGGATGATTGTTCTACGAACAACCATTACATGCCGCCACTAAGGTCTTCTGATTTAATAGGGGCCATAATTCAGTCAAGGAAGAACCGAAACCAAATAAAACCCCCGAACGTTTATATACGTGCATATCTTCGATAATAGGTCAATCAAAATTCCCTTTAAAATTCTTTTTGTATTAATAGCTTTCAAATATTCCCTATGACATATTGTACTACTAGATCATTAATAAGCATTTAAGATTTTTTTAAATGCATGTCTATATTTAAATAGTAAAAATGCTAATGTGACGTTAGAAGGGCTGGTATAAAAAAGGTATAAAACAAACACTTGGTTAATTTTCACTAAATTTATTATCAACTCGACAATATTGTTTCGACGAAATATCGTCATTTTCAAGAGTACAACAAAATTATACTAAAGTTATAATGGGTATTATCTAATTTATACGTGGTTTTGGGTTTTACCCAAATTATACAACAGGAGGGGTGTATTGTTGTTATACAGTTCTGTTTGTAAATTTACGATATTCTGTTTATTTAAAATAGCTTTTCTTATTTCTAGGTTTTCTAGAAGGCTTAATTTTTTGCTTTTATGTTGGATATGTAATATGGCTGTATTATCTATATCTATATTATGATTATAATTTAAAGCATGTTCTGACATTCCTGTACAATTCTTCTTAGACACAATGCTATATAGGTGCTCATTTACACGTGTTTTAACAGCTCTACCACATTGTCCAATATAAAAAGCATCACATTGTTTACAAAAATTTTTATATATGCCGCTGTTATCAAGGATATCTGTTTTTTGTTTATTATTAACAAATAGCTTACCTAGAGATTTTTTGTTCGAAATAATTGCTTGAATACCGTGTTTTTTCAAATTTGATTTAATTTTTTGACTTGTTAAGGGTACATATTGTAGTGAATGAAAAATGTGTTCAGGTTTTTCGTTTTTTACATTGTATAAAGTTTGTCGGGTTTTTTGTTTTAGTTTAAGTTTGATCAAGTGATCTACTATTTTAGTGTGATATCCATTGTTTTGTGCTATTTGTTTAATAGTATTAACTTCTAAAATGAAATCGTTATGACTGAGGGGGGTATTAATTAGCCTATGTATAGCACTGTGGAAAAAGGCTGGTATACTTAAATTAAATTGGTTATATGTCACTTTACACCATCTACAGCGTCATCAGGTACCACGTGAATAATATTAATTAGAAATTGTTCAATTGTTATTCAAATAAAATTGGTGAAAATATAGAATTATTATTTGTTTTAATAATGCCTTAAATGCTTTTACATTAAATTATCACAATTATCAACTACCTGTAAGTAAGGTGGACTATTAAAACTGGTTTAGAACAAACTTTAAACAAATGATTCGTTTATATTTAATAAACTTTAGACTGTCAGACATGGACATGTTTAAATCCAGCAGGTGGTTGCTCGGTATTATGTCGAAGCTGTCTGTCTACGGCGTATGCCTGTGGTAACCGAAGAGTTCGAAATCGCAAGCAATATCAGACAATTTCGACAGAATACTGACCAAAAACATATTTTTCTCTAAAACTGATTCTATATTATATATAAATTAATGCCTTAGATATGGATTCAAATTAACAGTCGAGAATCAATAGTAGACACATCTCATGAATTAGAACACTAAAATAGCAACAGTCACATAACAAAATGTGGAATGTTATTGTTTGGATTTTATTTACTTGTCTTCATTTAGTGTAACTTTCAATCAAGAATTGACCTTATGCAGCAATATGCAGTACAGCAATCACAATTTGAAGGTACTTGCTGTTCGTGTAGCACACATTCTATACCCATAAACTTGTAACTGTGACTTTTTCAACAACTAAAAAAAAACTTTTTGTGTTTCATTCCCACCAGCTACTCGTGCTGGTGGGCGAGCAGTCCCTCCCGCCTACACCGTAGTACAAAGCCGGAGGTTAGGGAGTAAGGCCCTCTTCAATCTCCTTTCAGGAATCGTGGGAATAGTTGGGTGCTGTGGTTAGGGAGAGAAAGATGAAACGGACGAAATGAAGACAGAAGAGAAGTGGAAGATTATTTGTGAAATATTACTGCCCCAGAATTTGCCTAAGTGATCCTAGGAAACCACAGAAAACTTGAACCAGAGTAGCTGGTGACCTCCCGAATGCTAAGCAATGATCTAGAGTACTAGACCACGCCGCTCGACAACTGTGAAGGTTGTATTTCTATATTTGTATGTGCTGTCGATCTTCACATATTTATGAATGATGTGAAATAGAAGACAAAATTGTTCTTGTAACATATATGCCGTATAACATGATGCAAATTTGAAATCGTAATTATCCACGAAAGCGATTTTGCCTTTCTGATCTTATTTAATCCTTTAACTTTAAACTATCTCTAAAACTATTTATTAAACAAACAGAACAAGTGTTGTCACGTTGTACCAAAGCAGTTAAATAACTCTAAAAGACAACTTGTTGCTTCTTTAATTAAACATTTTAATTTTAAACACGATAAAAATGCATTCTCTTCTTGTAGTCGGAAAGGTAAAGATAATTGTTTGATTAATGTAATTATTCACTTAGAAGAAAAACACAAGATGAATAGTTTCACCAATTTATTTGCTAACTCTACAATATTGTTTCGGTCTAAAAGAACTGTACACAATTACTCTTGATAATGGTCCTTTTGAACGGAAACAATATTGTCGAGTTAGCAAATAAATTGGTGAAACTATCCATCTTGTGTTTGTCTTCTAAGTGAATTTACATCATGTTTCACAATCAGTGCACGAATGAAAGTCTTAATAAGTATTACTACAGCTAATGTAATTATTGTTAATTATCAATGTCCTAATGTTGTATTTAAATTTAAATTTTATTTTTATAGTTCAGTGATATAAAATGTCTATTAACTTGCTGTTCTTACTTCGTCATAATTTCGGTTTTGCAACTTTCTTATTTTAGTTCCCATTTTTATAACAAGACTAACGATGTGGATTTTATTTTATATCAGCTGTAGTTACATGTCATCCGCGTTTCTATGGTCACGGCAACTAGTTTTTGTCCATGAGAAATTTGTTTGGTCAACTATTTAGTTATTAACTAAACCCTTCTCGTTAAGTTTAAATTGTTGACAGTCGCTTTTTGTCTATCGTGTTTTTATTGCATGGGGATGGGTGTATCGCTTCATTTATTATAGAGGTAACATAGAGGTAACCAAGTGTATGTGTGTATTGTAACCTATCATATCGTTATATTACACGTTCCTATGTTTCAAGTCAAACGGGTTCTACATTGGAAGCGTGCTGTAATTAATTTGACTCATTAATTGAAAATTTCTTGTCGTATTCGAACGACAAACAACAACGCACCCACCTACCGTAACTATTTTTAGGGGTATAATATTGCACATTTCGTATGCAATTTTCCAGTTCATTAGTAAGAGATTACTTCATATTATCTACGTGCCCTGTGCGAATGTTTCGGATTCCGTTCCATTATTTGGTGCCTGTTCACAATTAGGCTTGTTTGTCCTGTTCGAATATTAGACGAGAATGTAACAACGAATTCGGTCAATTCTGTTTCCGGTCTGTTTATAATTCATAATACGCTTGCGAATTTGTATCCGACCACATTTACGATTGCTGCGCCTGCCTCCACCTGGTAGCCGAACACTTCTACTGATGCTTTTGCAAATTAATGATGCGGTTTCAACTTCAGTACGAACAATTAATAAGGACATTCCCTCGCCTATATTCAATTGCTTATTCGTACAAGCCAATTTTAGCTTCACAACTTTGTCATAATTATCAGTCACTGATAAATAATAAAAATGAATTTGACAATTTTTACTTATCAGATCTACAACAACTACTCCGAGGGCTAATACCTCTACCGGCATTGAATTACACTGTTGATCCGAAAGATTCTTAGACTAAGATCACATATCCAAAAAAGAAGGTATTAAAATCCTTGTTCGTCTAAATATTAAGGATCAAAGATCCCACATTTGGAACGCGTCCCACCAAGCAGACACTACGAACCGAAAGCCGAATCCCATAACCGACTTCGACCTATTGGATCTCATCAGGTGGGCGCTGCCAGAAAAGCCTTCACAGGTCATATGATACGAAGCATGTTTTTTAAGTAAGTACCGTTTTGAAATTCTGCCGCCGCAGCGCTGCGGTCAACTTTTCCGCGCATGCTCACTGAGTACCTACATCTCTCACCTACACACTGACGCCATTACAGTCTGCTTCGTCCTTGCGTTGTTTACTGAGTGTTTAAGGTGCCTCCGATAATCGTGAGTCTGTCAAGTCCGGGCTGTTATACGATTCATTAGTGCTAAAGGACTAAAACCGATTGATATTCATTGTGAGAACTGTGCAGTTTACGGACAAAACATTATGAATGATGGAATGGTAAGGAAGTGGATAAGAGCATTTAAAGACGGCTGCACAAATATGCATGACAATACCCGTCCGCATGTGGCTAATCGGACTAAACAACCCATCACATCTTTTCACTGGGAAACTCTAGATCATCCTCCGTACAGCCTTGATCTGGCGCCCAGTCACTACTATTTCTTCCTGCACTTGAAGAAACATCTGGGCGGTCAGCGTCTTCAAGACGCTGAGGAAGTCAAAACAGTTGTGATGTAGTGGTTAACAGTTAACAAGTCAGGCGACAGAGTTCTATGAGAAGGGTATTCAAAAACTGGTCACTGGTGAAACGTTATTTCAAGTGTCTCAATATTGAAGGAAATTATGTAGAAAAGTAGATTAAGGTACAAGCTATCATGTAAAAATAAAATTATTAAGATATCTTTGCACGTTTTTTATTAATTTCAAAACGGTACTTAAAAAATCATGCCCCGCAATATAAACATAAAATCAACAGAAACAACATGAGACCCAATATGTCGAAAAAGGTTGTAGGATTTGGCTTTCAGTTCGTAGTGCCTGCTTGATGGGGCGCGTTTCAAATGTGGGATCTTTGATCCTTAATATTTAAAAGAACAAGGATTTTAATACCTTCTTTTTTTGATATTTATTATTTGAATTAAATCATGAAACAGTTTGGATGGTGAAGATGTGTATTGGGGAATGTTTCTGCGATTAATTGGCAAACCAAGCTACGAAAAAGTTGTAAAAGTAAATACATATTTATTTCTCCACCTGGTTACCTACTAATCAGCTGAATTTTTATTTCTAAGTAGGCTTGACCCCGCAATTTCATCCATGTAATAGAAAAAAGTAGCCTACTTGAGAGACGACTGGTGTAAATGTACTGCTGTGTTATAGAACTGACAAGAAATAAAAATTTTGGCCGTCTAATTACTGAAATTTATTGATATAATCATTTAGTCTATTTACATCACATCCGACGTTGATTTGCTTATGCTTATCGCCTTTTTCCGAATGTCGTGTGCTCACTAGGAAACCAAATGAATACTCTGTGTCTTTGGTCGAACCCGTTGCGGTAGGTATCTTTAACGGATCCAACAAAATATAAAAGGGTTCTGTACACTACTGAAACCGTGCCCACTGCAGTAAATGCAGATTATACAACCGGTGAAAGTGAAAAAGTACTTAATCGGGGATATATACGAATGGACAAATGGGGTCGTGTGTGTATTAAGAATACATTTATGTTTAGTCTTTGGTATAAGATAGTTGTTATGCCGTCCAAGTTTGTCTTCGATACAATTGTGACAATCTGGCAATGAATTTAGTTTATAGTTTGCTTCATGTGAAAACGTTTTTTCAATATTTATATGAAGAAGAAATTGATTTAAAAAATAAAGGTCGGCCGCTAGCCGATTTTATTATTGATACGGCAGATGTTACCTGCGGAAAAGCATATAAACGACAACTTAATAAAGACATTTGTTCGACAAACAATTGGGTTTGTGAGTAGAACAAATAATACATTATTACATTCTCCTTTTTGGCTGCGATAAAGTATGGACTGAGGAAGGTGTGAGAAGGTTATCGACAAGTTTGTTTCTATAAAAGATGGTACAATTGAATTAACCTTCAAAAAATAGGTGAGCAAACATTTACAAACCACGCGCTTTATTTTATTACAAGCCCTAAATCATTCTTCTCAACCTCCTCTTCGTGCCTGTAATGTTTAATCAAAATAGGTTCAATCGGTACAGATAAAGAAACCATTTTAGGGATCATTTATCTAAGAGCAGGCAAATAACCGTATGAACTTTAAAAGGCATTTGTTTCGATATGACAGACACACACTTCAATTTTATGAATATGTTTTATATATGAAAAATGAAAAACACTTTTATTTAGATAGATGAAATTCCGCTTGATCATAAGTTTTTTATTAACTTTTACATCATTACAAATTCATAAGAGATTTTTTGTACGTAATATTAAAGTCACCAGAAACTTAAAATAGATATTGTTGTCAAGCATTGTCTACGTCGACATGTATCTTTGAGATTTAATTCATCTTAAAATTTTGCAGTAGGAGTTCTATTAAAGTGGTATTTCTTGGAATTTTGGGACCAAAATTAGGTTCAACAGGAATGTTGCTTATATAAAAATTCCAAAACAAGTATATTACAACACTTTGGTTAAGGCTTTATTTGTTTCATTATTTTACGATCGTTTTGAAATATTATTGTTGTTCCGCATCATTTCTCCTAAAAATGGACCATTTGATGAACAATAAGTTTCAACCGCGAATGCAAATACAGGACACAAAAAAGAGTTAACACGTAATTATTACTATTTGTTTCTTAATTATATAGTTCCTATAATAAAAGTAATGTCTGCCAGTTGTTTGTGTTTCATATAATATTCATTTAATTTTCTGAAGATGCACCCCGTCCAGATTTTCAAATTTGAATAAGACCTCAGAAGAATATAAATGGAACATAAATGCACAATATGAGATGATAAAATGCAGACAGATCTACATCTAAAATACACACGGGAATTTTAAATTTCTACATAAGGAAAGGTAGTTTGTAAGTAACATATGTGCATAAACATTGCCGGATATTACTTGGTTCTAGAAATATGGTTCTAAGTCCAAAAGCTGTTAAGTAAATAGAACGAAGCATCATCATAAATTTTAGTTATTTCCGAAGTAGTTTATATTTTTCGCTTACTTTATAAATATTTCATCTTCGCTAGCAATTTTCGAAAATAATTATATATCTATCGGGAAGAAATTTTAGAATTCGTTTGATCGAACATTTAGATAATGTTGAAACAAAAAAACCGATTCTAACTAAGCCAAACATATATTTAATTTAGATATAAAAATTTTACACATTGAAAATAAAAGTTTAAAACTTACACTATTAGAATCTAAAGAAATTAACAAATATAAAAATACAGACATATTACTACTTAACGATCAAGTAGATATAAACCTATCACCACTATTTTCTTTTCTTTTCCCTCACTATAATGAAGATGCACCAACCTATTTATAGACAGACATCTACTCTTAGGTAGTTTTAAGTAGATTTTGTACTTTTGAAGAAACCACAGTGTTGGCGAAACACGTGTCAAGTTTATTTAATAAATTGTGAAAGTATCAACTGTGTGTTTATTTCAATATGTTAGACTTCCGTCAAGTATCCGCTAATTCAATACAATTTATATATCTGTCATGTTTAAACTTTCGTTGGTGAGTTCTCAAAGAAACATTTTTAATAAGTAAATTAAAAAAGTAAGTAACTGAATAGTTACATTTATTGTACGCTCTAGACAATGACTGTGTATAGGTTAAAACAATTGTCGAGTCGAATAAATTTATTGCTGAAACTTTTAACTTATTCAATATATCTATTTGTGTGTAATATATAATACTTATAGCGAAACAATTGCTATGTCAGGTTAAAAATAATAGAGATTGATTGATTCATCGGTGATGTATTTGTGAAACATTTTAGAAATAATGAAAAAATAATAAATTATTCAAACTATTTTGTGTATATTATTTGAACCATTATCTGTTCTTCTTAATGATTTAGGATTTAGGGTAATTTTACATCATTTGCCTAAACTGCTTTGAACAGATCCCTAAGGGGCCGTTCATATATTACGTCACGCATTTTTTGACATTTTCGACACCCTCCCCCTCATACTTACGTAACGCTGACATTTCTACGTTTTTGGTAGTGATTGCTTGTTTATTTAAACCAATATTATTTTTGATCGCATCTTACGAACAATTTAAGGTTTTTAAAATTAAATATTGATAGTTATACTTAATTTTTAGAGAACAGTTTTATTACGAATTTATTAATCGTTATTTTAAGATGACAAATTTAAACCCATTTGTTTAAACATAAAATTAGTCATAAAAATAGCTCAAGAACGAACAGTGATTAGCTTAATAAGTCGTTGAGGTTTGTAATAAACGAAATACTCTTAAAGTAAACGGTCAGATGTATTAAAACAGATAAAAACAATCACATTAATAAAAAGGAATACAAAAGAATTTAATTATGACATTTCTGTCTACAACAAAATCATTCACTTATGTTGTCATGGGCATCTTACCCATTACTTTAAATCCTCTATGATAGGGAAGGCTGCTACTACTACTATCTTTGAAAACGTCACGTTAGCCCGAAACCTCCCCACATTGTCAGACTTCGTCGCAACCACTATCCACTCCCGACGTGACGTAATATATGAACGGTCACTAATAAATAATATTTACAATTACCATTCGTACGTGTTATTATTATTTGTAAGATTAGTTGTCAGTAATTAATTAATTAGTTTCATAGTAGGCGTTAGACACTGATAAATCAAAGCATTCAATGATCTAAACCAAAGGAAGTGTTAAAGTTTATCAATTGTGTTTGTCTATTTTCTCTTAGAAATTATGATAACTAAAGATTTATGAATCAATTTCGTTATTAAAGTTATATTAACTCTTATATAAAATGTTTGAAAGGAATTATACGGAATGAAAACGCTATTATCAAAGCAAATCTATTAATGTTTTAATCGCGACTGTGGCATCAATATTTTATCGTTTTTCGTTTCGTTTTCTTTACTTTACCTTTTAAAAAGTCAGATGGCCGTCAAAGCGAATTGATAGTCTAATAGATTATCCGACTGCACCATTTACTTCGTTTCCCGTAAAATCGAATGAATCCATTTCATGCCGGAGAGTTAAGAGGGGTACTATGCAATTAAACTGAATAAACTGTGTTATGTACACCAGACATTAATGGTTAGCTTACATACACATATACATTCGTAGATTAATTGATGGTAAGGTTACACATCTATATTAGTATATATATAAACATATACCTAATACATACACACAATACCGCATCTATAAATAAATACTACCAGTTTTCTCATGTCCCACATTTTTTTAATTGGTTTAGTTGGAAACAGGAAAACAAACTTGCTCCGTACCGTACATTATTTTCGCTAATGGGTCATATAAAAAAAAACAATTATTATACGTATCACGTAAATGCATGGGTAGATACGGTGGTAGACATATATAAATATATGTAGATATAAATCAGTAAGTAAATTTTAAATTTGTAACAGCCATAATTAGAGTTAATATTGGCTATATTTTCATTAACTTTTTATTATTGAACAATTATCAAGAGTGACGACTAACAGTACATAGTAAGGAAGAATTACACATTAATATCTATTTCTAATCCATTTTGGAAGTATATCTTGACAAATTTAAACAATTAGATTTAAAAGAATAAACAAAAATAAAGTCATATTCTTGTAAACAATAAAACCAAAAAGGGTATCTTAAGCCACAAATATAATGACTGTGAAGCTATTTATATAGGGCAGCCGGGTAGAGCCATAAAAACAGGTGTAGTCAACATCACAATTGTATAAAAGCAGAATAACATCTACAACACTATCAGAACATTGTATGTTTAACAACCATAGTTTTAGTGATGACAACATAAAAACCTACATATAAAATCAAAAGAATTTACATACAACTTCCAATTAGCTTAGTTGTTATTTCCATATGACTGTATTACAGTTTGCCAAAATGAACCTCCGTTTTAACGTGTGTAATTCTTTCATAATGCTGTTAATCGTCACCCTTGATAATTGCCTTCTGCCAAAACAATTGTTGAGTTATTAAAATAATAAACTGTAAAAACGCAGTAGTAAAGAATCTTTTTAGAAAAGTGTTATTAACCATGTTTAACAAATATTTTACCAATCAAACCTCTGAACTTAATAAATAAAGTTGGTGCAGTAGCCATAAATCACCGATAAGTCGGCTACTGAAGGCAATTTATTGCGATACAGAACGTCAGTGTCCGCAACGGGGTCTTAATTGATGGGCCACTTTATTAATTTAAATAGGTCCGCACCTCATTATAAAATTACCTCACTCATAAAACGCCACCATTCCATTAATTATTATTAGTTGTGTAAATGTAGATAGGTACGCAACAAAATGCATTTCAACTATTCAAAAATCGTTTTACTTAATGTTATTTTTGAAACATACCAGGCTCTCCGTCAATAATTCCGAGAGCTGTCCCACTAAAAAATAATATCAGGCACGTCCATAACATCACTAACTCCATTTTCCGTTTTCCGCCAAACATATTCAATTTTTCAGAAAAGTTTCATCACTTCACATATCACACTTTCACACCGCGGTAGAGAACCATATTGACTTAAGTTTAAAATTCCGAAAAAAATATTAGCGCCTTCGTCTTGTCCTATTCGTTTAATAATACCGTATTACATAAATGTCATCTTTGTAACTTTGTCACTTTCTGTAGGTCCACAAAAAAATCATAGTAGATAATAAGTACTTTTTTATACGATACATGTATCTAGTAGGTAGATACGTTAATAGTTTGGTAATTGTTCAAACTATTATAACAATATAAGTGCGAACGATTCGAATAATACGCGCGTGAAACACGATGGGAAACAAACAGCGCCGTTACACGTCGAATTTCCGCGATCGGTCGGTAGTCCGTTAGATCCGCTCAAGAGCCGGGACTAGGAACGAAAGCTCCCAGCACCAGCAAGCGAAAAGCTTGCTGCTACACCAGTTGGTCGGAAGCTGCCCGCCCGCTACCGACGCCAGTCGATTCTACGCGGACACTACCGATGAGACTTGGTACCCAAACAGAAAACATTGTAATACATAAAACGTCAACTTGCGTCGCGTAAGTTCCGGCCGGACGAATCAAGCGTGCAGGATAATCGGCGACCGGAAGTTCAGGTACAATCTGAAGAACTGACCTTACTTACGCATTACATACCCACATCGAACCGAAGATCCAAACTGTACGTTCTGCAACGTACTAGTGTTTACATGTTCAACATTCTTCTTGTCATTACGCACTCTTAGGTAATATGATGGAAACCATACGACACCGTCATATGGTATATAGACATTTTCTGCAGGACTAGTCCTATATAGGGGTGGAGGCTAATCCTGTATTTTTTTAAAGAGAAAGAAGGTCTTTTTGTGGTCATGGGACAACTGACTACCAAAACTTTTTATGTTTCATTCCCACCAGCTACTCGTGCTGGTGGACGGGTAGTCCCTCTGACCTACATTGTTGTGCAAAGCCGGAGGGTAGGGCGTAAGACCCTTTTCACCCTCCTTTCAGGAATCGTGCAAATGGGTGGTGTACTTAGGGAGAGATAGCTGAGACTGACGAAATGAAGACAGAAGAGATGTGCAAGATTATCTGTGGAATATTACTACCCCAGCATTTTCCTAAGTGATCAAAGGAAACCACAGAAAACTTGGAACAGAGCAGCCGGACGCGGATTTGAACCAGTGACCTCCTGAATGCTAAGCACTAGACCATGCCGCTCAGTCTGACTACCAAAACGCTTATAAACAAGAGGGTGAATTTTAACATAGCTTTATGAAATCAAACCGGAAAACTATACATTCGTAAAATGTTACAGATAGCAATTTGCAAGTTCTTAGATAAAGATATTAATCAACAATATCGGATTGACAACACTGAATTAAAATGCATCCTAGACAAATAGTGCATGTGTTGGTATTCTTGATATCAAAATATATCTTATAAACAGTTTACCATTATTGGAGTTAGCATGTTGATGCCAACTGGTATGTTACATCAAAAGAGTTAATATGAAGTTTAGGTATTAAACTTATCATAAAAATTCGAAACTAAACTACGATATCCTGTAACGCTAAATATTGGTTAAATAGGATAAACACATAAGTGGTTATTAACATCTAATACTAAAAGTAATATTTACTCATGTTTAAATTGAATAATCCAATGGTTGATATCTAACACTATGAAAGGAAAGGTTTTATACTACATATATTTCTTAGTGAACAGAATAGATGACAGAAGTGATTGTGTCTTCTTGGGGTTGGTAGGAAGTCGAGAGTCAACACACCAAAGGTAACTTTCCTTTAGCACAGATCCGTAAAGGTGTTACGGAAAGGATCGGCCTCTTTGTTGTAGGATTATAATTTGACATACGATTACTCCACGTAATAAAAAGGCTAGAATTACATTTTTGTATATATGCCTATATGTATATGTAAGAAGAGAATAATATTTTAAATCAAACCAAATGATAACTTCCGTTCGTACTTTTCTATTAAATATGTATATCTCCTGTATCTAATTAGCGACATGTTTGCACTTAATAATAGTGTTCGATAACGTCATAAAAAGGAAACGCATACAAATTCGTGTGCTTTAAAAGCTTCGTGGATTTGTTATAATAAACTACTAGATATATCAAATGCATACATAATATATAATATGTATACGTGTGTGTTTTAGCAACCAGAAAATTGGATTTTAATTATGCATCAGATCGACTAATTAAGCACATCCGCTATTCTAGAAATTGATAGCTATTGATTTAATAAAAGGGACTGAATGTTTCGGTTATAATATGATAACTATACATGTGTATACAGAGACAGCAGGTTATAAAACGAGCACCTTTTTATATGATACAAAAAGTACTGAGATTGATTAACGGTCTTATCCGTGGATTCGGCATAGTATTCCACAGAAATTCACAACAAATAATATCTACTCCAAAAAAAGAAGGTATTAAAATCCTTTTCCGTCTAATTATAAAGGATCACAGATCCCACATTTAGAACGCGTCCTACACAGTAGGCACAGCGCACCCAAACCCATATCCCACCACCGGTTTCGTCCTATCTGATCTCATCAGGTGGGCGCTGGCAGAAAGGCTTTTACATACTATATAATAAATATAAATGTAGAATCAACAGAAACAACTACTCCGAGGGATAATACCCCTACCGGCATTGAATTACACTGTTGATTCCGAACGATTATTAAACGAAGAAAACAATCCAAAAAAAGAAGATATTAAAATCCTTTTTCGTCTAATTATAAAGGATCACAGATCTCACATTTAGAACGCGTCCTACACAGTAGCCGCAGCTCACCGAAAGCCATATCCCACGACCGGTTTCGTCCTATCTGATCTCATCAGGTGGGCGCTGGCAGAAAGGCTTTTACATATTATATAATAAATATAAATGTAGAATCAACAGAAACAACTACTCCGAGGGCTAATACCCCTACCGGCATTTAATTACACTGTTGATTCCGAACGATTATTAGATGAAGATAACAATCCAAAAAAAGAAGGTATTAAAATTCTTTTTCGTCTAATTATAAAGGATTACAGATCCCACATTTAGAACGCGTCCTACTAATTCCATACCGGTAGGGGTATTAGCCCTCTGAGTAATTGTTTCTCATCAGGTGAGACCCGATAGATCAAAACCGGTCGTGGGACATGGCTTTCGGTACTCTGTGCCTACTGTGTAGGACGCGTTCTAAATGTGGGATCTGTAATCCTTTATAATTAGACGAAGAAGAATTTAATACCTTCTTTTTTTGGATTGTTATCTTCGTCTAATAATCTTTCGGAATCAACAGTATAATTCAATGCCGGTAGGAGTATTAGTCCTCGGAGTAGTTGTTTTTGTTGATTCCATATTTATATTTATTATCTACTCATTTAAAAATAAGATGTTCTTTAATGTAGTTTTTATTTGCATGTTAAAGGATTGATTTGCGCCTTATATACAATGAAATTGTAATCATTTGACAACGACCACGTGGCTCAAGAAGTACCATTTTGTACTGGTCTTATGAACCTGAGGCCGCTGGTTCGAGCCTAAAATCGACACTTCATTCCTTTTTAATCAATGGGCAATTCTATTTGCTCGTGCGTGACCGATTATCGTTTGCCATGGGTCAACCACCCACGTTATGTTAAACCAGTCGTGGCTGCCATGACTGCCAAACTAGAATGCTTGAAGCCCAATTCTTGGCCATTCACAAAACCGTATAAGGCTATAACCAAACTTTCAGTGGGATTGTTGAATGCATGCCACATTTGTGATTAGGCTATGTAGCTGTTGTTTGGTTATACTGTTAAGGGGAATATAGGTATTACCACTGTTTATAAAGAACTTTCATTGAATTGTTTTATATTATTTCCTTTGGTTTATTTTTCCCTTCAGAGTTTCCCTAAACGTCAGCAGCCATAATGCCAAATCCGGTACCTATTTATTAACAAAAACCGCGCTGCTACGTTGCATTTTAACAGAATCTAATTTTACAGATTGACTTCGAAATCTACATGAAAACGAATCTAAAAGTTTAGAATATCAACACGTCATATTTCCTAGACACCCATTAACTAGCTCCTTCAGAGCACCATCAGCAAAAGACTAAACCTTTGCGTGTTGTACTCCCACCTACACTCTAGTGTAGAACCGAAGGATAGAGCGCAAGAAACCTTTCTGGCCCCTTCTAAATGATGATTGGAGAGAGATGGATCGAATGAACGAAATAAATAGAAAAGGAGAAGTGATGGCACTTGTCTGAACGATCAAAAGAAATTACAAAAAATTGAATAAGGTAGTTGGACTATGCTATGCTATAATTAAGACCACTAGAACACATCGCCTAGTCCGAAGCCGTGGACTAGGCTTGCCGCCGTTGGGCGATTCTGTGAAACACATATTGTTATGTTGCAAATCCGGTAGGAGTTCTTGAGAATTGTTTTTCTTTCACATAACGAATTAAACAGTATTTTAACCCGCGAAACCGAAAACCGTTCAATTAAGTACTTAGACAAGTCTTTATTATGGAAACAAAGTTTTACTTAATAATAAAGATAATTGTCACATAAATAAGGGTAGCGGCGAGAAATTATATAACAGAGATTACTGCTTGAAACTTTATTCTAATATAACTAATTATTTTTGGGTGTGGGCCCTTCTTTATAGGTTTTAACAAAATGAAAGGAATTGACGTAGTGTCTATGATTAAGATTCATGTCTGAGTATATTGCCTAATAATGTCTGAACTAATTATATAATTAATGGAATTTTATAACATAACAATATATGGGCGAAGCTGAATATATTGATGAACCCATTTCACGCCGAGCACAGTCTCAACTGGTTTTCATATGGGCACTGTTTTAATGAATGAAAACACAGTTTCGTGAGTCTATGATCCTGCAATTTGTTTAAATACAAACTTTAAAGAATGAAAAAACTAAAATTTTATTTTTAATTGAATTGAATTGATTTTGGTCGAGGTAATTCTTTAAATACTCTACCTGGATTTTCATTTGATAACTTAAACTCACCATGTCTCTTTTTTGTAAATATGCATTTTTTAATCTTCTTTGTATTTCTGTTCAGAAAATGCAGTAATATAAATCGCCTTTTGTTCTCGGATTTAGTTTCTAGATCGAGAAGTACTTGTTCGATCGCAGTCATCTTGGAACTACTTTGGGTTTGGTCTGTCTTCAATTTTGGTCTGGGTCAAGCAAGGACTGTGCCTGTAATATGTTTGGGCTAGGCTCAATTTACGCCTTATGGGCAGCAAAACTCACAGTGACTATATGTTCCTATCTCTTTACACGGTAGCGTGACATACTAATATCAATACAATACATACAAACATCAATTTTAACAATTAACTACTTTTCCGAAGTAATTTATTTTTACGCAGGTACATGGCTTTGCTGTTCCATTAGCATGATTTTTACGACTTGTTATTTATCGCCTTCTTTTTTTCTACTTCAAAGAATAACAATAATAATAATAATAACAAAATTTTTAGGTAATACTATACACAGACAACTCACATGTCTGAAATGGGAAGTCCACTTGGCATTCAGAGAAAGTATGAATGCGAATTTTATATTATATCGTATATATTCATATACATGTCACTCCAGACAGAATTATGACGGTCAGCAAATCAACAACTTTTTGCTTGTTATATCTTCGCAGAGTACATGATGTTTTCGACCGAGCTTACGGGATAGTGGTTTTTGTAGATGTTATTACATTAATATTTAAATTTACATGGAGTTTTTCAGCACTTGTAACTACCTACTTATGAACTATTCATAACAAAATATTGAATTTTAAAACTACGTAGGTTAATTTTAATCTATTCTTACATTAATGAATGTAGTCATTGTTTCGCTAAAATTAAAACATTCTATAAGGATTTATGATTCATTTATTTAGAAACTTTTGCTGATTAATAGTTCTAAAGTAAAAACTAGAGCTATTTATTTTACAGGTACGTTACTATAATAAATAGATTTGTTTCACGGATAATATATACATTGTTGACTACAACTTGTTTAATTGTCCCCTTTCAAAATTCGAACATAACAATAGAAAAATCATTGCATTAAAAAAATTATCCTTGGAATAATCTGTAAAAGAGCTCACAGAAAATACGATTTTTCAAAAAGAAGTAATATTAAAGAATATACATAACACAGCAACTTAAAATTAATTCCTTAGGGAACCTATTTAAAATAATTATCTTATCATATCGAAATTAATTATAAAAAGATAGTAAGTCGCTCGTAAGTAAACTAAATGAATAAAGAATAACAGAGTTCTTAGTCAATATTTTTTATGGGTCACATTCGGTTTATCAAAACTACCTATAACATGCTGTTGAGAACTAATAAGTTCGAAATCGCTATCAACGTCTGGTAGTTTCGATAAATTATTGACTAGGAACATATACTGTTCTCATTATTTTGGTTTACGTGCCTATCACGAATATAAACTGCATCGTATATTCAGTTTGGTAGGTAGATACGAGTGAGGCTTGATAAATCCGTGACTTTTAAAGGAAAACATCAGTTTTTCGGCAAAAAATCATTTAAATAAATAAAAAGACAAATGAAACACTTCATATAACTTTTAACAGTTTTTATTATCGAAACTCAGCAATTGTTTCGACAGGGTCTGTCATTATCAAGAATACGCAGAAATATTTCTATTTTCTTCACAATAATTATACCTTAGATACCTTGAACTTTATTAAAAAATCATTTTATTTTTCTACATAATCTCATTTTCGCTCGATACACTTAGTCCACCCCGTTTCTAATTTCTTTATTCCTTCTAAATAATGAGATTTCTCAAGGCCCTCAAAATAAGCGTTTGTTTCCACGATGACCTCTTCATTCGAAGTAAATCTTTTACGGCCTAGCCATTTCTTCAGGTTTGGAAACAGAAAATAGTCGGAGGAGGTAAATCCGGAGAATAAGGTGGACAGCGTAACAGTTGGTAGTCCAGTTGATGAAATTATGCAATGGTGTCTAGACAAGTATGCACCCATGTATTTTCCTGAGGGAGCAACATTTTTTTATTGACTAAATGCGGTCGTTTCTGATTCAAAACAGTGTTAAATCTATCCAGCAGCTTCAGCTCTGAATAATATTTGCCATTGATCGTTTTACCTTTTTCAAGGTAATGATATGCATGTTCACCCGTAGAACCCACTGTTTCGATTGTTGCTAGGTATCTGGTCCCTGATGTGGCGTGATGGATCTATGTCTCATCTACGGTAATGAAACGGCACAAAAACTCGTTTTGATTGCGGTTGTACATCTCCGAACACTTCTTTGAACTTGTTACATGATGGTGTTTATGGTCGATCGTGAGCAATCGCGACGCCCATCACCCATTCTGACGACAGCTTTTTCATATCGAAATATTCATGCAAAATGTGATGCACTGGCTCAATTGAGATGCCAACAGTCTCAGCCAATTCACGCACTTCCAACCTTCGATTATCTAATATCATTCCATGGATTTTACGGATTTCTGGCGTAACGATTTCTTTTGGGCGACCTGAACGTTCAGCGTCACTTGTACTGGTGCGGGTGCGGCCACACCGAAACTCAGTAAATCACTTTTTAACCATTGAAATAGACAGTGGAGCGGTACAGTTTTTTTTGCACAAAAAGTAATGCTTAACAAGCACACGAAATTATTCTACGGTATTGTGGAAATTAACGAGGTTAACTGTTTTCAATTGCTATCAAACATAAACTAAACGTCGCAGCTTGCTCAAAATTTTACAGTAATCTACCGATAGATGGCACTTAACGGAAACAGTGTTACCATTACAGTTACTGAACGGGAAAATCAAAAAGTCGCGGACTTATCAAACCACCCCCGTACCTTCATAAGGTCCTTGTCACATTTGAAATATAGTTACCAGCAGGTATCAATAGATGGCGATATGCTGTTATAGCTTGATTTTGTAGGTGTTTCATTTGGGCGTCCTCAAAATGCAGCATCCGGTGCGATCATATTCAGCGGTACCGTTGTCTATACGATAGGTTCACAAAGGGCTCTGAAAATTACAAATATGCCTAATTATTATTTTAAATTATTAGATGTGCTTCGTACCCTACTAACTGCCTGAAATAGCAATCGTCAGATTTTGTCCTCAGATATCATTCGTATATACAGGATAGGAAATTTAACTATATATATATTTATACATATATATAACCCATAAAAGCGTCATTGTAATAAATTGCTACCATTTTAATACATTGTGGTAAGGAAAGACAATACTAATACTCGGCATCACGTGCTGTTGTTATAGCCCTTTTAGCGCCCTTATCATACAAACGGTATAACCCTTATCTGCCTGTACAATATGAGAGTAATTAATTTACGGAATTAACCACGAAAACGGTTAAAGGTAGCGTAGGGTTTGAAACATTAAGAAATTTAGAATCAGTGTATAACGAAGGAAATATCATGCCCATCTACTTGTTTCTGAAATTCCGGAAATACTACATAAAGTTTTAATGGTAGACTTAACACATGGGCTGAAAAATCCCGAGCCTAACACCTCTTTTTCAGTTAGTACTAACCTTCAAAAGAGCTGTTAAAATTTCATAATACTCTATTCATTATATAATGAGTTATTGCGTTAAGAGTGACGCTACATTAGTTATTTTCAAAACAATGGATCAAAAACAATTGCGTGTTTTAATTTTACACTGGGAAAAAATATCATTTACGCGAAGCAATGGCTTGAAAAGTGTTATGGAGACTCCGTTCCATCGGAAACAACCGACACAAAATAAAACGTTGGTTTGCTGACTTCAAACGTGGTCGTAGAGACACTGATGATGCAGAACGCAGTGGACGGCAACACAGTAATAGAGGCGGTACCACCAGAAAACAAAAAAATTCCACAAAATCGTTTTGAATAATTGAAAAGCGAAAGCGTGTGTGCGTGAGTTAGCTGACATCTTAAAGATATCAAAAGAACGTGTTGGCTTTATATTCATATTGCATGAGAATTTTACTATGAGACCGTTCTTTTCAAAGTGGGTGCTCCGTTTGATCACTGTTGACCAAAAACAAAAACGTGTTGATGATTCTGAGCAGTGTTTGATCATGTTTAAACGTAATAAACCGAATTTTTTGCGTCGATTACATATGTGACAATGGATGAAACATAGATCCATCACTTCACTCCGGAATCAAAACGATTGTCATTGGTGAACCTCGTCCAAAGCGCCCGAAAGTAACATACAACAATCTGCTAGAAAGGTTATCGCCTCAGTATTTTGGGACGTGCGTGGTCGTATATTCATCGACTATCTTGAGAAGGGATAAACACCATCAACAGTGAATTGTCGTAATTTTATAGCGTTATTGGAGCATTTGAAGGCCGTAAAATTGAAATTGCAAAGAAACGACCGCATTTGGCAAATAAAACAATTTTTTCTCATCCAGACAACGCACCGTGTCACAAGTTAATCAACAGTGGCAAAACTACATGAATTGAACTTCGAATTGCTATCACATCCACCGTATTCTTCAGATTTGGCTACCAGTGACTACTGGCTGTTCGCCGGGTAAGAATTTCGCTCGAATGAAAAGATTATCGCTGAAGCTGAGGCCTATGTTTAGGCAAAAGATAAATTGTTCTACAAATGTGGTATTGAAATGTTAGAGGGGCGCTGGAATAATTTTGTTGCTCTTTGTAATCTGTTAATGAATAAAGCCAATTTTGAACAAAAAAAAACATGTTTTCTTTATTAAGCCCAGGACTTTTCAGCACATGTGTTACATACGCCCAAATAGGTCACGCAAAAATCATGAGAAAATAGAATCAAAACATCTTAAAGAAGAGAGCAAAGATATAAACAGTTTAATAACAATGCAAAGAAAACAATTGGGCATTCAGTATTGTTCTAAATTAATTCGGCTTCTTATGACGATTTCCGGTTCTTCATGCACAAATAAATGAAGTGTTTCAATGCTAAAACGTCTTATGTTAAATTATAGTAACAATGGGCCAAACAAGATGTAATATAATTTTGCTATGTTTCATATTTATTATGATGTTGACCGAATCGATCTGGAAATTTTTCGGGGAATAGAATTCATTAGATTAATTTCTTTTATTAAGTGCATCTACTTAAAGCACCTAAACGCAAGTTGATTTAATATCGTATTGCAGGCAGTATATATATATATGCAATACGATATTAAATCAACTTGCTTTTAGGGACCAGCTACGATTGGTCAGTAATATATCGATGCTACCTATGGTTCGCAAATTAAATTTAGTAACATCAAAATCTCAATCCACATCTGGTAATTTCTATAAATTTTGGATCAAGAACCAAATATCCTTTATTAATTTTTGTTTTTCTTATGTACCTGCTAACTTACACTTTCACCCTCTTCTCCCACTATCAAAACTCAACAGATGTGCTGAATGTATTTCGCCATGCCTGATTGCCACTGTACTCTAAAACCTACAGGAATTTAATTAAAGAAAACGCTATAACTCAAAATTGGACATACACTTATCATTTTAAAACCTGATATGTGTTTCGACACCAAATATGTCATCATAAATTAAAGCCTGAAAACGAATTCAATACACATATATCTCGATAAAATATTTTATAAATCATTAATAATGATACAATTGAATGTTTTATTCAAGATATGCAGTATACACAGATTTTATACAAGTTTCTGGAATTATATTTTTAGTGTACTTCACGAATTTATGCATTTGTTTAGTCCAATGTTGAAGAAGGTTATGGTCAAAAGAGTATACATGGCCACTGGTCATGGATCAGAGTATCTACCCGGACGTTGACTTAATGGGCAGGTGCATTTCTTATAAATCTCAAGGACTTTGGTTCAATCTTCTATCCATAGGAAGTTCGTATGCTGTTTTTACCTTGAACCAGACTATAATATATACAGAGTAAACTAAAAATGATGCAAGTAAATACAATAATAAAATCAGATTAAGTAAGGAAAATGAGAAAAATAAAAACGAAATAAGAAAATAAATTCTCCTAGGTAATCCTATATTAAATACAATTTATAAAAATTTTGTTCATTTGTTCATAAAATCAAAACTTGTAACCTTGTAAGTTCACAAGTAATAAAACCAAGAAATGTGCTATAAAAATGTAACTGCTTAATACGTTAGAACATACGAGTTAGTAAGAATTATAAAAATTAAAAGTTTTCATAGTTTATCGATTTGCTCAATACGATTTGTTGTGACAACATTTTCAGACACGTATTTTTTTTGGGGAATGTACATGGTATATGGTGAAATCCACAATAAACACTTAACATTAATAATTCATTTTATTCATTCCTTTTATTAAAATGTTCAAACTAAATCGTAGTAAAATTGATAGATACATATGAAATGTATTATTAAAACTGAACTATTCAAAACAAGACGGTAAGACGAAGAAGAAAGGAAAAGCGTAAGAAATGGTATCTATGATAGAATAATATCATATTAATTTATTCAAAAAAGAAGGAATTAAAATTCTTATTCGTCTAAATATTAAGATCAAAGATTTCACATTTGGAACACGTCCTACCAAGTAGGCACAACGAACCGAAAGCCATATCCCACGACCGGTTTCGATCTATCGGGTCTCATCAGGTGAGCGCTGGCAAAAAGTCCTTTATAGGTTATATTATAAATATAAATATGGAATCAACAGAAACAACTACTCCGACTGTAATTCAATGCCGGTAGGGGTATTAGCCCTCGGAGTAGTTGTTTCTGTTGATTCCATATTTATATTTATATTAATTTATTATTTATTACTATTATAATAAAAAAAATTGAAATAATTATTGGTTGCACCAAATGTACATTTTGACTATGAAGTACCCATTTCAGTAGATACAAATAAAAATAAAATTGGACAAAAACTTAGCTTTCACACAAAATTTAATAGACATAAAAATATCTGTAAAAAATTAGATATTGAACCCGTGTTTAGCAATAATCAGTTTAAATTAAGCAGTCTCCTAGGTAACCCAAAAGATAAAAACAAGTTAACTTCTTTGTCAATAAGTTATAAAAGTAATTGTTTAGAGTATGATAAAATTTACATAGGTTTAACTAAACGGGCTCTAGCTATACGTTTAAAAGAAGTAATCATTCCGAAAAATCTACAGTTGCATGTTATGCATTAAGTACTGGACATGCCATCGACCACAATCTTAAATTATTGAAACAGTATAACTACTACTTTGAAACTTTGAACTTTAAAATCTACGAATGCATGCATATTTAGAAGTTTAGGAATTCTCTTACGAAGTTTGATTTGCCATTTACTAATAATCCACTATTCGAGATCTTTTAATAACAACAGGTAGTAACTAGACGTATATAAGATGTAAGTTTCATATATATATATATCTCGAAAAATATTTATTTAATGAGGTACATTCTGTTACAGCCCTTCGATATAGTCTCCTTCCTTATCTAAGCAGACTTTCCCATGATGCGGAAATATAACAAAAAAAAACATAAACAAAGAAAAACAGAAAATAACTATTTTTGTTAATTTTACTGAATTACTTAAGAAATCGTACAAATAAATTTAAAAAATACAGGAACGCAACGATAACTTTCTTATATAGTATCTAATAGAAAACATTCAGGTTGCCAACGTTTAAAGTGGGTTGTCGGATTTTTTTGGAAAATCTGCAATACAACAACCCCATTTTTTTTAAAAAAGTAGAAAGTTGAAGCTTTCATTTGGTGTTAAAATCACCCTCTAATAAATAGCTTAAGTAATTTCATAGACATGTAAAATTCATCAGACAGTCGTCATGTTAAGTAAATTACTTGGGATTGGTGACATTACTTTTGCCTAGATATCATATGTATAACAGTAAAGGAAGACAGTGGTAAATTAAATAGATAAAAATAAAGGAGACTCACCCCTGTATACCACAAACTTATTTATTACAGGTGGGCGAAACACGTGTCCCTTAATAGAACAATTTGTGCTATACAGGGATGAGTTTGATGAGTCTTTGATTTTATTATATATAGATACTAGCTTTAAAAAATATTCCCTTCAATAAATACATACCGTTATTCGCAGTCGCCTTCTCTCCTATTTCTTAACTCCTTATGTACTGATGGTAATCCAGAAACAATAACATAATCGAAAAATGCATCATATCAATCTTCGTTATGGAATTTCTCGCATTGAAATCGGAACATTTTTTGATGAAATCGTTCCGGTAAATGAACTCAAGTTTCACGTCCTCGGTCTTGAGCATGCGATAAATTTGGGGCAAACTGTTCTCGTTCTTCCTGCTTTGCGATGGAACGGAAGACGAATAGTCCGAATTAAAGTTTTCCATTCTCGTTCTTCAAATGTATTTTAGTTAACCCCATTGACCACCTACCTAAGCTGTTCAAGTAAGCGTGCCCAGAGCCCTTAATTTATTGCTTCACTCAATACTGCTAATGAAGCAGAAGACGTATAAATCTCGCGGGGTGGCACTCGCTGACGCCCTGGCGGGTGTACTTTACTCATTTCTTTGCCTCCATCTCTTTTACTACGAGTAGCTGCAACTACAATCCTGCAGAAACTGTGGAAAAACATCGCGAAATAAATAAATCGCCTTACGAGTCGACATAAACACGAAAGGTGCCGATTTAAAAGGACTAATTTTAGCAACAGGATTAAAAGTGAAAATACTCCTTGGGAAAACAGCATTATAACACCAACTGTAATATTTTTAACGTTTACTTTTAGTTTACTTTAGAAAAGTAGAAAAATGGAGGCTCTGCTGAACAATAAAATAAAATTAAAAGAAACCCACCACTATTCAACACACAAAAACTTCTTATTAACGTAATTCTTGTGTGAGTTTTAAGTGAAGCTGCTAGGCTTCTAATTCTAATCTATTACGGTTATAATGGTAATAGTTAATTTCTGAAAAAATCCATTTACGTTGCGTGGTTCTTAAAATTAACCCTTTATCCTTACATTTTTTCTGGAAAAAAACATCGACTGAAACGAATTTAGAGAAAATTCTTTCTTCAGAAAATTGATTTCAGCTTGAATAATTTTAATTCTACGTTTCACAACTCTAAATCTGTTTAACTCCATTGATGGGGAAATCATATTCAATGTAGAATTCAGAATATTCAGTCTCGCGTTGATAATACCCACACGAGAAGTAGGCGAAAAAGGTGTCCGCTCGTTAATGTTTTTCTGTTGTGAATAGAGTTGAATCGCTTCTGATTTTATTTTACTTTCCCACTTGAGGAAAAACTGTATAATGACTGCTGGTTTTTCAAATTCTACTTCTTCATATTACATAAAAAATTTATAAATGTAAATATAAATATGGAATCAACAGAAACAACTACTCTGAGGGCTAATACCCCTCCGGCATTGAATTGCACTGTTGATTCCAATGGATTCTAAACCGGTCGTGATATATGGCTTTTGGTACGCTGTGCCTACTGTGTAGGATGCGGCCGAAATGTGGGATCTGTGATCCTTAAAATTTAGACGAAAATACGTTTTTAATGCCTTCTTTTTTTAAATATGTTATATCTTGGTCTATGAATCCATCGGATTCAACAATGTAATTCAGTGCCGGTAGGGGTATTAGCCCTCAGAGTAGTTGTTCCTGTTGATTCCATATTTATATTTATATTTATCATATAGCCTGTAAAGGCCTTTCTTCCAGCGCCCACCTGATGAGACCCGATAGGTTGAAACCGGTTGTGGGATATGGTTTTGGGTACGCTGTGCTTACTGTATAGGACGCGTTCCAAATGTGGGATCTGTGATCCTTAAAATTTAGACGAAGAAACGATTTTAATGCCTTCTTTTTTTGAATATGTTATATCTTGGTCTATGAATCAATCGAATTCAACAGTGTAATTCAGTGCCGGTAGGGGTATTAGCCCTTGGAGTAGTTGTTTCTGTTGATTCCATATTTATATTTAAATTTTTATGAGCTGTTAAAATTATGACGTGTATTGCTTTTTGTAGAAGATGATATATAGCAGAAGGGTAGATTATATGAGAAGTTTCTAATACAACTTCACACAGTTGTATTTTTGGGGAGGTTTTGGACCTGTGATTTTGTTTTAGTTAACTTCCTGTTAAACGAGAATTGTTGTATATCGGCGTAAATAACTGTGCGAGACGCTTGATTTTTTTGTAGTCAATAGTATCACCCAATGACATATGTATGTATATCTATATATTAGAGTATAGAATCATGGAGACATACTATACCAGGGTATTTAAGATAGGAAGTGTATCTGGACATCCTTTCTCGCTCTAACGGGGCCTGATTGGATCTCCTTTCCTCTGATTGGTTCTGTCTTCTCCAGCCATGTCGTTTTCTACCAATCAGGCAGAGTTACAACGAAAAAGGATATCCAAATTTAATTTCCATCTCAAGCACCCTTGTATAGTATTGTATGCTGTCTCCATGTGTTATGCTGTAAGGTGTAATACATATAAATGTCTCCAAAACAGAATTAATAGAAGAGATGAAATATGCTGGATTCTCATCTAATCAATGAAGAACTAGGTAGAAAATTATTCCAACATGTTGTATATTTTCTTCTACGTGGTACACCATTGGTCAGCTGAGAATTCAATACATTTAATCTCTTATAATTCAAAATAGAATGTGGTGATGGAAGTAATAAAACCAAAAAAAGTCTTACCCCAACTTAACCACAATACTTTCTTGCGTTGTGAATGCTAACAGAGTGTAAGTGAGAAAACACGTGTATTCTGTTCATACCAATTCATAACAGCTGAAATTGCTTACACCATAGAATTTAACACTAGCCTTTATATGTTCTTTACCCTTTGAAGTTTCAATTCATTGTTAAACACGTGCAAAATTGTTGAACCGTTTTCTTCTATGTAGAATTTTAGCACTTCTGTCCAAAGGAATGCAATTATTATTAATGAAGGGACACAAATAATTAAAAATTCATAATTATACTATAATTATTGTAATTTCATTTGCTATACCAAATTATGGGCAATGTAGTTTAACGAAAAGATTAAAATGTTTAACATCAATCGTGTGATTAATAATTGGTATTGAAATAGTTGTTTTTGTCTAATAAATTTTCTGTTGGTGATATTTCGACGGCAGAAATGTATTGGTTAGAACAATGTTTAATAGTGGCAATAATGCTGGTCTAGCTGGGCCGAAATTTTATAATTTATAACCACTTTGACACCTCGTTGCTTCTGTATGAATAACAAGATGAATGATTATCGATGTCGTTAGAGCTTTATCGTCCCGATGAACTGAACGAGCAAGCGTTCAGATTTTAATTAACTTTAATTAACTCTCCATCTCTCTTTATTCCTCTTTCACTCTCATACTCAATTTTCAATTCACATTCGTGAACGATTTAATGAACTTTTTAATTACCTACACAGTCAAAAAAATAATGAATACCTACCTTATGTGAAACAGAAGTTGTATTCTAAAAGACGTTGTAGTATCTATCTCCATCCAAATACATTTTATTATTAATAACAAATGTAATCCGAATGTAACATCAGAATTGCTCAACACGTCAGGATATTCTAACTTCATATTCTCATTTATTGAGAATTCTGGAAATACACATCCACTTCTTCCCATACTAAAATTATAACAACCCACATCTTTAACCATTGCTTCTGTTTCTACTTCTAATAACTAGCCCTTCATTTCTTAGAAGATGTCCTACTGTCTCATCTTTCCCTTTTCTTATTTACTTCCATAGCGCCTATTCTTTTTCATATTTCCTGATTCCTAACCCTCTTTATCCACACTATTTGCATCATCCGCCTATATCACAACACCGTCCATGTTTCGCACCTAAACGATGTCATGCTCCAAACACACACATTTAATAATTTTTTATTAGGGTTCATAAATTAACCCATCGCGAAGAGAAACGTCCAGAGTTAATAAGGAGCAGGGGTGCGTGTCCAAATGGTCCTTGGACTGATAACTGTATGATGATAATACTTTCACCTAATGCTAATGTATAGTATCTATTTCTTTGTGTTGATGTTCAAATTATATAACTGGTTGTTGTTTTTTACAAATAATATATATTTCTGTATTTGATTAATGCAACAACAAGTTTTAAATCCCACCATCCTCACTTCTAACACCCATCATAATTATTCTCATCGAACTTAACCACACCTCCATCTCTTTCCAATTTATTCACAAGTTTATAAATAACCTTTTACTAAAAATAAATTCATTAGATCATAACAAGCAATATGAATTCCTATTAAACTATCTATCAGATATTTTCAACTTATATAATTCAAAACAAGTATAATCAATTAATAATATTCAAGCAACAAGTCAATCGTGACGCAACGCTTCCCGGTAGTTGCTACCAGTGTTATCAATTGTAAATATATGTATATAAAACCTGCTCAAAGACTTTAATTAAAACTTTAACTTAACTTTTTTGTGTTTCATTCCCACCAGCTGCTCGTGATTGTGGGCGGGCAGTCCCTGCGACAAAGCCGGAGAGTAGGGCGTAAGGCCCTCTTCTGCCTCCTTGCAGAAATCGTGGGAATGGGTGGGTTGTGTGCCTAAGGAAACCACAGAAAACTTGCACCAGAGTAGCCGGACCCGGGTTCGAACCGGTGACCTCCCGAATACTAAACAATGATCTAGAGCACTAGACCACACCGCTCGGTTGACTTTAATTCAATTCAACTTACAAACACTACTTCAATCAAGGTTAACAACACAAATACCTGGACTTCATCAAGTTGCAGTCCAGGACGATCCATAGCGAATCAAAACATCTTACGTGCGCGCTCTTTCCTTTCGAGCGTTTTCGCTACCATTATCCATAAAGCTAAAATGTCATCACGAGTTTCCCTATTTCTTATAAACTCCAATTGGCCTTCCCCTAATATTTCTACCACCTTACTTTCCATCTCCTTTGCACTATTATGGGGCATAAAAAGACAAAATTACCAAAGGAATAATCATCTCCATTCAATTCCATTTTGAATTCAGAATTGCCCCAACAGGTTAACATTATAAGAACAAAGGCTTTCACGCCGGAATCCATTGTAGAATAAAGATTCGGGCTGTAGGCCCATGGTCTAAGTCCAGACGTTTTGTCGGCTACTGCGGCTAACATCCTCAGTGGTAGTGCTGCATTGACAACGTGAACGTAAGTTGTATCTCGAAGTCTCGGCAGTAACTGGGTAGAGAGATAAAAAAAACTTTTTTGGGTTTCATTCTCACCAGCTACACATGCTGGTGGGCGGGCAGTCCCTCCGACCTACACTGCGGTGCAAAGCCGCAGGGTAGGACGTAAGGACCTCCTCAGCCTCCTTGCAGGAATCGTGGGAATGGGTGGGTGGTGTGGTTAGGGAGAGAAAGATGAGACGGACGAAATGAAGACAAAAGTGAAGTGAAAGATTGCTAAGACTGCTAAGCAATGATTAAGAGCACTGGACCACGCCCCTCGGTGGTGGAGAGCTGGATGATCACTGATATATATATATATATCCGATATATAGATAGCAGTGATCAGCCATCTCCAGAACGTGCTAGGGTAACTCATCCAGTTAGGCTGTCTCGTTTAGCTATTATTACCGTTCTACTTAGTATAATTTTGGGGTGGACTGACTCCTTGATCACGAAGATGATTCGTTATTTGGACATTAGTTACAATAATAATCATAATAACGAATGCGCAAGTACCCAGGGTAATCGACGCGCAATTGATACTTGTGCAATTAAATACCCTCAATAGCAAAAAGTATTTTTTTTTTGTTTTGGGTTTGGAGTATCTCAAAATTCTGACATGTTAAGCAATTCAATTCAATGTTAGAAATGACTATGTTGTTGCTCCATTTCTATTCAACCCCCTATTTTGTTATCCTGTGATTGTGTTCTTATAGAATTGTCTACATGGAAAAGTAGATTAACCTTAAGGATATAAAAAGTTAAAACCGAAAACTTGGGATTCTCTATTTCATTATAGAAACAATTAAGCTCCTAATTTGACAATAATAAACACTCCAGGGAGAGCATTGTACATTTTTTTTACCATCTTTTAAGCGGATACGTTAATTATAACAGTCTCCTTATATTATACTTTGGATTTTATCTCATTCGGTTCAGTCGCAGTCATTTGACTATTATATATGTATACCGACACGCGTATAACTTTTATAAAGGGTGCAAACATTTGAAATTTTGCAGACATCGTTCGTGAAGTAGAGCACCATTAATTTCATAAATTAATAACGTTGCCATTGCTAGCCGGCATCGTGCTCGACGACCGAATGAAAAATGGCCCGAATATGCTTTCATTAAAATGATAATTTTAGTTCTTGTTTCAGGCAAGTCCTACGTCAAACACTTGATGCTCGCCAAACGAAATTTCATCGTAAAAACGCATAATAATGATATTTAAATACTATAGCTACGCAAAAGAGTGTAAAAATAAAAATGATAGAATAATTTTTACACATTAGAGGATGTTCAGTAATACAATTTAGAACGTGGGAATTTCGTAATTAACAATGTTTCAATTAAAACTCGTTCAACACAATAAGGTATTACGTGTATGTAGTAAAAGTGGTGTTTGCAGACTATAAACAAAGGAAATTTAGTTATTAGTCAGAAATTTATCGAAATTAACTAAAAAACTTATTAGTTGTTATTAGCATACCATAGGTATCCGAGTAGAAAATAAGTGAGGTTCGGACCCAGACCTGATATGGCATTCCAGCTGCCCTAACTGAATAGAGGCGGTTCAGGTATGTAACACCTGAAATCGTCCGATTTGGATCCGGTTACCTTACACTGGGATGTCCCATTGCTGTCCGTCTCATTGCTGCCCGCGAAAATATTTTACCTGAAATTGTGGCATTGCTGCCCGCCGACCTTTATGTCTACACATGCGTAGAATGAAACGACCTTCGACATATACGCACCACGGAAGAATTGAAAGGACCAACCGAATACAGATTAAATAAATACATAAATAGTTCCATCACGTGTATGTTAAGATTTCTGTTTTTTCTTCCAATAAAAATACGGCTGTTGCAATCACTGCATCTTGTCATCAAAGCAGTAATTAAAGTCCGAAACAGCCCTTTTAATGACAGATTATTTAATCAGCTTTGTGTTGCTAATGATGAAGATTTCAACCGATTGTTGTTTTATACAGAAATCGATGTGCGTTGGCTATCAAGAGGTGCTTGTTTGACTCGATTTTACAATATATTTGACTCTGTGATAGAGTTCTTCTCTTCTAGAGAAAATAAAGACACAGAATTATCCAACAACTTCATCACATCAAAGGATGATATTTCGTACTTGACAGATTTGTATAAATTGTTTCAATTGATATCAATCTCCAACTTCAAGGTGACGACTTGAACTTGACTAAAACAAAACAAAAAATGCCGTTGCTACTTTCGTAGCCAAACTGCTCTTACACAAGAAAAATATCAGCAGACGTGAGTTTAACGCTTTCTCTAATTTATTAGTAGCATTGTTCAACAACGACGACTTGCTTGATTACTACATTTAGAGTCAACATTTAAAGAACCTCCACAGTGATTTTAAAGAACGATTGGATCCTTTTTTAAATTTTAATACAGCAGCACAGCAGTATCATCCCAATTGGAAGAAGAGCTGACAACGAACGAGGAAATTAAAATCAAATTTAAAAATGGCTACCAAGAATTTTGGCCACAAAAGCCGCATCAAATACCGCAATTGTTCCCTGGATTGTGATCGATTGTTCAACGATTTTGGATAGCATTCCCATCATCGTATTTGTGTGAACGTGGATTTAGTGCTGTGACAAGGCTACTAAAAAAAGAAATCGTTTACATGTTATCGAACGCGGTGACTTACGATTGTTTTTGAGTAAATTCAAACCTGAACAAAAATTAACAAACTTATTAAAAACCATCGGATTCATCCTTCGCATTAGATTAGTTTTAAAATTGAAATTGAAATGTTTATTTTGATTTGAATAAAAGGTTTTATAAATATTTACAAAGTTGCGTTTTATTGCTCTCTTTAGAACAGTATTTAAAATGTATGCTTCAACTCAGTAAACAGAATGAGACTCATATGACACGCTATAATTAAATCAATGATTACGATTGTGATTTTTAAGATGCGGTATAATTAAAAAATTTTGGGGGGCGCTAGAAAATATTTGATTCTCAAAGTAGGCGGTACGAAATAAGTTTGAGAACCACTGACTTAAAAGGTCAGATACCTCCTTAATTGATACTTCTTGCGTCAATCTAATAATCAATGACAAAAGCAACTTCCAACTGGTCTTGCGGGATTCTTTGATCATTCTGCGGAAACTAACAAGCAAAAAGATCGTTGCGAGATCCATCGGAGTTGTTCTCGATTCATTTACAAATAAAATAAAATCAATCTGACTTAATATATTCTCGCCTCATTCTTACCAAGAAAAGAAAGATCTCATTTGTGTTTCTTCTTCCCCGAAGTCGTTATTCGGATGAAGTGTTAACTGTCATTTAATTTATCCGCCCTACTCCGATGTGGCTTGGTTAGATATTTGTTATATTGGTGCAGTGGCGGCTCAAAACGTTTCTTACAAGATTGGACAGGTCAAGCGAACTGAATGAAAATAATACAAAAATGATGCCTTTGTAGCACAGCACACAACATAAGTAAAACTTGTTACTAATATAAACGGTACAAGTATATAATAGTGCAATTTTATTTAACAGTATTGGCATAATTGATCATTCTATATGTGGAAATTGTTATAAACTCTTTTTATTTAGTATAAATTTTAGCACTGTAAGTTCATACAAAACATTACACTAAATGAAACATTGTTTAGACTAATAATTCTAATTATTCTACGAGAATCAGCCCCTTCCCACAAAAAAGATATATTTTTGCGTTCGTCCCTGGTATACATAGAATATAACGTGGCGACATAGACATCGTAATCAACTATGCATACCAGGGGCAAACGCAGATAATATTGTTTTTATTGGGGCCTTTTTTATAATTACAGCATATATCCAATTTTATTTTTAAAATTTAAGTCGGATAATTCCATCGCGATATAAAATGATTTTTATTATTGGTTATTTCCAATTTTAATATTATGGGATTGTCACATGGACAATGGTAAATTATAGGTCGACTCCACCCTAAGCCTCGTCCGATACAGTGCCTTATTTGCTTTATAATAGTAATTATTGTAATAAAAGATCTAAATTACGAGTATTTCAAATGTGAATGTAATTAAGTCTATAAATCATACAATTTTATTTACAATAACACTACGGCTATTGTTAATGAGTGGAGACCTGAATACGACTTATTTTGGGGTTGGGTTGATATTGTTTAGCAGTTCCGTCCTTTGAATAAGTAACTGTATAGGTAGTAACCCTGCTGGATGGGTATGGATAAAAAAACTTTTGGGTTTTTCATTCCAGCTACCCATACTGATGAGTGGGCAGTTCTTCCGACCTACACTGTAATACAAAGCCGGAGGGTAGGGTGTAAGGCCCTCTTCAGCCTCCTTTCAGGAATCGTGGAAGTGGGTGTGTGGTGGTTAGGGAGGGAAAGATGAGACTGACCCTATGAAAACAGAAGAGAGGTGAAGGATTATTTGTGGAATATTACTTTCCCAGCATTTACCTTAATAATCCAAGGAATCCAGTGACCTGCTGAGTATGTACGGATGGTTTATTGCCTTAAATGCCAACATGCAACCTTCTAGCAACACTGAACAAAATGTTAGACTTCTCAAGGGAGGGGTTTAAACCCACAAATAATGCATTCATACACGTATGTCAGAGATGACGTCATAACCTTGGTATCTCAGTTAATAAACAAGAGATACACTCTAATCCGTAACCATCTTTCGTAATCTATAATCTTTTCCAACGTTTTATGCCTGAAATAGTGAAGATTCTGGCACCGCAAAAGTTACAATTTTTTTTCTTAAGAAACAACTAAAACAGTACTACCTTTAATTGTAGATACGATAAAAGTGAACATATTTCGAGAATTTTGTGGAGTAATATTCGCCAAATTAGAAGACCCATGGTATTAGTGTAGATCTCAAATTACATCAATCATTTCTAGGTTTGCCGAAGTCTGGTACTTTATCCATCCAGCAAAATGTTCTTACAGAACTTACAGATAACAAATGTCTCTTCCTTTCTTAAATATAAAGGTTCACACGTGCTTATTTGACCATATTCAGGATCCGCCACTGTGTATAGGTATTCTGCACTTTTTTCACGACCAAAGTATCCATCGTCATCATCATCAACAAGACCGTTGCTAATGGTAGCAGCTGGTTGATTTAGCTAGTGTCTCTCTTTCTCTCTCTCTGTTTCTCTCTCTTTCACACACTCTGAAGCAAGCGCGCTAATCTTCGCGGTAACTTCTCGAGCATAAAACAATGCGATTTGTCTTTGTCTCGACAACGAAGGGTTTACAATTGTCGACGCTTTAGAAGAGCGTAAGTTTCTGTGCAATAGAATCGGTCGGTCACAATGTGCCATTGAAGTACCGGCTAACAACTGCGCGTAACGTAAGTGGCCGAGAGGGAAAGAGGGAGAGAGAGCACCCTTATAAACACGGTGGACGGACATTTTCATCCCCCTATTCTTCTGAAGTATATATTTGCTACCACTGTTCCACTAGACACTTGAACTATTCCCCGGTACACACGGGGAAACAAGGGAAGGAAGTGGAAGGCGCTTAATTAAAGTACTTGAAGCACATCACGACAAACCACCGGTGCAACGCTCGCATTGAAACAGTGACGGTTTGGGGTTGGTATGGTAGTCGAATGGTGGCAATCTGGCAATTAGTAAGCAGTTGTAATCACTTTCGCATAATGTAAGCTACTTAATAAAAACAATTGTGCCTTGTAGTAGAATTTCCAATCAAAAGCATAGTTTACAACAATGGGTAAAAACGCTTACAAAACACTTATGGTGCAAAATACCATACCTTCTACAGATGGGTAATCCTTTTTATATTGCTTTTATCTACTGACACAACAATCGCCTATGTAAAGCGATTAAAATCGTCGAAATTGAATCGATACTATTTCATGATTGCTTTTTAATTAAAAATACATACAGTGTTAAGTAACATTAATTCCAACAATCAGGGGATCAAGTTTCTGGATAGACAAGACAATGTTATTAGATTCAGAGTAGTCAAAAGAAATCGGAGATTCCAGTTTCCAACTTAGATGAGTCAGGAAATGTTATTATTCTTCCTATTTGTCATCAGCGACTTTATTGAGGGATGATTTTAAAATCATTTTTCGTGTAATCTAAACTTAATTTAATGTGTCATAATTAGTTTTTACACCTTTGTTTGTTGTTTGGTTTCGTGGTCACACTGCAACCGACAAAACAGTTGAACCTTTTTTGTTAGAACTTTGTTTTTCAGATGGTTTTAATTTGTAGGCAATAGTACACTATTTACGGCTCGCGTCCAAAGGGCGTGTGCCATAATTATTGGGTGTTTCAGTGCACGAAAATGTCATTTTTGGAAACTTTGGAAAAATTGCAATTTTTTAGCATACTCATTTTGGAATAAATTAGATTAGATTACGTTGGTAGGTTAGATGAGTTTAGATTAAGTTCTTGTAACGTAACTACTTATAAAAGGATCATAAATAGAATAAAAATTTTGTTTTCAAAAATTTCCCTTTATTACATTTTTGCGCATTGAAGCTCTCGTATTGTGTTCCCTTAAAGTGAGCTTTCAAATTAAATAACCCTGTCCCTTGGTGAGTATGCCCTAAATACTGAACCTTCAACAGTACAGGATTTTATATAGGTACGCGTAAACTATCAGAAACCTAGCAAGTTATTCAAAAAAACAAACACTTGAAAAGTTTCACTATTATTTATTATCAACTCTATACATATTTCGCCTGCTTAAGGCATTAACAGAAAATAAACTACTAACCAATGATCAGTTGCATTTTAGACCTAACCCTTTATTAAACCTTAATATTGCAGAAAATGTATATACCATTAGGTTACTATCCCCTTCCACCTATGTCTTTGGTCTGTATTTAAATGTGATAATTGTATAATAAGTAGTATTCTTACTCCTGAAGATGCCTTAAGCAAGCGAAATACGTGTAGAGTTGATAATAAAAAATAGTGAAACTTTCCAAGTGTTTATTCTTTTGAATACCTTGCTAGCTTACAATGTTTCACCAAGTGCTATTGGCAAGTTCACTCAGTTATATCAGAAATCGTTTTTGAGTTTCCCTCTATGACGTTTTCACAAATTAAAACTTCCCCTATTGGGTTCCTCTAATCATGACCAATCCAATGATGTGTCACTCACCGTTCAGGAGTGTGCCATAGGCACTGAACAGAGACGTGATTATAACTAGACTGCGCCTTGCGTTTATAAAGTGATACCATTTGGGTAGGCAACACATTTTGCGAATGATGGGACACAAACGCGAGAATTATTAAGAACGCTCGTAACATCACTCAGAAAGTTTGAGGCAGTTGAAGTGTTAAGTGTAGTTATTTCGAATAAATGTTGTGCGACACTATTTTTCTTATACATAGTTTTTTGTGAACACTTTCATGAACTATTTTTTGTTAAAGTAATATAAAACTAGTTTAATATTAGAACAATATGGTTGCATATTGTTGTGCATACGGTTGCCGTGAAAGGGTTTTAATTTCATTTTTCCATTTCATTTCATGTGTAAGTACAATTTAAACATAAAACACACTGATACATTTGTAATTTCTTCGAAGGTTCCCTCAGGATCCTGAATTAAAGAAAGAATGGTTGAACGCAATCAGACGTGAAAGTTTCACGCCGTCAAAATATTCAGTTGTGTGTTGTTTGCAGCAAACATTTCGAAGAAAATTACTTTTTAATATCCGTGAGAAAAATAAAATTAAAGCAAAATGCTGTACCTTGTGATTTTGATTTACCTCAGCATTTTATTAAAAAAATAGTAGGTACCTCGACGCAACAAACGAAGTATTTTGTCACAGGAGCAAAAGTAAGCAAGTAATTGAATGAGTAATATTAAGATAAAGGGTTAATTGAATTTTGTTCTAAAATAGTATCATAAATACGGAGCTGCCGTCAATGCCGCCAACTTCAAAAGAACATCCTGAAAGGTAAATTCTGATTTTGCTAAAAATCAGTAATGCGTTCAATTACCTATTAATTTAGTTTTTAACCGTTATTATTATCGCTTAGGTTTTAATGTATTTTGAAATTTTTACATAACTCTAGGCAGCATGCAAGTTGAATGTGTATATTTTTTATTAATTAATATTTATATTTTTGTATGTTAGATATATTCAAAACGTTCCACTAAAGGTTTAAGTTTATTTTTGTTGCTTATTATATATTGTGTATTATTAGTCATAGTTCAGATTTACTTAGACAGATAATTCAAAAACATACGTTTTAGGTTTTCACATACAACATATATCTATACTTAATTTTTATTCAATCTTATCGCTTAAAACGTTTTTCTTGTATATCCGTCACCCTAAATTCATGTCTACTGTCGCCTGCTTATTATACCTAACCACCTATCCATGTCAATTGACACCTCTCGCATATCTTTCTCTTACTTACATCTTCTCATGATTAACATACTATTTTTCTGACTTTCCCAACAGAGTACACCTAATGAACGACTTCATTTGCCTTACATTTTTTACTAACAAAAACTTACGAAACATATTTTATCAAATTCAATATTACCAACTATTATTTAAACAATAAAATCAGACTACATCTAAATAGTAGTACCGTTAATATACATCATTTTAATCACAGTTATCACATCTTTTTTATCAACTTCATACACCAATCATTCACACAACGAGAAATCTACTTGCGTTACTAATTAACTTTATTTTCACATATAGCACATATATTATTGTAAACGACAGTATTATTCTCTATTTAAAGAAGTTTAATTATGTTTTCAATATATTTGGTTTGTATGTTAAATGCTATTGTAAATGATTTTCAATCTTTAAACTCTGTCAATTTCCGTTTAGCGCATGGTAAACTTAAATGTGTCCCCGAATGTGCATTGTTGGTTGCATACCCAAAGTACATCGTTTTCTAGTACAGAGAATATTGCTTACGCTCGGTCCATATTATAATCACGTCTCTGGTACTGAACCACGGCCATTTCGTTAGCCAGGTAGTTTTCTTTTTATTTCTGCCTCACATTAAAGATGCATATTATCCCTGTTTGCATTCTTTTTTTTTAACCGTCTTTCCTCTAATCCGAAACTTTACACATTATGTGCTCCTGGTTTCTATTTACTCCTGTTACGGTCTATGATCTTATAACAAGCAGGATTTAATTCAAATAATAATTAATCAAATCAATTGGTTGAAATTAAGTAATCGGAATGTTTTTCGCGAACAGTTGCTCGGTTCTTAGTGAGGTACGTAAAGAGAAAACGTTATAAAGAAGAGGACGACTGTCTACGCGGAACGGAATTAAATTTATTCGTTGAAGAATAAAGGGTTCTAAGCAATAAATCGGGCTAAACTTTAGACATTTATTTACCAAGTGCTAAGGCTTCGGCCCGGTAACAGATGTCGGGTAATTTGTTACGGCATGAATTTTCTTCGCTGCCGCACTTCATGCAAGTCTTATGCTTTCCTTTCTCGCGCGTTCCCCAATTCGCATACTATTATACGTATTGTATGTTATATAACTACTTACACACATGAACAAAACAACGATGTTCCTACAAGTACACTCGAATGTGTCTTGTATTAAACAGCACCCCCTTTTAATAGTTCTCAGGAAAGTTACTGCATAAGAAGCCACCTAATTATAATCCTACTAAACACAGATTAAGTATAATTTAGGAAGATTAATAAGAGAGTTCTGGGGAAGTAAAATAAGATTTGTCTATTTTTTGAGTTCTCAAATGGTGCCTGTAAAAGTTGTCAAGATCCTTTTTTCATGGAGACTTTTCGTTGTAACAGAAATTTCCCTAATAGTCCATGAAACAGGGATTTTTTTTACGATTTTGATGATGTAAGGTTCCTTATACATCAACTGATTCCAAACATTTGCTGTTTTACATTTCTAGACGATTTGCCTTCTTTATTATTTACTGTCTTCAATGATTAATAATTTGGCTATGGCTGTTTCATGGCTAGGTTACGGTGTTTTAAGACACAAACCTGGTCTCCCTATGCGACCTATAGTTTCTAATATACAAGTACCTGCGTATAAGCGGTCTAAAAAACTGAACAAGATACTCCCTGAATTCTTAAATTTTTAACCGATCTATGCCATAAAAAATTCTGTAGATTTAGCACATAAAATAAAAAATCATAAACTTTTGGAGAATAGGAAGCCAATATCATTTGACGTAGTAAATTTATTTCCTTCTGTTCCTGTCAATACCATAATTTCATTTTGTATAGATCACATTAATGATAATATTCAATTGACTGCACAACAAAAACGAGAAGTAATCTTACTAATCAGAACATGTTTGAAACATAGTTATTTTAAATTCAATAATAAATATTATTCACAAATAGATTGATTACCAATGGGTTCTCCTTTATCTCCGTTACTTAGTGAAATGTTTATGACATAATTGGAAATGAAATTATTCAATTCAGTGTTTCCCTTAATTTCGCATATTAACTTTTGGGCACGTTATGTAGACGATATTTTGGCCTTTTGGACAGGTTCAACTGAGGATTTGACTAGTTTCCTAGAATATATTAATTCATTTTTCCCAAGCGTTAAATTTACAGTGGAAATAGAACAGTTAAATTCGTTAAACTTTTCGGATTTAAAATTATTAAGAAATAGAAATTACATGGAATTTGGATGTGGTGTTGTATTCCGGGCTATTTGGCCATCATCCGTGGAATTTGATTCTTCCAGACGTTTCGCCGAACTTCGCTGACGGCATCTTCAGTGGTGACTGTGCTGAGTCGTAACTGATGATATCAGTTACGACGCAGCGAAACGTCTGGAAGAATCAAATTCCACGGACCACGGCCAAATAGCCCGGAATACAACACCACATCGATAGACGCCAGCCGTGAAAGCCTAAGAACTACAGTACATAGAATTTGACATTTTCAGAAAACATACATACACCGGCACCTTATTACATTTTAATTCGAATCTCATTCTATTAAATTAAGTGCGTTTCATTTTTTTATACACCGCCTATTTAGTCTCCCATTAAATGCTACAAATTTTGAAAAAGAAGTCAATACTATAAAATTATTAGCAGTAAATAACGGCTACGACAGTAAATTAATAGATTCTTTAATTAATAAAAAAAGAAAAAAGTTGCTTATGTCTAACGTTTTTGTGTCTCTCGACTTTGATAATAACAAAAATAAACAATATGCTTTTATTAATTTTGTACCTGCAGTGTCTAGTAAAATTTGTAATAACATAAAGAAAACTAACATCATCCCGATATGTGTAAACAAAAGTAATTTAGGTTCTTTCATAGTTAACATTAAACTAGATAAACAAAACACTCTTGAAAAAAGTGGTGTTTACCAGTTGAACTGTCTACATTGCTCCTCTTTCTATATTGGACAAACAGGTCGTTCTCTAAAAGCCCGTTTAGAAGAACATAAAAGAATCTATCATCCAAAATAAAAAATGCACTGGATTAGCCGAACACTGCGTTACAAACGATCATTCTATTGATACAAAAAATTGTGAATTGTTACATAATTTAAATAAAGCCAAACGGCTAGATTTGTATGAAATTTTAGAAATTAAAAAAGCCTACAAACGCCAAGATAACGTACTAAACGACCAAACTGAATTTTGGACTTCCCCACTCTTAAATTTGTTCATCTAGCCCCTACATAGGTATATAAGGTCGTTGTTACTTTTGTGAAATTGATTACCATACCCCACGAACCATTTAGGTCCATGTACCAAAAAATTTTCAGAGCGTCTTCGACATTCCACCCACCAGCGGCAAGGAAGAGGGAGATCTCTCAACCATCCAAACCTAACCACATCTCCGACATTCCACCGACCAACGGCAAGAAAGAGGGAGATCTCCCAACCAACCCATCCAAAGTCCAAACTCAACCAACAATATAAACGGATTAGGTTCACACAACTACATATTAATACTTCTTAAAACACATCTAACAAAACAAACTAACTCCTTTCAACACGCCGTTGTTAGCGCGTCAACGGCAATCAGCATGTGCCTTGTTCGGGTTCACACAAAACATTTTTAAAACTTTAACTTAAAACACAATAAACAAAAAAAAAACTAAAACTCTCAACACACCCGTTGTTAGCGGTCAACGGTAATCGACGTGAACCTTGGTCAAGTTCACAAAAAAAAAAACAGATTAACACTTCTACTTAAACACAATCAACAAAACAAACTAATATACTTTCAACACACCTGTTGTTCCCGGTCAACGGCAATCAACGTGAACCCTGTCAAGCTCATAAGATCACATTTTAACACTTTTACTAAAACACTCGACAAAACAAACAAATTTCTCAAAACATGCCCGTTGTTCGGTCAACGGCAATCAACGTGATCCTAATCAAGTTTACACTTCCTAAAAACCCAAAAAACCAAAAACCATAAACAACCAAACCAACCTAACCTCAAACGAACAGTGTAATCCAATGCCGGTAGGGGTATTTGCCCTCGGAGTAGTTGTTTCCGTTAGTTTATCCTTCAGCGTGAATGTAATCGATTTTACAACTTCCACCACAAAACAAACCAACCTACCCAACCTCAAACCAACGGTGTAATCCAATTCCGGTAGGGGTATTTGCCCTCGGAGTAGTTGTTTCCGTTGGTTTGTCCCGTCAAAAACCAATCAACTAAACCTATAACCCCATACGGCTGAAGAGGAACGTAAGTTCCTATAACGGCCTGAGGTAGAGGGGTTTTAGTCGGTAGGTCCGAGGACACCTTCCTCGGGAATCCGACACTACCCAGTCGTACGGACGGCTGGGTGCCTTTCGAAGATTTCCCCTCTTCCACGAAAACATAAAAAAAAAAATTGTGAAATTATTCTCTTTGATAATGGCTTAGCAGACGAAACAATTATTAGAGTGTTCTAAATGAAAACTGTGAAACAAAAAGTATACCAAGTGTTTTATTTCTTAATCTTATTATAAGATGCCATCAGCAAAAAACTGCGAAACGTCTGGAAAATTCCATAATACCTACACGTCAAAACAACACTGTTAAAAAAGCTCATATGTATCCCACGCCGACCATGAAAGCTTAATAAAGAATATAACAACTGATTAAAAAATTGGAATCATAAAACATCTCGTATTGTTTACATTTTCTAATAAATTAATTGATTCGTTTGTTTTCTTTTACTAAATTCATTTGAGTTTTGTTTCATTTCACCCTACAAAACAGAAATAATTTTTGATTAATTATCGCACTGTAACTAAGTGCAGAAAAACGAACTGTAGTTTACAGCTGTGCATTTTAATTAATTACAGGACTGTTTAATCTTTTTTAATGTTTGCATTTTTGTACTGAGGTGCTTTTGGTATTCGTAATACATTGGTTCGCCTAAAAACTAAATAAATAGGTAAACTAACCCAATAATATTAAAAACATAATGTTCCTTTCTGATAATATAATCAAATTCAAAGATTTTGATACAAATATCTTGAAACAGCATTATAGAAATCAAATTAATGGTAAAAATAAATACTTTAATTTATTTTAATTTGGAAAAACCTATTTGTAGATATACTCTATTATTCTAGCTGATTCCGAACATCCTACTCAAACTAATTTTAGATATTTCTTTATCTAACTTTAATTTCAAAAAGAACTTGATGTTGTACAGCTTTAAACCTTCCGTCATAGATAAACTCTTATCTTATAAACAAAGAAACATTACATGTAAATTACTATACAACCCTGTCTAGTAATACTTCTTTCACACAAAACAAAACTCTGAACTGATGTTGTCCTTCTTCGGGTGTACAGGCCGTCGTCGGTTGGAATTGCTTCCTAACGTTTCGCTAGCACGAGTGGCGAGCTTCTTCAGAGGTCTATCCATTTTCGCTGTTGCAGTGTTAATAAAAAAGATACAAACTGATTTCACCTCACCAAAAACTGCCACTGTTACTTAGATCAAAATAATGTTATAATGGTTCATGGTGGTGTAAACAAAAGCAAGAAGTTCTCCCTTTTAGAAAGCTTAGAAATTAAAAAGGCTGTCTCACTCAACAATAATCAAGGCAAATTTATCTTTATAGACTCCCCACACATTCTTGTTAATTTTTAACAATAAGTACCGCTGCTTCTGTTGCAATACTTTAGTATAAAATTTTACTCCAACCCTTGATAATGGTTGCTTGACCGAAACTTGTTAGAAGTTTTAAATAAACGTTTTTGGTGCGCCACGACGTGGTTTTCAATCAAATTTAATTTATATTTTTATTTATGCAGACTTGAATTGTTTAAAATTAATGCATGTTGTTATGGTTCTGGTCACCTTAAGTATTTACAAAAGTATGTATGAGTTCCATAATCGAGACCTTCTATGTAGAAAGAATTATTTACATACAATCAAACAAACTTCTCACCAAAGTCGAATGATCGATGTTGTTTGATAAATGAAACACTTATTTTTATACTTTATTTGTACAGTACTTTTTATATATCGTTGAATATAACATTGTCTGCGTTTACATGTAGAGTCCATAAAACCGAACATTGTACCTCATTATTTTCTGCATTTACACCCCTGACACAATCTGATAATGGATAACTTAATAGATTAAATAACTGTTTATGGCTTCATTATCCAACCGTTAAACAGAAATCCGGTTAAACCAGTGTTAACAGCACCTAAGGCCATCTGATATTGTTCCTCTGTAAATAGTTTTGCTGTACATGTAATTTCAATTTGGTTGCATTTTGCAATTTATATACCTATATGAATTAACACTGGAATGGTGCTGCATATAATTAATGGAACAAAAAAACTCAACATTTCTACGAAACGAAACTTTTTTTGTTTCGTTTTGAACGGTATTTAATTATTAGAATTATTATTTAGTTAAAACATAGGCTTCACTTAAATGTAGTAGAATTACATATGTTATAATTTAATCTTATCGTAAGTAGAATTTTCTTAATTCCCATATTATTATTTCTCAAAAATCTGCAAATTTCCTCATGAAAAGAGCAAATAAAAAGCCACAATTTAAAAAAATAATACCCAACACGTGTAGCAACTCAACGGGCAAGAGAACTATATAATGTGCATAATAAGGGTTGCAACTAGAAATATAGTGATGATGAAACATGTTCATAGTGTAGAGTAGAGTAGTTCTTACACTAACTATAATAGTTATAATTCAGTTAAAAAAAATAGTATTTTTTTGATCTCGAAAATATTTTTACCGCTATATTTTAATATCGAATTTTAATAATATTTAAAAAAACATCTTATTCCTTATTATTCGGAGAAGAGTGTAGTCCACAGTTTTTTCTTTTTTCTATTAAAAAAATCGTATAGAACGACATGTTTCGGCCTTTTTCTTTTCCGTTCTGTATTTAACAACTTTCGGTCAATAAAGTGGTGTTTATTAATTTCTTCTTGTTTAAGACTTTCTATTAAATTGCTAGATATGGATAAGTAATAGTAATAATAAATATGTCAACAATAAATTGTATTCAAGTATTGTATTATAATAATATTACATTGTAGCAGATCATCTGATTTCTCGAGATCTATTATATAGGTTTTACAAAATTAATTATTTTGCCACAAAAACTACAAAATACGATGCTCATTAAATTATATTGTTTGCCCTAAAACGAATATGTGATCTGCCAGTATGATATCAGATCATTTGATTTCGTGAGATCCATTGCTATTACAATATATTAAAATAGATATTAAAAACCAGATTAAAAATGCTAACAAAAAGTATTTTAGACATATATCTTATAACGTTTAATTTTCAATTGTATTAAAATAGCGGATACTTATTGGAAGTCTAACATATTGAAATAAACACACAGTTGATAACTTCTACAATTTATATGTTTATAAATTGTGGAAGTTATCAACTGTGTGTTTAACATTCTTTAGTACTGTTTAAGCTCTTAGTCTTGATAATGGCTTACGGCGGAAACAATTGTCAAGTTTTTCAATAAGTGCGAAAAAAAATATTTTACTATTATCAGTAATACATTACTCTTGAAAAAGGGCTTACCACACGAAACATATGTAGAGTGAATCTTAATTTAATTTAAAAACATTTGAAAGCATTTTTTGTTGGTAAATTTAATAGTTTAAGCAATAGAGAGATCTAAAGTTTGACTCTAAAATAGCTCGCTTTGTATATCATACTTGCGAATTGTGCGACCAATTAAATTAACAATTATAATTAGTAGCGTACATTTACAAATAAAAACCTGCAAAAAATTATGCATTGCCCAGTCTAATGGAAATTATAAAAAATAAACTATAACCATTTTCATCAGATATAATTTTTTCACCTGTTCAACAATTCGCGCTGTATTTGTTATAACAATGATAGAGTATTTTTTGTTTCCATTTTCTATCATTTTCGTCTGTTATAATTAGATCTTAAGTAAAATCAACCATTCGTTAACAATCGACTATAAGCTGATAAAAAAATGTGACATTCTTGATCTCGTCATAATTTTTTTCCCTCGTTATTTTTGTTATTATCAAGATGAAAATAAAGGAAACACAAGAAGGAAAAGGAATTAAAAAACAGATCCATGATAAGGGATTTCGATATTTTAAATGACAAAAATAATAAATTCTAAGATCAACGTTGAATATCTTCTTTATTTATTTATCAGCAAATGGTTAACAAACGGTTCATTGGACAAATAAATTACACGAATAAGAGTTCAAAGGAACTCACCCCCTTATTACCACAAATTTTTTTGTTAAGCCGGACACGTTTTCGCCCAATTTGTTTGTGAGCATTATTAATGCGAGACTTACACGAAATTAAGATGATACAAAAATGTAATAAGCTGTTTGGAACTGTGAATATGTTGTCTTATTATTTTTTCAAAAACCCTCCGTATTGAGTTGATATAACATTTTTTACATATTCAAGTACATAAACTTGCAAATATGTCCCCACTTTACTGGCATAAGTATATTTTCAGCTTTTCCAATTTGTGAATGGTTCTGTAAGCTAAATAATTTTTTTTTTTAATAGAAAATTTTTATAATACCTACCATCGAGCAAAAAATCGTGGTATTAAATAAAATTTTGTGAAAAGTTATTTCTGTTGTTAATTTATTTATTAATCCAATTTGCATTAGGTATTTATGTATTTACTAAATAATCGATTAATTGATACCGAGATTTAGAAATCACTATACTCATTACCTAATTAGTACTCTGTCTAATATGTATTTGCTTAGTTTCTATGTACAAAACTACCATTGAGAATGGTTCTGGAAAGTCATTTCTACGACGAAAATGTTTTCGTGGATATTATCTTATATGAGCGCCATCTGTAAACTAATAGTTAAATTGAAATATTAATAGCATTTTTAATAGACAACGGGTATTTTTAAAGATGATAAATTAGAGGTAAATATATATCTGTACTGATTTAATAATTGTTCTAAAATATTTACAAAAACGTGTTTTTCAGAGGGGGGGACTTTATTAAATCGTTTTATCGTCCTAAAAAACACCGATCAAGTTTTTACAACTCAATATAAGCATACATTTGTAACATTTATCTGTATTTATATCATCGTCGATAATGTAAGATTGGGAACGAAACAGTTGCAGCTACAACACAGCCATTTAATAGTTTCGTGCAATAGCCTGTCATTCGTGATGTTGTTTCGATGATATCGATCGCGTTTGTTGTAGCTAATCAAACTGTTTTTGTTTGTAATTTACTTAATGCAATGAACATTGTTACACAAAGAATATAATTTAGTTACAGGTATGTACAATTATATGTATAACACTTTAATAGATAAAAAACACAATGAAAACAATGTTTTTTAATAGCGGAGTTCATTTTAGTGTTCTTCAAGTTTCAGTTTTGATTGAATTTTTGCCGTCTAGTCTGTAAATTAAATAGCTATCAAAGTGATATGTTTTCCTTTATATTTACATGACATTTGTTTTGTTTCTGTTTACAGTGTGCTGCGAAGATTATTATTCACGAACGTCAAATGCCAACCAATACGAAACAGAAGATGAAGGTAGAAAAATCCAGCAAAGGTAGGGTTTTGAAATTCTACAACAGGTTAAACTTGTTATTACATGATTATGCCATATAATCATTGTTTACTGTTTATTTTATTATCGGTTTACAATTATGAACTGATCCTATCAGAAAATTTGAAAACGAACCAGCTTCAACATGTATATCATAATTTCGTTTGAAAATGCTTGGTTTTTGAATTCATCGTTTTCCAATATATATCATTTCCCAAAAACGAGAAGCTTTTGAGGAATATACTCGAGTTTGTGCATAATATTTGAACTTGATAACATTTTATAGTTTTATTGCTTTCCTCACTAAGTTAACGTTTCTTTTCACGCCACATAGCGTAGAATATATACATAGGCATTCTACTATATATTTTTTTTTCTGTGGTTTCCTTGGGTCACTTAGGCAAATAATATTCCACAGATAATCATTCACTTCTCTTCTGTCTTCATTTCTTCCGTCTCATCTTTCTCTCCCTAACCACACCACCCACCCATTCCCACGATTCTTGCAAGGAGGCTGAAGAGGGTCTTACACCCTATCCTCCGGCTTTGTACTGCAGTGTAAGTCGGAGGGACTGTCCGTCCACCAGCACGAGTAGCTAGTGGGAATGGAACACAACAAAGTTTAAAGTTTATATATATTTTTGTTAACTTCATTAACTAGAGCAGAATACATCTCCGTAACAATAAATAATTCAATATTTTGTTACTTTCCGAAAAGTGTTTAATTATTTTACTGAAGTTTATTCAAATTGATTATAAAACAGTTGTGTACAATGGGGCGTAGCCGACTTGCCACCAAATTATACCAGACCAAAAAAGGTACAACCGATCTTGCCACTGACCAAAAAGGATCTTTGAAAAGGTACAACCAATTGTGCCACTAACACCTAATAGGTAGAAATTATTCTAATGGGAAATGAAAATACTTTATTGATCCATATTATGGCATTTATTTAACAGTAGTTAATAACGTTTTATAAATACATACTTGTACATATATCAGTCAACAATTTTTTCAAGGTAAATATGATACACATTTTATATAGTCGATGTTCGAAATTGTTTTGTTTTTATATTTTTCACACAATTCCATGATAGTTTTCACTTTACTTCTTACGGAAGCATCTTTAATTTTGAAAGGTGTTTTTAAACTTTGAATCTTGACATAAGTGTAAATTTGAAATTCTTTTAACTTCTCGACAAATATATATATATATATTGATGGATGAGTTATGTAAAAAGATTTGTTAAATTTTGAGTGAAATGATTCACACGCGTTTGTCGTTTTCGTAACACAAGGACCACACTCCTTACCACTACCTTATCAGGTAGGTGAGTACCCTTTTCTCTGGTGGCAAGAATGGCTGTTTACTTTAAAACCCTAATTTTGTGGCAGGTAGATCTTTATTTTTAGTGGCAACTTCAGTACAATCGGTACAATGTTTTAAAAATTAAAAACTAAATTTTACAGAACGGTTACAACTTAACCAATTATCGCTTACCCCTTATAACCCTTATACAATTTTTTATGTTTATATTAAATAATTAATGATATTTCCCCCATACTTCCAATTAATATAGAAATAAAACAGAAAAAGTAAAGGATTAAGGGTTATAATTAAATTGTATTTTACAAGTAATCATTTTATATTGTTTTTGACTCATTATTCTACGAATATTTTGATGTTAATAAACCCTTAAAGTATGAATGCATACGTGATCGCGAATTTATCCCTAACAACTCCCAGAAAAGCATACTTTTGCGTCAAAACCTCTGGTAGTAGTATTATTTTTTTGTTTTCGTGGAATAGGGGAAATCTTCATAAGACACCCAGTCGTACGTACGACTGGGTGGTGTCGAATTTCCGAGGAAGGTGTCCTCGGACCTACCGACTAAAACCTCTCTATCTCAGACCGTTCCAGTACCCTGCGGTCCTCTTCAACCGTGCGTGGTTGTGTATTATGTTATTTTGTAACAGAAAATGTGGGAATGGTTTGGTGTGTGTGTAGTTGGGTGAGTATGGGTTTGTGTGTTGAGGTTATTTTAGGGAGGTTTTCGAGGTGACCGATTAGGTCGTTGGGGAGGTCGGGATGGTTTTAGTATATACAGTACCTTATTAAATATTGGTACATTGGTGGTATAAAAGTAAAACTGAACATTTCAGTACCTACACCCTCCCTTATAACACTCCTCAAATAGCTATTTGGTGTTACCTTTTCGATAACAAAATTACAGAGTACAGTGTAAAAAATAATTTGTGGTGTTAGCAAAAAAATATAGTACAAGCATACCGTCCACTACAACCTGTTGTAAACTTTGACAGAAAATGAAAGTTACTTGATCGGAATATACTCGAAAACTCAGAAAACAATGTGATTTTGTCATAGAATTCCGAACTAAAAATAACGGTTTAACAATATGCTGCAAAAAAATTTACTTTTTTTTATCGTACGTAAATAGACCAATGTTAGGCTATGCTTTACAAATAGGGTGGATAGTAACTTCTGTTTAAATATAGTTGATTTTTCTTATACAAAATAAAAGGTTCAGACTACTTCTCCTGATATGTCGTAGATATTGAACGTCAGATGCAGCAGCATCATAAAAAAGCGTTAACTATTGTATGTCTGTAGTGGAATTAAGATTCGAGCATATATTGTATGTTGGTATTAGTTTAGGGAACTTTATTGCGTTTTCTTTTGCGTACGATTTTATTTTGGTTTAGTCCTGTTTCATATGAAGCGTAGGACGCGCTCTACGCCCTTCGCCAGAAAGTCGACTGGCGTTGTGTAGATGGTACCTTTGATATAAAATTTCACGAGCGGACAATCGCTCGGCCCGCATGCCTGACGTATAATGTCGAGTATACGGGCCACACGTTCTTATAATCTGTATCAGTACAAAAAAATTTTGTTTTCAGAAAAAAGATTTTAGTCAAAATTCAATCTCTATTAATTAATTAACCATCGAAATCTTTTGTTTCAATCTTTAAGGAAGGTTGGGATTTTTTGGAACCTTCTGGCACACTCAAAATATAATAAAGTCCTACCACTATACCAGAAGTGAGAACACTTAAACTCGACGTACGTTTCGCTAATCAGGAGATAATTTAGAACTGATAATTCATTACTCATAAAGGTACATCGAGTTTAAGTGTTCTCAATTCTGATATAGTGGTAGGACTTCATTACACTTTAAGAAAGGGTTACATTATACCCAAAAGTCAAAAATACTAATAATATTAATCATAGTTTATTTGGCGTTCTCTTAATTTAGAATTTTTTTTTATATTCAAAAAAGAAGGAATTATAATCCTTATTCGTCTAAATTTTATGATCAAAGATCTCACATTTTGAACGCGTCCTACCAAGTAGGCACAACGAACCGAAAGCCGCATCCACGACCGATTTCGACCTATCGGGTCTCATCAGGTGGGCGCTGGCAAAAAGGCCTTTACAGGCTATATTACAAATATAAATATAAATATGGAATCAACAGCAGCAACTACTCCGAGTACTAATAATGTTGTTCGTTGTGCCTACTTGGTAGGACGCGTTCAAAATGTGAGATCTTTGATCATAAAATTTAGACGAATAAGGATTATAATTCCTTCTTTTTTGAATATAAAAAAAAATTCTAAATTAAGAGAACGCCAAATAAACTATGAAAAGCTGATTAATATTATTAGTATTTTTGACTTTTGGGTATAAAGTAACTCTTTCTTAAAGTGTAATAAAGTAATAAAATGTGGCTTTCGGTTCATTGTACCTACTTGGTAGGACACGTTCAAAATGTGAGATTTTTAATCTTAAAATTTAGACGAATAAGGATTTTAATTCCTGCTTTTTTGAATATGTTATATTTTCGCCTAGAAGTCCATCGGAATCAACAGTGTAATTCAATGCCGGTAGGGGTATTAGCCCGCGGAGTAGTTGTTTCCGTTGATTCCATATTTATATTTAAAATTTTTTTTGTTTCACAAAAGGGTGTATCCGAAAACGTTTCTTTTTAACCGATTTCCATGTTACGTGTCAATTTTAACAGGGTCCATATGAGCACAAAATAGCGCCTACGCCGCGCGTAGGTCGCGCTACGCCTCATGCGAAACAAGACTTAGGGTTAAAATAGGTAGGTATTTTTATTGGCCCATCTAAAATGCTGCTGTCTTTTGTGTTTAAAGTAGCGTGATATTGGAACGTTTTATGTGAAAGAGAAAATGTACACGGATCGTTTACCTTCAAAACATCGAAGAAAACTTCCTATTATAAATATGTATGAATATCAAAAATGCAGATACCCTTTTCTAGATACGACACTCCTCTTTATGTATCACATTTCAACTTGTAGAATACAGAGCACTGGGAGGTATTATTATACCCCATAATTTGAATATTGGCGATTAAAGTACATATAAATAATTTTTTCTAGAAAATTCCAAACGATTATGTTTGATAATATTCTGTGATTTACCTATTTTTCGATCCTCAAAAATTTAAAGCGTACTTTTCTTGACGTGTGACAGTACCTTCATGGAAATACATTCAACAAAATTTTGTATTTTTCTTTTATTTCTTTCAAAAACCCTGTCACAAAGCGCACAATTTATCCGTTTCTTTATCTGAGTATTTGCTACGTATTGGTATCCGATTTGTACCATGCTTAATTATTACTTTATAATCATTTCCACCATTGCATAGTAAACCATAAATAGAGAAATTTTCATGCAAGAAAAATTAACAGCAAGCTGCCTGCACTATGATTTGAAAAGTAATAGCCCATAGGTCACTAAAACAAAAAAAATCAACTCCAAGTTGACATAGGTATTTAAACAACAAAAACAGAAAAAAGTGACTTTTTAGGTTGGTTTGCTTATAGTATGGAGGGTGTTGAACGCATATCGATATTTTTAATGGGCCATTTACAGATAATTTAAACCCCTAAAGAATGTTTTTTTTATAGACCTTGATCTTTTAAAAAATTGATATCTCTACTATTACAATATAGAATTAAAAAATTTTGGGAAATTATTGTTTATTATGTGTACTTTAAACAGGCGAGAGATGAAATTTGCCACATTAGTACTTTTGGTATAATTACAATATAAACAATTGAGATCATTTTTTTGTCAATGTCGCCGTCAGGGCCGGATCATTGCAAAGGCAATTGAGGCAAATGTGTAGGTTTTTAAAGGGCCCGGTCAAACAGTCTGTTTAAAAAAAGATAGTTTACCTTTCTGTTGGATAGTTGTATACAGTAAACAAGTAAACAAAACTACATTAGCTTTTATATGATCATTGTGTATTCTAATATATAAAGAATATATACACATTTGTATAAAAAATAGTACGAACGAGTCTTACAAATACATTTGGTGGATGTTAACTTATTAGCAGTGGCGGCTGGTGATAAAGAGTACAGAACACAGGAGTAAAAACCATTTTTATATTTTATAAAAAACAAAACAATAGATAAATTTTCTATATGAAACATTCTATAATGAAAAACTAAAACATATACTGAGTTAGTGACAACGGAGTACCTGTTGTTTGTGTTGACCAACCAACATATGAGAAATCATGTGTTATCATGTTTTTCCCAATTTTGACTTCGATTTTTTCCATTGAATCGAGAATCTTCAGCGTGCAGATCTCAGGGTTAAATATCAATTGTAGCGAACGTGTACGTGTGTGCGGTGAATCGATTAATGCTGACGCACTGAGAAGGCGGCTCGTTTAATGTCGAGAGCGATAGATGCCGGACAATAAACGCTCGAGAATATTCTGTTGTCATAACAAGTCGTTTTCTTTGGAAAGCGGTCGAAATATAGTCGCGTGTTTTCTAGTAATTTCTTTCGGTAGATATTCATATACTTTCGTCTCCGGGTCAGCGAGACAGTTGATTTCCGAACGCGTAATATAAATATTCAATGGCAAAGTGATATAAATGATGTGCATTGTTGTTTGCCAAATAAACAAGCAGTTTAAGTTTGTTAGTATTGTTAATGTGTTTAAATAAAAAGTTATAAATAAATAATTGTTAAATAAATAAGTCAACAAGAAAATTCGTTACAGTATAAAGAAAACATATTCTAACGATTCTTCATATTTCGATAATTTTATTTTTTTATAGAGATACGAAAAATATTATCTGTTTAACATCTCTGAAAGCCTTTGTTTCGTCTACTATTTATTGACATTATTCCCTGGCGTAGGGCGCAGGACGCGTCGTACTCTTCATATGAAAAGACTATATTTTCCTATAATTCTTAGGCGTAACTTGTTATATATCGTATTACAAGTGACTTCAATGTTATGTTGCTTACTTTGTCTATTAATTTGCCCTTTACAAATTATCTGGATGACGTAAATGAAATATCTCAATGACCTAATTATACAAATTCTTTCGATTTAAAAACAGCTAGAAGATGCATATGTTACGGGTAAAGTTAGATAAGCGAGTTAACCTAGGTTTACCCGGGTAAACTGCGTAATTACCAAGACTCTTGGGTAAAGTCCAAAATATATTTGGATTTGTAATCGTTTCGGGCTTTACCCGGGTAAACAGCGTTTTATCCGGTTTCGCTTGGTTAAAATTGGATGTACCCTAAATGATTCATATAACTCAAGATGTTATTAATCTGTATCTGCGCTTGTGTGAAGGGTGTCAAAAAGACTGAAATCTGTCAAAAATGGATTGTGGTTAGGTTAGGTTAGGTGCAATTCGAAATGTGATAGCAGCTTGTCTTGTTTGAACAAATAAGTATTCGTGAGTAGATTACCTTTAAGAAAATACAGTTTTAGAATTCTAATTTTTATTTGTAAAATGTGTTTTTTGAATTAAATATGTTTTTCAAACATTAATGGTGTTGTCATTTATTTAACTTTAACCAAGCGATAGCGGATAAAACGCGGTTTACCCGGACAAAGCCCGAAACATGAACAATTCCAAATATATTTTGTACTTTACCCAAAAGTCTTGGGTATTACGCAGTTTATCCGGGTAAACCTAAGTTTACTCGCTTATTTAACATTACCCGTGACATATACATACATTGAGAGCTATCTGAACGATTCCATTGTTTTTTTAATGGACTTTAATAAAACATTCAGAAGTTGTTTACAGCCATTTCAATCAGCTTATCTGCTGCCATGCATCGTTATACATATTTCGTTTACGATTCTGCGTGCCCACATCCATATATTTTTATTACAAGCCCATTCCTACCTGCGTATTATTCGTTCGTTAAAACCGTTGATAGATTTACAAATGACAGTCCTAAAGCCGTCCAACGACAAACGCATTTCGAAGCTAAACGATACGTCAGACTGTCTGTCCGTCTGTTGCAGTTGTGTACTTCTCTTTCTGTCGTTGTACTTACGCGTCCGTTCGGTCCTAAACTACAACTTTAATTGACAATTATTGCATAGATTTTATCAGATACACACCAAACTATACAGTGGCTAACTATGTACATGCGTTTCGTTTTTTCCTCTATCATTAATACCATCTTACATTTAGTAACAATGTAAAATAAAAAGTTGATGAATTATTAAAGTAAGTACATTTACTTTATTTTTGTTTAGTGTTTCGGTTGTTGATTTGTAATTATGTCCGTACCTTTTTTGTGATATTGTACAGTAATGCATTGCAAATTTTGGTTTATCAGTTGTTTTAAATCTTAACAACTCTCCATCAATTAATCGTAAACCTTGAACCTAATGATGATATTTGTCTTATCTAGTTTATATTGACATTATTTCTATTCTTAATAAGTTTCTACTAGTCTCTTATATTCCTTCAGTAAACTAAGAAATCCAAAATTAATCAATTTTTATGGATGACGGGTCAATAAAGTTTTTGTTGCCAATCATTAATTAAAATACTTTCTATAATTTTCACATTACCTTAATCACTTGACAATTACTCTCACGCTATGTCTTTTTACAAATTGCAAAGTTAGTAAAATATAATTAAAATGGCATTATCAAACGCTGAAATATGCTTATTCCTATCACTCCTAGTCAATACAAGAATTGCGGGCAAACTATAAACTTTTACGTGTCTTATTCCCAACAGCTACTAATGCTGATAGGCTAGCAGTCCTTCCGACCTACATTCTAGTGCAAAGCCGGAGGGTAGGGCGGAAGACGTTTTCTGCTTCCTTTTAGGAATCGTAGTAATAGGTGGATCGTGGTCTGGGAGAAAAAGATAAGATGGAAAAAATTAAGACAGAATAATCCAAAAAACTACAAAAAAACTTGGACTAGGGTAGGCGTACCTGGAATTGAATTGGTGACTTCCTGAATACTAAACTACGATGTAATGCTGTCTTTAGCCCCTCCCACTCCACCTACTCGATTGGCTTGGAATAGAATGTTTGAATATCGAATTGTTTCAACCATTACCTCATAAAAATTCATTATATCAAATAATACCAAATTGGAAATTTCCTTTTTCAATACGTCTAAAGAAACTAATATTTGTCGAAACAATCGACACGTGCAGTTGAATATTAAAAAAATACTCTTATCGATTTATACAAAAAGAACTTCTTTCTTCGTAGGTAGGTCAATTCATACATTGACTAGGCCATCAGGTACAGGAAACCGCTAATTTAATCGTTTGGTTACTTATATAAAAATCAGGTACTAACTACACTAACGCTGAAGAGTTGAATAAACGATTGTTATTTAAATCTAATTGATTGTTGAGCAATATTTGATTGTATTAATAAGTAAACTTTTAATTTAATTGATTATTATTTTATAACTGGTACCAAGTTGTTTAAAAAACTATTCGATTCATTGAAACATTTTTCGACTACTTTACCGATTTGACCCATGTATAACTGATTGCTCCTCCAAATTACTTTCTGATAAAGTCAGAATATCACAGTCAACAGTCAAATAAACAAAAACAACATGTACAATACAAACAGCCTGTTGGTGTCAGATTAAATTAACAATTACTAAGAAGTAGAATAAATATAGGGCCGTGGTCTAAGTGAACTATTAAGTCCAGACGTTTCGTCAGCTACTGCGGCTGACATCCTCAGTGGTAGTGCTGTCAGTCGCTGCCGAGACTTCGAGATACAACCTACGTTCACGTGGTCAACGCATCACTACCACTGAGGATGTCAGCCGACGAAACGTCTGGATTTAATAGTTCACTTAGACGACGGCCCTACAGCCCGAATCTTTATTGTACTATGGATTCCGCCCGTGAAAGCCTTTATTCTTATATAATTACTAAGAAATCATTATAATTTTGTTTTTCTTGCATTAGAAACAATTGCCAATCCGTTTTAATTTTTTGAAAACAATAACAACAACATATCATCTAATTCTATGTAAACTCTTTTTGTTTCATCATACACAACATCATCCCTTTCGTCTATTTGTAATTAGCTACTCTGGATAAAGTTTTTTTTTTACTTCCCATTTGTTTAATCATTATTACACGTCTGCTTACCATAAGAGATTTAGGAAGTGTGAATGAGGTGAGAAAAAGAAATAAAGAAAGAGAATTTTATACCGCCGGCGGTCTGCGAAGAACTCTTGTGCGAAAAGATAATTCAGTTTGTTCAGCCTCATGAAAGAATTCGTGAACAGCCAATAGAAGCTGCGGCTAAAATATCCCATGCCCCGATACGTTTAACGAAATTATCTCTATTTCGCAGACTTAACAATTTCGTCGTCAATTACACTTTTGTATAAGAAATTGTACGAACGATATTAGTCTTACAAATACATTTGGTGGATGTTAACTTATAACCAGTGGCGGCTGGTGATAAAGAGCACAGAACACAGGAGTGGGAACCTCTTTTATATTTTAGAAGAAAAACAAAACATTGGATAAACTTTTTATATGAAACTTTCTATCATGAAAAGCGTACAATAAACCATACACTGCGTTACTAACAACAGAATACCTGTTAATCATTAATAATGAAATATTTAAGGAATTTTTGGTAAGAGTAAATTTTAAATACATTAATGTGATATTAATTATTGAATTAATTTGTACCTACTACAGAGTACCCCTTATTAATGTGGAAAAAAAAATTGTTGTTGACCAATCAACACGTGCGAAGTACTATTTTACCCCACAAAACAATTACTCTCATTTGAATATTGGTGATTAGAATACACTTAAGTAATTTTTTCTGCAAAATTCCAAACAATTATGTTTTGTAATATGCTGTGATTTACCTATTTGTCGATCCTCAAAAATTTAAAACGTACTTTTCCTGATGTATGACAGTACCTTTATGGAAAAACTTTCAACAAAATTTTGTATTTTTTTGCATTTCTTTCAAAAACCCTGTGGAAACGCTGTTATCACAAAGCGCACATTACAGAGATAAAACGATTTATCCGTTTCTTTATCTAAGTATTTGCAGTGTATTGGTATCCGATTTGTACCATGTTTAATTATTACTTTAAAACTATTTCCACTCTTGCATAGTAGGCTATCAATAGAGATATTTTCATTCAAAAAAGAATAAAATTAACAGCAAACTGCCTGCACCATGATTTGAAATATAATAGCCCATAGATGACAATAACAAAAAAATCAACTCCAGGTGAACATAGAGTTAGATTTAAACAATAAAAACAGTAAAAAGTGTCTTTTTAGGTTGGTTTGCTTATATCATGGAAAGTATTGAACGAATATCGTTATTTTCAATGGACCATTTACAGATAATTTAAAACCTTACAAAATGGTTCTTTATAGACCACGAAAAATTGATATAAAATAAAAATTTTTAGGGAAGTTATTGTTTATTATGTGTATTTTAAACAGACGAGAGATGAAATTTGTCACATTAGTACTTTTGGTATAATTACAATAATAAATAATTTAGGGCATTTTCTTGTCAATGCCGCCGTCAGGGCCGGATTATCGCAAAGACAATTCAGACAAATGTTTACTTTTCTGTTGGACAGTTGCATATAGTAAACAAGCAAACAAAAATATATGGGCTTTTATTTGATCATTGTGTATTCTAATATGTAAAGAATATACACATTTGTATAAGAAATTGTACGAACAATATTAGTCTTACAAATACATTTGGTGGATGTTAACCTATTAACAGTGGCGGCTGGTAATAAAGAGCACAGAATACAGGAGTAGAAACTATTTTCATATAAAAGAAAAAAAACAAAACAATGGATAAACTTTCTATATGAAACATTCTAATAAACCATATACTCACCTGTTGTTTGTGTTTACCAACCAACATATGAGAAATCATCTATTTTCATGTGTTTCCTAATTTTGACTTATAAATATTCCATTGAATCGAAAATCTTAATAACGATCCTCAGCATACAGATTTTAGGGTTATAGATTTACATAAAAAGTCATATGGCCTGCTTTATTATTATTAGCTGTTTGGGAAAACATCAGAGGATGTAAAAAACTTGATTTGCATCAGCCCTCTCTTCCACTTCGCAGAAAACATCCGAAACGTTTGAATTCCGAGTCAAATGTCAAAAAATATAATTTCGCAACTCCTGGTGTCATAGTATCACTGCAGGAAAGGTTCAGCTAGTTGCAATTTTTTTATTTAATCTTCAGGTAATTTTACTAAGGGTGCATAAGAAAGTTGGAAGTCGTTAATCCAATTTTAGTTGAAAAAGCGAACAAATAAATAAAAAGTTTAAAAGACAATGTCGAATTTTTGCAAAAAAACAATTGAGTACAATCCAAGTTTCTAAATTCTTTCGACTTCACATGACGATTCCCGGTTCTTCATGCGCGATTGAGTGAAGTTCAATATTAAAACGTCTTAAATTACATTCGATTGATGGGCCAAACAAGATTGAACAATATTGTGATACTACATACTTATCGTGATCTTGTTGACGAAATTGATCTTGAAAAGTTTATGGGCGAATTACTTTCGGGAGATACGAAACGAAAAGCAAATTGTATTGTATAGTTATATACGCATTTCTAAATTTTGTATTCATTTTCATTCATTCGCATACATACATTGAAGTCTTGTTTTCTTGATGTACCACACTACACTCCACCGCTTCACTTCACCCTCCTCCATGTATCAAAATTCACTTGAATCTCTTCCACGCCGCCTGTACTAAATAACTTTCTGTAACGAACCGAGCGGCGTAGTTTAATGCTCTAGATCATTGCTTAGTATTCAGGAGGACACCGGTCCGAACTCGGGTCCAGCTGCTCAAGTTTTGGCAAATGCTGGGGCAGTAATTTTCCACAGATAATCTTTCACTTCTCTTCTGTCTTCATTTCGTCCGTCTCATCTTTCTCTCCCTAACACACCACCCATCCATTCCCACGATTCCTGCAAGGAGGCTGAAGAGGGCTTTACGCCCTACCCTCCGACTTTACACTACAGTGTAGGTCGGAGGAACTGCCCGCCGACCAGCACGAGTAGCTTGTGAGAATGAAACACAAAAAAGGTTTTTTTTTCTGTAACGAGATAATACACCACAGTTAAACAGTGAAGATAGCCTATGTTATCCTTAACATCTGCTAAATAAATAAAATTTCTGACCGTGCCTACGTGACCTCCAATAAGGTCCCTCATTCGCCTTAAAATATTTTTGTGATTATTTCCCACCAACTAATGCTAATGGGTGTGTAGTCCCTTATACTTACACTGCTGTGCAAAACCGGTAGATAGGGTGAAGGTCCTCTTCACCCTCCTTTTATGAATCATGAGAATAAGGGGATGATGGTTGAGAAGAGTTAGGTAAGACTCACGAAATTAAAACAGAAGAAAGGTGAAAGATTATCTGTAGAAGATTACTACTCCAGCAGTAGCCTAAATGATCCAAAAAACTACAGAAAACATAGACCAGAGCAGGAATATCCAGAATCGAACTTCTGACCACCCGAATGTTAGAGTTGTTCCAAAACCTTATGACCTTAGAGCAGATACATAATTCCATAATTTCCTTGAATTCTACTTAGACGTAATTGTTGACAGTTTATCTCGAGCTCTCCGTTGTGAACAGTTGGTCGACTCAACTACTTAATAGCAGTAAGTTCCGCCTCTCGCGAATTTTACAGTTCATGAGATTTTGAAACTATTCTGAGCTAAGATGTGGTCAAGACAATTCTTATACAAGCGAAAATACCAGCTTTCATACCTGGCCGAGAAATTTAAAAAAGGAACAAAAAAGCAATAAAACAAACTTACAGATTTTAAGGGTTTTAGATATTACTTTAGTTAAATTTTCACACTCAAACTATTCAGAACTCGGTTCACGATTATCACAAACCATATTCCACGTTTCATTTAGTTATTTTACTCATTTTATAGTAGTTTATTGAGTATGGGTATTTTGAGTAGCAAACACTGGTTACGTTTCACGAAAAATTTTTTTATTCTTCTCTAAAATATTGTTTGAACCCTTGCGGGTCATTATCTAGAGCTATGGTGTTACTAAAGATGTAAATAATGTAACAGACTTATATAAACGAATGACAATAAGCAATGGGACAAATTAGCTGCAGGTATTTATTTATTTACAATATTTTGCTTATTATTAATGACTTTCTTAATTTTCAAAGATTCGAGCAAACTCAATTTACGACCTTTTTGTGCAGAATGTAAATGTTCAATCTAATTAGTGTCCAAATCTAAACAATGTTGAGCTATACCTGGGTTATTATTTTTATTCCGGATGGAAAGCACTGTTCTTTAAGCCGAGTTTTTATAGCTCCACCTGTCTGTCCTAGGTAAAAGCAATCTTTACAATATAATTTGTATACGCTGCTTTTATCTATTGTATTTGTTTTATTTTTGTTGTTAACTAACAGGGTTTTTAAATTAATTTTGTTGTTAAAAGTTTGGTTCGTGTCAAAGTGAATTACCGTATCAGTGGTCGTAGGTTTCCTATAAATTTCAAACATAATTTCTTTATTATTTTTGATTAAAGTAAGATCCAAAAAGATTAACTTATTGTCTGTTTCAATTTCTATCGTAAATTGAATGTGCGAATCTATGGAATTTAATAATTTGAGAAAATTGTCTACTTGTCTTAAACTTCCCTTCCAAAAACGTCATCAACATAACGTCTCCAAAGGGTAACAAGCTGATGGGTTCTGAGTTATGTTTAAAAAGTGGATTTTCAAAGGAGGCCATAAAAATTTCTGCAATCTAGCAACTTTAGTTTATTGAGTATTTAGTTTACAGAAAATTGTTAGATGAATATTAAGACATTGTAATTGAAAAATTAAGATAATTTTGTTAATTATTCGATGATTATTAATAAAACAGCCAGTAAAAGTATTTGTATGTACAAAAATTTTACGTCACACGATAAATAAGAGAGAGAAAAGGATTTACGGGAATATTCCTAACTCAGTCCATCGTCATATGTCTCTGTTAGGTAAAGAACTAAGCTAGGAAAACAACACACGATACGGAGTATCTTTGCAGTTTATTTTTTACCTCCAATTTCGGAATTTTCGTAACTCATTCGGGCAACTGCCGAAGTCGCTGACCTTTCTTGGAGATATAACCTTCGTCGATGTTGTAAAAGCAATATCCATTGAAAATGTTAGCCGCAGTCTGTGCACATTAACTCCCGTCTAAATAATTATACGACTAAATAAAATGCAAAAATTTATTCATTTTGTTAACATACAGGGCGTTTTTTAATAAACAGATATTAGAATACTTATTAGAAACATATTTTACAAAATTGAACCTATATATTTTATTTTCCGAGTATTCTTTAATTTTTCCTGAAATAAATTTAAACGACCTTTCAATTTCACAGTATATCCTCACAGTTCGTCTTTTTCTTTGTTCTTGAGCACTGTTGACTTTCATGTATGAGTCCATTTGTATATCTTTTAAAGCCTTCAGAAATGTAACAATATTTGGGTGAGAAGTTCCCACGTATGCGTTAAACTTCGCGTGAAAAGATTCGCTTGTGTTTGTTGTGCGTTCTATAGATGTATTAGAGGCCCATATGGTAGGAGGAAAAGTAGCGTTTTACGAGATAGTCAAAAAATTGTATTACTCGTGGATCGTTCGGTAGTTCTGTTGCAAATTCTGTAGCGATTACCTCTCCAACTTCTTCTGGCGATAAAAAGGTTAGGGAATGTTTTTAAGTCGTGCTGTACATGTCCGTAAATGTATTTTTTCGGAGTAATAAATTAATTAAGCGAAGTTAATGCAGGGGATTAAGTATCACATATGGCGAAGAGGGCAGGTACATCAATTATCTGGACGGGAGTTGATGTGCGTCCGCCGCAGTTGCCGATGAAACATCTTAACATAAAACCATTTAAGTTCCATATTTACTCCAAACATTAATTAATCAATAATCACAAAAAAAGAAGGCAATAATGGGTATACGGGTTTACTAATTATGAAACCGCCCACAGACGTTTCGCACTCATATGCGAGACTTCTATAGGGCTAAAATGCAATAATATTTAACTGTATTTCTTTCTTCGATTAAACTGGATACAATAACACATTCAAGGATGACCTTCATCCTTCTCGATTTTCGATTGTACCCTATTTTGTCCTAATACAAACAAATAATAAACTGCGGAAACCGCAAGAAAAGAAGATCAAATTTAACCATTAGTTTTATTTTATGCCATATAGAGGAACAGATTTTCTAAATTGGGTTGTTAAGAGATGTGAAAACGGTTTAAAATTGTTTATATGTACAAAAAGTTCCATTGACTTGAAATTGCGGCAGACGAATTGTAAAATAGAATATTATTATTAGAAAATATATTCTAGATTGCTACTATAAAAAAGTACAAAATCCATTCGTTTATGATATTAACAAAACAGAAGCTATTATGAAATGTATGTCCTTTTTGTCAGTTTCTTGGATTGACTATTATCTATTTGTGTCCTTTCCTTTTCAAAAGCTACGACAAACAATGCGAAAAGGTTTTTGCACGTTTCGGCTATCAAAGAACGGCCGCGAAAAGTGGATCGTAGGACAAGGGTTTGAATGTTCTATCAAGAGGACAATTCGCGATCTAAATCATTTTTACGTGACGAAAATTTTCAAGGAGTTTCCACGGCATGATTTTCCGTTTCCTGTACTTGGTCCGAGGGAAAGCTGAGGGAAAATCGTTGACGTAGACGGAAAATCTGCATTTGTCGGTGATCTCTGAAAATTTACGATTGTGACTGTTATTCTCAAATGCAGGACCATATTTAAATCATCGTATTCGCAGTTAAAATTCATTAAAAAAAATACTAACAATTATGCTTTTGGTCAGAAATTTATCGAAACTACCAGACACGGATCGCGATTTCGCTCTTGTTAGAAGTTCATTAGCTTACCATAGGCAGTCTCGATACATTACTGACCAAGTCGAAATGTTCCGTAAAGAACAGTTTATATAATACCAACATAGAGGCAATTGCTGCCATCTGGTAGATTTTTGCCGCTACAGAAGATATCAAACTAGACAAGGCCTCACAGAGGTATTTAAACTTGTCCAGCTAAATCAACAACGCAGCCTACATATGTTGTTATTTTATAAACTGTTCTTTACGGAACATTTCGACTTGATCAGTAATTTATCGAGACTGCCTATGGAACGCTGATGAGCTTCTAACAAGAGCGAAATCGCGATCCGTGTCTGGTAGTTTCGATAAATTTCTGACCAAAAGCATAATAATTGTTATTATTAAGCTTTACGTGAATTCACGTATGTGGCTGCGTTGTTGATTTAGCTAGACAAGTTTAAATACATCAGTGAGGCCTTGCCTAGTTTGATATCTTCTGTAGCGGCAAAAATCTACTAGATAGCAGCAATTGCCTCTATGTTATTATAAAAAAAATACTGGTTTGGGAAAGCTTTGTAGACATATAAACCGTAACATGAAAAGAACAATTGTTAATTTCAGTACGCAAAAAGTAACAACAGAAAGCGAAGTAAAGAACGCCATCTGTAGATATTTGCTACTAATTTGTGGGATTCGTAATGTTAAAGAAGGTCCTTTTATAATAAGGATGTCGACTTGTTCAAATGAACCCACTGCGTCGCTAGAACTACATGGTAGCCATGTAACCAGATCAAACAAAAATAAAAATATGCTCGTAGTTAGCATTCTTCTGAATCAGCCAGAGATGTATCGCGATTTCGAACTTATTGGTACTCATCAGCACGCCGTAGACAGTTCCGGAAGAACACCAACCAACCTTCCTGCTGCCAGTGAACAGTGTTTAATAAATAAATACAGACAGCGTAGTGTACGCCATCTGTAGATTTTTACTACTAATTTGTGGGATTCAGTACCCAAGAGCATATTTTAATTTTTGTTCGATCTGATTGCGTTCCTACCTTGTAGTTGTAGTTACGCAGTGGGTTCAGTTGAACAAGTCGATATCCTTTTTTGAAAAGGACCTTCTCTAACAGTACTGAATCCCACTAATTAGTATCAAGTATCTACAGATGGCGTTCACTACGCTGTCTGTATTTATTCATCGTACGCTGTTTATAGGCAGCAGGTAGATTGGTTGGTGTTCTGCTGGAACTGTCTACGACGTGCTGATGAAAACCAATGAGTTTGAAATCGCGATACACATCTGGCAGTTTCGACAAAACGCTAACCAAGGCCATATTTTAATTTTTGTCAGTATGCAAAGACTCAAAAATGTATTATTAGTAACAATAAATATAAAATAAAAACTCATTGCACCTAAAATGCACATTAAATAATTAATGAACGACTTGTAACAAGTAAACTACTAGTAAGAGGTCAATGTGACTGTAAATGTGTAAAGAATCAAAAAATATTGGAATGAATTTGAAACAAAATATTAGCTCCATTTTTTTGGTAGCTCTTCACCTATTACCTGAATAGTATGGAGATTTATTTACGTACAAGTGATTTTTCCAGTTGTGAGGATTAATTCACCTCATCGTGTATGTAGTTCCATGCTGAAAGTGACAAATAACATATATTGTTACTGTGTATATTTATGTATTTCACATAATTTTTACACCTGTGAGTCTTGCGGATACTTGTTCCTATACTTACACTTAACTCGAAATTTTTATATTATTCAACAAGGGAACATGTTTTGGAGGATACTGGCGGACATACTGCACCTAAGTACATTTTTTTTCTCTGGTTTTTGCAACTCAACATATTTTTGATGGCACGAGTTTCAGTTTCCAAAATATAACCTCTAACTTTCTTTCGTCCAAACACAGTTTTTCTTTTACAAATCGATTTTGCCACTTAACAGATAAACTAGACATTTCTTTAACGTTTAGTTTGTTTTGTAATTTTTTTAACGAAAGCTTTTCTAATGCATGCATACATGTCACTAAAATTTCCGATCGTTTCCCTTAAACGAAAAATACATGATTTCTCGAGTAAATGAACAAAAGCTGCCGATTAATATTACAAATTACACGTATTAACTGATGAAGTATTAGTTCGTCTCCGATCCCGTTTATGATGGAAAGGAATGAAGAATACTTAGGCGTTTATTTGCCGGAAGGCGTATGAAAAGATACGGCGTGGAGTGGTTATATTTCTTCTGTCAATAGAAAATTAGATCTATCCGTAAGGCTAATGGTAGGACGTTTTTCGTGAATTCCTTGATTCCGACTGCGATAAAAGGGCCCGAGGGTTAATCTGAGACAACATATCGGAAAGTTGCCGTCTAGTTAATACCCCCACCTCTTCTACCACTGCTACCACTGCCACCACCAAGACAATCCGCAATAATCCTTTCCTTAACTTTCCCTCACCGGTAATTCTTTGTCCAGTTAAAACCAGATCATTTATCAGAAAACGGACATAGAAGAAGTAGAAAAGAAAACGGGATAACCTCTAACCACGCTCAGATCTTTTTAATATGAAAGTTTCTTGTTCTATTATAACATAAAAGAAAAACGGAGAAAGTATTTCTTCTATTAGTTATTGTCGGATTATTAAGTAAATAGAAAGAAAAAACAGCTATGTAAAAACATGAAAATCTACAAAATGTTTCAACGATTTTATTAATCAAAAGCTCGACAATTGTTTCGACCAGTCGGTCTTTATTAAGAGTATTGTAGTTACTACTTGAGGAACAGTAATTCAAACCTTAAATAAATAACAAATAAGTACAAAGTTACAGATGTATATAAGCCTAAATAGGGGGGGAAACCATCATAAATTGATTAACAGAAGTGGACTATTGTTAGATAATATTTCAGTTTGGTTATTGACTATATTATCATTCTTTGCAATTGCTAATTTGATTTCTAAAATTTAGTTTAGTTAAGTTTTCTACTTTTTTCAACGTTGTGAATTAATTGAATATTGTTGATATCTTCAATATGATTGCACTTTGTAACCGTAGACATTGTTGATAATATTATTAAAAAAAAAACTTGAACACAAGCTCAAAGAATGTTACGAAATGGTTTAGTAACTAATAATGTTAACCGTTTTTGTGCCTTAAATTGTATAAAAAATATTAGTCATAAAATTTCAAATTGATTAAAGAATTTAGATTTTAATGTTATAGAAGTAAATAAACTAAAATTAAGTAATCTTATAGTCAATAACAATCAAAACTTAAGTAAACATAAAAAATGTCATTTATAAATTAAATTGCAACAAATGTGATGCTGTTTAATTGGCCAATGTGGTCGGGCCCTAAAACACACAATTTATGAACATGAATTAGCCATAAAAAATTAAAATGCTACTACAGGTTTTACAGAACACTGCCTAGAAAACAATTATATTTTAGATATGAACAATATTCAATTAATTCACAACGTTGAAAAAAGTAGAAAACTTAACTGAACTAAATTTTAGAAATCAAATTAGCAATTGCAAAGAATGATAATATAGTCAATAACCAAACTGAAATATTATCGAACAATAGTCCACGTCTGTTAACCAATTTATGATGGTTTTCCCCCCCTATTTAGGCTTATTTACATTTTTAACTTTGTACATATTTGTTATCTATTTAAGGTTTGAATTACTGTTCCTCAGGTAGTAACTACAATACTCTTGATAAAGACCGACTGGTCGAAACAATTGTCGAGCTTTTGACTAATAAAATCATTGAAACATTTTGTGTATTTTCTTGTTTTTACATAGCTATTCTATAATGTTTCATCAAGAATGCACCATTAATAGTCTTTTAAGAAGGAAAAAACGTTTACAGCCCCACCCAGAAATAATTTAAGATACCAACTTTAATATATTAACCCCAATACCCATATTTTTTTAACTAAAAACGCTTAAAATAAGTTCTTGAATACAACAGAAACCTCAAAACCCAACGCCAAAACACGACACTAAAGGTTACTAAAATTACTACCTTTCCTAAGGGCAAGATTTATAATTGGATTTCTGATACTCTAAACGCAACTTATCTAAAGTTGTACAGTATATTTAAATCATTAACTTATAAATTAGATAATATTGAAATCTTACAATGGAATGAATTTCAAAGGCACATGATTTCATTTATTTATGCAAAATTTCGTATTTGTTGAGAGGTAGCCTTACACCACAAAAAGTTACGTGAATTAGGTGTTTTCAATAAATCAGCTCCAAAGAGAGTCACAAACATTATTGAGAATCTATCTTCCCAAGCTTTTGATAAATCGGAATTAGGTTTACTTAATAAAGGCCTTAAGTTTGTTTTATCTTCCCCTGGTACAGCCTTGGAACAGATTCTAGCACATGTTGAAGGATCAATTCAACATCAAAACGAGAATTCCAAAGGATTTATCAGGGAAGCTTACAAACATAAAATCGAAATGGACATAAAAACTTATAATTCACGTACTAGCTTTACTAACAAAAAACTCTATCAAAAGCTTGAAACAAAGAGATTGTTTTTATATAAAAGTCGATAAAGGGAATAAAGTTGTGAAAATAGTTCTCTTCAGTCCGTGAAGAAGATAACCTTGTTACCGAAAGGTAGTGTTTTGGCGTTGAGGTTTGAACTCTTTACTAAGTTCTACGACACTGCCAAAGATTCCAGTCTTCTTGTTTTAGTTCTTGGTTAAATTTTTATCGAAATTACCAGATGTGGATCGCGATTTCGATCTTATTATATTGTCTAATATTTCTTTTGCGTGCGATTATTAAGGAGCCGTTTCCGACAAATTCGGGTAACTACTTTGAATTTTTCGTTTGTTGTTCGCACGTTCATTCGCAGGTGGGTTGTTTGAGGCAGTCTTGATAGAGACATTGAGGGTGAAAGAACACTCTGCAATAAATAGACTTTAATTTAATTTCTTTATGAATTATATTGAATATATTTTAGTTGTACTAAAATTGTGTTATTTAATATACAGTCCACTAAAGACAAGTAAAAATTCATAAGTTATTCCAACATCGAAGTTCAGCTTCTGGCTAGCAAGATAGGCAAACTATAGTATGTATATCAGTAGATGGCGACATACTGCTTATAATACCATATTAAATCAATTTCCTTTAATGAAACAACTTCATTTGGTCAGTAATTTATGTCGGAAGCAATCTTCTTCTCGCGGAGGAACTGTACCCCTCCGCCCATCACTATAAAAAATCACCCCATCAAATGGAGCAACTCAATCACCTACCTCGGCGTCGTGTTCTACAGGAGACTTACATGGCGTAAACACATGCAAGCAACCCGCGCAAAGGCCCTGGGCGCCTTTATTTCACTCAAGCCCTTCTTCCAAAATAGGTTCATCTCCGACCAAACCAAAATTCGTGCTCCGCACTAGGGTACCCCTGGTTCGTCAGAAATTTCCAAATTCTGAAAGAAACCGGTCTCCCTTCACTTACCGAGGCTGCAAACAAATTCGCAGCAAATCTCCGAGCCTCAGTCACAGGCCACCCAAACCCGTCCATCTCATCACTTTCTAACTTCGCCCCGAAAGCTACCGATCGCTTCAGAAGGCCTTGCCACCTTCTACACTGAGCCGTTACTCCCGCTCAAACTCTAGCTTCGCTCTTTAGCGTGAGCACCCATCCAACATTCGAGATGGGTCACCAGACAATTCTTACACCCCCGTCCCCAATCCCCCTCAAACAATCCACTTCCCGTTCCCAACTACCCCAGGGATGAAAAACCTTCGGGTTGCACTCCCTTCTCGAGGAGGGGTTTTAGTCGGTAAGAATCCGACACTACCCCCACCTTCGGGGGTGTCTATGAAGATTTCCCCTCCTCGAGGTTAAAAAGAAAAGCTAACAAGATCGAAATCATGATTCACATCTGATAATTTCTCATAAATTTTTGACCAAGTACTTAATGTTTTTGATTAATTTAATATTTTATGCTACGTTGGTTATTAGTTGATGAAATAAGATTATTTCACCTGTGCACAGATGTGCCACTTCTTTTGATTCCTATGGGGAAATCGATGCAATAAACAGACTTTGTGTTTTAAAAGTTTATTACACCAGAAATATTTATAACTATATACACACTAATTTTATTTTACGCTGTGATTGCTACTTATTTTTACGAAAATACTAAATGACTATAGATTATGATTTATTATATGAAACCAAATGTTATTAAATACTATATGTTTAGAGAGATATTGATGTGATTTGTCCTATATGTTACTGTACTAAAAATGATCTCTGCTAAAAATGTTTGATGTTTGATGTTTGAATGGTTTAAATCTAATATGATTGAATGATGAATTGATTTTCCAATTGAGTGTAAAAATACTTATTTTAACATGAATTTAAGAAATCAAATCAGAGGAGGGGTGGTTCCCATGCACCGACACTTGAAACAACAAAAAAAGGAAGGGAGACGTAAACATACAATAATGCAAATATGTGTCGGTGCATCATCTACGTCCTGGAAATGGACCGATGTGTCAAAAAATTACCCACAATAAATCTATCGACTAACTTACCTCTAAAAGAATATTTGGAAACAAAGAAAATATAATACAATAGGGCTTAACGGCAATACTAAGAAGGGAAAAAATATGACAATTACAAAAATCATAAATTGCAAAAGAATGGAACAGACAGCAAATGCACATGACGATACAAAAATTACAAAAATCCGAGAAGTAAAAAATGCATGACTAATAAGGCTAATATATCACAAAGACAAAAAATAAAAAAATGAATATATGGAACAACGTCGTGGATTCAGTTTGTCAAAAACATACCTCCATAGGGCCTTATCAAACATATCAAACACTACAGTTATCACTAAATACCAGAAGAGGGCGTCATACTGGAAAAAGGATCGTGTACCTGTCTATTATAAATGTCAAATACTTTCGTGTACATTTATATTTAATTCCTCCTTTTGTTCTCTTCCAACACGTAAGAATATACAAAAAGACGGTTTAATAAGATTTTATCTGTAAAGTTTTCTTTAAACCTAGATATTTTCATTTTTACGATAGAGAACGGCAGGAAAGAAGATCACAAAGTCATATATTTTTTACGCGTGCCTTTGAGTTTGCTCAACGGGCCATAAAATTCCAATAAAGCAAAAATTACTCCTGTTTCATTAAGTAACTTTTCAAGTAGGGCGAGAAATAAACAGCTCTCGAAGGACGGCTGTAATTGCCTTTTATGAAGCAACTTTTCTGCCGATGATGGCTCGGTTGAGACCCAACTAAATTATTGAGTATCTACCATTCTGCACTCCCGATATTTTTTTAATCTTTCATTCTGGTACCTGACCGTTATTCGTGTGCTTAAGTCCTTTTAAAATACGCACATTAATAAAATGAATATGGTTTTTCATCTATTTTTAAATAACAGTATTTCAGGCAGGACAACTTTATATCAGATATTTTGCTATAAATTCATACCACGACGTATTTTGTCGCGTTACATTTTCAATGGGGTGAAATAAGTACTATATGAAATAATAACGGAAAACGCATAATTTTTGTATAAATTTCTTCTAATTAAATGTCTGTCTGCATCTTATTTCAATGTAGGTTCTCAACTTCTTATCTTGTACCTTTGTATAAGAAATTCTAGCGGGTAATTTTAATGAAACACTTTAACTTGTGTCGTTGGTTTATTATCTTTTAAGAACATATACTTAGGTATCGACTGTTCATTCAACAGCTTAACAATCAATAATCCTTTGTTACCTAAAATCGTAATAAGGCCCCACGGTCCTGGTGATTTCATGTGTTTATAATTCTTTATCTTAATGTCTAATACACACTGGTTGTCGACTTGGTAGCGACACGTTATAATCTTATTCTAGAAACTATTTTAACATGTATTTCTTTATTTGTATTTTTATAAACATTTTACATCTATATGACTATACCGTGCGTTCTTTATTAATTTCCAACGATTTTATTTCTTATTTTCATTTGTTTCATTTTAACCTAATCTCTATTGTTCTCTTAATCACCTCTACCTAGAATTTCATCTTCAACCGTACTTGCATGTATCCCTTACCAAAATTTGGTTTTACACCCTTAATTACTTCACCTATAAACTCATGCCATTACCTTGTCATATAAATAGTTCAACAATTTCTATTTCAAGACAGTTTACTCCAGCTCGCCTACAAATCTTCTGCTAGTAAGTTCTATTATTTAACATACAATGTTGTTTCATATTTTTTTTTCATGTTCAACCTTTTCATCTGTCGCATATAGTTTTCATCTATTTGTGTTTGGTGTTGTGTTTCTTTTCGTACATAAACATTGTTGATTGCAAATTTTAGTGTTTTATTATTATTTATTAAATATTTAACCAAAAACACTAAAAAATAAAACCACTGTTATAGTAATTGAAAATGTATAAAACTAAATTTTAGCTTAAACTACACTTAATATAAATAACCATTAAAATAACTATTAATACGAAAAACTATTGTTATATGTAAAAGAAATGAAATGAATTGATTATGGTCTTATGGAGTACGTTTTTACTCCAGCGAGTCTATAGCAGAACTGGTTTAATACATAAGCTTAAATATTTACAAAAATGAAGAAGTACCACTAACTGAACTAATATTATTTCATTGCACCTAGAAGGAATACAGTCGTCACAAACTGAAAGAAGGTGACAAAATACCCTCTATCTATTAAACACGACGGTTTTAACAAACCGAATTTGCTTCATGCGAACAAGTTAATTAAAAATATCAAGTAACTAGCCGTATATCGCCATCTATAGCTATTTACTGTTAACTGTAGTATCCTATACTTTTTAACAAGACCTCCCAAAAGAATGAAACTGAATCTATGACAATAGTTGAAAAGATTATTAAGTTAGCCTTTACTTTACTATATGAAAGTTAATCATGATGGTTTTATAGAAAAACACTTTTTTAAAATAACTTTCACTTTATTCTAATTAATTGTAGGATTCCTTTTTCCGAAAATGCCATTCATTGTTAGACGAAACGATTGTTAATATTTTTAAAAATAAATAAAGTGAAGGGTTTTTAACTATTTGCTCACTTATTTTTCCAAATTCATTCTATCTACCCTGTTAAACGCTTTTTATAAGTTTAGGAATAGTATGCATACCACTGGATATTGATCTTCAATCTTTTCAGTTATTTGTTTTATAATAAATATGTGATCCTGGATACTAAATTATCTTGCCAAAACCGCTTTATGTGTCGATTAGCTGATTTTCTATTTCTGGACCAATGTTTCTCCCACGATTCTCTCATATCCTTTTATTGTGACGGACGTGGCGTTTTGGGTGGAATTGACCTGCGCTGATTGCAAAAATAGAGTGGAGTTTGTCCATGCCGAGTTCTAGAAAAACCGAGACAACTACTAGATCATTCGATTTGGTTCGAGAGTAACCTAACAACGTCCATCAAACTATATAAGCGACAGCGATAGACGATTTAGAACAGTTGACGGAAAATAGTTGACAGATGACGTAGAACAGGCAGTTGACAAGAGAGGTTTACGACGAAAAGTATTTACGAGAGTTGTAGAGTCGAAATTGTGTCAAAAGTTAAGTTTTGTTAATAAATAAGTGTAGAGCAAAAATGTAACAATACAACAAATATATCTCGGTTTCATTATTTGCCACTTCTGTAACCTTAATTTGATTATAAAATAGATATAATAATTTAGTGGATCATCATGATTAATTGCTGCAGCTTTGCAACCAATACAGAATTTTGCCTGATTTTTAATTAGTGTTGCATGCTTTATTTAAATATTATTATGGATTTATCGTGACCATCGTAAAAGCTAAAATAATATTTGAAGTAATTGTTAATTTGACAACCGAATTCCATGAAACGCCCATTTTTGATTTATAAATTGTAAATGAACCCCAACCTCATTTCAATTAGTTAAAATGGGAATGTGTATTTATTTTACCCACTGCAAATTACTTTTGCTGTTACGGTAGACGCCAGAAAATAAATAAAATTTTGTTTTGAGGATCGAATGAATAAATGTACATGTGTTACATAATTTAGTATGAAATTTATAATTAGTTGATATGTATCTACATAATTTATCAATGGGAATAATCGTGGGCTTCAATTAATGTGAGAGCGTTTAGGGAAAAAATTGATATTAAAAGTAAAATAAAAAAACTTTAAATTTTAGGTAATAATTATATATAATCGACATCAATTTCAAATTTTAATTTCTTACTTATTTTAAAGAGACATTTGCAAACATTTCGGAAATTATTTACCTATTTGTCTTTGAAGAACAAGGCATGAATAATTTTGTACACAATTTGCAGCTCCCTATGTAAAGCAAACGTCTAAAATCCACTATTTTTATCGCTCTTCAAACTGTTAATTTATTGAAAAAAAAATCAAGAATATATTGCGACAAACATTTTTCAATAAATCCCACTCCCATAATTATATGTAGAAGTAATTTACTTTTTGACCCTTGTTTGCATGTATGGTGCCCTTTTCAAATAAACTATTTTGTAGCTTTAATACGATTTTCGTCTTTGAGCTTATGGATACTTGCATAATATGTAAATGTGTGCATTTCTTGTCGATATCTCGTTTCATTTGGAAGTTAGAAGCAGATTAGGTTAGGACAGACAGACATCGTTGCCACAACTACAGGGTTCCATTAGACCCTTTGGGCACATAATTTGACAAAATGTATTATATATATATTCTCATTCAACAATGGTTCATGTAGTTTTCATAAACCATTAGGTACAATCTCTGAAATACTAAAAGATTAAATTTCCTTTAATTTGGGGCTACTTCTGTAGAGAAATCGTCACCTTTCCTTTTAATACTAGGTGTGGTCGTCTATAAAAGGCAACCTTATATCACAAACAACAACTCACAATATCGCAACTTAAAGTCTGCAGCGAACGTTTAATAAGATAAACGAATTAATTGGTAAATTCAATCCTACAAACGTTCGAGAAAAGGTATGTAAATCATTGTTGGAATTGTTCCGTTGTGAACAAAGAACGCATTTACTCGGTTTGCAACCATTTTATACTTACCCAGATTATAAAGTGCTACAAAATTAAAACAAACCTTAAGTCTTATTACATATAACTGGCAAATTTATCTTATGCGGAAATTACATCATTTAAACATTAAAAGCTGTAATAGTTTGTTTTATTAAAAACTGTAGGTATACCAAGCGGCATGGTCTGGTGGTTTAGATCATAGCTTAAAATTCGGGAGATCATAGGTGCGATTCCGAGCCGGCCTGCTCTGATTCAAGTTTTCTGTGGTACACTTGAATCATTTAGGCAAATACTGGGGTAGTAATATTCCACAGATAATCTTTCACTTTTCTTCTGCATTAATTTTGTCCGTCTCATCTGTCTCTCCCTAACCACCACCTTTTCATTCCCACGATTCATAAAAAGAAGCTGAAGAGAACCTTACGCCCTACCCTCCGGCTGTACACTACAGTGTAGGTCGGAAGGACTGTCCGCCCACCAGTATTAGCACTTGATGGTAATGAAACACGCAAATGTGTTTTTTACTGTAGGATAAATAACTGTTAAAATTTGGTACTGGGTATGTTCGTTTATAATGTATAATAAACAAGTGTACTCGTTAAACGTTTTTCAAAGTATATTTATTAATTATTATATTTTTGTTGAAAAAATGTTTGTATTGGTATCGCAACGTAGATGATATCCTAATATGTTTTAATGGTACAGATAGGCAACTGAAGAAACGTTTTTAACGTAGTTAATAATTTACATCCAAAAATTAATTTCACACTAGAAGAAGAAGTAGACAAATCTATAAATTTATTAGAGTTAACCATCCAAAATGTGAATAATAAACACTCTTCCGTTATTTTTCATAAAGAATCACAGAGAGATACCATTATAAATGCTAGCTCATACCATCCGATAAGTCATAAATTTGCTTTTTTCCACTCTAGTCTTTTTAAACTATTATCAGTACCGATGTCAATAGATAATTATAACAGAGAACTAAATAGGATTTACGTTATTGCAGTCAATAATGGTTATAAACCCTCTTTAATTACGTCAATCTTAAACAAAAAAACTAAAAAAAAAACTTTAAACTTAGTATACCCACTTAACAGAAGAAAACACTTGAAATTTTGTTCAATTTCATTTCTAGGCAATATTTCATTAAGAATCGGTAAATTTATTTCTCAATTTACACATTGTAACACTTGTGCCGATTAAAACTAACAATACATTAGGCTAAGGTTAGGTTAAGTTTTATCAGAAACAACAAAGACTCTACTAAGAATGATGCTAAATAAGGGATTTATCAATTAAATTGCGACACATGTAATAAAGTTTCTATAGGTCAGACAGGGAGATGTTTTAGTGAGAGGCTTAAAGAACACATGAAAATTTATGAAAATAAGAACTCTAATTCTACGTATGCGGAACAGTTTTTAGTTAATAAACATAGTTTTGACAAATTGATTAAGGCTTTCGCGGCCAGTTGATGAACTGGTGTTGTCCTTGTTCGGGTGTACACGCCGTCGTCGGTTGGAATTGCTTCCTAACGTTTCGCTAGCACGAGTGGCGAGCTTCTTCAGAGGTCTATCCAACCAACAGCGAAAATGGATAGACCTCTGAAGAAACTCGCCACTCGTGCTAGCGAAACGTTAGGAAGGAATTCCAACCGACGACGGCCTGTACACCCGAACAAGGACAACACCAGTTAAACATAGTTTTAGTGATAGTTTCAAAATTTTACACTTAGAAAAGAAAAATTTACTAGAGTCAATAGAAATAAACAAATTTAATAAATTAGGAGTTATTCTAAATGATCAAACAGACGTTGTAAATGCCCCACTATTAAATATTTAGTTTTTCAACCTCCTTCTCTTTTTAGCTATTAAGTTTGGTATATAAGTCAAAATGTTTTAGTTTTAGTTTATATTATTTCTATACCTGAAGACGGCACAGTGTGCAGAAATATGTATTCTGTTCAACAAAAGTTTTTGTAACTATACGTGTTTGTTTTACTTTTTATTTATTAATTGATCACAAAAAAAGCTGTTGCTAAAATATTTCTGAAGCCAAATGTCATCTTGCGGAAAACTTTTCGTCTTTTGTTTTTCCTCTTTCGTTAATGTCCGCGATTTGACTTTTCGTATATTTGACCGCATAAACGGGGTTCGTGACACAACGGGACTCAATTATCTCTAATAATAGATAAAACTGCTTTGGATTTAGCCTCCGTCCCTTTCTATAAATGAATAGAAAAGGAGAACGAGAAACGGAAGTCCTAAAATTCCGGCAACTTAATTCATTATAGGGCGACGGAAGTTCGCCAAGATAGAAAAGAAATATGTAGATGGAGGTCGGGGACGACATGAAAAGGGACTGTGGGCGGAAGAGGGTGAAATAAGGGAAGGGAATGTTAGCTGCAGCAGAAGTAACCGCCACAGGGATTATTTCGTTATAAGACTTTTCTTGTTTTCGTTTCCCTTACAACATTAATAGGAAGGAAAGCTGCATTAATCTGTTATACAGGGTGGACCAAAAGTCTGTTAACATTTTAATCCGCCATTACTTCAGTTTGTATAGTCCCCTGTTGATGTGGGGTGGTTTCTAGAGATTTAGTAGTATGTAGTCATTCGGCGAATTACAACGCACTTTTTGTGTGCAACCGAAGCTAAACAGAAATGTTGTAATTATTACAATATACGGAACAGAAATAAAGCTCCAACATTTAAAAAATGCGCGCCAATGTTCGAGACAATGGGTTCGACCTAGGACGTCGTGAGAACCCGTAAACATAGTACAAGCGTATATTGGAAAATAACCTGAATTCTCTACTTTAAATAAATCCAGAGCATCTTTAAATCGCACTTTACACAAAGTTTTACATTTGCATGCGTACAAAATTCAATTTGTACAGAAATTAAAACCTGATGACCATTCTTACCAATTGCAGTTTGCTAATAAAATGCTTAAAGGGGTTTACGGGTTTCAATAATATCTTCTTCTCAGACGAGGCCCATTTTTACCTCAATGAACATAACACCAAGCAGAATTGCTGATACTGGAAATTGAAATTGAAACACTAAAAAGAATTTCACCCCCCTAAGTTTAGTGTATGGCCAGCATTTACCCCAACGGCATCATCGGTTCATTTATTTATGAAGACGAAAAGGATTGTTCCTTTACTTTGAATACAGAGTGATACAATGAGATACACAGAGCTGTTTTGCTGTAAAATTACAAGACTTCACAGGTTTCAATTAGATGTCATAATTTAAACAACGACTCACTAGCAGCAGTTTTTAGTGCAAAGAGTCATATCCAAAAGAGATGACATTAATTGCCCACATCGCAGCTCAGATTAATCCTCAATGTACTATTTTCTTTGGAGATATATTAAAAGTTTTTAGCACCAACTTCTCGCCTAGTGAGTAATTTTACGAAGCACTTGACGGTCAGTCATAGAAAAATTTCGAACAAGATTACAGAAGTGTCAGCATGCATAAAGATCACATTTGAGTGATGTAATTTTCAAAAAAGGGAAATCCTAAATAGTATACCTTAATATTGAATGAAAGGCTCTTCCCTCCAATACCTTTTGTGGTTTTTATAACTTGAGCGTTTTAGGTAGAGTATTATTAAAATACCATAATAAAAACACTATTATTTCGCAATTAACAACTTTATAAAAAAAAGGTTTGCACAAATAACAGACAATAAGAAAAAATATATACAAAATGACGAAACAATGCAAAGACACAACATGACACAAAAATATATACACACAATGAAAATAATAAAGCAATTTATACAAAGAGAATAATATAGACTTACATGAACAGGTTGACTGGAGAATTAATTTTAGGATCTAAATATTAGGGTATTTACTGACAGTAAAGTTGAAGGTACGAGTTTATAGATATAAAAGTGACCAGTATAGAATTTTAGGAAAGGTAACAAATTAAGGGATAGTCCAGCTATTAGTAAAGTATGCATGCAGGTAAGGGTGAAGAAGGAATTCTAGGTACAGGTAGTTAAGTAGACAATAGAGTGAAAGGAAACAAGGGCATGCAAAAGATAAGAAGTTTGAAGAAAATCAATATACAAATTTATAAAAATCAGAATTTATAAAAGTATTGTTTTTCCACATAAACATTTCAAATGTTAAAGGACTTTTGGTCCATCCTGTATATACCTATACCTACCTAGAGCTACTGCGATGCTGAAACCCCTATTTATGCAATCTTTTTACTGATCCTCTTTTCCGGGAAAATAGAAAAACCTTTAAAGGAAATCTTATTTGACGTTCTTAGTAGCGAACTACCTAAGACATTCCACGCTCTTCTTCTTTTAGTCTTTCCTAAAGGAAAAGTTCTCAGAGACAAGCCGGTTTTTAATTAACCATTTTAAGAGGCGACACGTCCATTCGACCATTCTCTACAACTTTGCTAAACTTTTAAACTTTTACTTCGCACATAATACGACACTTTTAGAAATAGAGATACGTATCTCATAAAAGAAAATTACTTGAACCAGGTACTACTAATAAATGCGTTATTTCGAGCGTCTTCCTAATCCTAAAATTAATTTTGTCTTTTAAAAATCTTGCAGTTAATACACAATATTACAAGATATCGGAATTCGATGGAAACTGGAACCATAAATGTTTCGATCGAACTGCGATCATTTTCAAGAGTAATTACAAAAAAGAAAATGATCGCAGTACGACCGAAAATAAATTAATGTGAAACATTTTAAGTGTTTTTTTTTACGTTTAAATTAATTTTATGAATCATGTTTCACAAACGTTGCACCATCGAATCTCATAATGGTACCATTTCATGAGAACATTGAAGGAAACGTTTAATTAAACAGCATAATTTTCATGTGTAGTATCTGATTGTCGCGTATAATAAGAATGGATTCTGCTAAATTTTCTTCCAGAGCAAAACCAACAAGTCGAATAGTTTGTTTTTTATTAAATAATAACAAGAATTACGTTCACTAAATTTTTTTATTAAACTCGACAACTGTTGCGGATATTAACCCATTATTAAGAGTAGACAATACTAAATTTTTAATGTGCTAGGGAACTACATATATTACAGAAAGTTACTTAATAGAAGGGGGATGAAATTTGACCTAATTCTAGCTGGTTATTTGTAATATTTGAATTGTTGTTACCGGCTTTTTTGATTTCCAGGAAACTTAGAAATAGGTCAACTTTCATCCCCACTTCTATTAAATAAGTTTCCGAAATTTAGAATTGTCTACTCTTGATAACGGGTTAATACCCGAAACAATTGTCTAGTTAAATAAAAAATTTTAGTGAACATAATTCTTGTTATTATTCAATATTTACCATGTTTCACAATAAATGTACCATCGAAAGTTTGACTGTTTTTTATTTTCTACTTATCCATCTCGATGCTAATTTTTCTTTAAAATTTATATATGAAAACTTTTATGTAAACTATATCAGCATCACTACTGTATCAATTTTTTTTCTGATGATTATCCTTCAGGAGCCTTTTTGCATCCACAATATTTATTTATTTTGAATTTTCACCCTCCAAATCGAGTTAATTATCTTTTTAAAAAAATACCTCATTATCCCTTATAAGATAATTATTATTACGATTCCGCCACATTGGCTTAAAAGGAACTTTTTATAAACGTGTTTCCTTTTTCGAAATAATGCTCAACTATTTATTTAATAATAAATAAATAAATAAATAAATAAATAAATAAATAATACCGAATGAATAACAGAATACAAGTAAACTAACCATAAAACATTGTGCAGGGTATTCAAACATTACCTATTAGTAACAAAAACCGAAAAAACCCAACAGGAAAAAAATTACTTTGTAATTACAATTCTTGTAATTGTTGAACGTTGACTACCTCTTTTTCAATATTTACGGAATATTTACCACATAGTTTTATGATGTATAAGGGGGTTGAATTTTTTTTAATTCAATTTGATTGTCAGATTGGTTGATATTTAAAAAATTATAAAATTATTATTAAATATAATTAATTATCAACCTAGATGGGAGATGAAGGCGTGCGTAAACAAGTATAAACATATTTGGCTGGCTGGCGACTGTGTAAGAGTGAGATGACCACAAATAGGCGTTCTCGCTCATAGGAAGTTATCACATGAAATAATAAAAACACTTACCGATCTGTTGACAAGAACATAAACTAATTAGATTCCCAACGGGGTTCCTTCGAAACCCCTGCCCCTCTGCACTACTTGTGAATTAATTTTCATCGGTCTAGCAGAATCCGTCAATCAGCAAATCGTATTAAATACCTGTAATCATGAGTTTGCACTCCCGCGCCTCCAGACGGGATACACACATTCTGGAGACCAACAGCGTTGGTCAAACCTAACCCCGTGCCGCTATAGCACCATGCCCACCCCACGCAAGGCAAGTCACCGTACTATAGGCATCACCGGAGATATCTGTGTCTCTCCTGTACAATACTGGGATGATAGATAGTCGTGGCACTTTAGCCACAATTCAACGAGCTCTTATAAACACAATAGCCAATGATAACGCGTCAACACAATCATATCTTTCTCGAGTACTGTGCACAATATAAATAATACAAATATATATAACCAGTAATCACATTAGTAAACCAATAATTTATTACACAAATTATCTACGCATAATAAATGCAAAACTCGTCACTGCATCGTGCACGACGTCTATACACATACTGTATATTAGAAAATTGTTTCCCTCGCTGTCAAGTATACGTGGACCCTAGGGCTACTTTCTAAGTTAATGACGACTCTAAAGCCCTATCTAATTGACTGATGTCACTGTCCAGACCTATAAAAACTAGTAAATAAATGTAAAATAATAAGTCCTAACTTAGTATTAGACGTTACTATGTCGGTTTTTTAAAACTTCGGTTGTTGTCAATATATTGTATTGTTGTAACTATACAATACAATAATGTGTAATAAAAACCTTTGACTTAATTTTGCATCTTTGTATTCCTTCCTATGTCTTTCGTCACCCTTAGATAACATAAACAAAACATGTGGGGATGCTAGTCGCCAGCCTTTACAACGGTAAATATGAGTTTCAAGAAAAAGCAAATACAAAAATGATAATTATTGAATACAATTTTAATATAATCATTTCTATTTATATTTCGTACCTTACAGATGATAGAATTCAATCATGAAGTTAATTGTTTCGGTTACGCAAACATAAATTTTTGAATGATATCTAACAGTAACTCTGGAAATAGTTTATGATAAATCACCATGCATTTCAGAACAGGGCCTTGTTGCACTTAGCAGACACTCTACAATACTTGAGTTAGCGTATATGTATTATCCGAGAGCCGGGAGAAATATTCCTTAGTGAACGCTTAAATTTAACTAACCTAAATCTGAGAATATTTCGAATGCAATTCCAATGTTAATTTGTCAAAGCCGTTGCCAAGTTTCTGGTAATGTACACTAAAACTTCCACTTAGGCACAATATCGCGACATAAAGTCTGCAGCGAACGTTTAATGAGATATACGAATTAATGGGTGAATGCAACCCTGGAAACATTCGAGCAAAGGTATGCAAATCATTGTTAGAATTGCCCCGTTGTGAACAAAGAACGCATTTGGGAACTAACAGTTTTTACTCGCTCTCTTTTGCTCTGTTTGTGACCATGTGACCATTTTAAACTTAATTACCCCGATTAGAAAGTGCCAAAACATCGAAACAAACTCCAAGTCTTCTTACATATAACCGGTCATCATTTACGCATTAATGACTATAATAATTTAAGTTTATATTAAAAACTGTAAGTAAAATAACTGTAGAAATGTTTATGTTGTCCTTCTTCGGGTGTACAGGCCGTCGTCGGTTGGAATTGCTTCCTAACGTTTCGCTAGCACGAGTGGCGAGCTTCTTCAGAGGTCTATCCATTTTCGCTGTTGGTTGTAGACTGTTCCTTTCTCCTACGCAGATGGTATTTATGCCTGTGGGTAGGGGGCGGAGCTTGTTCCGCTTCAGTAGATTTCGATGTGTCGATTGGTATGGTTCGTGCGTTCCTAAGAATTGGATTCCAGATCTGATTCAGTCTAAGGGTCTCCTCCTTCCTGTTGAAATTATCCGGGTGTTTGTGGATTTCTATGGCTTTTCTGGTCAGTCTGTTGTAATAGCCGTCGACTGATGCCAGCAAGGTGCAGCTTTCAAAGAATATTTTATGTTCTCCGTCGTTCAATGTGTGTTCGGCTACTGCTGATTTCTCAGTCTGTCCTAGTCGGCAGCTGGCTTTATGCTCTTTGAGTCTTGTCCCTACAGATCTTTTAGTAGTTCCAATGTATACCTTACCACAGGAACAGGGTATGCGGTAGACTCCTGAATTTGAAAGTGCGTCCCTCCTGTCCTTCGCTGATCTGAAGGTTTGCTGCATTTTCTTTGTCGGCTTGAAAATAGTTCCAATGTCGTGCTTCTTCAGAACTCTGCCGATTCTGTCCGTGACTGTCGGAACATAGGGGAGATAAGCTTGAGTGGTGGTGCGTTGTAATTCGGGTTTTCGGGATCTTGATGTACTTGAGTCCATTGATCTCTCGATCTCCTTTTTGTTGTAACCATTTGCTTGAAAGGCCGTCCGCAGGTGTTCCAGCTCTGGTTAGACATAGCGTGTAGGTATCTGGATACCATCATCCGAGTCAAAAATATGGAGTAATTAGAACGCTAACGGAACGAGCTCGAAGGATTTGTGAACCAGAGGACCTGCAGGCAGAATTGGAACACCTGCGGACGGCCTTTAAAGCAAATGGTTACAACAAAAAGGAGATCGAGAGATCAACGGGCTTAAGTACATCAAGATCCCGAAAAGCCGAATTACAACGCACCACCACTCAAGCTTATCTCCCCTATGTTCCGAGACGAGAGTCACGGACAGAATCGGCAGAGTTCTGAAGAAGCACGACATTGGAACTATTTTCAAGCCGACAAAGAAAATGCAGCAAACCTTCAGATCAGCGAAGGACAGGAGGGACGCACTTTCAAATTCAGGAGTCTACCGCATACCCTGTCCCTGTGGTAAGGTATACATTGGAACTACTAAAAGATCTGTAGGGACAAGACTTAAAGAGCATAAAGCCAGCTGCCGACTAGGACAGACTGAGAAATCAGCAGTAGCCGAACACACATTGAACGACGGAGAACACAAAATATTCTTTGAAAGCTGCACCTTGCTGGCATCAGCCAACGACTATTACAACAGACTGACCAGAGAAGCCATAGAAATCCACAAACACCCGTATAATTTCAACAGGAAGGAGGAGACCCTTAGACTGAATCAGATCTGGAATCTAATTCTTAGGAACGCACGAACCATACCAATCGACACATCGGAATCTACTGAAGCGGAACAAGCTCCGCCCCCTACCCACAGGCATAAATACCATCTGCGTAGGAGAAAGGAACAGTCTACAACCAACAGCGAAAATGGATAGACCTCTGAAGAAGCTCGCCACTCGTGCTAGCGAAACGTTAGGAAGCAATTCCAACCGACGACGGCCTGTACACCCGAAGAAGGACAACATCAGTTCATCAACTGGCCGCGAAAGCCTTAATCAATTTGTAGAAATGTTATATTTCAAAAAGCCTGCCACTAAAATAAATATATCACAACCGATCAAATAGATTTTAAGGAAATTGATTAAGGCTTTTCGCGGCCAGTTGATGAACTGGTGTTGTCCTTCTTCGGGTGTACAGGCCGTCGTCGGTTGGAATTGCTTCCTAACGTAGACTACGACCAACAGTGAAAATGAATAGACCTCTGAAGAAGCTCGCCACTCGCGCTAGCGAAACGAAGAAGGACAACACCAGATTTTAAGGAAATTCCACTTATTAAAGTCGAATTACAAGCACTAATTATCTGTATTTATTGAAACTAGTAACAGCACAAGTATATATTTTTTGATGTACTTGTAGCGGAACAGTACATTATTTTCCTATAATTTTGTCAAATGTGTAAATATTATTTTTGTAAATTTTAAATATTCTAAATTTCATTTCTATTTCAATGTAAATACTTTCACTTCTTATCTTGTGCATGCATTTGTTTCCTTTCAAACCAAATACTATTGTTCAGTCACGTAGCCTGCATGCACCCTGTACTAATAGCTGGTTTTACCTTCAATTAGTTCAACCAAACTTTTCCATTGCTTATTTCCAGGTGTTTACCGTCTGTAGACTCGTACCACTCTTACTATCACTATTTCTCCCTCTATAGAACAGCCTCTCTTTCTACTAACAACCCTGTGTATAAATTCTCAAAATTATTCTATAAAAGCTAGTCTACTACATTCTACAGCTCTCGACCATTCTATGATAACGCTTCTGTAAATTACTTTGTTATTTTGTGCTTTTGATTCAATTACGTGTTTTCAACTTTTGTGTATTCTTCTTCTTGTGTATATATATATATTTTTTTTTTCTATTCGTGGTTTTCTTGTTACGTGTACATAAACTTTTGAGTTTCATTAGTGTTTTATTTCTCTTGATTATTTCATATAAACTTATCAAAACGCTAAATACTTAAAGCACATGAAAAACCTGCATAGAGGTAACACTCGTGTAATAATAAATATTGCAAATTTAATATTTAGGTAAAATAATAAAAACAAAATTTCCTCAAAATTGGTATATTTCAACACTTTACAATTGTTTCGCCTAACTTAGGCTTCTTCAGAAGTAATAATAATACGATTTACAATTGTAAAGTTTTAAAATATAGAAATTTTGTGTTTTTATAATTTTACCTAAATATTGAAATAAATTTCCATTGAGTGTAGAAAGAATAGATAATTGCAAATTTAATAGAATACAGTGTAAAACATAACAGAAAAGAAACTATTATTTATTGCCGCGTAAATTTGCTCATTTTAGAATATTTTACATCCCTAACTATTTGAGAACAGTAATTTAATTGAGTCCTTCCTTCATCTCTTTTTACTATTATTTCTGCCTCTAATATGTCTCTAAATAGCCCTTCATGTCTCAGAAGGTGTTTTACTAACATATCTTTCCGTTTCCTAATTGACATCTATAGCTCCTTTGACCATGCTCTAAACATACACATTTAATAAGCTTTTTCGAATTTCTAAATGAAGAAGTAATTTTTTTTGTTAAAAACGACCCGACCCTTCGCTATTCTCTATTTTTTGTCTTTATCGCTTTTTCCACCCAAACTTATCTTACTTCCTAAAAATAGAAAATCATTGACCTCTCCTAGTTTTTCGTCTCTAAGTTTTATATTACCTCTAGCCCTACTTGCACCTCCCTTGCGTGTCCATTGTTTTGTTTCATTTTTATGTATTTCTATCCTATCTACTGTTAAATACCTATATCTATTCCTAAAGCCGTCCTTTATTTAATAATATTAATCGCATCTTCGATATATAGATTAGCAAGTAGCGGTAACGTGCATCCCTGTCTAACTCCCTTCCTAATATTTACTTCTTTACATTACTTTTGTTCCCAAATTCCATCAGTATCTATTGTTTTTTATATAACCTACATATCACTCTTATATCGCTGTATCTCATCCCTACATTTTTAAGTATGTTTATCATCTTACTCATTTAACATTTTTAGAAGCTTTTTCTGTACAGGGTCATTCAAACTGAATGGAGTATTAGACGTTTTAGAGAAACTAAGCATGTTACAGATTTGAAAATTTGGGAGTAAGGGTTATCAAGGATGATCTATTTAACTAAAATAATTTCAACTGTCGGGTACTTCCGGTTATCCTAGAAGTTGATGTCAAATGAAATGGTATATTTTTTACAATGCATTCGTATTCAACATAAAATTTTGGGGTGACTTTGATGACCAACTTTTATGCCTACAATGAATAGTTTCTGAGATAATTTAATTTATTAGAAAAAAGGTTACACCGCAATCCAAACTATAAAAAATGACTTAGAATGTTGAAATTTTTAATAGTTATAGCCAAGTCATAAGGCTTACGTCATGCAAAAACTAAGCTTTATAATTTGTAAAGGCCATTCAGAAAAAAAAATCCAAAGTTTAAAAACTTCAAACACGAATAACTTCATTTTTTCAAATGACACCTAGCATATTTTATTTTGTTATTCGATTCCATTTTTTCTACTTTTTCGATCCATATGGATATTTCTTACTGTTTTATTTGAAAATTTAATAAATAATTTTGGATTTTTTTTAAATAAAGAATGGAAAAATCCAATTTAAGCCAATTCGTTGCTAGCATGTTTTAAAATCTATCTCCATACTATTTACCTGTGCTATATAAATATACGTCTGTAGACCGTTTTTAAATATTGAAACAACTATAAAACAACAACGAATTTGTTTTTAGTGGAATTTACGAATCATTCAGATCAACTAAAATTACACTGCATTTTTCTCCTCTTTGTTGCATTGCCTGTGCATTTTCTTTTGAATAAATAAATAACGCAAATCAAAAATTAATAACACGACAAACTAAAGCGTATCAATACAGTGACTTAACAGTTTAAACAAACAGAATAACCCTGATGAACTATGATAAATCCTTCCTTCAAATAAAATAGCGGAAAATCTTCGAATAAACATTTTTGCACACATGTCTGTCCATAGAAACTTGTTGGACCTTTTGGTTTCATAAATTATATTGGCAAAGTTTGGCCAAGATCTTCAATTACACTCTGTATACCGAATTAAATGACTGCATTGTGCGTTCATTATAGTATAACAAATGGATGTATTTTCGTAAAAAGGTTCGAGTTCTTGGAGTGTACATTGTATGTATGTATACGATAGGAGTGGTATCAAATGAAAGGTGTAGATGTGCCTATATGTGCAGAAAAGTCAAAAACATTGTGCCACTGTCCATATGCCTAAAAATACAGGGATGTTGTGAGTAAAATTAATTTAATTTGACACATGACTCGCAAGCATGAGTTGATTAGAAACGTCAAACTCTAGACCGCTCTACTGTTAAAATTAATTTAAATACTTTCCAAACTTTTTTATAGGAATTTGATGCTCTACAATGGTCTTTTCTATTTTTCTCCTAGTTAGTTTGGTTTTACATAGGAACGTTAGAATAGGAAAGTGCACCCCTTTGAATTGAAAATTATTTAATATTCTAAAGTCATATTTTTATGATTTTCATGCTACTTTCGGCTTATTGGGCTGGTTTATATTAATTCACGATTTTTTACAATTGATGTTTTCTATTTTACTGGTTCATCGAGTCAATTCAAATCATACCTGCTATTAATAATAATATATTATACAATGCAAAGATGGAATACATTGAACGGCTGTTCACTTGTCTCACTTCTGGCCTCTAAGTGAAAAAATATAGCTATGTAATAATTTGCTAATATCTATTGCACTGGAGTAGGTAGATTTGCAAAGCAAATCAGTGGAACTATCTCGTCCGAAGATACAATACTCTACAATTAGCTCACCAATTAAACGTCTAACTACGTGCCTACTTTCGATATGTGACGATGGATGAAACATGGCATCATTTCACACTGGAGTCTAATCGACAGTCAGCCGAGAGTAGACTGTGGACTGCACGTGATGAATCGAAGCGTAGCATCAGTATTCTGGGATGCTCATGGTATAATATTCATTGACAATCTTAAAAAGGGGAAAACCATAAACAGCGACTATTACGTAGCGTTATTGCAGCGTTTAAAAGATGAAATCGCGGAAAAGCGGTCTCATTTGAAGAAAAAGAAAGTGCTGTTTCATCAAGACAATGCATCGTGTCTCAAATCAATGAAATCGATGACAAAATTCCATGAATCGGAGTTCGAATTGCTTCCGCATCGACCGTACTCTCCCGATTTGGCCCCCAGCGACTTTTTTCTGTTCTCAGACCTCAAGAGGATGCTCGCTGGACAGAAATTTTGCTCCGATGAAGAGGTAATCGCCGAAACTGAAGCCTATTTGGAGGCTAAAGACAAATCGTATTATAAAAATGGTATCGAAAAATTATATGACCTCTATAATCATTGTATCGCCCTCGAAGGGAACTATATTGAATAATAAAACAAATTCTATCAAAAAAAAATAATTTTTTCTACGCTAGCCTACGAACCTTTCAGCCCGCCTGTTAACTGCCACGCATCACAACTATCCAAATTTGGTTGATTTGGTTCAACTAGTATCAGAATAATTCCTTTTGAATTTTGAATGTTTCATTAAAATCATTAAGTGAAGCTACGCTTATTAATATTTTCCTTAAGAGGAACTTTCCCAGTTATCCTTAGCGATACTTTGAGGAAAAACTAAAAACAAGATGAAAACTCAATTTGTTGTTTAATGCCTTCAAAAAAAAAAGAAGAAAAACAAAAACGAATGTCTGACTGCAATAAATAATTTTCGGATTGTATCAATTTTTGGCTGGCGTCGCGCATTTTAACTAATTATTCATGTTAATCCGATACGCGGGGCGATAGATATAAGAGGATTTTTATTCGTTTAATGAAAAACAAAAAACGATAAAAAAAGAAGAACGAAAAGTTGCGGTGGCCGCGGGTCACCTATTAACTCGCATAAATTTCAACCGGTCGACAGACACGACCGGCCGAGTATTCGTTGCATTCGCGGCTAATATAAAAAATAAATCAGTCTGTAAAAGAGCGCGACGCGACGCGACGCGTTGGCAGCGGCCACGCAGCGACTCCAGCGGCAGCAGCGTCGGATACGCGATATAATCCAATGAAATTCGGGAACAATGAGCTTGGACCGCGTCCTTTATTTGCTTCGGACAAGAATTAGGATCCGCCATTATAACAAAGCCACTTCCTGTTTAATCCTGTAATTCATTTACTGCTGCGAATGACGGCCGGTAGGTACCTACGCCTACGGTAGCCCCCTCCCACCCCCGGTAAATAAAACGAAAAAAACAGTGTAATGAAAAACGTAAGCGGCTTACTGTATTTTTGACTTGCTAGAACGTATACACGTGTATATAAAGGTATCTACATGTACGTACTAAATACCGTTACTTTTGAAATTGTTTGTTTAATCACTCTGGCTAATTGGAGCAGATACGACATACGGATATACTAATGTTGTAGATGTAATGTGAAAACTATTGCGTCACCGAGACAGTTTACGGTGAAAACTGAATTTCTATGTCTATTTATGTAAAAATTGCAATTTTTAATCGTAAATAACTAAATTAATGTTGGAAAAGGTAGAATTTACTGTGTAAGTTGTAATAATCTCCATTTTCCCATGATTTTGTTTTATTCATTTCAAAAAATAAGGTATTAAATTCCTTTTTCGTCTAATTATAAAGGATCACAGATCCCACATTTGGAACGCGTCCTACACAGTAGGCACAGCACACCGAAAGCCATATCCCACGACCGGTTTCAACCTATCGGGTCTCATCAGGTGGGCGCTGGCAGAAATGCTTTTACGTACTATATAATAAATATAAATATAGAATCAACAGAAACAACTACTCCGAGGGTTAATACCCCTACCGGCATTGAAGCCTTTCTGCCAGCGCCCACCTGATGAGACCCGATAGGTCTAAACCGGTCGTGGAATATGGATTTCGGTACGCTGTGCCTACTGTGTAGGACGCGTTCCAAATGTGGAATCTGTGATCCTTCATAATTAGACAAAAAGGATTTTAATACCTTATTTTTTGAATTGTTGTTTCTGTTGATTCCATATTTATATTTGTTTTACGTATTAGGTATTACGTTAGCACATCTAGAAGGAGAAAGTTTATTCTTATTTTTGCTGGCAATAGGGTTGAAACAAATATTGCTTAATGCACGAATGACAGTATCTTATTAAAATGAAAGAGCAGATAAATTAAAAATATTCGCCGTTATCACTTAGTGAAACATATTACAATTTGAAATAAAACATGACTTCGAAATACTTTCACTAAAAATTTATTAATTCTATGCGTATTTCGCCTTAGAAGACCATCATCAGGAGTAAATAATTATACTAATTAACAGTCTGTTAAACATTTCTATTTATGGTAGATGTTTTTTGAGGAAGGGTTACAATATCAGGGTCTAACAAAAGGTTATATCCGAAATATATTTGGTCATTTGTGACTTTTTATTTAATTTTATTACCTTTTTAATTTCAAAAATTTCAAATCTATCTAAAATGGAACTACCTTTTAAATTATGCAATGGTTTTAAATTATTTTTATTTATAGTATGGTTGTTATCAATAAGATGGATGGCTAAACCAGAAGCATGTTTGTTGTATTTAACATAATTCACATGTTCATTGAATCTGGGCAACACATCTCGTTTGGCTTTTCCAATGTATACAGCCGAACAATCCGAACTGGTAATTTCGTATACACCGCTTTTTCTAAGAATGTCGGGTTTATCAGTCATCTTATTGTTAACAAGAAATTTACCTGAAGTAAATTGGTTAAAATATACCTAGCTTCTCGCTTATTATTCCATAATGTGGGATTTTTCGACAGATGTTGCCTTTATTACCTGTATTTTTCCATAGATAAAATGAGGTTGATACTATTTCTTTTTATTTTTTTCTGTAATAATTTATCTATAGTGTTAGGATTATACCAATTATTTACCGAGCGGCGTGGGCTAGATCATTGCTTAGCATTCGGGAAGTCATCGGTTCGAACCCGGGTCCGGCTGCTATGGTCCAATTTTTCTGTGGTTTCCTTGGATCATTTAGGCAAATGCTAGAGCAGTAATATTCCACAGATAATCTTTCACTTCTCTTCTGTTTTCATTTCGTCCGTCTCATCTTTCTCTCCCTAACAACACCACCCGCACATTCCCACGATTCCTGAAAGGAGGCTGAAGAGGGCTTTACGCCCTACCCTTCGGTTTTGCACTGCAGTGTAGGTCGAAAGGACTGCCCGCCCACCAGCACGAGTAGCTGGTGGGGATAAAACACAAAAAAGTAGTTTTACTAATTATTCTTTGCAATTGTTTTTATAACTTATAGTTCTTGTGAAAAGGCTTAATTTTTTGGAGGAATATTTATTAATCTATTTAGCATAAAAGAGCAGAATTTGACAAACACAGATATACAATAATGTTAAATTAGTAACATTGTTTTAACTAGATTTTTGGAAAATTTACGAATATGATGAACCAGTAATTTTTATAATTTTACTTTTGTAATATAATAAAATATAATACGAAAAAGGTAGGGTACCGTCTCTTTGATGTGCCAACCTGTATGTGAAGAGGCCGATCTGTATTATTCAGTATTTCTAAACACGGCCAAGTAACAAAGAAAGCAGCGCAGTTTTCGTTGGTAGTTAAAGAAACGTTTAAATTGATTACAACATACTTCCGTGAAAAGTATTTTGAAAATGCAGAATCTTTTCGTTAAATCTCAATGTATAAAAGTATTATTAATTTGTTTAACCACCAGTGTCATATGAAATAATATTGTGGTCACAATGCGGTAGGTTTAGGCTTGTTTAGTTGAGTATTACTCAAGAGTTTTCAAATAAAAATTTTGTGAAAATTTACAGTTTATTAGTACATCAAGTTACGCAGTTTCTGTTTCATTGCCATTGTTATGAATTGGACATAGTAAACGAACACATATCTTGATGTATTATAGTGATATGTCAATTCAGAAACAATAATATTTCCTTTTCTATCTAAGAATGGGCCAAAAATGGTCTTTATCAGTCTAGATCCGTTTTTGAATATTTTGTTTTCTAGTTTCTCTACTAAATATAACCTTATATTAATTTATAACATTTTCGTATTATTTGAAAGACGTTTTTGAATGCACGGTTTTTCTATAATCTGCGGGGAAAATAAATAATATAAAAAAGATAAAAAGAGACAACAAAAGAAAATCGTAGAGGGGGTTGTTGGCAGTCTATTTTGTTCCATACTTCCATGTCTCCATAAAGAATAGCCGGCTTGATTTTGAAGGCGTCCGTAATAGTGAATGGAAAACACGGCTTTATGGGGCAATAATTTTGCTTCGTTCATTGCCTGTCAATTTTGATTTCCGTGCAGGATATTACCCATATTGAATACAAAAAAGCTTTGACATGCCCTATATAAAATGAAGAAGTGTTTATTTTTTCATCAGAAACTGACAGTAGGTCGCGAACGTTTTAGGGGTAATAAAAAATTTACGTATCCACCTTTCATGTACTACATATCCATTAGACTGGTTCAAAAAATCTACTTCTATATTATGCTTTTCACGATCACATGTTTAATAGTTGTAGGAAAACAAAATAAGCCGCCAGTTGTAATTTTATCCTTTTTTTTAGTGGTTCTGAACGCATTTTCCATTTTTTAATTTAATTAACATGGAACAAATAGGTTTAGTGACTTAAGAATTTTATAGGTCAGTAATAGAGAAATGTACATAAACGTACGATATACATTTTTATTGGAAATTTAATGCTCTACAAAAGATATCCCTTATAATTTTCTGCTAACTCAATAATTTCAAAAGGTAAAATTTGGAAACGTGTAAAAAATCAACACCTGCTCTACAAAGCCCGACAACCAAAGTATGACGTCAGTCAGTTCAGGCCGCCGACGTGAGACACCGATACTTAAGCGATACGTTCACATGCAAGTAAAAACATCGCGGATCGGAATAGAAATGAAAAGTATAACATATTCAAAAAAGATGGAATTAAAATCCTTATTCGTCTAAATTTTAAGATCAAAGATCTCACATTTTAAACGCGTCCTACCAAGTAGGCACAACGAACCGAAAGCCACATTCCACGACCGGTTTCGACCTATTGGGTCTCATCAGGTGGGCGCTGGCAGAAAGGTCTTTACAGGCTATATTATAAATATAAATATAAATATAAATATGGAATCAACAAAAACAACTACTCCCAGGGCTAATACACCTACCTACTAGACGAGAATATAACATATTCAAAAAAGAAGGAATTAAAATCCTTATTCGTCTAAATTTTAAGATCAAAGATCTCACATTTTGAACGCGTCCTAACAAGTAGGCACAACCAACCGAAAGCCACATCCCACGACTGGTTTCGACCTATCGGGTCTCATGAAAATATTCCCAGTGTCTCAGTATGATAACTAAACATTGCAAAATTACAAAATAATTTTAATTTGCACCAGCTTCGATTTTGCTAATACTTTCCGTGTTGTAAGCAAGGTTTAAGTAGCTCTGAAACAATTAAAGTTTTTGATACCATATCTTCCGCCGGCGCCATCTCGCGCTCTATCGAATGAATAACAATCGGCCTTTTTATGCAACGTCATACTTATTCTAATAATTGGTAGTGAGGCCTTTACACTGGCAATGTTGAAATATCCCCTTTTTAGGTTAACAATGAAACTACTAGACTTATCACAAATTAATTCGAAACAGCTTTATGAATAAAGAAAAATACTTATTGAATAGATAAGACTTGTAACTCTTGTAACTTCATATAACAATAAATAAAGGACACTGTTTTTAAGGATGTAAGTCAATTGCGTGCTGCGGTCAGTTTACTCCCTGCTGTGACAAAACTGACCCTAAAAGTGATGGGTCAATTGCGCGCAAAGTTGAAATTAATAATACTTTAATCTTCTTTCAACTAAACAGAGATTTGAATTAGATGCAGGTAAATACAAAAGTAATTAACGAAACATGTTAAGTACTTTATCAGCGTTTGTTGAGTATAAACGAGGGGTCCTATTACGTAGTTAAATAACCAATTATATTATTGGGCTTCTTATGATTAGATGCAAATACGTTTGGTTAGAAGTATTAGTGCAGAGTTATATAAATTAAATAAAATTACCGAGCGCACAGTTGACCCTACAAAGTCTTGGCAAACCACGCTCAATTGACCTATAATATTTGAATTTATTCCTGACCGCAGCGCGCTTTCGTCCATTGCCCGTTTTTAAGTTAAAAAATATATTTATATTGTATCGACAATAATTATTTCGACATCGTGATGTCTTCTTCAGGTGGTTGATTAAAATAAATAAAAAGACAAAGATAATAAAAAATACACTGTGATGTCGAAATAATTATTGTGGTTACAATATAAGTGTATTTTGTAAGTCAACACGGTGTTTTCATTTATTATTAAAATTCACTTTGAAAATTTTGTTAACTAATTTTCAAATTTTGAAGGTACAATTTTAAAACTTTAAACAAATATATATCTTCGAAACCGTCTGCGTACAAATGTCTGCCTTGAAATGACCTTATACCAAGAGGCGAAACGTCAGTGTTGAATTAAATGTGATGTATTTTCTTGCCCTTATTTGGCTTTAATTCGGATGATAATATCTTGAAATAAGGAAGAACTGATAATTTTACTGAATTATTTTGAGTAACTGTAATTTATAACCGGATGATGGTAATAGAACTGCAAGATATTGATTATATCGTATAATTAAGTATAACTGAATCAAAACAGCATTTCGTGGGATGTTTTTCTGTAGAAATGACCACATTGATATAGAATATAGGTATTTATACAACATCATTATATTAATACGGGAACGAAGAAACTTCTGTTACTCTTTTTCATTATTTATTTTAAAACGAGAAGAATAGAACTTATATCATTCGATTGTGCTATACATAGATATCCACAAAACAAAAATATTTTGTGTGTTTTGTAGTAACCAGGGTCTGTGGTCCTCTATCGCCTATTTAAAGAATTTCACACTGCCCTAAATTATTACCTACTACTCAATAATTAGGAACTGTTTAGTTATCTTAGACGCGAACGAACGATAAAAATGCTAGATGGTAGAAATGTCGCTTAAGAGGTGGGGGATTTACCCTAACTCAGCGTCGCGTTCTTGGTTGTAGAAGATCGTATGGTTCTTCTTGGTGTGGACAGTTTGGTGAAGCATATTGTGTTACAATTATTCAGCTGCTTCAGGTTACGATACATATTAATTTATTGAGACTATAATCTGTTTATGTTTATAGTTATGTAATCGCGCTTCGAGTTCTGAAGAACTGTTTGTTATTTCTTTGATTTGGTACATGGACTTATATTATAAGAATGTTAGTTGTAAGATTGACTTCTTTGTAGCAAGTACGTTTCGTTTTATAATTCTCTCGTTTGTTCCAATAAATATTACTAAAAATAATTTTACGTTTCTTTTAAACTATCATGCGATCTGTGGAATCTACTCGCCAATAAAGCATCGTGTGTGTTGATTCTTTGTTTTTATTTTTTTTGTGTTTTTCAAGTTGCATTCACAGGTAATAAATTTTTTATAATTTATTGTATTTGCATGTATTTTTCAACGGGGTTCTAATATTTATTACGTTGGTTTTCACTGTTATAAAGTTCTACATGAAATGTTGTCAATTTTCATTGCTCTTTCAATCCATTTTATAATGACGCAATAATTTGTATCTTGTATATTTTGTGATGTTTTGTTTAATTTGAACTTTTATTTTGTTAATTTGACCAAAACAGTGATGTGTAAGAAATATTCTGTGATTTTTCTTTGGTTTTAATTTTTATGATTTTGCTCTTTGTTGATCTACCAGGTGCGTTCAAAACATTTCGAGCTTTGTTGAATTTACTAACATTTTCTCCCATGCAAAGTATTGATCTGGGAGTATTCGCAAATGTGTGTATATTTTGTTTTGATATTTATTTGTTGCATTTGATTTTGATATTTATTTGTGTATCTATTTCGACGTTTATGTCTTGTATTTTATTTTGATATTTATTCGTCGCATTTGTTTAAATATTTATTTGGGTGTTTATTTTGGTATTTATTTATTGCATTTTATTTTTATGTGAGGCCCAGATTGTACTCTAAAATCTCAACTTATAGCTGGGTTGCCTCCCGTATAGGACCTTCTGACATTGTCAGCTAACTAATACCATAATTCTTGAGTTTTAAATGATTGCTTACATGTGTCCGTGTATGTGGATCGTGCAGGGTAGATTTTCACAGAGTGATATTTTGTATTTAAATAAATTTCATACTTTACGGATGATACACATCTCTGATTTGTAGGGCTAAGATCGTGGGTTTCTCTGCTATACTCTTTCCCCGCGCTAGTCCTAGGCTGAGGCTGGCATTCGTATTTGTTTTGTTTAAAATTTAATATTACTGGTATTTCTCTGGTATTTTATCATTTCATTCATAATAAAGTTAGTATGTCACATGTTTGTTGTCTTTCATTTAACTACTATAAACAACCTTTCCAAATTACGTTAATGGCCAGTGTATCGAACCGACAACAGCTGATTTCCATAAACAACGTAGGTGAGTTATATAACGATCGTATAGACCTGAGTAAGATACACTACAGTATTGCTGCTCGAATCTGCCCAGGGCAGAACCCGAAACCGTACGAATTGACCCTATTGTAACAATTTTATTATTAATTCGTTCGTATAAACGTGAAATGTATATTACTTGGTCGAATTTCGGCCACACGCTATAATTAGTAATGTATAATAGGTGTACCTGTAATTCTGACGCGCAAACCGTGCTTTACGCTTAAATTACGACTTCCGTTGACAAGGAAATTGCCGGCATACTTCTCCAGACCACCGCCCTCGCTCACTCTTTGTGTATTGTCTCTCCCTTCAGCTCCATTTCAAACCTGGTGCACTTGTGTCGGAAGCAGGTATTAGGTGCATTTGCTGCGTTCTCTGTCGGATTATGTTGCTTTACACAGACCAGTGTTACGGTTAAATGACATCCTCACACAGTGCGAAGTCGACACAGAATTTCCTTTCATCCACTAACTGATACGTGTCGCATACGTACATGTATGTTATTTGTGTATATACACAAGTCATTATGTCTCGTTTTATTCTTCTTTTTCTCACTCACATACGTCAATACCAATATTAATTTCAAAATGAGGACCGATCAAACTGAATTTTTCATTAGAAAGAATGCAACAAATCCGCCTAAAATTATAACATTGGTCAAAATGGATCAGGAAATTAAGACCAGAGATGCCATTTCTTATGTAATAGTTTTCGAGATTGCAAGCCTAACTTCAGAATTGCCACGGCAGGTTTTCGGATACACTATTTCAGAAACTCTAGTTATGGTTTTAACTTTGTGACAATCCATAATTAAGGGTTGAATAAAATCAAACACAATACTTTGCAGTGTCTGTCACTCAATTTATTACTTACTATATCTGACTGGACCTGTTTCGACTTACAAAGTCATTCAGTACTGTTGATAATAAGTTTGTAAGTCGAAACCGATCCAATCAGAAATAGTAATAGATTGGGTGACACTGCAAAGTATTATGTTTGATTTTATTCATCCCACACTTTCAAATTCCAAAAACTTCAATTTTTAACACTTTCGTGGGCATTACTAACCAAGCGAATAGTTATTTCAGCCAATATTTTATCGTCCTAACAGATCAAAACTTTGAAGTTACTATGATTTTAAGATTAGGCTTTTCTTGAGACGTTATATAGCTTGCCATCATATAATACATCCAACTTTCCGTTGTAAGTGGCCTAGAAAAAGAAAGAGTTTTCTATCAAAAGAGAACATGGCATCACTTGGATTTTGGGGTTAAAGTACTTCAAAATCGTGGTGGGCAATACCTCAGAATTGACCACCTTCTTAGTTATTTTGCTCATTTACTTCACGTAATACCTAATGCTCCTAAAAAGGCTAAAATAGTATTTTTAGTTTCTTCAGTTTTATTCTTGCCAATAACTGATAACAATTCTATATAATTGTGCCGACCAAAATTGTAAATATAACGTTATAAATGAACGTAAACATATCAATGATCATGCTTTTGACTGAAACAATGTCAATGTTATAGAAAACGAAAATTATTTTTATAGGAGGTTCATACCGGAAATTATTTATTTAAAGAACAATCCGAACAGAAAACCTTCATAAAATACACATTCCTATAATTAGATGAGATTAATCGTAGTCTTAGAGAAAACAACTTTTATTTAAACAGTCATTTTGTTGCGTCTTAATATAATATTAGCAAGGTTATGTTAGGTTAGTAAAATTTAAAAGAAAACAATGTCAATCCCACAATAATATTCACATAAATGTAATAATCGTAGACACCCATGGAACTCCTTTACTTTTCATTCTGCGAGTCTTTAACCTCAAGAGGTGTCGTTTATTCGGGAAGCTCTTAAAAAAAAGCATCTGTAAACAATTACGTTAAATGTCGTCATATAAAATTTGATTGTTTTTATGATAATAGACATCGGTCCATGTCTATAGATACTATTCTTAATTTCCTGACCGTTTGTTTTTCGAAAGCATTAGTAAAAGAAAGAACGCTTGAATATACCAAAAAAAAAAACAAATATATATAATCAAGCCTTCAAAGAACATACCAAATAGAAAATTATTGCTTTTGGGTATCTCTGCAGTTTACCATTCGGAACACCATTAAGTAACTAAACTTAATCATGTAAACAGTGTGTGTCCAAAAAAAATAAGTTAAAAATTGTTGTGAGCAACAATATTCGAAAAGGTATGTTCTTTGACACAAATATCATAATGCTAAATTAAAATTAAACTGATTAAGTAAAATTTATATAATTTCCAAAACAAAAACTGTTGTAAACCAAAAAAAACAAAAATTTAGTAGAACTACATTTTTTGTATTTATTTTTAGTCTGATGATGGTTGAATAAACCGAAACATTATTTTAATTAATGATCGCCACCCTGGAAAATAAATTATAAATCTATAGGCACTCTATGGTTATTAGAACAAAAATAGATTCTTGGTGAGTATTCTGTCGAAACTGTCAAATATAGATCGAAGTTTCGAACTCCTTGGTTCTCATCAGCACGCTATACACAGTTCCGACAGAACACCAACCAACGTAACTGAAACCATTAAAAGGCGTTCAATGTATAAGTACAGACAGCATAATAAGCGCCACCTCTAGATATTTGCTAATTATTGTGAGATTCAATAATGTTCAACAAGGTCCTTCTCTAACAACTATAGAAAGAATGAAAGAAAAAGACCTTGTTGAACATTGTTGAATTCGATAGGTCGAAATCGGTCGTGGGATATGGCTTTCGGTGAGCTGTGCCTACTGTGTAGGACGCGTTCGAAATAAGGGATCTGTGATACTTGAAATTTGGACGAAAAAAGGGATTTTATTGCCTTTTTTTAAATATTTATTGAATCCTACAACAAATAGCAAATTTATACACTCTGTACTTATTCTATGGTTATTGACATGTTTATTAAAAAATGAAAATAATATCCTTCATGTTCATTTGATAGTGTCATTAATTAATATCCATGTAGTTATATTTAGAAAAAAGTAATACATCTTTGCTTAAGCTCTTAAGCACTTGTTTTTCTTCATCAACTCAAAACAAAACAATAGAAGTTTTTATCCTAATACCAAAACCATCGTACATACGTATAACATACAATAATGTGGAACTTTTATGAGATTGTGAATTATGTTGTTATTCGAGGGATGACATCAGTGATCTCTTTCTTTCTATATGTTTAGCTCCTTAATAGTTCTTTTGCCTGTCTGACAAATATCGGATGTTGTTTTTCCACCATCTACATTTATTCCTATTTTACCTTATGAAAGAGAATCATAAAGTGAAACATTTTGCTGTCCCATACAACCCACTTATAAGATGATGTTCTTAATATGTCTAGCACTTCTCTCGGACCATTTTCGGACTACAAACTTTTGTTACGTTTTATTATATTTTCGTATCATTAATTGGCCAAGTGTTTTTATGATGACGGAATCAAATTTTCTCGAGTGATATAAAGAAACGTACCTACCTATTTTTTGAATTTTTGTATACAATTAATCGGTTATTTGTTATTTATGTGAATTATAATAGCATTATTAATACCGAAAAACCAACATTTGAGTAAGTAAATAATTGCAATTTCTTAGTTTTCCTACAACAAGGTATATACAGCTTATAAGAAAAGAAACTCTAAATATTTCTCCATTTTAAAATGACAAAAAAAAACAGTTGAATCCCATTTGTTGATATTCTTCCATAAAGGGTTCTTCATAAAAACACAAAAACAGTAACGATTTTAAAGTACTGTTTATAGAGGTTAGTTGTTGTTCTAGAACAGTGATTCTCAATCTTTTTTCAGGTGGGATCGAAGTTGCCACTAAAAATAAACACAATAATGATATGAGTAATTATTTACAATTATATCACAAGTAACGATTAAGTAACTTAAAAGCAGGTTATGGATATGAAAATGGTCACTATGTGCCTTACATATATTGTTTATAGAGAAATAAAGAATCACAAACATACAAAAAATTATTTGATCTGTTAAAATCCAAAATTTTAAAGGATTTTAATTTAAACTTCTATCCAAATGAATTTTTTGTAGACTTTGTAAGAAGTTAAGTGAAAACTATCATAGAATTGTATGAAAAATATAAAAACAAAACAATATCGAATATCGACTATATAAAATGTATATCATATTTACGTTGACAAAATTGACTTTATCTATAAGTATGTATTTATAATGCCTTATTAATTACTGTTAAATGAATGCCATGAAATATCAAAGTGTTTTCCTTTCTCATTAGAATAATTTCTACCTATTAGGTATTAGTGGCACAATCGGTTGTACCTTTTCAAAGACCCTTTTTGGTGAGTGGCAAGATCGGTTGTACCTTTTATGGTCAGGTATAATTTGGTGGAATCTTCGGCTACGCCCCTTTTTCTGTCACGATACACTTTTAATATAAAATTTTGAAATCAAACTAATAACATTAACTTAAAAGATTTTTACGTGGTCAATTGATTGGTGTAACTAGGTATCTATTATAATTTGTGCTGGTGTTTTTTGATAACATTATTTATATTTAGTTTTAAATATTATAATATTACTCTCATTTCGTGATATACATTTAATAATTTAGATCTTTTTTGGTTTTTATGTCGGTCAGCCAAAAATCCGAATTCGCACATATAATATGTAAAAAATATAACAACACATTTTAAGTTTTTGTGATGTTGTCGGATAGTCGGATGTAACATTATTCCAGAACGAACTTCTGAATGAAGTAAAAAAACAAACAAGAGGAAAGTTTCACCAAATTTTATTAGAAAAATCCTAACAAGTTTCGGTCAACGCGACCATTTTCAAAGGAGTAGAGTACAACAAATACTAAAACAGCTCTATATATAACTAGAGATTAGCCAAAATAAGTGGGGAGTCAATGTAACTTAACTCTAATTGGTTATTTATAATATTTTGGTTGTGCGAGAGAGCATTTTTGATTTCCAAGCTTTCTAGAAGAGATAGCTTTCTACTTTTGTTAATATTACTACGTAAAACTACTATATTCTCCTCGTCTATAGTCTGGTTAAAGAAAGTGCAATGCTCTGAGAAACCGGTTTTATTGTCTTTTTTAGTAATACTATAAATATGTTCTTTTATTCTTATGTTTATAGCTCTCCCTTTCTGCCCAATGTAAAAGGCATCACAATTATTTCACTTAATTCTATAAATTCCACTTTTTTCTAATTTGTCAACTACAGGTTTAAATTTAGATAGTAAAAATTTCAAATTGCACTGATTGTTTTCGATTTATTTAACATATGTTTGAATTTGTAACTAACATTGTTGATAAATTTCACAGACAAGTAAATTTTGTTTTTTTTGTTGAAGGTACATCAGTACAAGGGTTATATAAAAGCCTACAAGCGATTTTTCTTTGTTTGGAGCGTAAAAGTTTATCAACAATAAGGGGTTCTAAACCATTATTTACTGCAATATGATTAATAATATTAAGTTCTTTTTTGAAATTAAAATCAGATAATGGAACTTCTGAATTTTTTAAAATAAATATCTGTTTATGTAATTGTTAAATCCTGGATTTTCTGGTATTCAAGGCTTTTTGCCGTCATTGAATTCGACCGACCATCCTAAAAAGAAGGACTTCTGAAGAAGTTCTCTATGTGAGTTAAGGACGAGAAATCGCCATGATCAAAGACAGTCAGACACCCTGTTCAGGTTTAACAATTACAGCAACAACAACCTCGAAAGATCGTAAATAAGTTTGGGATAATAATTAATTAATTAATTCATACATTGGCATATCATTTATCTCAAATGGATTTCAAATTCAATCAGTTTTCTTCTTTTTTTAATTTGGATAGTAATAAACAATTTTTTGCTCCAATATTATCAAACGTCACTTGTACATAAGTATTCGCAGTGGCGGCGCCTTTAAATAATCTATTTGAACACTAAAACGCCACAGTAGAGTGGTTGAAATTCACTGGTCTAAAGAATCTTTTTTTTTCCTAGTTTACGATTATTAGAAAATTATTTTCATTGGCAACACTTTAGAATCCCTATGCTTTCCTTACCTGACCACTGCTAACTTTCCTAACCCAATATGAGCTCTTCTGAGTTTCCCCTGATTTTCTCCGAGCATTCACAGGCATTTCTCTGACCTTCCAAGACCATTACTAGCTTACAGCTCACATTTTCCAAAAACTAGCTTTTTCCTGAATTTTTGCAATCGCTCTGAACTCTCCTCAGTTTTTCCTCATTTTTTCCCAAGCATCACCTTCATCTCTCCTGACCCTTTCTAACATTCCTCGACCACCCTGAATTCTCATAACCCTCCATTAGATTACCGTGCTAACGAATAAAATTACAAAAGTCCTGCAGTCTAGACCAAAATCAGACAGGACTCCCTATATAAATTATATGCAAGGATTTTAATTTCATTGTATAGTATGTGTAAAGACCTATTCATTAACAACAATAAAAACAACTAAAATGGTAAAATACAATTTTACAAAGAGCCCTATTTAAGTGCTTGAAGATCCTTCTTTACACTTTAGATTTCCATTTAAACCTCATTAAAATCTAAACCCGAATGGACAGCTGTAAAATCGTAGCCTGGCTACTTAAGAATCAGAGGGCGTCTAACATAAATTTCCGTCTCGACGTCTGAATACAAACCCGATACAATCGAGTGATATGCTTCACCACTAAAATCGAATCGAATAAAGAATATATGCTCTGGATACGTATAAATACGTATACATCCATACGAATGGTGTTGGTTATACTGGTCACTATTCTTACGTACATACTTACGTATGTATATGTACATATTTGCATTCATATATTTAACTTTATCTCCTTCAAACGATCATGTAGCAATAACCTCGATAGTTGTGTTCCATTGTTGGAAATTTTAATAGAAATCTATAGTGGAACTACGAGAGATATCCAAAGAAAGCAAGAATTATTTATTCATTTATTTTTCCATTTAAGATACTAGTTTTCAAACATCAGTTCCCTTTAAAATGATGTCCTTTGAATGATATACGCACTCGTCTCAACGGTCTTTCTACTATTCAAACCATTTTTTACATTCGCATGAATTAATGCTGTTAAGTGCCTCAATTTTTTCATGACTTTTTATATATCTGGAAAACCCTTTCCCTTGAAATTTTTTTCATTCTTGGGAATAAGAAGAGGTCGAAAGGAGCTAGGTCGGGCGAGTAAAGTGGAAGAAAAACCGTTGTCAAGTCGTTTTTCGTCAAAAACTGGTGGATTTTCAATGCAATGTGAACGGACGCGTCTTCACGATGAGGCACCCAATTCCCCGATTGCTACAATTCAGGTCGTTTTTTTTGTCACTTCCTTACGTAATTGCAGCAGCACTTCTAGTTGGTAATATTGATTCACTTTGATGCACATGACGAACAAATTGAACATTAACACCTCCTTCCTTTGAAAGTTGAAAGGCTCTCGCGGCCAGCGTCAATATTTAAAGAAAATATTTCCGGGCTTGTGGGCCGTGGTCGGATTGGTTTTGGAACACCAAACGTTTCGTCTATAACTGCGATAGACATCTTCAGAACCAACACAAACCAGTAATGGCTCACTGCCTCCGTCAACCCCACTTATAAATACTCCACCTTGCACAGTAACTCCTTCATTGCCTTCTCGATCGTCACGTTATGACCTTCGGCTGCGCAATCTCCACTGAAGATGTCTATCGCAGTTATAGACGAAACGTTTGGTGTTCCAAAACCAATCCGACCACGGCCCACAAGCCCGAAAATATTTTCTTTAAATAACTCCTTCCTTTGTTATGGAAAAAGGAAAACTATCATAAACTCCAGTTTTCATTTCACTTAACATGTCTATTTTTGTAGACGAAGAAGGTGTATGACACTGGCGGGACATAGCTGTAACATCAAAATCTATCCCTTTTGATTACTTTTGATAAATTGATTGGAGCCAATGTGTGGCTGTTCTTTCAGTTCCTGGAACACTCTCCGACAGCATTGGTCATCTGCGGAAAGCAATCGTGAAACAAACTTTACCGCGACGCGTCTCACGTCCAAATCTTCAGTAAAGATTCTTTAGTATCAACTCCAAGAAACTTTTGTTATTTTCTTTTATTTGTCGATTTTATTGTGACAATCAAACATAGCATCACGCAAATTTTGAAAAACTTCGTATGTTCTAGCCATTGAAGGCGAATAAACTTTTGTCTGGCTTATGGATCTTCTTTTCCATGAGTTTGCCGAAGCGTTGAAGATGTTTTCTTTAAAGCGATTCAGAATTTTATTTTAGCTCATTACTCATTAAAGTAACTAAATTTCCGAGTGTTAAGAGGGTGGTTTGATAAGTCGGTGACTTTTCGAATTTTCCGCGCAGTAACTGTAATGGCAACACTGTTTCCGTTAAATGCCATATATCGGCAGACTACTGTAAAATTTTAAAAAAGCTGCGTCATTTAGTTTATTTTTGATAGTCATTGAAAGCTGCTAACCCCGTCAATTTCCACAATATTGGAAAAAAGTGAATTTCGCATACTGATTAAGCATTGTTGTTTTCGCAAAAAATCTACTAAATAAACCAATGAGAGGCTTGATAAATACTACGGAGACTATACACCGTCTATTTCAATGATTAAAAAGTGGTTTACTGAATTTAGTTGTGGCCTCACTAGTACAAGCGACGTCGAACATTCAGGTCGCCCAAGAAAAGTCCATACGCCAAAAATCGTTGACAAAATCAATGGAATAATAGTAGATGATCGAAGGTTGAAAGTGCGTGAGTTGACTGAGGCTGTAGGCATGTCAACTAAGCGACTGCATCACATTTTTCATTAATATTTGGCACGATGGACGATGGATGTCGCGATTACTCACGATCGACCATAAACACCACCATGTGACAAGTTCAAAGACGTGTTGAAGATGTACAGCAACAATCGAAACACTAAGATAAGTCTATCGGCTTACAAAGTCATAGCCACAGTTTTCTGGGATTCACGCGGTGTGCGGCGTAATTCATATCGATTACCTTAAAAAAGATAAAACGATCAACGATCAACAGCAAATATTATTTAGAGCTGCAGCTGCTGGACAGAAGCCAAGAAAAAAATGTTATTCCATCAGGACAATGTACGGGTGAATACGTGTGTAATCACCATGACAAACTATCATCAATTTTTTGCCGAAAAACTGATGTTTTCCTTTAAAAGTTACCTACATACAGTTTACGAAAACAATCCCAATCCGATGTATGGTTTCTTATATAGTCTATCTGGCTTTCTAAAAAGGGAGCATATGTAGCGAATGTATAAAAAATAAGTCTCGATTTATGTGACTGCCTCTTCGTATATATCTCTGAAAACGAATTGTAGGATCACCCATTTGTATGAAATTGCCTTTATTTATGTTATAAAGAGATAAATTGAATTTGCTTTGTTGTCCAAGTTAACTTCAGGTACTAATCCTGACTGAATTAGTTTTGGAGTCATTAGGTCCAATTTGGTAAACGGTTACGGAACTCTATCGTGTGTGTGTCTGATACGCCCTAAATCACTTTATTTTAATTAATTAAAATAATTGTTTCATGCATTTGTAGGCATTAAGAAGTTTCTGTTTCGAATTTTCTAAAACGATAGATCAATGTTTTTTAATCATCCTCACGGATTGTCGAGTGTATATTGAATCAAAACCTTTCCTTTATTGTTTTTTTTGAAAACAAAAGCTAGCACTGTTTAAAAGACCGATTGATTCTTCTCAATAAAAGTTCTGCCGCTTCTACATAAATTTCTATTAAAGCTACCCTTGTGTATACATAACATTTATAAATTGGTGAATCGTGAAAGTAATAACAGTGGAAAAGTTCACTCCATGAAATGAAAATTTTCACTTTAAAACAAGCAATATTAACTTTTAAATACTAGAAGATACTTTTAGAATTCGTATATCCTACATAGAATTTTTAACTTAAAATGTATAGCCAATAACAATTATTATACTTTTGGTCAGAAATTTATCGAAACTACCAGACACGGATCGCGATTTCGCTCCTATTAGAAGCTCATCAGCGTGCCATAGGTAGTCTATTTTGTTATTATATTAACTGTTTTTTACGAAACTTTTCGATTTGGTCAGTAATTTATTGAGACTGGCTATGGCACGCTGATGAGCTTCTTACAAGAGCGAAAGCATGATCCGTGTCTGGCACTTTCGGTAAATTTCTGACCAAAAGCGTATCATTGTTATTGTTAAGCTTTACGTGAATTCACGTATGTAGGCTGCGTTGTTGATTTAGCTGGACAAGTTTAAATACCTCTGTGAGGCCTTGTCTAGTTTGATATCTTCTGTAGCGGCTAAACTCCATTAAATGGCAGCAATTGCCTCTATGTTGTTATTGTATAGTCAATGTTTTATATTCCTTAATATTGAGTACACATTTTAATTTTCGCCTTTCTGTTTTAATAAACTTTTCAGTTCTTATGATAATTCGCTGGGTATCTCGTCACATATGGTACAAATATTTCGACGACTATTTATTAAAAAATCGTCAAACTTTATATTTATTAGGATTTATCCTCTTTCTGAAATTTATAACCTTTTTCAGTGAATTTTACGGTAGGCGTGGTGCACAAATAGTTCTGTTCGCCGTACCAAAATCGAAATAACCGTCTCGCAACAGTGTACAAGTTACTTGCAGTCTTATATCGAATAATGTAACGTTTTCTGTTCGCGCTTTACTTTTCTGTCTCTTTAATTATAATATTAAATTTAATTGACATTTTTTTCTAATATATCTATATATATTGTTATATAATATATATTAATCTGTCAAATGTAAACTAAATAAAACTGACTTGTTATCCTACAAATATTTTGTTTTCGGGAAAAATGTGAAATTTAGAGAAAGATACGTAGAAATCGTTGTTCAATTAAACTCAAGAGACTCATATCTTGACTTCAAAATACAGAGATATCCTAAATGATTCATCGAGTTTTAAAGCACTGTTTATTGACAACGTACAAAGAAGAATGGGTGAGATAAGAAAAGATAGATAGACTAATGAAATTTTTCGCACAGTCTGCAAATGTTCAATGTATCGTATATTCACTGGGTCACCCGGCATATATCCAAACGGTAATCCAGTTCCGTCCATTCGCTCACTAGCATGTCTCCTTTAATGTCCAACACAAAAGAATTGATGCATCTCTGCAGTTCTTACAGCGTTATTAATATTAAGGGTATATAAACTTTATCCTTAAAATAGCCACACACAAGAAACCAAATCAGTTCTTTGAAAACCAATGAATCATTTAAGCTAATTCTATATATATAGGATCTAAAAACGTTTATTATTTAATGCAACAAAACACCCAACGAACTATCGGATGAATTAAAAATACGATTTTTAGAAATGTATTATAATTCTAGAAATACGAGGCATGTTCTTTAAGTAAGTACCGTTTTGAAATTAATAAAAAACACGCAAAGATATCTTAATAATTTCATTTTTACATGAAAGCCTGTACCTTAATCTACTTTTTTACATAATTTCCTTCAACATTGACGCACTTGTCATAACGTTTGACCAGTGACCAGTTTTTGAATACCCTTCTCATAGAACTCTGCCGTCTGACTTGTTAACTGTTAACCACTGCATCACAACTGTTTTGACTTAAAGACGCTGACCGCCCAGATGTTTCTTCAAGTGCAGGAACAAATGGTAGTCACTGAGCGTCGGATCAGGGCTGTACGGACGATGATCTAGATTTTCCCACTGAGAAGATGTGATGAGATCTTTGGTCCGATTAGCAACATGCGGACGTGCATTGTCATGTACATTTGTGCGACCATCATTAAATGCTCTCACCCACTTCCTTACTATTCCATCACTCATAATGTTTCAATGGAAAATTATTCAAAACCCTTATATGTTGACGCCGATTATTTATGTATTTATAGAGAGAAAGAGAGTAACTATTTTATTTAGAATATTTAATGGTATATGGTATATACATATGTAAGTCAAAAATACTCTGGAGTTTTTGGATAAGATAGACTTAAATGGTGCTGAACTTTTGGTCTCTCTTTGATATAGCATCTCACCATAAAACACTTTATAAAAGTTATCTCAGTTCTTGAGCAATTGACATATATTATTTCGGATTCTCCAATGTCTTTAAAAGAAAATTTTTATACTTAAAACTAATCCAAATTTGCCTGGAATTTACAAAAACGAATTATTTTTTTATAACTATGCAATTAACAGAAAGAACTACTCCAAGGGTTAATACCCCTACCGGCATTAAATTGCACTGTTGATTCCGAACGATTATTAGGCGAAGATAACATATCCAAAAAAGGAAAGTGTTAAAATCCTTTTTCGTCTATATATTAAGGATTACAGGTCCCATATTTGGAACGCGTCATACACAGAAGGCACAGCGCACCGAAAGCCATATGCCACAACAACAACACAATTATTTTTTGTTATATAGCATTATGTACTAGTTATTGACAATAATCCTAACCACCTAATTATTAACATACTGTTGGACCAGTCATTAACAATGTGTAATTGTTGGCAATTATTTTATAAAATCAAACAAATATTAGTCTACAAAAAAAGTTTTAATAATAGAAACTCTTACAGTACATAAAACAAAAATGAGCGAGACTTGAAAATTTGGGAGTACTGGTTATCAATGATAATCTTTTGATCAAAAATAATTTCAACCGTCTGCCACTTCCGGTTATAACCAAAGTTGATGTTAACTTTGTTATTTAAATGGATTGATATACTTCTTATGTTACTGTATGACTATTATACGACGAATAGTTTCTGAAATAATTTAATTTATTGGAAATTTGCACCGCAATCAACTATAAAAAATTATAACTTCCATAAAAAATGCCTTAGAATGTTGAAATTTTTACTAGTTATAGTCAAGTCAAGTCATAAGACTAACGTCATGGCAAAGTTACGCTTCACAATTCGTACAGGGCGTTCAGAAAAAAAAAACAAAGTTTAATAACTTCATACTCGAATAATTTCATTTTTTCAAATATGTGTGTCACATAGTGTATTTTAATTTGTCATGTTTGCTTTGGTTAAAAAAATCCAAAATTATTCAAAAATAAAAAAACAAACCGGATATATATTCTGCTTCCTAGTTGGAACAGATTTTAGACCATTCTCCTTGAAGTCGGACTTTTGCCGTTGTGCTTATATAGCAAAGTAATCCAATATAGGTAGTACATTAAATAATTTTGCTGGCTGAGAAGCAGAACCATTTTTAACTGACTCTAGAGCAGTGTTTCCCAAACTTTTTTAGACCATGTCCCACTTTAACATTTCTAAAGTCTCTAAGTCCCCCTTTTATAATATAATATGCATAAAACTTTTATTTTTTCTATTTATTGGTAATATAAATGATGTTTTTTAGAATCAACTTCTGTGAAATTATTTTCAAAACAAAGATAATGAACGCACATGGTTTTCATTCTGTTCTTCACAAAATAATTTAAAAAGCCGCTCGGTTTTGGCACTTGCCTTAATTGAATTAATACACTTGATGACTGAATTAAGTACTTCATTAAGGACAGGAGAGATGTTTTTAGCCACCAAATTCTCCTTATGAATAACACAGTGTATAAGAACCATTTCTGGATTATCATCCTTCATCAATTTAAGACAGCCATTTTTCTTGCCCATCATGTAGGGGGCAGCACATGATGTTACATTCTTAATAGGTATCTCATTGGCGTCTAAGTAGCATTTAAATATATTGTAACGAGCCTGTATGTGTGTGTACAAGAGCGGCGGCGAGTTCCGGAAACAGATAAGACGGGTTCCTCGAATACGGTCGTCGGTCGGCGCTTTGATAGAAATGAGTAAACAACAACATAATAGGAGTTCGAGAAAATACTAGAAGATCGTTCCTGATTACTCCAGAACCTTCGATACCTCTATAAATACGATGTTGTAGACGGTCAGGAAACAGTTATAGTTAGAGACACAGTTACAGTTACAGTTTAGTTTAGTACACCGTCACGGTTTATAGTTTACAGTTGATAGTAGAATGGTAATATAAATACGATATACCGAGTGATATAAATAAGTGGTAATATAAATACGATATACTGAGTGATATAAATAACACATTTACCTGGTCATATAAATAAGTTGTTGCATTAGAGTTTAAGTGTTAAGCAGCGTATAAGTGTTATATAAATAGTGTAAAATAAATAATTGTTTACATAAATAAGTTGATCTAGAAAATTCGTTACAATATTGTAAATATCTCTCGATCTGGTGGTGCTTTCTAATATCAGAACTAATTTAGGCCAATTTTGTGCAAAAACGTCGTTACTCAGCGAATTTAAAAAATCCTGGGTTCCCGCGACAAGAGACACAACATAGCGAATAGCTGACAAGTTCACTTAACGACTCTAATCGCTCAGTTGATATTTTGGTGGCGTCAAAGGAATTATATTTAATAAATTAAGCCCCCTATTTAAAAAAAAACTGTTTTTTCAAGAAATTTGTCGCTTACATCAAGCATTGCATTTAAAAAGCCCAAGGCGAAGGGGGTAAAGTCATATTGGGTTAATTCTCAAATTGCCCCCCTCCAACCATCGAATTTCCCCCCTGTGGGGAAACACTGCTCTGGAGCCATGATTAAAAAAAAAAAAGAATAAATTAACAACTTTTCAATAAAAATTAAATGCAAAAAATGCGAGTAGTATACCTAAATATACTAAAACTGTGGGTACTACATCTAAATATACTAAAGAAAACCAATTATTAAGAATAGTATTACCTGAAACGTAATGTTTAAAAAACAACTACACCCACGTACAATAAACGTTGTTCATTTTGTTTACGTTTTCATTATATAAATAACTTTACCGTCAACATATCGCACGATATTAGCTCCTTACTTTTGATTTTGTGTGATGGCTTTGACTATAAAGGAGCCTAGTATCGTTTCAGTGTTAATATGAGTCACAAAGCGTTGCTGAAACCGACTCAATTTGATTTGTAACCTTATTACACACAGAGATCAAAGGGCTGTTCCATGATAGGGCTTGCACACTGCATACAACGTACATGAGAACCATCTCCAGAGAACGGGATTTCCCCGCTTGATGGATGCAGTAATAAAAGGAAATAGACAAATATTCTAAAACCACTTATTCTGCTACAATACGGAAAGCCGCCAGAAACGATACCAATCTATATATATATACATATATTGCTTTCCATAGATTTTTAAATAAATAATGATTTAAATATACCGAAATGGATTATGTATAACGTATAGGAATAAACAATATGTTAGGATGGTACACAAAAAATCGAAAGCCAAAAATCGAGCGGATACAATAATATATTTGTTGGTATCAATCCAACAAACATAAAGTAAACAATGTAACAATCACTTGAATATATAAATAACAAATGTTCAATTACTGATCCAATAGATGTCAATCACTATGATGATCACTTGCTAGATATTCATTTTATCTTTCAGCACCTTTATCAAAATATAAAAAGAAATATGTGTGAGCACTCAAGCATACAATTATTTAGCTTTTATTATGCATCGAACTCTATATAAGGCCTTATTGCAATATATAAAAGAAATACATTGACCGCAGCCAATCATTGCTATAATCATCTGCTTTACATTTATGATTCTGTAATCCTATTCTTGGGAAAGGGAATGTACCCTACTCCCACATTATCTCTGCAAGACAGATCTCTCTGCCCAAAAATCGGACTGAGGTCATTAATGAGTCAAATAACTGTAAAACCGCAGCCTACAGTCCTCATTGTACCGCAGCGCCTTCAAACCTCAGCCCCTAATCTCAATAATGACTGTGTCACCGCAGCTAACAGTCTAGGTTGCGTCCCTATATATATCCTTATTATTTACTTTACTTATGATGCTGAAATCCTACTCTTGGGAAAGGGCAGTACCCTACTCCCACACTACTTCTGCAAGACAGATCTCTCCTGCCCAAAAACAGGACTAAAGCATTAATGAGTTAAATAACTGTAAAACCGCAGCCTACAGTCCTCATTGCACCGCAGCGCTTCAAACCTTAGCCCCTAATATCAATAATGACTGTGTCACCGCAGCTAACAGTCTAGGTAGCGTCCCTATATATATATAGATCCTCATTAATTACTTTTAAATCAATATAAATTATCAATCAGCATCATTTCACAAATCAATCAGTTAAATAATAATTAAAAATGAAAATGCTTGAAGTACTCAGTGAACAACTCACCCGTTAATCCAACAATTTCATATATTTGGAATAACACACTTAAACAATAAAAATGTAACAACAGCACACCCACAAAACTCAATTGTCACACACAGAATAATAACTTAACGAACGAAACTGTGCTATTGGGAATCCCCGACTAAATATAGGTCACAATGGTATCGTTGTTACAGTAAAGAAAATCACGTTCGAACTCGCGTCGATCGAAACATGTTATTATTTATAATATAAACAAACAGATGTCGGCAACTCGCTACTGATTAAAATATACACTTTACAAATATTATGTCGATTCCTTTAAATCAACTAGTGAATAGATTTTAGATATTGATATACAATAATTGCATACTGAGTTGGTTCAAAGACAGTTTTTTAATTCCGTAGGTCACCGTTTTAAATATACTTACAATTAGTCAACTACAGGGAACGAAAAACACACACCTAATAGCATAGGTTTCATCTTGTTTGCCAATGGTACATACAGAAATTAATAATGCAACCTTAATAATAATTTTTAAAACTCTATTGAAAGCAATGAAAGCAAGTGTTTAATACTGTCACGTGTAGGCAACTCATCCTACGTGAATCGTCAAGAAAGTAGTGTAGGTTGCCGAGATTCAACAAAGACTAGAATTTTCTAAAATGTGCATTGTGAAATATTCTAGCACAAATCCAGTCACTATAAATAAGCTTCCTCGAGATCGGCAGAGTTGATTTAGTGATCGAGAGAGTTATTAAGTTACAATGGTGGTGGTGTTTTAATGATAATTAATTGAAATAAGTTTAACAGTAAAATTTGTATAATTACGCGACAAATCGTTAAATTAATTACCTAACGTATTTACCATTTTTTATTAAATTTAAAATACTTTTAAAAAATATAAAAACCCGTGATTTTAAACGATCGTTTGCAGATATTTCGAAAATATAAATTAGAATACAACGATGAACCTTACATTTATAAAATTACCCCTACGTATGTGCCGGAACAGCTTAAATTTCGTCTAATTCAAAGAAACAACATGGGAATTAAATAATTATTATGTATTGTAAGAATTATATTATGTAACTATATATTTTTATATTTTTTTCTGTTAATCCTATTCAAATATTATCTTTCACCAAAAAGTTTTATTTTTTGTTTATGCCCTTAATTAAGATTATGTATTTTTAGAGAATACTTTTAAATGTTTCGTATTTTATGGGTATAATTCTACATGAATGCACCCAATTTTTTTAATTAGATTATGTACTAAGTAATTTATAATAACAATAATAACATTTTAAAAGAAATCAATCTGGATGTTCTGCAAATCGGCTTAAAACAGCTTCTGTGAGAGATTCACCCAAACTGTCTACACGTTTTCTACGTATGTAAAGACAATTATCTTTTCTTCTGCTACTGTTTATCTCAGCCAGATTTGTACCAGACTAAGAGTAATAGGTAGTGATATTATAAGGCATTAACAATTAAATATCTAAGGAACAAATTTTTTCTTGTTAAACCATGTCTGTTACCTCGAAAGTTTCGAGAATCTTAAGCTATTTTTGGTGCAATTTTTGTGAAATCTTCCTATTTAAAAGAAAAACCGTTTTTTTCTGGCTCAACAAAACCCATACAGTCCTTCCGTCCATTTTTTCCTTATGGTCGTAATATCTGATACTTATTGAGAATTGCTTCTTTCCTTTCGTCTTCTATTTTTGGAGACATGCACTGAGTATTTTTATATCCTTGTTCTAAATATTTCATCACCATAATCAATGTTTAATTCAAGCAAATCTCTGAAAGCACCGTAAATATGTACAACATTTTAATTTAACTACATGTTAACTAAATGCCGTAAATCAATTTTAATAATAATAATAAATATATGAAATTCAACGAATAGTAGATGGAAATAATAGTAGAATGATAGAGAGTAGAATGAAAGATGAGTTACCGAGTGGACTGTTGATGGCGATGTAAATCTAAACGAGAGAAAGACAGTGCTGCTGCAATTCAGGTTCCCCCTTTTCAAATTAGACAAAATCAATACACAAACATTAAAGTCCAAGTTCAAAATTTACTCTTTTTATAAGTTTGGACAATATTATCTTATATTTACACTACATTTTGTTTACCAGTATACACATAAATTTAGTTTAACTATAAATTTAATAGTAGTCAATAGAATTTTATGAATTCTTGAAAATGTCGTATTAGACGATACTGTCGAAGGTAAACTTAAAAAGACAAACAGTTTAGAATAAAAAGATATAATGAATTGGAAAATAAACTAAAAGAAGGAAAATTAGTAAAACATTTTTTTTTCCGGGCTTGTTGACACCGGCCGTGAAAGCCTACATTCACATTTTTTTGTTTGTCAGGCAATTTTAGTACTCGGGTCAACTGTAACAATTACCTTCTTTTTATGTTTGTGATTATAACTTATTTCTAATATCTTTTGTGAATTATCACGTAATGTGAAACACCCTGTTATTTTGGCTTTCGCCAACGAAGAAAATATAATTTTTAAACAGTAGATTGCTTTTTATGTAAATAATGCATAGGATACGTACCGAAAAGTTTTCGGTTGATAAAGTAAACATAGAAAAACAACAACTTCATTTATCTATTATACCGGATAAAGAAACTAACTACACCTGTAGTAGATATAAGTATAATTTATTCAATACCCTCTATATAAGCAGTTTAGTTAACATTATATGCTCAAACATGGCAGTAATAGTTGTTCTAATGTTTCTTCTGTTTGTGGGAAACTTTTATTTGAGTAAGAATCTACTTTTTATTTATTTTTTAATGTGTTTGTTTTGCTAAAAAGCATATTATTCGCATATTATAACACATTTATTGGTATATTATTTTCTTTTTAATAAACTTTATGGTAAAATGGTATTGAAACATCTTCACTCAGAGATAGGTTTTAAAATGATTATCACAGAAGATGAGGAACTTTAATAACTCAAATCTAAAATGTGAGTGAAATAAAAACCTCTAAATACAAATTTAAAGAAATAATAGTTCCATTCCCTCAAGCCCTGAATTTTCTTTTACTTATAAACCCAAATCTCAATAACTGAAACTATCAAATTGGTTTCATTTTATGCCTAACACGTGTTCATAAAGTGACCCCCTTATTTATTATAAATATAGACCAAACAGGCAGAACATTTAAGATCAGAATAACAGAACATTTAAAAAGGTATGAACGTAATAAACAAAATTCTAATTACACAAACCGCTTACTTTTATAAAATCACAGTTTCAACATTGATTACAAAATTTTACATTCATTAAATGAAAGGGGAAAACTAAACACGTTAGAGTCTCTAGAAATAAATAAAATCAAAAACAACAAAAACTCAAAATTATTATAAAACGACCAATTAGAACTAAATCCTTCACCATTATTAAATCTAAAGTAATACAACCCCTACTCTGTAAGAGTATAAATAATGCGCTTTTTTTATACTATATACCGAACGACGTGGTTTAATGGTTTAGATTATTGTTTAGCATTCGGGAGGCCTGGTCCAAGTTTTCTGTGATTTCCTTAGATAACTTAGGCAAATGCTGGGGCAGTAATAATCCACAAATAATCATTCACTTCTCTTATGTCTTTATTTCGTTCGTCTCATCTTTCTCTCCCTAACCACACCACCCACCCATTCCCACGATTCCTGCAAGGAGGCCGAAGAGGGCCTTACGCCCTTCCCTCCGGCTTTGCACTATAGTGTAGGTCGGGGGGACTGCCCGCCCACCAGCACGAGTAACTCGTGGTAATGAAACACCCAAAAGTTTAACCTTTTTATACTTATCCGTGTAAAAATCCACTTGAAACAGGTACTGCGTAGTGAAACAATAATCGTGGATCGATATAAACATAAATACGATATAAAATCTCCGAAGCACTTTTCGGTAACAAAGTTGCCTTCTTCAGGGACTGAAGAGAACTGACAGTTCTATTCTACCCAGCTTGTTCTACAATTCCGCCAAAGTTTTCAGCATTTTTGATATCTTCTACAAACACTTACTTTTTCGTTTTAATTTATACAAAGCGATTTCGAATTTTCACCAAGTAAATGTCGAATCATGTATTTAACGTAAGTCATCGACGCATCATTGTGTTGTGTTGTATTCATAATTTATTAACATTCATTATTGGTCTTTTAAAATTTGAATAATGTTCTAGATGATGCGGTAAAATGCTACAACTGTAACGGCAACGATAAAGATTGTATTAGTGGTTCTGCCTCAGTACCAACAGTAGAATGTGAATATCGGTGCTTAGCTTACGCATATACCAACAACGACGGCGGGAAAACTAACGCATTCAGGGGTTGTAATAATAAAAATAGTTTGAATATATGCAAATATATTTATGTCTGTCAAGATTGTAATACCGATTTATGTAATGATAAAGATATTAATTCGTAATTGCTTATTCTGAAAAGGTAATAAATATAATTAATAGTAACGCTTATTATTTAATTAAAACAGCATCTATTTACCATATCTAAAAAAATCTAACAAAACGAATATATCTGTTTAACTAGTAGAACTAGCTAATATTATTATCTCTTTTGCCACCATTCACCCATTCCCATGACTTCTGAAAGGAGGCTAAAGAGGACCTTACGCCCTATCCTCCGGCTTTGCACTACAGTGTAGATTGGAGGAACTGCCCACCCACCAGCAGGAGTAGCTGGTTGGAATGAAACACTTAAAAATTAAATTCATGTATAACTTCCGAAGAAGCCAAAGTTTAGCGAAAAAAGTACAAATAAAATTCTTTTGAAATTTTCGTCTTGTGTTTATTTGTTGTGCTGAATTTCAAACAAGTACATGTAGACCCCATTTTACATAAATAAGTAATATTAATACAGTACAATACATAAGGGATTATTGTAAATTAAATAAATGTATATAAGGTATTGCAGTACTATAATAAATAAATTAGTTATATATTTATTATTTGTCAAATACATACGAGTTATTGAAAAATTCGTTACAAAATTTCATTACAGATAAATTTCCTATTCTTTTTGATACAAATGGTAAAGTTTCGGTATCAGGGTAACAACTTTTTTTTTTCATTCATATACCTTTCTTTTAAAATTATTTCATGTATTTTGTTGTCAGTTATCTTTATCCTTAACCATAAATGTAAATTTAAATATAAATATGGAATCAACAGAAACAATTACTCCTAGGGCTAATACCCCTACTGGAATTGAATTACACTGTTGATTCCGATTGATTCTTAGGCGAAGATATAACATATTCAAAAAATAAGACATTAAAATCCTTATTCGTCTAAATATTAAGATCAAAGATCTCACATTTGGTACGCGTCCTACCAAGTAAGCACAACGAACCTCGGAGTAGTTGTTTCTGTTGATTCCATATTAATATTTATGTTTATATTTATAATATAGCCTGTAAAGGCCTTTCTGCCAGGGCCCACCTGATGAGACCCGATAGTTCGAAACCGGTCGTGGGGTATGTCTTTCGGTTCGTTGTGCCTACTTGGTAGGACGCGTTCCAAATGTAAGATCTTTTATCTTAATATTTAGACGAATAAGGATTTTAATTCCTTCTTTTTTGAATATATTATCCTTAATCGTTTGTGGATATATAAAAATTCTTTAACCTATACTATTGTCAATTTTGATACAGTAAATTAGACCATAATTTTACAAATATGGCAATTTCGGTATAGACGCCATTAAAAATGTCCATTTTTGTAAATGTTATTTAAATTATATAAGGACTATTGTTTGTTTCCAACGTAAGCGTAGGCAACAGTGACCTGGTTTAAAAAGTTATCCTGGTATTTGTTTTCCTTGCAGCAAACATTTGCGTGGGTAAGGATATATAATTGTTTCATTTTCATTACTTCAATCCATTACCTAACGAAGCTACAGTTTTTTTAATTATTACTATGGGCACCAATATGTAAATTAATATTTAATATAAAACATTTAAGGGAAACCGTTACCCTTACCTATGTCCTAATTATTTTATACACCGTTGCAGCGACATAGAAAGCATGATGCAGTATAATTCATCTAAAATAAACATACCACTTTAGATAAAATTTGCTTACCAATTTTCGTTTCGCTTTACACTGATAATTCAGGAAAGAAAGACATTAAATAGTCATGAAACCTAGCAGGTTGATTTTTTGAACGAAAGTATTTGTAAAAATAGTAAAATCGACTAGCAGAGGTTGTATAAACAATAAAAACCACCTTAAAAAACATTCTTTTGCAAATTTATTATTATTATTATTTATTTGAAAATTACTATTCGGTAGACCGCTTTGTAAGAAATACCCTCAATGGTAGAAAACGTAAAAAATAAACAATTTTTTGTACATGTGTCTATTCTATGTAACCAGTTTTTCAGGGATTTCATTTTATCATTAGCATATTATTTGAAAGTTATAAACAATTGTATTTTTTAACTTATTTGTTTTACTGTTACAATTTAAAAAAATCTCTGACAAACTTGATTACATCGAATAGGATCTAATGGAAAAAAAGTGAATTTGTTTATGTTTTCTGACTTATTTCTGTTGAGAATACGTTTTACACAGCCATCGACTGAATAACAATTTTCAAATGAAAATATTTCATTAACTTTTGCAAATTCAAGGAAAGCTATTCAAGCCATTTTTGTAAATTATTTTTTATAGATTTTATTTGAATAACTTTTAATTTTATTTTTTGAGAAACTTGTAAGAAAGGGTTTTTATTGGTTGCTATAATTTATTTCCATCCCTAAATTTAGTAGATTACGTATTACACTTAATTTGTGTAAACGTCAACAAAGTGTAGGCGGTTTTCTTTTTGTTGTTTGATATTTGAGTTGTTTATTGATTGGTGTGAACGAGATGATATTGACAATTATGAAATATTTAGAAACACGATATAAACTTTATTAAAAGAAAAACAAAACATTTTACACACTTTGATAATATTGTTAGACTTGGTGGAGAAATATTAAGTTAGAGGAGCGCAGCGTACGTTTGATTAAATTGGTATTAATTAGAGATTGATTGGTATGAGCTAGAATTTTGGATGACTCATGTAATTTGGAAATACTTGTTCTAGTGGTTTATTTTTGATAGTCTGTTTTTTCGAAACACTGTATAAGAAATATCATTATTTAGATGAAAAAAACTCAAAATTACATAATTGTATAAAAAGTAAAAAACTAACCCTATTAGAAAACCTGCTAATCAAAAAAGCCCTTAATAAAAATAAATTACATGTAAATAACCAGTTAGATAAATGAATAAACACTACTTTGTTTATTATCACTTTTTTTATTTACAAATCCTTTTGAATATAGTTTCGACAATTAGCTTGTCAATGTCAAACAAATGATTCAAATTGAATGAATATAAAAAGATTGAAGTGGTGTTTATATATATTCCATTAATTATTAAGTGTACTGAATAATACTCAATGGTACAAATCTACCTAGTCGTTTAATAGGTTATTTTCGGAAATTTTTGATGCTTTGTATACTTCTAAGGATTCTAAAATATTAAGTTTAAGTTTACATTATCAATAATTTTAAGATTTTCTATAGTAGGAAACTGATGGCCTGTTTCTAAAAAATGGTTTATCGTTAAGATGAATTATCACAAAGTAACGGCTGAATCAATCCAATTTTTATAACTAGTTAGAGTTAGAAACTACTAACACCGTTACTTCGGTGTAATTTGTAATTGGTTTTACCTGAATATTTCTACAACCTATTCGATTTTCCATGTCTTCAACCCTATATATACAGGTTACAATATTATTATATATTGGATTACTTATATTAAGTAACTTAATCAGATTAAGTAACTAAACTTGTTCATATAAACAGTGTGTGTCCAAACAAAATAAGTTAAAAATTGTTGGGTGCAACAATATTCGAAAAGTTTTAGTCTGATGATGGTTGAATAAACCGAAACGTTACAAACTAATTAACAACATTGTTTTAATTGATGACCACCACCCTGGAAAATAAATTATAAATTTAAAATAAACGGTCAGGAAATCAAAAATAATTTAAAGTTAAATTGTATTTTTCAATATGCCACAGTGTGGTGAAACACGTGTAAAGTGATTTAAATAAATTGTGGGAGTTACAACTTTGTGTATTTGTTCTCTATTCAATATGTTAAACTTCCATCAACTAGCCGCTAACTCAATTCAAATTTTCATCTTCTTACACCACATGCGGATAAAAATTGTAAACTCGCTGCGTTAACTTTTACAAATAGATAAAGTTGACGTCGGGGGCGAATGCGCGACTCTACCAAAACATGCCTTATAGTTGTTCGGAAAGCTTTCAAACAATCAGTAGACAACTGGAAACTACCGAACTAAAACAGAATTACGAAATGGAGAAGAAAAACGGCAATAAATTATAGATGTTTATTTAAAACGCGCCGGTGCGGTGGCATTATCGGAAAATTTATGACGATACTTAGAGCGTCTAAATTCTGCGAGATGCCCAGTGCGGAAGAATACAGTTGAGTAGTTATACGACCAATATGAATTTCAAATGAGCAAAAAATAGATCGGTCGCATCGCGTTAGCTGCGACGGATCCTACACCTAAGCACCGCCACCTTTTCTGTATTACACCATAATCGCAGCCACGCTCTGCTTTATCCAAAACAACTCAGCGTTACATTCAAATGTGTTTAAGCCAGAGATGTGATTATAATATGGACCGAGCGTAAGCAATATTCTCTGTACTAGAAAATGATGTACTTTGGGTATGCAACCAACAATCCACATTCGGGGACACATTTTTAAGATTCCCATGCGCTAAACGGAAATATACGGGCTTTAAAGATTGCAAATCATTTACAATAGTATGTAACATACAAAAAATATATATTAAATACATAAATAAACTTCTTAAAAAAAAGAATAATATTGTTGTCTACAATAATATATGTGCTATATGTGAAAATAAAGTTAATTAGTAACGCAAGTACATTTCTCGTTGTCTGAATGATTGGTGTATGATGTTGATAAAAAAGATGTGATAACTGTGAATAAAATGATGTATATTAACGGTACTACTACTACTATTTACATGTATTTAACAAAGTCTGATTTTATGGTTTAAATAATAGTTGGTAATATTGAATTTGATAAAATATGTTTCATAGGTTTTTGTTAGTAAAAAAATCTAAGGTATTTTAAGTCGTTCATTGTGTACTCTGTTGGGAAAGTTATAAAAGTAGTATGTTAATCATGAGAAGAAAAGAAGTATGAGGAGATGTAAGTTAGAGAAAGATATGCAAGAGATGTCAATTAACATGGATAGGTGGTTAGGTATAATAAGCAGGCGACGTGAGACATATGAATTTAGGGTGACGGATAGATAAGAGAAACGTTTTAAGCGATAAGATTGAACAAAAATTAAGTATAGATATATGTTATATGTGAGAACCTAAATCATATGTTTATGAATTATGTATCTAAGTAAATCTGAACTATGACTAATAATACACAAAATATAATAATGTCCCCTAATTAGCAAAATGTGTTGCCAACCCAAATGGTATTACTTTATAAACGCAAGGCGCAGTCTAGTTATAATCACGTCTCTGGTTTAAGCACATTACTCTATGGATTGCACCTTCTCCTTTATTAGTTTATGGATGCATTACGTGGTTATATCCAGTGTCCCAAACAAAAAGGTAAAACGAAGTCGATTCTAATGGCCGGCCTTTATTGCTTTACTTGATGAAAGTTAATTTCCATATTGAATTAAAATGAAACAAACTTTCACAAATTTATTTGAAAAGTCGTTGGTTTGCAATAGTGTTTCACCACAAAGAGGTATCTTCAGAAGCGAAAGGGTGTTTGCAATTATGTTTAAAAAAACATTTAATTTATTTTGCATATCAATATTCGTTTCGGTCAATTTTACTTTTTTCCTCTTTAAAATATATATCTGTATAGTTCAGGAATATTTAAATATTTAGTGAATATTAACAATACAGTGTCTATCTTACTTTATAATCTTGTTTTGAATGCATTTATAGAGGAAAGTTTGGGCGCTACGAGTGCATTGTTTGAAAACCGTCCTTAGGTATTTCCAGAATTTCACTGCATAGTTGTATTCTATTATAACTATTTACGTTTTTTTTTGTCCAATAACATTAATTGCTATATTTCCCATGTTATATGCTACAATCTAGATCAGCATTAAACTTATCACGGTACATTTACAATCATGCGTTATACCGGTCAGAACCCATTTTAGTACTCCCACTATCTTTGAAGATAATTCCTCCAAAAGCCAAAAACATCCACCCAAAACATCCCTCGCCTTTTCTAAAAAAAAGGTAATTCTCTATCAAATCAGCAGTCGACTTGGAATTTGATCCTGTATTCAATAACTCTATCGTGTTTCCAAGCTGAATTTTTCGGTTCATAATACAATCCGCTAAACATAATTTAAGATAATAAAGGCAAAATAAATAAAATTCACTTAGTAATTTGTTCCATAAATTTGAGTTTATTTTACTCGATACGTATTTCGGCTGTTATGCCATCAACAGGAGTAAGTAACAAATGTAGACTAAAGTAAGTAAAAGAACATAATTCGTATGGCCATTCTGCCAGCGCCCACCTGATGAGACCCGATAGGTCGAAACCAGTCGTGGGATATCGCTTTCGGTTCATTGTGCCTACTTTGTATGACGCGTTCCAAATGTGAGATCTTTGATCTTAATATTTAGATGAATAAGGATTTTAATTCCTTCTTTTTTGAATATATTATTTTTTCATCTAGGAGCCCATCAGAATCAACAGTGTAATTCAATGCCGGTAGGGGTATTAGACCTCAGAGTAGTTGTTTCTGTTGATTCCATATTTATATTTATATTTAAAATATAGAAGTGGTTCAACCACGTATAGTTAAGATTTATTGTTTTTCTTCCATGAAAATTACTTATTTTCATTCAAAATAATTAAAACTCAATAAAAAATCTTTACAAATGCTCTGTTCTAACAGTTTAAAGAGAGATTACGAAAAGACGAATTAAAAAAATTATATAATATCAGGGTTTGCTGAGGAAGTATAAGGGATTCCATGAAAGGATTAAAATAGAAAATAATATCAGAACAGGACCGGATTGGATTAGTTGAAAACAATTTTATAGAGTTAAAATATGGCAGTCAAGTCAGGATCGTACCAGGATAGGTAAGGAATTCCCTAAAAGGGATACAATAAGGTACTCATATCAGGGTCGGATTGAGAGAGATGAGAACTTCCTGATAGGGATAAAATATGGCAGTCAAGTCAGGGTCGGGCCACGATAAATAAGGGGTTTCCTAAAAGAGCTACAATTAGGCAATAGAGTCAGGGCCAAATTGGGATAGGTAAGGTATATCCTATGAAGTCAACCCTTTTAGTATCTGAGACGCAGCATATACAAATCCCGTATGATAGGATTCCCTATTAGAGCCTGATCAAGCTCTATTTAATTTCTACCCGGAACTGTCATCATCCAAAATGACGTCCTTAACTGATGGTGGCAACTGTGGTCTTTCGAACCATAAAAATCCATATTTTTTTACAGTTAATATTCATCCTGAAATTTCGAGCTCAAATTGATGGGACCCGATAATGTCGTATTTTTTCACAGGTGTACCATGTCTTATAATTTGCTGCTATTTGCAACTAGAGTCCGTTCAATTTAATTTTTCCGGTTTTGTATTATAAAGACAAAATTGTAAATCTTTTACTTTATTATTTATTACTGGCGCAATAAATTAACTAGCCCCTATACCTGCCGTATGAAAGAGAAAGACACAGCCATCATTTTTGATGAGGTTGAGATACAATTGATGTAGGTAGTATTTCAATTCTGCTCATTTCTGTTCTACTTTTATAGTTTGCATATGTTTGTCTAGCTTTTCATTTTCATACTAGTGTTTTATAAATTTTCACAAATTACAGTGGCGTTCATAATTTCTTATTCAGATAACATAAGTTTTTCTTTTATTAGAAAACTAAAATTACACATAAGGCAAATTTTGAAATTTTTTTTCTTGTTTTGGCGATTAACTATTTATTTAGAATTGTTAAGTAGGTACTTGAAACTTTTCCTTTGCACAGCATATGGGACGGGATGGTTTTAGAGAAGAAAACGTGCTTGCGATATGGAAGGAAGCATTGGAAACAACCACGGCAGAGACGGGGGAAAATGTGTTAATAAAACAGAAACACTCATTAATGAAAATTTTGCAAAAGAAATTCGTTTCGAATGTGAACCTTTAATTTTAAATGTTAACGAATCGTCAGATTCTCAAGATTGACGATTTTTGAGATATGTTAAGCATTAACAGACGTCCCTTATTTTTATCACACTACAATTTTAATTTTTTTTATATATTTGGTATTTTTGTATACTTATACTTTAACCGAACTATGTCATTGAAATTCTTCTATTTCCATATTGTCTGTTAATGATATCGTCTTTTGTAAAAGGTGCATAATTGTGTAGTAAATAAATAAATAGGCAACTTCCAATCAAAATAAATACATGTATAAATAATTGTCAATTAAAATTTTGTACTTTTCTGTGTCAGTTTTTTATCATGACTATCTTTTAACATTCTAATTACGTACGGATGACAAATTAATAACTTTAATTACTTATTGTAAGAAACACAAATATTTTTTAGAAACTCTGTCGCTGTGGGTTTTACATAAAAGATAAAAAATCAAACAGAAATGGTTGTAGTGTCACTAAATTTAATTTAGATATGTGAAAAAAATTGAGCATTTTTTTAAATTAAATTATATGAATAAGAACTTGTGAACGCCACTGTAGTTTATAAAGGTTCATACAACAGTAGTACAGCAAAATAATAAAAGATATAACTACAAATTTCAAACATAGAAGAGAAAGATGCGACAAAATTATAAATGGTACCTGCACTGCTCATTACCTCCGACTCGCCAAAAAGGACAATGGTATCCTTCTCTTTCTTATAGTAGGTGAATTAATTTATTGTGCCAATAATAAATAATAAAGTAAAAGATTTACAATTTTGACTTTATAATACAAAACCGGAAAAATTAAATTTAACGGACTCAAGGTGTAGCAAGGTAGCTAACAGGATGTGTCGAAGTTTTTTAATTTTTTCCACAAGAAAACTTCATCAGTATTAACGATAAATGATTAAACACTACTTTGTTTATTATCACTTTTTTATTTGAATCAATTTGAATCATTTGCTTGACAATGACAAGCTATTTGTCGAAGCTATAGTCAAAAGGATTTGTAAATAAAAAAGTGATAATAAACAAAGTAGTGTTTATTATTCATTTATCGTTAAGATGAATTATCACAAAGTAACGACTGAACCAATCCAATCTTCATCAGTATTTTTCATTTTATAATTTTGGAGGAATATTTGCAACAAAACGTTATCTATTTTACTATTCGACTCATAACCGTACAAACGAATAACTCTATTGTCGCAAACGTATTGTTTTGGTAGATACACCGCACCCCGTTGGTATTAGTTTCAGTGAAAAACGTAATAAATGAAAAAAACACATTGTACAATAACACGTAGGTTTTTAACTCTATTATATTATTTACAATCATCTCAATTTTCTGTAGTGTTAAAGACCTCGGCGGGAATTATGTAGATAGTGGTACAATCGTAAACAATAAAAAACCGATTACTTTCTCTCCCTTGCTCTCTATTGTATTTAATAAAAGAACGTCGTTGTCGTTGTCACTGGGGCGTTGCGACGAGACGGTTGTTTCAAAGTTTTGCCGACCTGAAAGAAAGGATCAAGATCGAACAGTTCAAACATCTAAAAGTTCTGCAACGCAGTCTGCACTTTAATTTCCTTTCTGTTAGTTGAAAAGGCAGAAACCAATGCAACATTAATTACTCTTCTAACGGTGGCGCGTCAGTAACGAGTCGTCGACGCTATCGGCACCGTTGTTGGTGGCGGTATCGGGGGTCCTGTCCTCGTTTATCTTCCCTCTTAATTATTGCTTTTGCTAGTCTTCTTTGGAAGCGATCGAAGTGCTTATTATTTCGTACTAACTGATTAAACAACGACGACCTATGATGAACGATTGGAGAGGACAAAAATAATAATAATAAAAGGCATCATGACGACGCTTAATTATTAATTGCAGTTATCATAGTCAAGACGATGTGTTGAAAACGCTCATTAAATATTATTACGTTAGTGTTAACGTTATTACATGGAAATTGGGAACGGAACCGCTAACATCACTAATTAAAGTTCGAAAATGAGCACAAAAATCCACAAACATAATTAATAAACAATAGAAATCTCTGTATAAACAGGAGCGCTGGAGCCGGGATATGTTATATATTTTTGATATTCTCAGTATATGAATATATCCTTAAACTAGGATAACCCGTTCAAATTTGATTGGTACCCATTCAACATATCAATCAATTTTATAGAAGGTTCACTCTTCTCCTTTTATAATAACTACCAAAAAATATACCAAGAATTGTAACGTTCGCGAATTAATATAACAATGGTTCTATAAAATGTTTGAACAAATATATTTCGAAAATTTGACATTCGTTTGTACCGGAAGATTTTTACCAAGAGTATTATTTTTATACTGAATAGTATACAAATAAAGTTTAAATAGACCCACAAGGTAAAACAAAAACTGAACATCCCACAATAGTTAAAAAGCTATTTAAACAGTCTAAATAATTTAATAGGTTTATTTTATGTTTTATTATTTGATTTTTTTGCAAATGTTAGAACCAATTATTATTCACTCGCTGCTACTGTCTTTACACGAACAAATTCAAAAAAGAACTCGTGGTATCTTTTACAATTAAAACATGTAGATGTAAGCAAATTATCACATGTTCTTGGTTAATGTTCTCCCGAAACTGCCGGACGGTAATCGCGATTTCGAACTCATTGGTTCTCATCAGCACGTTGTAGACACTTCCAACAGAACACCGACCAACCTACAGTGCCCGGCACCTAAGGAGATTCAAAAGCCATAAATCATCGGATGCGTACTAGCAAAGCGGGAATAATCGACCGGTAGGCAGAATGATAGCTGCTCAGCAAAGTTCAGTTGCATAGTGGCAAATAGTTGAAAATTAACAGAATAGAAAAGGGGTTGTTAGGGTAAGTAAATCAGTTGAATGAATTCACTTGCGTTCCGTGTTCAGTACTTTTTCTCTCAGTGATACGCGCCGCTGAATTACAAGTTGACGCTTCGGTCCAGCTATATTCTTATTGGCTCTTTCATTTATTGCTATGCTAAAAGTTTCCGCCTACCTACCTGTCAATCTGACCGTCACTGAATCTCCTTAGGTGCCGGCCACTGTATCTGACCGTAGTGAATGGAATCTGTAGAAATTTTCTACTTATTGTGGGATTCTACAGATGGCGCTCACTACACTGTCTATATTTATATACGAAAATTCGTGATGCTAAACCAATCAATTAGTCTTTCTCAATTTCAAGTATTTTTATGGTTCCAACAAACAGAACCCAATTGTTATGACAACTATGTCCGTCCGTCTGTTTCTGACGTATTGAGACACACATAAGATGTAAATACTTGAAAATCGTATTTAGAATTATAGAAAGCTTTATTTGAAGGGGAAACTATACATGCAAACGAAGGGATTATTTTTAATTCTAATCCCTATGCTTGTAGGTATAACTCAAAACAACTTTGCTAGCAGATCATAAACACATTGTTTCGACTGAAATTAATACTTTGGAAATGGAGATGTTTTGTTACCAGATCTATCACAAAAACGGTTTTACATTTTAAGAAGCTGTAAATTGTATACTAAAATAGAAAATTGAAATTTAATCATTACCAATCGCCAAGTTGAAAGATATAATTTCTAGTCATGATTAAAATTTCTTACTAAATATCTAGTTATCTTGTTATTTATACTTGCCAAATTAAAAAACAAAACCGCATAACTTTTATTATCAGATTTTACAAAAACAATACGGTTTGTTTTTACCACAGACGCCCAGTCGCCAATAGAGGTATCTTTTCTCCTATAATTTAGACGCTTCTTTTAGCGGTTTATTAAGTAATTACATGTGTTTGAGATACAGTAGTATATCACTGCAATAGCTCCAGGCGGCTTGAATTCAGACCAACTGCACAATAACAAGTTGTTCTCTTGTTTTTCCTGGTAGAAATCTGGTTATTAAAATCTCCTACCACCAACTTAAAGTGACCGCCTTTTCAGTTTTTTTAAGCCACAGGGATACTGATACATGCGTGTATATATATATCTATATATGCAAAGTATACATTGGATTGTTATTTTTCCTCCTACAAGAAAAATAAAATTGAACATAAAAGACATCTGCGAAAACAGAATCGGCCGCAGCTGCTTTATAAACAAAATCATGGTCAAACCTAATTATTGATTAAAGTCGAAACACGATCCATACAATCGTATCTTGCAGTGGAATCTTGAGCGAATGCAAACAGCAATACAAACGAGTTGATCACAAAAAATTAACGAACTGATTTGCATATTCAAACGAGTAGATTTATTTAAATAAAATTACGTACCAGTGCCAGCACGACTTACTCGTGCTCTGAGGTTTCCAAATCGTTATTTTATTGTAGAGCTTTCCTAATCTTTTACTTAATTAAATAAAAAAGAACAGCGAATTTCTTAGCAGACACATATTTCTTCCACCCGAAACTGACCGTCTCTCATTGATAATATACAGCATGAGTCACTAAGCTGAAATTGGCCATTTATACGCGCATAATTGAAAATAGAGAAAAATATTTCAAATAAAAGTTGTATGGGGTTAAGTGTAGAATAACGTAAAAATATTTTCAAATATAACGGACTTCCGGTTATACCGGAAATTCACCCTAACTTCGTTATTTTAAATGGAATATCCTATTTTTTATTGTACTTTTGAATTCCCCATAAAAAAATAATGTCAGTTTATTGACATTAAATTGGACCTGGGACGCACCTTTCCGGAGTTATTTCAGGTTTCTTGGAAAATTTGACATTTGCAGTTTGGCGCGATTTTAAATATCTCAGAAACGAAAGGACTTATAGGGTTGCGGTTTTCAGATTCCGTTACTGGAAGAAATTGCCTATCATCTACAGGTATTACATAGACACATTCATTATCAATAGTATAAAGTTTATCCATGCCAATATTTACAAATTCAAAGAGGGATAACTATTTTTTTTAAATGGAATGCCATATTTTTTCTCACATAGTATAATGCAAAGTTAAATTTCCTTTCGACTGATATAGAGGTGTTGGTATCTGTGAGCAGTAGTTTTTGAGAAATTTGCAGTTTTTTTGAAATTTTCAATAAACTCGCGTTATCACGTTGGCCGTTTTAAAGTTTGGCGATTTTATTTTGTTTTTTCGAAGAAATGTAAGTTTATTAATTATGAGTTAGGGCGTAGAAGTAGATGCAGAAGTTTTAATGCCAAATAACCAACTTAATTGTAAAAATAGTAATAATACTTACCTATACCTAAATAAAACGTAAAAAGTATTGGAAACAATTTATTATTAATAGAAATGATTTGTACTTTGGGTTTGAGCAATTTAGAGGCAAATACAATGCATACTTCGAGGTTTGAAAATTTCAAAAAAACTGCAAATTTCTCAAAAACTACTGCTCACAGATACCAACACCCCTATATCAGTCGAAAGGAAATTTAATTTTGCATTATCTTATGTAAGAAAAAATATGGCATTCCATTAAAAAAAATAGTTATCCCTCTTTGAATTTGTAAATATTGGCATGGATAAATTTTATACTATTGATAATGAATGTGTCTATTTAATACCTGTAGATGATAGGCAATTTCTTCCAGAAACGGAATGTGAAAACCGCAACCCTCTAAGTCCTTTCGTTTCTGAGATTTTTAAAATCGCGCCAAACACTGCAAACGTCAAATTTTCCAAGAAACCTGAAATAACTCCGGAAGGGTGTCCCAGGTCCAATTTAATGTTAATAAACTGACATTATTTTTTTATGGGGAATTCAAAAGTACAATAAAAAATAGGGTATTCCATTTAAAATAACGAAGTTAGGGTGCATTTCCGGTATAACCGGAAGTCCGCCATATTTGAAAATACTTTTACGTTATTCTACACTTAACCCCATACAACTTTTATTTGAAATATTTTTCTCTATCTTAAACTATGCGCGTATATGGCCGATTTCGGCCTAGTGACTCACCCTGTATATAAGAGGTGGGAGAAACACGTATGTGTTCAGATTAGTTCTTTGCGGTAAGTTGGGGTAAATCTCTTCTTCATTTATTTGATTACCACCAAGTATAATAATAGTAGAATATATCGAACCGTTGCATCAACAGAATATTAAATAGATATCATGAATCGTAAATCGCACGTGCACGCACAAATATAATATAAGATGGATTATTAAGCGTTGTTCTACAACAATCCCTTATAATCACCATAAGCGGCGTGGTCTAGTGCTCTAGATCATTGCTTAACATTCGGGAGGTCACCGGTTCGAACCACGGGTCCGGCTGCTCTGGTCCAAATTTTCTACGGTTTCCTTGGATCATTTAGGCAAATGTTGGAGCAGTAATATTCCACAGATAATGTATCACTTCTCTTCTGTCTTCATTTCGTCCGTCTTATCTTTCTCTCCCTAACCACACCACCCACCCATTCTCACGATTCCTGCAACGAGGCTGAAGAGGGCCTTACGCCTTACCCTCCGGCTTTGCACTACAGTGTATGTCGGAGGGACTGCCCGCCCACCAGCACGAGTAGCTGGTGGGAATGAAACACAAAAAAGTGTTTTTTTTATAAGCAAACGATCATTTAGTACAAACAGCGTGTGGACTTAATTTTTAGAATTTTGCCACTTATTGTAATCAATAATCCATTGAACGGTCTTTAATGGCAGTAAGTTAGTTGGTTAGTCGGTTCTGTCGAAGCTGTGTACGACGTTTTGATGAGAACCCTAGAGTTCGAAATCGTGATTCACGTCTGACAGTTTCGACAAAATACTGACCAAGAACATATTTTGGTTCTAAACGATCATTTACGTAATTATTTTATGGAAGGACTGGTAATGCAATCACATAGGAAGGTAATCACCTAATGTTTCTAGATATCTCACTGCCAAAAGCTAATCATTACTAAAACTAAAATACTTTTGGGTGTTTCATTCCCACTAGTGGGCGGACAGTCCCTCCGGCCTACACTGTAATGCAATACCGGAAGGTAAGACGTAGGGCGCCTTCAGCCTCCTTTCAGGAATCGTGGGAATGGGTGTGTGGTGGTTAGGGAAAAAAAGATAAGACGCACAAAATGAAAACAGAAGTAAGGTAGATTGTCTGTAGAATATGATTTGCCCAGAATTTGCCTAACTGATTCAATCACAGAAAACTTAGACCAGAGCAGCCGGACTCGGAATCGAACCGATGACCTCCCGAATGCTAAGCTAGTATCTGAACCACTAGACCATGCCGTTAAGTCAATCTTTACCTGTATCAAAATATATTCAGAAGGGCCACATTCGAGCACTTAATATTTGTGATGCATATTATTGTACATAAGACCTTATTGCATATAAACAAATAAAGAAAACACATTAAACGAAATCGATTTACTATTATTGTCTACATATATTTGTGATGGTATAACCCTACTCCCCAGTATTTCTGCAAAACGATATTTACCTACTACTGAAACTAAACTGAAGTAATTAATGGATTAGACAACTGTATGACCGCAGTCAAAGGCTCCCTTTACACCTCAGTACTTTGAACATCGTCATTTCTAAACAACTGCTGTATCACGCCAGCTAATAGTCTAAGTGGCGTCCATAAATCTCATCACATTAATTACTTTTGAATCAACATCAATTACGAAACAGCAACATTGCATAAAACAATCAGTTAAATAATTACTAATGAAAACTCAACGAATAACTGATCGTGATTACAGGGAACAATTGGTAAAAAAGCACAAATACGGTTCTTACAATTTCTCCACAAAATAGTAACACAAGTTCATACACCTACAAATGCTAAATTTAATTTATTATACAAAGTGTTAAAAAATATATATATTTTCAAGTCTTAATTTTCCAAATTTCACTCTTAACAGAACAATTTTGCCTTTCCAATTTCACTCTGTTCGGATTTATCTTTTTATTTTTTGTTTGTAATTTATTGGCCTTGTCAGTCACACATTTTTTACTTCTCAAATTTTTGTTGTATTGTCATGTGCATTTGCTGTCCGTTTCTTTCTTCTGCGATTTATGGTTTTATAATAGTATGTATCATATTTTTTCCCTTTATTTTAGTATTGCCGTTTCCTATTGTATTATTTTTTCTTTGTGTTCAAATGTGCTTCTAGACTTTAAGTTAGTTTATAGATTTATTGGGGGTAATTTGTTAACCCATCGGTCCATTTCGAGGACGTAGATGATGCACCGACACATAGATTACAATGTTGCATTTTTTGTGTTTTACGTTTTCCCTCCTTCTTGTTTGTTTTGTTGTTTCAAGTGTCGGTGCATCGGAACCACCCCTCCTCTAGGGGCGGTTCTTACATTCATATATAGTTAATAGAATACAGTAATATAGTTAACTTAATATAGATAACACAGTTGTTACAGTAAGATCAGTTCAATCAATTCATTCATTCAAAAATTAGATAAAAACATCAAACGTTTAGGAGAGATCATCTTTAGTACATTTAACATATAGCACAAATAAAATCAAGATCTCTCTAAACGTATAGTATTAATAACATATAGTTCAATCAATTCATTCGTTCAAAAATTAGACGTTTAGGAGAGATCATCTTTAGTACATATAACATATAGCACAAATAAAATCAAGATCTCCATAAACGTATAGCATTAATAACATATAGTTCAATCAATCCATCATAATCATTTAATCTTCGTAAATAAGTAGCAGTCACGACGTTCATGTCAAATTAGTGTATATAGTTGTAAATAGTTGGGTGTAATAAACAATTAAAACACGAAGTCCGTTTATTGCACCGATTCCCCCATAGGAATCAAAAGAAGTGGCACATCTGTGCACCGATGAAATAATTCATTTCATCATCTAATTATACACACTCTATTCGTTTTAACTTCTTCAAAAATCCTTCTGGAACTTTTCTTATTGTATCCTTAGTTGGAGTAGTAGAAAGTGACCCTTTTATGCGTCCTATCCATTTTGACTTTTTCACACATCTTTCTTAAATTCCTGATATCCTTACTTCGAATAACGCCAAACTAAAATCCTCAGAAGTGGTTCCCCTACTTCTTTCATTCCATAACTTGAGATTTATTAAACCTAATTATCCTAACAGTCCTTAACAACTTTCTCGCTATATTCAACTTATCATTATTCTTCCATTTTTTTTTTTAGATTTCATCTTTGTGCACATATTTTTCCCATATAAATAGCGTACATAAATGTAATAAACAATACACACACACCCGCGTGTTTCTTTAATTGTGTCTTTCACAACCCAAACAACCAAACAACGAAAAAGACAATTGTGCCCGCATCGTAATTTTGTACAAACACCAACCATCGAGCTTGTAATTGAACCAGTTCGCACAACACTTACATGAGAAAAATGCACCAGGAATACCTACACAGTTCCTTGACGTTATTATGAAATGGAACTCTCATTCATAGAAGTAGTGTTCCTCCTCCGTCTCCTCTACCATCTACCTGTTCCATTTGTTCAATATGTTGGCGAAGCATTAATTATATTTATATTATTTTCAATAGGAAAATTTTTTTCTATTCGCGAGTATTTCGACTCCCAAACGGAGTCAAAGAACGAATTAAATTATCTGAGATACCTATAATTACATATTATAAAATTCATGAGAGATTATGTGAGCACCGATTATACGACATCCGGCACATATTTTCATTCATACTGTCTCATATTACTACGGGCAGTTAAACTCAAACATATGTTATACAGCATATCAACTTAGTCATAACTTACATTCACTCTATTTGCCTGCAGTGAAAACAATATAATAAACCACAAATATCGGGCGTAGCTTACATCATATTTAATAAATAAATGTGAATTTAAATACAAGATCTTGACAACTCACTTAGCTGTTCCGTGGTAGCATCTGCGTGGTTTTTTATTGTTTGCTGTGCTTTTGTATTTAAAATACGAGCCATGTTTTTTAAGTAAGTACCGTTCCGAAATTAATAAAAAACGTGCAAAGATATCTTAATAAATTTACCTTCATCTACTTTTCTACGTAATTTCCTTCAATATTGAGGCACTTATCATAACGTTTGACCAGTTTTTGAATACCCTTCTCATAGAACTCTGCCGCCTGACTTGTTAACTGTTAACCACTGCATCACAACTGTTTTGACTTCGTCATCGTCTTGAAGACGCTGACCACCCAGATGTTTCTTCAAGTGCAGGAACAAATGGTAGTCACTAGGCGCCAGGTCAGGGCTGTACGGAGGATGATCTAGAGTTTCCCAGTGAAAAGATGTGATCTTTTCGTCCACTTTCTGCACCAAATTTTCATTAACAACTGAAAGACGCCCACTTCGTTATTCGTCATGCACGTTTGTGCGACCATCTTTAAATTCTCTCACTCACTTCCTTACCATTCCATCACTCATAATGTTTTGTTCGTAAACTGCACAGATCTCACGATGAATATCAATCGGTTTTAGTCCTTTTACACTAAGGAATCGTATAACAGCCCGGACTTCTCACTTTACAGTCGGCGGGACTCACGATTATCGAATGCATCTTAAACACTCTGTAAACAAGGGCTAATCAGACTGTAATGGCATCAGTGCGTAGGTGAGAGATGCATGTACTCAGTGCTCATGCGCGGAACACTGACGGCAGCGCTGCGGCGGCAGAATATCAAAACAGTACTTACTTAAAAAGCATGCCTCGTACGTTCTTCTCAGAACATGAGGAGTATTTGTACATATGCCATTCCCATCTGGGGATGCGCAACTCCCCGCCGCCTTCAGATTCTACAAGGCACATACATGCGGATCCTTTGCTCCGCACTAGACTATCCCTGGTTCGTCAGAAATTCACAAATTTTGAAAGAAACCAGTTTCCCTTCACTCCCCGAAGCTGCACTCAGTTTCGCAGCGAGCCTTCGCACTTCAGTGACGGGTCACCCGAACCCGTCCGTCTCGGCACTTTCTGCCATTGTCCCCAAACCAAATGACCGTTTTAGAAGGCCTTGTCACCTTCTAGAATGAGCAGCCACCCTCCACCCGCTTACCGCCAGAAATCTAGTTTCGTTTTTAGCGCGAGTGCCCACCCAACCATCTGTGGTAAGCCACCGAAAACCCCCTGCGACTCCTCCCACCCCTCCTCCAAACCCAATCCCTTTTTCCCTTCCCTTTCTCCCAGGGATGTATAACCTTCGGGTTGAGCTCCCTTCTCGAGGAGGGGTTTTAGTCGGTAGGGACTACGGTGAATCCGACACTACCCTCTCGGGGGTGTCTTTTGAAGATTTCCCCTCCTCGAGGTTAATATAAACAAAAAAAAAAGTTCTTCTCAGAACGATTCCTTGTTAACACGTACATTTGTACAAATTCTACTCAGTACTGTATAGATTGCTTCATACAGACCATGTTGATGACGTACACGCAATATCTCAGAGTCTTCATAATAGATAAATTATATTCAGTCGACAATTGTTTAAACATTTCCCTGGCGATACGTATTAATTATTTAAAAATAATAAGAAAACGATTTTGCATGTGTCTCATAAAAACAAGGTGCCATTTCTCGTAAAAATTCCGAAAGCAATAATTTGCAATTTTAATGTCTCCATCGACTTGATTTGGAATTAATAAATTCCTGTTTTTATTTATAAATATTCCAACGTCCTTTTTACCATACTGATTGAAACGATAATAATTATCGTGATTGAAGTGTTATTTAAGAAATTATATGCAAATGGGTGCATTCGAGTGGTAGCGGTTTATATGGTAATTTCGACCGCGGATACAATACGCATACGACAAAGTCTACGAGTTAATACGTTATTTAATTCATACATACATTTATAACAATCCATCTCTATACATATTCATAACGTACATAAGTAAAAGCAGTTTGTAAAGTTACAAGAAGAAAAATTACAAATTCCTTTTGCCCTCGGCAATATATAATCGATCGACTTGTAGTTTCCGTATCCCTTCCAAACCACTTAATACTTCATTTAAATTTAGCAATGAATAATAAATAACGGTGGTCACGTTGCAGCTCTACAACGTGAACTTTTTAAAAATTATTATTCAGATTGTAAACTTTATTATATAACGAAGCTCCTTATAATATTAGGATGTGAAAAACCGAGCGCAACAATAATATAAGTTGATATCAATCCAACAAACATAAATTGAACAATGTAACACTCACTTGAATATATAAATAACAAATGTTCACCTACTCATTCAATAGATGTTAATCAGTATGATGATCACTCGCTAGATATCCCTTTTATTTTCCAGCACCTTTATTAAAATATCAAAAGAAATATGTGTGAGTACTCAAGCATACCTTTACTTAGCTTTTATTATGCATCGAACTGTAAATAAGGCCTTATTGCAACATAAATAAGTATGAAAGAAATACATTGACCGCAGCCAATCATTACTGTAATCATTTACTTTGCATTTATGATGCTGTAATCCTACTCTTGGGAAAGGGCAAGCATCCTGCTCCCGCACTACCTCTGCAAGAGAGATTTCTCTGCCCAAAAACTGGACTGAGGTCCTTAATGAGTTAGATAACTGTACAACCACAGTCTACAGTTCTCATTGCTCCGCAGCGCCCTAAAACCTCAGCCCCTAACAATAATAACGACTGTGTCACTGCAGCTAACAGTCTAGGTAGCATCCCTGTATATATCTTCATTAATTACTTTTGAATCAATATAAATTAATCAATTAGCATCATTTCACAAATCAGTCAGTTAAATAATTATTAAAATGCTTGAAGTACTCAGTGAACAACTCACCTGAATCCAATAATTTCATATATTTGCAATGGCACACCCGAAAAACTCAATTGTCACACACAGAATGATAATTTAATAAATGAAATTGTCCTGTTGGGAATCCCCGACTAAATATAGTTCATAATGGTATCATAGTTACTGCAAAGAAATTCACGTTCGAACTCGCGTCGATCGAAACATGTTTTTATTTATAATATAAACAAATAGATATAAAATGTTACATATAATAAAATATACACCTTACAATAACGTACATGTTATAGATATGTTATTACTATCCTGCATGTATGTTTGATTGCAAATATCCATCTTGTTTTGAAAATTTCTGTGGCGCAAGTTGTACAGAGTTAGTTGATATAGCTATGACAGCCCATCCCACAAGGGAATCCAACCCAATACGGATTCCATACATAAAAGAAAATGATTATTACACCTAAATGCAACTACAATAAATCGCTCTTTCAAAATGCAGCACCTCAATTCGCTCTACAGGTTCACCAAAACAAAAAATTTAGTCGCCAAAAGCTACAAAGCTGCACATCTGCCAAAAGAATTAGATATTTATGTACCTAATTACAAACATATATTAATGCAATAATTTATTGTATCTGACGCTGATGTGCTTGTTGATATCGTCTTTTTCCGGCCGTCCTATGCGAAATATTAAAGCAAGGAAATTCTCAGTCTTTGGCCGAACGCGTTACGAAATGCTTAACTGGGCCAGCAGGACATAGCATAATATGCTCCGCTTTTGCACTAGGCAAACGTAATATTTTCGATGAGAACACGCTGATGATGCATAATAGACGTAAATTTTACGTATGCGGTACTTAGCAATAGGTTTTTAAATTAGTAATTTTTATTTATCCAGAGTAGGGATTACGAACTCTCGATTTAAATATAGTCAAAGAATAGTGAATATCTTCTTCAACACCTGTAATGTATGTGGGCTGTGGAGAGTATAAGCTGGAAGAGTTGTATGTTTATGTCGTCGTATTGTAACGTTCGGGGCTTCGACAATCAAAACTCGAAGACTTTTAAACAGGAACAACAATTTATTTATACTAATATTAATTAACTTAACTTTACTACCAATTACACTATTTCTTTAGGTACAGTTACTGTCTGTATAGCACTTCTCACTTTTCTATTTATTTGCTACGCGTCTCGATTTATTTCCCACCTTATTTTCACGACCGTCAATTTATATCTGAACTCTTCACGACCATCAATTTATATCTGCATTCTTCACGACCATCAATTTATATCTCAACTGAACTGAACTGAACTTCTGAACTGAACTCGGCGATCGTCTTTCCGCTTATATTCCGTTCCGTTAAATTTCCGGAACGCTCCCGAGAAACATAGAAAAGTCGGGACCATTTTATTTTTCGCCGAAATATCGAACAAGTTTCCGCGAAACACAAATACACTAAAATGTCCTCATTTATTATGCACACACTTGCAGTTATGATATACACGTCGCGGCTCGGCCGCGATCGGCTCGCTCACATACGTGGGCACTCGAACGCACTCAAGCAAATACGCACTCGTTACAGTATTAATATTTGATGTCGTTGCGTCGTGTGCAAATATATATTAACGTGATATATTTGAAGAATTTTTAGTAGGGGTAAATTTTAAATACATTAATGCGATATTAATTATTGAATTAATTTGTATCCACTACAGGTTATCTCATACAATGAGGAAAAATTTGTTACTGCTGTCACACTCTCGCCGGTTCTCGAACCCGAGATCTTTGGCTTTATGCGCCGTTCATCGTTGTTATTGTTGTCACCTCTCGTAGCTTAGAGGCAAATGCATTGGCGCGTAAAGCCAAAGATCCCAGGTTCGAATCCCGACGAGGGTGTGACAGTAGTAACAAATTTTTCCTCGTTGTATGAGGTAATCTGTAATGGATACAAATTAATTCAATAATTAATATCGCATTAATATCATAGTGTTATTGGTCAAGGTGAAGAAGTACCTCATCGGGGATGTGTGCGAATATAAGAATGGGGTATTGTGTAAGGAAGGAATAGATGTAAGATTATTCTTAAGAAATATTTGTTCTAACGTAGGAAGTGTTCCTTTTCGGTTCGATACAATAGTAACAATCCAGCTATGGATTTAGTTTATGATTTGCTTTATTGAAGAGATTTTTCAAAATTCTTGTAAAAATCAGATGTTTGGCGTTGTCCAATAGTACTATTGAAAATACAGGTGTCAACCGCGGAAAAGCATATAAAAGCCAATTTAATAGAGAAAGTTATCAAGGAACAATTACATTTGTGAATGCAACAAAAAATGCAATATGTTGTTTTCGCTATTTACTTTTTGGCGGCGATAAAGCACAGACGCATGGGTGAGCAAATATTTGCAGAACACCCATTTCACTTCATCACTTTAAAAAAATAAATGTGCGAAGTATAATTATTTTCTCGTTACTACATAGATATATGTTATCTTGATTGGGAAAAGCAAATGATCAAGTTGTACAAGTAACTGCATAAAGACAGTGCACGTTCCAGTTTAGTAATGTATCCCTTAGAGCTATTTCAGAGAAGTTTATCAACTTTCAAGCTGTTTGATATCTACGATAAGTTGATAAATTCAACCCTGCTGGGGTCCCTTCATGTTCACGTCGCCCTCCCAGGTGAGGGTTAATCAGCATTTCGTGCTGTTCCCCTTAATAAGCAGATGTAAACAGTTTGCTCCTGGGACATATTAATTTCCTCGGTAACTAAGAAATAGGTACCTTGCTTACCTACCTATAAATACCTTGGTTCTAACATAATTTCTAATGCTCTCGACTAATTATTGCGCGGGTAGAGACGGGTAACAAGATGGTCAATCAAAATATAATGAAACTTGGTTATAATGAACATCCACGATCTACGGGAAAGAACAGTTTGTTTGTTGTCAAAGATATATTCATATCGAATGAACAGCAATTCTCTAAATAGAAATACAAAGACTACTAATAATAAACTATTCTTGATAAAGGTCGTCCGGTCGAAACGTATGTCGAGCTTTTGGAGATATATCAAAACAATCCTTTTTCGTCTATATATTAAGGATCACAGATCCCATATTTCGAATGCTTCCTACACAGTAGGCACAGCGCACCGAAAGCCATATCCCACAACCTGTTTCGACCTATTGGGTCTCATCAGGTGGACGCTGACAGAAAGGCCTTTACAGGCTATATTATAAATATAAATATAAATATGTAATCAATAGAAACAACTACTCCGAGGGCTAATACCCCTACCGACATTGAATACACTAATTCCGAACGATTATTAAACGAAGATATATAGACGAAAAAGGATTTTAATACCTTCGTTTTTTGGATATGTTATCTTCGTCATATAATCGTTCGGAATCAACAGTGTAATTCAATGCCGGTAGGAGTATTAGCCCTCGGAGTAAAACGAAGAGAAATAGAATTGTTGAGTAAAATGACTTTGGTCCTAACTCAAACTCGCTCTTGTCAATTTCCGTTTTAATACATTTTTTTATTTGTTGTATTGTAGGTTTTTCATCGAAAAATATAATATTTACAATGTTCTCTAAGAATTTCTCATAAATTACCCAAACAAGACTCCATCGAGTATATGGTTAGATAGGCACTGTCATTCTTGTATGGATAATCTGATTTTGGTCGTTTGAAACGATACAATAAAAGAAATATGCATGCATGTGTAAAATTTTATATCTACACTATTTATAGAGAACAGTTATATACAATATGGATTTAGATGGAATAAGGATTTGGTTGATTGAATTTTAATGAATTAACTGATGTTGTCCTTCTTCGGGTGTACAGTCAACGGCTATTACAAACATCCGGATAATTTCAACAGGAAGGAGGAGACCCTTAGACTGAATCAGATCTGGAACCCAATTCTTAGGAACGCACGAACCATACCAATCGACACATCAAAATCTACTGAAGCGGAACAAGCTCCGCCCCCTACCCACAGACATAAATACCATCTGCGTAGGAGAAAGGAACAGTCTACAACCAATAGCGAAAATGGATAGACCTCTGAAGAAGCTCGCCACTCGTGCTAGCGAAACGTTAGAAAGCAATTCCAACCGACGACGGCCTGTACACCCGAAGAAGGACATCAGTTCATCAACTGGCCGCGAAAGCCTTAATAAATTTAATGAATGTGTTAGAGTGAGTATGAATTGATAATTGTACTTTCCGTGTTATAGATGCTTGATGCGATATTCGTTGTGTGATTGCCTTTGCATATTTGTCATGTGATTGATTGATTCTTGAGTGATGTATTACTGCAGTCACATATTTTTGTAGGTTACAGTGGTGGTTTAATTTAAGTTTAACATATCGGACATCTCAGGATTCTCGTGTAGGTTCAAGTGGAGCACAAACTCGTCTGTTTGTGCTCTTGTGAATTTTTCTAACGGTGGTAAGCCTAGGTCACGTTGAATTTGTTTATTTCTTACATACCACGGGGCTCCAGTGGTGCACCTGACGATTTTATGATAAAGTAGTCCATAAATTGTAGTGGATGGAGAGTGCTTGCAGATGATGGAACTATAAGTAATGATAGGTCTGATGTAAACTGTGTAAATTCTTAGTTTGGTCTGGATGCTTAGTTTGTTATTCTTGCATATCAGTGGGTAGAGTAGTTTTAGAGCTGCTGTGCCTTTTCCTCTTGTCTCTGTGATGTGTTTGTTAAAGTTGAGTTTGTTGTCAAGGGTGATGCCGAAGTATTTGATTTATTTCTTGAAGTGTATTTTTCTACTCTTGAAGATGTTGTCGGTGCTGCGGGTTCCTGCTCTTCTGTCGAAGGACAGTGCTTCCGTTTTGTTTTCGTTGGTATTGATTCTCCATGCTTTTAGCCATATTTCGAGTTCCTGGAGGTAAGATGGCGTTGCAGATTTCTGAGAGAATGTTGGGGCCTTCAACTGGTAAGTCTTTGAGGGTTTTGTTGGTAATGTTGTCTTGTCCGGGTGCTTTTATGTTGTTTCTGCTATTTATGATTTCTTGTAGTTCTTGAGGAGTTGTAGTGACTTCAGGATCTTCCAGTTCTTTGTTAATTAAATTGTAATCCAGGTTGTTGATGTGTAGTTCGTAGCTGATGGGTAGGAGAATGTCGTCTACTGGGTTCGGTTTGATGCTGGCTAGGAGTTCGGCTTTTTCATCATTTGTGATGGCTGTGGTGTTGTCGATTTTGAGAGGTTGGATGTCGTTTTTCTTTTTTTTTAAATCCTCTGGCAACGGAATTCAGGGTGACTTCGGATTGTTCGGCTTCGTTGAGCCTTTTGTTCCATGTTATGTTGTGGATGTCTTTTAGACGGTTCGTGATTCTGTTTCGTATGGTTTTATCCTGTGGGCTGTGTTTGTAGATATTTCTTTCTTGCACGAGATTTTTCCTTGATTAGGTACTTTATATCGCTGGGGATATATGGACCACTAATTTATTTGTTGCAAGTGTGTTTGTATTGTTCGATTGTGTCCTTGATGATCGTTTAGAATTTTGCTGCTGTTTGATCCAGAGTAAGGTTTACGGAGTTTTGTTTGTAGGCTTTCCTTGTATGTTGATGGTTTTTATCAGGATGATTTTTTTTTCTCTTTATGATCTAATTTGGAGTATGATTGGATTGTGATCCGAAGTTGGGCCGCTGTCTTGGATGAAGTTTATTTGGAGGGGTAGTGCAATGTTTTTGACTAAGGCGATGTCCAAAATGTCAGAAGTTCTTGTAGGTATGTGGTGATGTGTGGGTTCAGATGGAGCGATGATCATTAGTTGATTTTGGTCTGAATATTGCTTGAGATGTTTCCCTCTGATGTTATCGGTCCTAGTAGACTAGTGGTGATTTTTACTGTTAAGGTCGCTTCTAAAGAAAAGGCGCGTAATGTTTCACCTTTTCCCGGTGTACTGCCGTACCACATTAATGAATTAAATCTCCAAGTGGTTGTAAAGCTTTAATTGATAAAAAGTAAACGGATATTTAAAAATGATATCCAAAATTTTTTAACTATCGTAGAAATTAACAAAACTGATAAACTAATACTAACAAACGAAAATATAAACGAGAGAAAAAAATAGGTGACGACCGATGACTTGTTACAGTTTTTTAGACCTTTAAGATAATAATTATAAAATGTGTCGGCATGTTGCTTAAATACACATGACAATTACGCCGGTCATCGTACTAACATCTGTGTAGAAAAATGCCTTCCTGGAAGACCAGATGAAGGTACCAGAGGCAGGGTTGTAAACTGACCCATGCGGTCGGAACATGCACATGAGTAACTATCTATATCATAAATTTAAAAATGTACCGAACAATGAAACTTTATTTATAATTCTCCCTAAATAAGTCTTTGAGAGAACCGAACATCGCCAATCAGGATTTTTGATGCGTTGCCGCCTGTGAGTTTGTTCATTCCTTCGACATGGAGTGGAGGTTGGTCGAGCTTTTTCGGAGGGTAGTACACGCTATCCCGATGTTTTTTATTGTGAGTTGTATTCCTGTGGCTTCGATCGTGTTGTCCTTTGGGGTTTGTCTTAATGGAGCGTGTTTTATGGAATTCTTTATGTATAGTACTAAGCCGCCACCTACACTCCGGATACAGTCGCTTTTGTAGAACTTGTAGTTTGTGACGGTTTTAGGAATGTTTACCCAATACACATGATGTCGATGTTGTTGGAGTGTACGAATTTCTTCATTATGTTTATATTACCTTTAAGTGATTGCGCGTTCCACTATGCGATCTTTAGTTTGGCTGGTATTCTTTTCGTGGTGTTATTCATAAATTTGCTTGTTGGATAAGTTGTTTAGTTGTGCTTATGAATTTTGATGTTTGTTTTGGAGAATGATTTAAATGGCTATACTGTATGAACATTTCCCCGATGATCTTAGTGATATCTTCCTTGTTTGTTTTGTGGTTCTCACCTCTCGTGATTTGACTGTAAGTAGGGTTGAGTGGTTTGTGCTTCATTGGTTCATCTGGTTTTTTGTTGTTAGGATTTTCTGGACAGTTCGGTGTTCTCCCGAGCAGTTTGCGCATTTGGCCGATGTGGTAGGTGGTTTCGTACACAGGTGGGTGGAATGGTTACTGATGCACTTCAGGCATTTGTATTCTGCCTTGCAGCTGGCCTGAGAGTTGCTGAAGTTTTGACAGCGATGAAATTGTCCAGATGTTTGTTTTTTGTAGAGGCTTTCTACGGTTATGTCCAGGTTGCAGCATCGTTTTAAGTTCTATATAGATTTGTAGTTTTTGTCGATTTCTATCTTGTTTGCAAGTTGTAAATAGTTTTATTTCACTGGGACATTGCGTACTCCGTCCCAGTGAATTGTGTACTCTTATAAAGTGATGTAAGTACTATAGATTTACTAGGACATTGCGTACTCAGACCTGAGTAAATCTTATTGTACTTAGTGAAACGTTTAAAAACTTACTCTTTGTAGGTTGCTAGAGGACTTCTTAAACGATTTTTATGAACGTTATGTTCAAAGAATGGAAGAAGTAGGGGAAGTTGGGCGTTTTTCGAAGTATAGATACCTGGAATTTAGAGAAAGTGACCGTGACGTAGGTAATTGGCGTAAAAAAGTGAAAATGGACCGAATGTAGAAAAGGGTCACTTTCTACTGGCGAGGGTGAATGGGTGCGGTCGTGAAGATTCGAATAACACCAATTACAGGTACAATAGAAAAGGTTAGAAACGGATTTGTAAAGAAGTTAAAAAGAATAGAATGAAATTGAAAGAAGAAACTATTATATTAAAAATACAAACGAAAAGTGAAATTTGAAATATATAGAGATAAATATTATTTATGATTGTGACGAAGAGTACAAAAAAATAAAGCTTGTAAACTCAAGAAATAGAAATGTGAAGAATTACACACGCGAAAATACATAAAAAATGAGCAACGAAACAGAAATACATAAACTTAGATACGTAATATAAAAAAGACATTTTTACAAAATATACAAAATTGACATATTAACTTACAACCCTGGCAGAGGCAAGTGTGGCAATAAACCCCTCAAGATTAATAATAGTATTAATGTTGGCTCCATATACTTTAACATTTCAATTGCGCTTCAGAATGGTATCAATACCTTAGACCTTATAATTTAGACCATTGATGCGTTAGAAATGATCTTGATATTTAAAAAAAGAAGGAATTAAAATACAATATTCGTCTAAATATTAAGATCAAAGATCTCACATTTGGAACGCGTCCTACCAAGTAAGCTCAACGAACCGAAAGCCATATCCCACGACCGGTTTCGACCTAGCGGGTCTGGCAGAAAGGCCTTTACAGGCTATATTATAAATATAAATATGGAATCAACAGAAACAACTACTCTGAGGGCTAATACCCCTACCGGCATTGAATTACACTGTTGATTCCGGTGTATTCTTACACGAAGGTATGACATATTCAAAAAAGAAGGAATTAAAATCCTTATTCGTCTAAATATGGCGTTCGGTTCGTTGTGCCTATTTTAATTCCTTCTTTTTTGAATATGTTATATTTTCGTCTAAGAATCCATCGGAATCAACAGTGTAATTTAGTGCCGGTAGGGGTATTAGCCCTCGGAGTAGTTGTTTCTGTTGATTCCAAATTTATATTTATATTTATAATATAGCCTTACAGGCCTTTCTGCCAGCGCCCATCTGATGAGACCTGATATTTGTTTCTAAAAATGCTGTGTAATATCATTTTGTAGATCTGCTGATTCAATAAAGTTCATTAATAATGAAATATTTTGACGAATTTTTTAGTAGGGTAAATTTGAAATACATTAATACGATATTAATTATTGAATTAATTTATACCCACTACAGACTACCTCATACAATGAGGGAAAAATTTGTTGCTGACGACAGCAAACATTGTATGAGGTAGTCTATAGCAGGTATAAATTAATTCAATAATTAATGTCGTATTAATGTATTTACAATAAAGTTCGATTATATTTTTTCATACTGACAGTATTCTGCGTATTCGTAAGGTATCTAATATGGGTATCATTTTTGAACGCATTGTTAAGGGCCTGCAAATCTTTAGGACTCCTTAAGAGGAATTATAAACATTTTCTAAACATAAAACCAATTATGCATTGATACAAAATGCTGGTTCTCCCACCTTTGGTTTATAAATCTGGAAGAGCTAGGTTTCTGGATCAGTGACTTCGTCTACAGTATGAAATGTTAACGACCATCAGAATTACGAACATGTGTCAAAAATAAAAAAAATAATAATAAAAAAGGTTAAGGAACAGTTTTTTTTTTAATTTTAGATGTTACAGATTATCGAGGTAGGAGGTTCCATTGTAGTTGTTGTAAACAGTTGTTATTCTTCTAATTTCTAATTAGCTTGTTGTGCGATATATGTGTCACAATTTGCGAACGATATCGCGAATGCGTGACCCTTTACATCACTGTTGTCTTGCTTAACATGTTTCCCATATGTATACGCGATTTTATATTTCAACGACACGGTTGCAGTAGCAGTAGCAGCGGTGCCATTCTGTTTTAATAATTATTATCGTGCCAGTAACGGTTCATAAAGCATGCATGTGGTCGTGTAGTCGCAGTGCAACGATACCCAATAACAGATTTATACGCAGGGCTTGCCTGCAAACCGGCAGGGAACCTTATAATTTATGAATTATTCGGAGATTTTCGCAAAGATATTTGCCGTATTCCACGCGAAATCGTTACGAGTGTTGTTGTTATTGAATAACGCTAATCCGTGTTGGCAGTATTTAATATTTTACTACTGTCGAGGGTTTATTTGTAAATTTTTAATTTCTGTTTCCTTATTTCTTACTAAAAAGAGTTTGTTGGCGTGTTACAACTAACTGAATTAAATCCGCTTATACTAGACGTCAAGACACTAACCAGAAAGAGGTTTCATTATGATTAATGGTTTAGCCTACACGAATTTAGTAACATAGTACTAACAGTATATCGAAATCAACTGATATTTACTGCAAATTGTAGTATTTCATTTGTTTAACAAGGGCCCTACGAATATATCAAGTTGACAAACTAATTCTACGATACACCATGTACTAAGCGAAAGGCACACAAACCAAAATAATTAACAGCATTTAATTCTTGGTCAGAAATTTAGCGAAATTAACAGATGTTATCGCGATTTCGAACTAATTAGTTCTCATCAGTTAGAACACCATAAGTAGCTTCTATAAATAGTAATTTCGACAAATTTCTAACTAAGAACTAAACGTATTTTTGCAAGAATTTATAATAGAAAAATTAAACTCTTACAAGTACAATGTAAGCTCTTTATATCAAAAACTCCCTATAAGATAGACTCTCTGTAAAGAAATAGTACGCGTAATTTATATTGTAGATAGAAACTACAAAATAAAAATAAATATAAATATAAATATGAAATCAACACAAATAACTACTTTGAGGGCTAATACCCTTACCGGTATTGAATTACACTGTTGATTCCGATGGATTCTTAGACGAAGATATAACATATTTAAAAAAGAAGGAATTAAAATCCTTATTCGTCTAAATATTAAGATCAAAGATCTCACATTTGGAACGCGTCCTACCAAGTAGGCACAACGAACCGAAAGCCATATCCCACGACCGGTTTCGACCTATCGGGTATTAGCCCTCGGAGTAGTTGTTTCTGTTGATTCCATATTTATATTTATAGTTATATTTATAATATAGCCTGTAAAGGCCTTTCTGCCAGCGCCCACCTGATGAGCCCCGATAGGTCGAAACCGGTCGTGGGAAATGGCTTTCGGTTCGTTGTGCCTACTTGGTAGGACGCATTCCAAATGTGAGATCTTTGATCTTAATATTTAAACGAATAAGGATTTTAATTCCTTCTTTTTTGAATAGAAAATAAAAACATAAACACAAGTATAATATTTATAAAAAACTGTCATGGTCCATAACAACAAGTTTCAGTATACTATAGCCGAAATTTTGTTGTAAAGGAAACCGTAGTGAGCGGATTTTACTGTTATATTGTGAAACCAAATGAATATCTGCAACAAATTAAATCCTTATGTTAAGAATGGAATACAATAAAAGATGTGAGTAGACGAATGTACTGACAAAAGATAATTTAACAATAAAACAGAGTAGAGTGATGTTAAAAATGTACTTTTTGTTTTTCTTGTTTATTGTTCAATTTTAATAAAAAAGTAATTGAAATGATTGTTCATTTGAAACAACATCGAACCGACTTTATATATAACTAATAACATTATTTTTATTTTACAGACAAACTAATTAACTACTTGGAACAGTTAAAACTCTGGAGTTATGGTACAACTATAATATAATATGGTAAGTCTATTATATATTTTCTTCTGGTAATTTGAGAAACATACGTGTTATATTCTAATGAATATGTTTGGAAATAACAAATTTGTTTTGTCGTCTTGGAAATGTGTTACCCTATTCAAATAGATTTCTACTTATTTAAGGTAATATTATTAACTTCTGAAACTAATTAAACGACTAACTGAATATAGTAAACTTTATTAGAATCAAAACATATGTGAGAGATCGATGGCTCTGCAGTTATATTTATAACCTCTTATAAGATAAGATACGGTCATTATCATATCATTATTAGAGTGTTGAAATTTTTATGAGTTATAGTCAAGTCTTAAGGCTAACGTCATGGCAAACGTAAACTTCATAATTTATTTAGGGCGTTCAAAAAAGAAAATTAAGCTTCAAATACGTATAACTTCATTTTTTCAAACGGGATCTACCATATTTTTTCTTATCTTTGATATATGCTTATTCGATACAATAATAATAAGAATTTGTAGAACCAATATCTATTAAACACCGTACAGAGAATAAGAGGAATAATATGGTGAAACGAAGGCCGAATTAGAACTGAAGATGTTTAAATTTAAATAATTTAGGAAAATTATGAAGGTGGAACTAAGGGTTGCAGATAAAAGTAAGGAACCAATATAAAAATCTATAATTTCTAGAATTAATACGTAGAGCCCAAATCACCGGAGTAATACACCATTAAAAGGGAATTAAGACAGGTACGGAATCACAGACATTATGCACTTTGTAAATAGAATAGAAATATTGCAAGAGGTTATAGGAAAGTACAGAGGTAATAAAGTTATTTGTAAAGAGAAGAATAGGTAGAGAAGTTACATATGCATGGTGTTATACATGTCTTTCGATTCCTTTTTTATGAATGAGAAAAATAAAACTCATAAAAAGTTTCACTAAAAATTTACTTCGAGAACCTCGACAAATTTGTTTCGACCTAAACGAGGTCATTTAGAGAGGAATACTAAAATATTACTAAAATTTACAATTAAAACTATACTTAAATACTATTACAAATTAAATAACAGGAGAGGGGAATCATAAACAGACTTTTCTAACTGACTATTGACTAAATTTATTCTATTATATAAGGCCTTTTTAATTTCTAATGTCTAAAAGATATAACTTTTTACTTTTAGGGACATTCGAGTGTAAAACTTTAACATTCGACTCGTCTAATGAATGGTTAAACATAATGCAGTGCTCCGCCATACCACTGGAGTTGGTTTTATTGTTTTTTATAGCTGCCGAATGTTCTTCTACACGTTTGTTTATTTTTCTACCTGACTGACCAATATACGTAGCATCACATTATTTACAAAAAATCTGATATACACCACTTCCCTCACTAGGTCTTTTTTCGATACATTCGTCTGTTTTCAATTGTTCTATTTGATTTTTTTTTAATAATTTTGGAATTTTTTCAAATAAGACAATGGGAAACATCCGAATGTATCAAAATAAGATAAAATGGGAATCGAATGACAATAAAATCTAATAGGTGCCATTTTAAAAAATGAAGTTATTTGTTTCTTCTCTAACCGCCCTGTATAAATTATGACGCTTAATTTTGGCGTGATGGTAGCCTTAAAACGTGACTGTAACTAGTAAAATTTCAACACTCTAAGTCATTTTTTATGGAAGTTATGATTTTTTTATATTTTGGATTGCGGTAGCTATCTTTTTTCTATGAATTAAATTATTTCTGAAACTATTGACCGTAGGCGTACAAGTTGATTATCAAAGTTGCTTTACGATTTTATATTTCTTACGAATTCGTCATAAAACATATACCATTCCCTTTAAAATAGCGAAGTTAACATCAACTTCCTGTATAATCAGAAGTGGCAGACAGTTAAAATTTTAGATAAGAAGCTCATCCTTGTTAACCCCTACTCCTAAATTTTCAAATCTCTAACACGCCTAGTTTTCCTAAAACGTCTAATGTACCACTCAGTTTAAATAATCCTGTGTATCATGAATGAGTACGTACTGCCATTGTTTTGTATTCAATTTAGTTAGGGTGTTTTATTTTGCTATTTTAATACTGTTAGCAGATGTTGATTCTTGTACTGTCAAATTTACTTCTTAGAAGGTTAAAATAGTACAAATAGTATAGTTTATGACTCTAAACATTCGTGCCGGCCAGAGCAGGTAATGCGGCTCTTGACCGCTTGTTTCGCGCCAGGATGGTGGTTTTCCCTTGTATCCTCGTCCCACCAGCCCCATAGTGGTAAATAGATATAAAGACCGAATGTATCAAAGTTAAATTAAGTTACCTTGAGATTCTGTACAACGCAGCTTGTTTGTTGTCATTTATTTATTAAGTATTTTTTGTACATAAATTCGTTTTTAAAGTTACTACAGCATTATTTTATCAATTCATTTTCAACTAGTCACACAAAATTAATTTGGCGTGTTCTACAAAACAGTGTAGCTTTAAGTTGAAAGTTGCCAATGTTTTATGGTTTTTTACAAAAATCAGTTGGCGCCTAAACAGCCACTATTCCTGAAAACCAACTTGTTTAATCAGAATTAAAGTTAACTTTTACTTTATTTTCCTAACAAGTAAAAGTTCCTTTTTTGTTTTTCTTATCGCTAGTGTCACTGACCTTGTTTAAAAATCTGCTACGAAATAATAGCGTTTAAGTGGGAGCACAGTACAAGCAGCAAGCCTCTGTTAGCTCGAGACCACTTAATGATAAAATTCAAATTGGCGAGAATTTAAATTGCAAACTAAGAACTGCGACGGATAATAACAGTCGTTATGATGCACGCGAACAACATACTTTACCTCTTTACCTGTTTAAAGTTTCCTTTTCAATACACCAATGTAATCTTCACGCTTCGTTATCCAGTTACTCTCCTGCTTGAGGGTAATAACACTGACCCATTATAAACAATATGCTTGTCGGTTTTTTATTTTAAAAACAGAAATCCAAAAGACATTATTATGAACAGTATTTGCTTTAATTAGAAGGAACTCTTCCCTCAAAGCACGACACAATGAAACTTTGTAACAATGCCCAGTCTTAAGAAATGTAAAACAACTAATAAATGCATTGGATAAGCATTTTTTATTTGCCATCGTTTTAACTATTTATTAGGTCTCCTTCAGATAAAATCATCATCATAGGGGCATCAGTCCGGAGACTGGTTGATCACGCACCTCCACTGCTTTTTATCTTAAGTCAATCTTCGCATTTCCCTAAAATTCTTTCGTTCTTTTGGAAACGACAAAAAATGAAAAATTCCTATGATTTTAATCACAAATCTACGTCATCAATTGATATTATAAAAACCTTGACCGGTTGTTGTAAGTCAGTTCCAGTTCTATATTACTTCCAGGTTATATATATATATGTAATTCCATTTACTTCAATGATAAGTTTTATGTAAGTGTTCAATATAATATTAAAAACTTTCAAGTGGTTTTCTTCAAAATCTTCCATTACGATCAGGGTAAATTTCATTTCATTTATAATTTGAATTTTAATGATTATGTTTTGTTGACCGGTTTTACGGACTAATGGGACACTTCAAGAAAGTGGATTATATCCCTTGTTAAAGATAGTGACTAAATGGTTGCGACTATTTCTTCTTTTTTTTGTATTTCATTCCCACCAACTACTCATGCTGGTGGGCGGGCAGTCCCTCCTACCTACCCTGTAGTGCAAAGCCAGAGGGTAGGGCGTAAGGCCCTCTTCAGCCTCCTTTCAGGAATCGCGGGAATGGGTGGGTGATGTGGTTAGGGAAAGAAAGATGAGACGGACGAAAATGAAGACAGAAGAGAAGTGAAAGATTATCTGTGGAAAATATTACTGCTCCAACATTTGCCTAAATGATCCAAGGAAACCACAGAAAACTTGGACCAGAGCAGCCGGCCTCGGGCTCGAACCGGCGACCTCACGAATGCTAAGAAATGATCTAGAGCACTAGACCACGCCGCTTGGTGTGTTGCGACCGCAAAAGCCAAGTTTTATATTTACTCTACTGCACCCCCCACATATACTGAAAGAAAAGAATTGCTTCCTACCCAAAATGTTAACTTTCGTACCAATAGACACAAAGAACAGAGTCAATACTAGGATTCGGATCAGGGTTAGCATCAAAACGAAATTCAGTTCCTTTTTGATACCAATAAATTCTACTACTGCTATACTGCTATTGTGTGTTAATAACGTATAAAAACACCTAGGAGCGGCGAGAAATAAGCAACTCTTCAATAAGAAATAATTAATATGATTAACCATAAAACTCATAATCCAAAGTAAGTGAATTCAATGCAATATTCATAGTACAAAACGTAATATTACATTCTTTGTTTATTGTACTTATTAAGTTCTTCTGCGCTTGTGCAATTTGGATTTTCAATATTATTTATGGGGCTAAAACGATTTTGCAGTTTTTGGTCAAATCAAAACCGTATTACGAGGTTCACTTATTTAATAAAGTATCGCCAGTATAATGTATTTTACTGGGTTCATGTTATACAATAAGTCATAAAATATTCATGATCACGTAATAAAAATTTCGTAGGAGATACTGTTCTGTTTCCAATCATATCTGAGTGAACGTGAAAGGAACTGTGAGCAAATCGAGTGAAGCTAACCCCAGACGACGAGAATGACATTTTGATTTATACCAATTTTTTACAGATATTAAGCAAGGATCATTTTCAATTTCGGAACTGTATTGGTTCATGACAAACAAAAAGACAGCTAAAATCCATTTTACCGTAAAGTATCGTAAGATAGTGGCGTCTAAAGTAAATAAAGGACACATTAAGAATGTGTCCACATCTAGGACATTTTTAAATTTCCATAAGGACATAACCACTTACTTATTTGAATTTTTAAAAATTCAATTTAAACTTTGAATAGTGCACTTTTTGTGAAACATATCAAAAACAAAATGAAGTGTTTTATAATCTCGACAATATTGTTTCGATCGATTCGACCATTATCTAGAGTATACAAAAGATTACTAAAAATTTAAAATGTGTTTGAACAATATATACAATTAACTGGGTGCTGGAGGGGTAGTGGTTACAATTTATACAAAATCAAAGGTGTAATATACCTACCTACCATCCATATATGATATAATATTTAATAACACCTGTATGTTAAAATTAACAATCTTTTGTAAATAATTAACAAATATTTCTGAGGATGTTTGTAATCAGCTATCATCTTTGTGAACATAATAGAAATGAATTATCTAGTAAATTTGATGTTGAATATTTTGATAAGAGCCAATGTCGCTTGGGAATAAAAAATATAAAAAAGTCTGACAGATAAAATACCAACTGGGCTTTTATCGATACGTCACAACCATAGGTAATAAATTATCTAGTCAACGTAACACAATAGCAGTAATAGTTAAAGTAATAGAATAATAATACAGCAAATAAAGTTCAAACATTCCAAATCTTCAATTTCCTAAATTCGCCAAGTTCATTCAAAATCAAATTCTTCTTTACTCTTAATTTTAAACTAATGTTAGTGTTAATAGGTAATTGTAAAACAAGAAAAATAAAGTGGTGCTACCAAGACAGTTTCTCTGCCGAAAACCGGAAGTCCATTACAAAGGGGATTTATGCGACAATAATTCTAATTGGTTATTAACTAAATTACATTTATTATGCACAGCTTTTCTGATTTCCAAATTTTCCAATAAAGATGGTTTTTTGCTTTTCGAGATGTTACCATGTTAAGATTAAAATTTTACATTTATTGAATGAAAGGGTACTAATCAGGCAGCCTGATTGTAGCCACATTAAAGCTTTAACGCCTGTGTTGTAACTCGAAAAGGCTCACGGATCCGGACCTAGTCATGCAAAACGTATGTAGCCCCGATCAGATTATTCTGAAATGTGATTGATCGGGTTATCTGATCCGTCCACTTTATATGGGCCTAACATGCATCTAATAGCACTGTCTTATCTAATATTCTGATTAGAATTTACGTAAATTGTGTTTAATAATTCTAAAATATATGTATATATGTGCAGATATACTATTAGACAAAACTATCGAACATATTAAAATTTTAAGAATTTCTTTTTGTAAAAATAAAAAATACAATTCCTCCCAACGCCCTTTAAGATGCCTTTTTTACAAGCTACTTTTCTCTTTTTGACCTTTTTCTGTTTCTCGGAATAAACAAGTTTATATTTAAATACATCAGTGTGATATTAATTATTGAATGAATGTGTACCCACTACATATTACCTCATATTAATGAGGAAAACTTTGTATTTGCTGACAATTTCATAGTCAAAAATACGCATATGTTTTTAATTTGTAATGATTCCGTTTTTCTACTTTTCAAAATTTTTATTAAAATCTACAGTTGTTTCGGCATATCATGCTGTTGAGGCATTCTAATGTAAACAGAAATAAATATAAATATGGAATCAATAGAAACTACTACTCCGTGGGCTAATACCCCTACCGCCATTGAATTACACTGTTCTGATTTCATCTTTATATTTAGACGAATAAGGATTTCAATTCCTTCTTTTTTTGAATATGTTATATCTTCGTCTAAAAATCCATCGGAATCAATAGTGTAATTCAATGCCGGTATGGATATTAGCCTTCGAAGTAGTTGTTTCTGTTGATTCCATATTTATATTTATATTTATCATACAGCCTGTAAAGGCCTTTCTGCCAGCGCCCACCTGATGAGACCCAATAGGTCGAAACCGGTCGTGGGATATGGCTCTCGGTTCGTTGTGACTACTTGGTAGGACGCGTTCCAACTTTGAGATCTTTTATCTTAATATTTAGACGAATAACAATGTTAATTGTTTGTTTTTTTAAACAGAAATGTTTTAGTCGTTTACTTTTAAGTTGACAATTGAGAAACTGCAGAAAACATCGGCTTGATAATACAAAATCATGTCATGTCATAAATTGTACTTCAAGAGGCAGCTCCGTATCGACACGATGGCCCGTAATGGGAAACTTCTTAGGGGTGGCGACGGTACTGAAGACAGTTTTACTTTGTTTTAAAAACGAAAACGAGTCTTAGATTCGATGTCAACGAGCAAAGTCGACTAAGCAATAAAAACAATAAATTTGTATTGAACTTAAAAATTAAATCAATTTAATAAATAAAATGGAATTTTTTAGTGTAACCGTAAATATACCCTTTCACATTGACTAAATAAATAAAATAATCCGTACTAACAACACGGCGTTTTAATTTATTAAGGGTATGATAAATACTATACAGATAAAAAATAATTAGAGAGACTTACCCCTTTACCACAAAAAACTACAAACCGCGGACACGTGTTTCGCCCACTTTTATGTGGGCATTATCAACGCAAGACTGATTTTCATTTACTATACAGATAGTATAAATTTCTATACGCACATATGTTATGTTGATAGAAAAACTGTTCTTTCGTTTTCAGCTGTTGATAACAGTCAACCATGAAAATTGCCATTGACCGATCAACGATCTCTTTAGAAAGACAATATCTTCCTGAACTTGGCGACACTTCTTCAATATTGCCCACTATATTCATTGTTGTGCTTAGTAAAACTGTTAAATACGAAATACGTACATCCCATTAAACATAATTACATTCCATGTAACGCCACGTAGTATAGTATTGTTTGCTTTAAATGCAAGTATTACGTCGATAACAATCTAAAATTTGATCAAATCTTTTTATTGTTTCAGTTTTATGGTAATTTTTTAAGAAATAAACAGGGCATATGTTTTGCAACCACGATTTTCATTTTTGCCTTACGAGGTAGATACTTTTTGCGAAGGACGGAGGCCTCGGTAACAGAGTTAGATTTACACTTGACCGATTTCATTTTTATTTTGTTTACATGACGATATGGGGTAAATAGATTTTTTGTAGAAGAATAGAAATAGAAAAGAATTTGTACATTTTTAGGAAGTAGAAAGTTTTAGTTTGGTAGGTTCTTTTGTTGTTCACTTTGGCTTTTTATTGGACGTGTTTCTCTTTTTGTTCAGGTTTCCATGCTTTGATGTCCCTAGTAAGGCCGTTATTTTCACGATTGGCATAAAGTGGAACTCAAAATTAAATTTTCGCAAAGGGGGCGCTCGTCGAACATAAAAATTTACTTTTCTGGCAAATATATGTCTCTTTATATTCGGTCTGAAGGAGAGAACGACAAGCGGGATAATTTGATTTTTGTTTATCGGGTGTTTAACGAGTATTATTCGTGGAAGAAGAAAAGTTTGTCGAGACCGATCCTTTTCCAAGCGAAATGGGCCCTTGCAAAAAAAATACTTGGAGATCAATTTTTCTGAAAATGAACTTCTGATAGAATAAAATGACTCGGACGGAAATTAATTCTTTTTTTTTTTCGAGACGATATCTCAAACTTCACCAATCTGATTCAGGGAATCAGATAAGTAGAAAATATTGTTCAACAACAATTACTTCTGTCGACTTCCGAAAGTTTTATAAAATCATTAAAAAGTTCCTCCACTGAATTCGAACTTTCTATACAAATATTCTACCTTGATGAAAACAGAAAGTTATGAACCAAAAAATTAAGATTGTAAATGTAATTTTACTACTGCAAAAAAAGAAGGTTCTCATTTAAATTACTTTTATTCTTGTCCATTTTTATGATGGTACTGATCGGTTATCATATTAATGTTTTATTTACATTAGGATTGGTATGAAATTGGATTAATCTATAAATCAATCTTGTTGAACATTGAAAATATATATATAATATCTAATTATACTTGAGTCTATCGATGCTTGGTTGAAATTCATTATAACTTTGAAACAATAAAAGCACTGGTTGTATATTTCAACAGATTTTTTTAATTTTTACTTAACAATTGTTAGGCTAAACTTTGGCTTCTTCAAAAGTTTTATGGTTAACATAAACCTACAGTAATTATCGATTGCTTATATACTATATCAATAATTAGGATTCATTTAATTCTATTTGCTGATTTAAAATACTTAATGTAATTATTATTTATAAAAAGTATATAAATTTGTATTTTTATAGGTATAATATTATTTGCTGTTATCGTATATTTCTAACATATGAAGTTAATTTGTAATTGTAACTAAAAATGAAGCAAAAAGGTTTAACCGATTTGAATAAAATTCGGACACATTATAGAGGTACATAATGATTGTACTAGGAAAAAATAGCAGCTCATAAATCTTCGTAGTAGTTATTAGAAACAGGTAATTGTTTTTTTTTTGTATGATAATGTTTTAGAATAATTTTGAAACTAACTTTTTATTATGTCTTTTTCGATCATGAATAACACTCAAAATCCTCAAATCGATCAAAATGGTACGCCATATTAAGAAGAATAAAAACTGATTTTTTGATATAAAAATCGATTTATTTCAATTCGTTTCAAGCCGTAGCTACACGGGGGCCTCCAGGGGGCTGTGCCCCCCCTAGAAGGATATCAGCACCCCCTCAGTCAACAGCCGGCATTTATAGGAAATTTGAGAAATTTCGAAATTTCCACATGGAATTTATATTTAAAAAAAGCAGGTCGATCCATCGCTGCATCCGCCCCACCCTTTTGTCTATGCGAAGCGATCTGTTTACGCCGATTTTGTTGCATATCACGCGTTTGTGGCGGTCTCGAACTCACTGTAAGAACACTTGCCATTGCACCAATACCCCAATCTTCATTTGCTTTCGGCTCGAACGGGACGGAATAGAAGCGATAGTCACTACGACGAGATCGATTATTAGCTGAGACAACGGACATAATTATTACTTCGAGTAAGAATAAGACAATCACAAAAAGTTAGACTTATGAATACATTTACATTTATCTGTAGCTACTGTGGCGTGACGACATGTTCGCTGAAATTTATAACCAACGTACTGCATTTAAGGACACCTACAAGCTTTTAGCGACTTGGCGTACCTTTGGATGTAGTACAACTGTTTTCGAGTCAGCATTTTCGGTACTTACACGGATCAACAGACCCCAAAGAGTCTATGAAGCACAAAAGACAAGTTAATTTCATTAATTTGGTGTTTGAAAAAAATTATACGAAGAATATTTATTTTGCGAAAATTACAACTGTTTTGAGACTTTCCAGTTATTTTAATTGCGACCACCAAAAAAGTCCCTCAGCCCCCCCTGATATCATGGGCTGGCTAGTTTTACCTTTGATCCAACTTTGATTAATTTACAAGTACAAATAACATTGAAGGCAAAATTATGAGAAAAAGTAATTATAAACTATACCTATTTAAACGTACTAATTTTAGGTACTTATATTTTTCTGATTTTTCGTTTCTTTTTCAAAATATTCATACACCAAAATAGATAGGAGACCTGAAACTTGCAGGATCAACGTATCTCATTAGGAACAACATACTCGAAAAAATTATCTAGTTTTCCATCTAGGGCCGTTTCGCCATTCTACACCTACACTCTTTATTTCAGTTTTAGAACTGTATTTCATTTCTATCTGATTATTGACTAAATTTTAATTATCAATAATGAAATATTTGGAGAATTTTTTTAGTAGAGCTTAATTTCAATACATTAATGTGAATTAATTTTTCCCCACTAAAGGGGCTAGGGCGTGACAGCAGTAACAAATTTTTCCTCGTTAATTTTATGTAATCTGTAGTGGGTAAAAATTTTAATTATTGTGTACTATTCTTATTTCTAATATTCCTAAAGGGACAGCTTCCTGCTATTCTGGAGCTCTTGGAGTATAGAACTTTTGTACTACTGCTGTATAAAGAGTGGTTTACCGCAAACATTAATCAACCGTTGCACTAAAATATATATTTTTTGTTTTTTATGGCGACCTCATGTTCACCTGCGCGTATTAAAATTACTCTGCCCGATTGTCCAATGTATGTAGCATTACAATCCTTGCAAAAATTTTGACAAGTACCGCCTTTATCGGTAGGCCGTATATATTTTTGTGATTATTTAGATTAATAGGCGAGCCTTTGAGCTGTAGATTCTTGTATTTATAAACATCTACTATAACGAGAGAAAAAAATAGTAATGAAAATAAATAATTTGTTTGTAGTGTTTTGAAGGCATAAATACTGATAACGCTGAAGATCAGTAGGCGTTACTTAAAATTCCTAACCAAAATTATTAAATGTTTAAAAATTATACGGGGATGAAACGCCCCCTTGCTTCTATGTACTTTGTTATATTGTCTAGGTAATATTATTGACCAAGACGGTAGAACTATATTTGGTACTATTTACTTTTATGATAGACGGACTTTCCAAAATACCCTGAACGTGCTCTAACAATACGCTCAGTTTTCAATAGAGCATCTTATAAACTTAATAATATTCTTATAAATATGGATTCAACAGAAACAACTACTCCGAGGGCTAATACCCCTACCGGCATTGAATTACACTGTTGATTCCGATGTATTATTAGACAAAGATATAATATATCCAAAAAAGAAGGAATTAAAATCCTTATTCGTCTAAATTTTAAGATCAATGATTTCAAATTTTGAACGCGTCCTACCAAGTAGGCACAACGAACCGAAAGCCACATCCCACGACCGGTTTCGACCTATCGGGTCTCATCAGGTGGGCGCTGGCATAAATACCTTTACCGGCTAAATTATAAATATAAAAATATAATTATAAATATGGATTCAACAGAAGCAACTACTCCGAGGACTAATACCCCTACCGGCATTGAATTACACTGTTGATTCCGATGTATTATTAGACGAAGATATAATATATCCAAAAAAGAAGGAACTAAAATCCTTATTCGTCTAAATTTTAAGATCAATGATCTCAAATTTTGAACGCGTCCTACCAAGTAGGCACAACGAACCGAAAGCCACATCCCATAACCGGTTTCGACCTTCGTGTCTCATCAGGTGGGCGCTGGCAGAAATACCTTTACAGGCAATATTATAAATATAAAAATATAATTATAAATATGGATTCAACAGAAAAAACTACTCCGAGGAATAATACTCCTACCGGCATTGAATTACACTGTTGATTCCGATGTATTATTAGACGGAGATATAATATATCCAAAAAAGAAGGAATTAAAAGCCTTATTCGCCAATTTTTAAGATCAATGATCTCAAATTTTGAACGCATCCTACCATTGATCTTAAAATTTAGACGAATAAGGATTTTAATTCCTTCTTTTTTGGTTATATTTAATAATATTCAATAAATATACTAATAAGCTTAATCCTAGGTTTGCTTAAGTGTTTTTGAATATTACAACTATTTATATACATTAATGCGATATTAATTATTGAATTAATTTATACCCACTACAGATTACCTCATTCAATGAGGGAAAAATTTGTTACTGTTGTCACGCCCCCCTGGAACTCAAACCCGGAATCTTGGCTTTACGCGCCAATGTTTTTGCCACTAAGCTAAGAGAGGTGAATTTTTTCACTCATTGTATGATGTAATCTGTAGCGAGTATAAATGAATTAATATAGTAATATATATATATATATATATATATATTAAAATTTACCCCTACCAAAAAAATTCATTATTAACTATTTATATATTTGTGTACAGAACACTTACAATTTCTATAAAGGTCTTACATATAATAAGGTCAGCATTGACTGTACATGTAAAAGTGTAAATTCTAATTGTTTAAGGAAGCATTTCTGGTCAACAGCAGTATCTATTTATTCTAAGTGTATAACATAAGTGTAGCGCATATTGTAGAGTTTCATTATAATAAATGTTATTATCGCTTAAGAAAATGTAAGGAGGGAGGTAGTAATGTCCTCGTCCGAACACGGTCTTCCTATTACAACGGTTAATTCGGTTAAGAGCCCTTATTATTGAGGTAAAGTTCGGGTGCCTCACTACGTTTCGGAAGGGCTTGTGTAAACTTTGTTATTAATAGTTGCTCTATGCAGCAGTCTACTAAAGAGCGACCTATTATACGGTTCAGTTACTGCCACCGCAACTGTAATGGCCCAAACCAACGCCAACTTGTGCCATGTATACACGTACATCTATCTATACATGTAGCTACATGTTACGAGGGAGGTAGTTGCTATCATAAACTGTTACTTCGTATAATATAATATTCTACGGGGTGCCTTTCGATGAAAGTGTAGATGCGAACGTTTAACGGACACAGTAAGAAAATCGATACCTGAATGACCTTTGACACGAACTTGTCTCAATTTCATCAGTGACCATTTCTTATCAAGTTCACTGTTTCACGCGATACAATAAATTGAAGCGAACTTTGATTTTCTTTTTGATTTTTTAATGACTATCGAATGGTTATTTATTGAACAATGTTCTGCGAGACCTGTCTTGTTTTTGTTTTTATTAATGGCGTATACGTGTTCTGATATGCGTTTTTTAATAGATCTACCACTTTCACCTATGTATGACGCATCGCATGAATCACAGAATAATTGGTAGATACCACTCTTGTCCATATGGTCATAATTCAAATAATTAAATTTAAACTATCGAGGGTGCATTTCTTGTGAAACATAATGCGAATACTTAAAAGAAAAAAAATTGGAAAGTTTCACTAAATTTTATTGTTCCCGACAATATTACTCATCAAGAGTTATGATTTAAGGTAACACAATGTAAATCATAACTTAAATTTAGAAAATACTAAATATCTACATATACATGTTGCTAAAAGTAAAAAACTTTCTATGTTAGAATGCTTAGAAATAAATAAGGCTTTAAGAAATTCAGAAAATATTTTAATCAACCAGATAGAACTAGGAAATTTTTCATCCCCTCTTATACTAAGTTACCTATAAATTAACATGTAAGATTTGTAATTTCAGTATTATGTTACTCTTGGTAATGAGCACGTAGCTCGAAACAATATTGTCGAGAACAATAAAATTTGGTGAAACTTTCCAATTTGTTTTCTTTTAAGTATTATTCAAATAGTTCTAAGTATAAATAGTAGTTATGCATTCTTTAGACTTTAGTATAATCCATTTGTTACTCTAGAGAATGACCGCGTCGGTCGAAACAATATTGTAGAGTATTTTAAATACAATTCTGTGTAAACATTCCTGTGTTTTATTTCTTTATTATATATATATATATATGTTGCTACTGATAGTTTTAATCTTGGTTTCTAACGAAAGCTCTCTGTAAATTGCAAAAGGAATTATTACAACCCAGTAAAACAGTTTAAAACAAAACTCTATTAAATCCAAAGTGTATTAAATATATTTTACGAATTCCCCGCTGCAAAAACAGTGTCTAAAATCAAAATGTCTAATAGGTATATGTCTAGTGTTCTATGTTAGATCATTGCTTAGCATTCGGGAGGTCACCGGTTCGAACCCGAGTCCGGCTGCTCTGGTTCAAGTTTTGTGTGTAGTAAAATTCCACAGATTATCTTTCACTTCTCTTCTGTCTTCATTTCGTCCGTCTCATCACCCACCCATTCCCACAATTCCTGCAAGGAGGCTGAAGAGGGCCTTACGCCCTACTCTCCGGCTTTGCACTACAGTTTAAGTCGGAGGGACTGCCCGCCACCAGCACGAGTAGCTGGTGGGAATGAAACACAAAAAGTAAAGCTCTAATTAAGTCACGTCCACTTGTGCGTAGGAGACAACATTTATCTCCTACCCCCGAAAAATAATTAACTTTCATCCTTTTCCTTCCGATTGCGGTCTCCCTTTATTTCAGCGTAAGGTTTGTATTACGGTCAGAGCTTTCTTAAAACTTACTGACCTGTACTAAAGCAAAAATTATTAACGAAATTGCACTTGTTCGTTCTTAAATACTCCCCAAATCGGGTGGTTACATAGCTACAATTCTAGCAATCAACAAAACGCAGAACAATAAACTTCATCCAACTACATAATACGTGTAGGTGAAGTTCATTCGTATTATTTACTACTTCCCTTTATTTTTCGTCAAGAAAAATATAATTCACAAAATAGTTTTAATCATTATTTTACTTTTAGACAATGTTAACTGCATAATAATGTTTATTATTAAGCTTTACGTGTATTCACGTATGTAGGCTGCGTTGTTGATATATCTGGACAAGTTTAAATACCTCAGTGAGGCCTTGTCTAGTTTGACATCCTCTGTAGCAGCTAAAATCCGCTGGATGGCAGCAATTGCCTCTATTACATTTTTTTAATGTTAACTGTCTCATCATTCTTAACTTCGAGAATATCGTGTGTCCCTAAAATTCTATTTCGAATAAATAAATAAGTCAAGGAAGAAAATGCTTTTTTAATTAAATAAACAAAAGAAATAAATAAATAAACTGCTTTTTTGTTTCACATTTGAAATTCGATTGTAAATTCGTGATGTTAAGAATAATCTAGTATTAGACATATATTTAGATCTTTCCAATAATAATGTATAATATGTTGTTTGAATGTGTACTTGTCGATACTGTTACGCTAATGATAGGTATTCAAGTAATTTGTTTCATTGTTAAACTTTAGTATTTATCGTTGTACTCTTGATAAAGGCTCTAACCGGCTGAAACATGTAGAGTTTTTATTAAACTTATTTGAATCATTAAAAAAGCATTTTCTTCCTTGATTTGCTTATTTCTATAATGTTTCATATCTACTCAATAGTTACAAACTATTTCAAGTACTTGTCTATTGGGCTAAATAGGAAAAGTTTTCTAATAAGTACTTTAAGAGTTCCGGGACAAGGTTTTTTATTTTCCTTCAAGAAATAATTATTTGTATTTGGGCAAACACATTTTCTATATCCAAACGGTTCCGATAGGTGATGAAAGGGTTGGGGGTGGTTATACGCAACACCGGACTAACGTAGGTAGTTTTATTTAAATTTTTTACTAAGGCTTTTTGAAGTTTTTTTAAGTTGTTTTAGTACAAAATTAGGCACTGTTAGCTGAGTTGCTTAGGCTTCTTGACCTTTTATGTATCAATTTTTATAAAATGGTATAACTTGATAGTGTTTTTTTCTTGTTGAGTAATGAAATAGCTTATATATAAGCTAAATATACTATAACAACAATATAATAAAAATATAGTAAAAAATTTTGTTCTTATTCAACAAAAATGAATTAAAATAATAAAAAAACTGACAGTTTAAATGTATCTTCGTTAGAACAATTTTCTAAATCTAAACATTCAAAATCGGAAAAAGATTTGGCAGATAAAAATAATAACAATTTTTAGCCTAATAAAACAATAGCCATGTATGTATGAAAATATGGATAATTACGTAAAGTTTAAAGGCACACTGTAGGTGCCCATCCTCGACAAAAAGCAACAGCATCTCAACTTTTTTAATTTTCTGTTTCACGTGGCTGATTCTGAGTTTAATTTTTGTTCTGGTAAGTCGAATAAATCCTGGAAATGAACTTGAGATAATATACTGACCTGGATGTAAAATAAAAATTTACAGCTGCAGTACTGTCAGAAAGAGTAGAAGCTACCATGTACATAGGCATTTACGCCTTAACCTGCAATACTGCGCCTAAATCTGGGCTCATAATTGCGTCAGCATGTCAGGGTTTTAAGATGTACTTTCTACAAAATATAATTTTTAAAATTTTGACAGCAATACTACGAGAAGTAAAAGGAGGAGTTATTACCAAACTAGTTTTTTTTTTGGCTGAAATAGAATCTGACCTCTATCTTGCATCAACATATTGTAACGTTCGGGGGTTCAACAATCAAAACTCGAAGACATTTAAACAGGAACAACAATTTATTTATACTAATATTAATAACTTTTTAAAACACTAACTTAACTTATTACTAAACTTAACTTTACTATCAAGTACACTATTTATTTATGTACAGTTACTGTCTGTATAACACTTCCCACATTTCTATTTATTTACTAAGCGTCTCGATTTATTTCTGATATTATTTTCACGACCGTCAATTTATATCTCCACTCCTCACGACCATCAATTTATTTCTGAACTCTTCACGACCGTCAATTTATATCTGAACTTTTCACGACCGTCAAGTTATATCTGAACATTTCACGACCGTCAGTTTATATCTAAACTCCCCTCGGCGATCGTCTTTCCGCTTATATACTGTTCCGTTAAATTTCCGGAACATTCCCGAGAAACACAGAAAAGTCTCCATTTTATTTTTCGCCGAAATATTGAACAAGTCTCCGCGAAACACAAATACGCTAACATGTCTTTAATTATTATGCACGCACTTGCAGTTACGATATACACGTCGCGGCCAAATCAATCACTCGGTCGCGAACGGCTCGCTCACATACATGGGCACTCGAACGCACACAAGCAAGCGCGCACTCGTTTCAATATCAATATTTGGAAGACGCTAATTTGGCTTATTTTGTTTTGAAATAACGATTTCTAGATATTTGAATGTGCTATCGTAATTCTGGACACAAATTCTGACTCACTTTCGAAAAATGCATCGTAAATGATTACTGTCGTGTTTTTTTTTTTAATACCTGTCATTGCAGTGTCCTCTTTTTTGAATTATCATTCGATTTCCGTACCACTACTATGGAAATCTAAAAAAAAATGAGAAAAGAAGGTAATAATTTTCGACGTATTCTTACACGGTTAACTCTAATCTGATCCCAAAGTTAAGTTAAGATAATAAAGTTGTGTAGGCTTTCACGGCCGGTCTTAGTTTCCTGATCTACGTTGACCTCTGTAATTATCCAATATAATGCCAAGCTTTAGAATTGATATATCATAGCTTTTTGGTCAAAGTCGAAGAAAGAAATAAAAATTCAATAGAATGTTCCAACGAATTTTTTTTCGACCGGGCGGTCTTTATCAAAGATAGTGTTGTAGCCGTAGTTTGACGAACTTATTGGAATAATTGTTTTGCTCACGAAAATTATTCTAACAAATGACTCCACTCGATCGTTTATATATGATATTTATTAACAACACTTAACTGACAAACAAACACTTACGACTTAACAAGCACATTAACAAAAACTTTACAAAACTGTATATGTTGTAACGAGTGCGCATTTGCTTATGTGAGTTCTAGTGCCCATGTATGTGAGCGTGCCAGTCACGGCCGAGCCGCGACGTGTATATCGTAACTACAAATGTATGCGTAATAATTGAGGACATGTTAGCGTATTTGTGTTTCGCGGAGACTTGTTTTATTTCAGCGAAAAATAAAATGGTCCCGACTTTTCTGCGTTTCTCGGGAATGTTCCGGAAATTTAACAAAACAGTATATAAGCGGAAAGACGATCTCCGAGGAGTTCAGATATAAATTGACGGTCGTGAAAATAATGTGAGAAATAAATCGAGTACGTAGTAAATAAATAGAAAAGTGAGAAGTGTTATACAGACAGTAAATGTACATAAATAAAAAATGTAATTGGGAGTAAAGTTAAATTTAATAATAAGTTATTCGTTAGTGTTTTAAAAGTTAGTTAATATTAATATAAATAAATAGTTGTTCCTGTTTAAAAGTCTTCGAGGTTTGATTATTGAACCCCCGAACGTTACAATATGAAAAAAAAAAATGTAGCGCGGAAACCGAATGGACTGTTTTTATAAAAGATCAAATTTCAACTGTCTGCTTAAAACGAATCATATTTTTTCTATTTTTCGAAAAGAGTGAGGGATGTTTTGGAGTTTGGGAGGGATTTTTGACGAGGTAAATTTTGTTAAAGGTGACAGAGATACAATTATTGGTAACCGAAGAAAGATAGAGGTATCATAGGAGGGTGATCTTCCAAATAATGGGCGTACTAGAAAGATCGTTTACCGGTATTTCTCGTGCGATCATGTGTACAATACATGATATAATGAATACGGAAAACTGCAGTTTACATTATTGAGGGCTAATCCATATTGAACAGACGAAGCAGAAAATATGTACAATAGAATTTTGAAATAGGTATGAACTATCTGCAAATAATAAATTCCAAAGAGAATTATAAAAATACACATTGAAAAAGGTACAACTGATAAAAATGAATTTTGAGACGCAACAGATAGTTTGTTACTTAATCTTACAGTAAATATTCAAACCTTAAATAACAAATTACAGTTACATAAATGCTAATTATAAACTAATATAAAACTAAAATTTGTCTGTTATGGAATGTTTGTCAAAATTCGGTTAATAACACTGGCATGTTGTTTGGCAATATTTCGGATTTATTGTTTATTAAATTATTATTCTTTGAATTTGCTGATTTAATTTCTAAAGGCTATAGTGTGAGTTTTCATTTTTTCCTTAATTATATAATGATTTAATATATTCCTTATCTAGACTATGGTTGTTTTTAATACAACGTCCAGCAAACCCAGGAGAGCAAATTTTGTTTTTAATAGCTTGAATAGTATTCGCAGATGTTTTTTTGTGAAACATTTTATAAAACATTTGAAGTGTGAAAAAAAAGCTGTATTATTCATTTTCTTTCTTAATTTTGTTTTTATTTGAGCGCTTGTGTTCACAAGTACGGTTTTTCAGAACCCTTCTACATTCCCCAATGCAAATGGCATCACAATCTTTACAAGATATTTTATAGATCCTGCTTTTTATAATTTGTCTTGCTTTGTTCTAAATATAAAAAATATTGATTTTATTAATATGGAACAAGTTATAAGGACACTCCACTACTTAAAATAACATCTTTTGCTCAGACAATTGATAATCCTAACGACATACAATAACAGTTATACCTCTAAACTTTCTGATAGTACTGTACATCAAAGTGCACTGACGTAAGAAAATACAGATACGTACTTTAAAGAAATTACTTTAATTTGTTAGTGGAGCATAATACGTTGTCGTATGTGGGGCGCTTTGTCTGTTTCCGGTTCGGATATCTGTCTCTATCAGGGGCAGAACGTAATTAGTTTTAGACAGACACGGAATAGAATTGTATTTTTTTTCAACTTAATTAACCATTAACAGGTACGTACATCTACTACGTATACATACACAATAGTATACCTATATGTAAATGGTTACATCGAATATTGTATGTAGCTTTTGTTTTGTATCTCGGACTGATTATTTGGAAACAACAATAAAATACGTATCTAACTCCCTGTGGAAATAGGAACATTTGTTACGAGCTTTCTACGTTTATTGGCAGGGAAATGATACCCTCCTAAAAATAATTAATATTCAAAACGGAAACACTACCTTAAAGGAGTCGGTTGGAAATTTAAACAATGTAGCCAAATTATTGGTTTTTGTAAACAAGCTCAAGTAATGTCTGACTGATAGAGAATTTATGGTATAATTAGAGAGGTTAAGTAAACTTAACACTTTGTGGGGTGCAACTGTTGTGAAACATACTTAATGAAGTAAAAAAACAAACAGAAGGAAAGTTTCACCAAATTTTATTAGAAAAATCCTAACAAGTTTCACTCAACGCGACCATTTTCAAAGGAGCAGAGTACAACAAATACTAAAGTCTTAAAACTAATATAGCTCTATATATAACTAGAGATTAACCAAAATAAGTGGGGAGTCAATGTAACTTAACTCTAATTGGTTATTTACAATATTTTAGTTGTACGAGAGAGCTTTTTTGATTTCCAAGCTTTCTAGAATAGATTGCTTTCTACTTTTGTTAATATTACTATATAAAACTACTATATTTTCCTCGTCTAAAGTCTGGTTAAAGGAGGTGCAATGCTCTGAGAAACCGGTTTTATTGTCTTTTTTAGTAATACTATAAATATGTTCTTTTAATTCTTATATTTATAGCTCTCCCGCTCTGCCCAATGTAAAGGGCATCACAATTATTACACTTAATTCTATAAATTCCACTTTTTTATCAACTACAGGTTTAAATTTAGATAGTAAGAATTTCAAATTGCACTGATTGTTTTCAATCAGAGTTACATTCGATTTATTTAGTCTCTGTTTGAATTTGTAACTAACATTGTTGATAAGTTTCACAGACGAGTAAATTTTGTTTTTTGTTAAAGGTATATCAGTACAAAGGTTATATAAAAGCCTACAAGCGATTTTCCTTTGTTTGGAGCGTAAAAGTTTATCAACAATAAGGGGTTCGAAACTATTATTTACTGCAACATATTTAATAATAATATTAAGTTATTTTTTGAAATTAAAATCAGATAATGGAATGTTTAAAAGCCTGTTTAAAAAAGAATGAAACACGACAAGTTTGGTCTGTTTCGGATGGTTTGAATCAATCGGAATAATTGTATCAATACAAGAAGGTTTTCTATAAATTTCGAAAATTAATTTGTTATCAGATTTAGAAATATTCAAATCTAAGAAATTAATTCTGTTGTCGACTTGTTTTTCTACGGTAAATTGGATGTTTTTGTCAAAATTATTTAAGATAATTAGGAATTTATCTAATTGCCTATATGTGCCTTTCCATATACAAAACTCGTCATCGACATAACGTTTCCAGGTAAATAAGTTATTAACTAAATTGTTAATGGAATTAAATAATAAGTCTTCGAAATAAGATAGATAGACTCGGCATTAGATAACGGCGACCCCATAGAGAGTCCCTCATTCTGTTTATAATATTTCTCATTGAACATGAAATAATTTTAGTTAATGCATAAATCTAGTAATTGAGGTTATAGTAAATCTTTTCTGTAGATATTTTGCCTTCTTCTCTTGTAGAAAAAGAAAAAAAGCTTTTAGCCTACTGTTAACAAACAAATCTTTCAAATTCATTACGGCTGTAGATTCCAATTGTCTTTGCGTTTTGAATGTAATAAAATTTCAAAGGCCTGCCGACCTTTTACCTTTCGAAGTCGTCCAGTTGGGTACATTGTCTGGCAAAAATCACACACAACAGAGGTCCTCCTAAGCTTATCTTCTGGTTGGGCACCGTTGACAGGTTGACCGAACTGTGGAAGGAACAGTTTAATTGCTGGTGGTATATTAATTATACCATAATTTTATTTGCAAATATATGAGAAAGCAACATATGTATCCAATAAATTACTATCCTACTCAAATTATTTAAATATATTTTTGGTGAAACATGTCAGGTTATGTTTAACACAACAACAATAAAACTGTTTTGTGTTTCATTCCCACCAGCTACTCGTGCTGGTGGGCGGGCAGTCCCTCCGACCACAGAAAAACTTGTACAACAGCAATCGAACCGGTGACCTCCTGTATGCTAAACAATGATCTACACCACTAAACCACGCCGTTCGATGCTATCTATTAGTTACAAGAACAATTTTATATCGGGTGCGTAATTGACCACGTACACAGGGCAATATTATTCCACCACCTGAATTTTTCCGTTGTCCCTATGCACGTCAATATTAGTAAGTGATGGTTAATCAATTCCATCTTCTTTCAGTACCAACTGGAAGGTATTTCCAAACAAAGAACCGATTCTAACAATGCCAAACACGTGTTAGAAGATAAACATATATTTAATTTAGATCTAAAAATTTTACACAATGAAAATAAAAGTTTAAAACTTACACTATAAATTAACAAATATAAAAATACAGACATATTACTTAATGACCAAGTAGATATAAACCCCTCAACACTATTAAATCTTTTCCCTCACTCTAATGAAGATGCACCACCCTATTTATAGACATCTACTGTGGAAGTTATCAACTGTGTGTTTATTTCAATTTATAAATTGTCATTTCTATTGCCCAATTTTGCTTCAAATCACCAATTCCAATGTTTATGTTCTAATGATTTATTATACGAAAAACTTCAGTACAACATGGAAAATAAAAATACTTTATAAAACTGAGATTGGGTCCCAGTCATTTTGTTCTACATTCGAAAAAAAAAAATGGTGTTAACGAACAAAAAGGTAGACGTAAAAGTAATAAAGCGAATTTCTATCGAAACCATTTGTAACTGCGTTGTTATAAAATTTGCAGGGAACAAAAAAGGGGTCGGTTAACGTCGTGAATTGCGGACGCCTCCGCGTGCGGGAGCGGTAGCTTCTAATTAGCGCCCGACGCCGAGGTTTCGTATGGAAAGTCTATAGTTATTCGTATCTGTCACATTTTCTTCTTCATGACTCATCGTTTCGCTCGTTATTAATCTTTCTTGAATTACAAAGAATAATGGCTGCCGCTTAATGTAGTAGGTGCCGCGGTCTGATGGTATGTTGTTACCACCGCACCACTTGAACTATACCCAACGAATACATACATACACATACATCCAGGATGGATGGGGAAACAGAAACAGTAGCGGCTCGTTAATATATTATATGAGTATGTAAGTACAACGAATGCACTAAATAAATAATAACCGTACACCTGAAGAATTTCATCAAACGACAAGGAAATTCGCTTATATCACTGTATCTAATTACAAACGGAAATTTTAAATATTACAGTGAAATGAATTAATTAATGGGAATGCCTTTTACACAGCCACCCCTGAGCAGAAGAGAATGAGATGATGCCTACACACGTATAGTATTACATAATACAATGCAATGCCACCCACAGCACCGGATAGCGTGTATCCCTTAGAAACATATTATTGATTTTTTTGTTCGTGGTAAAACGGGCCACGTTTCACCTGGAAATAAACTTAACTAAAGCGAGCTCTGCTTCTAATGAACATACCCATACTCCTCTAGATGTCGAGATTCTAGACGTGGAACCTTTTAAAATACGTTCAGAGCCCCAAATCCCGACAACGAAATCGTATTGGAAAAGAAATAGATACAATATGAATGGCGGATTCATTCACGTTGGCGCCTTACTGCTCGAGTTATCATTTGAATCATTTTCAAAGAAATGAGCACGTCAGTGATGGATTCTCAGAGAAGGCAGAGGAGGCTAAGTCTTTTCATGCGATTAGCCAGTATTTTTTATTGAGGATAATCCTTTTTTGATTTACTGTTAAGACGTTCTTGATGTAATCAATATCAATATGAATGTTTTGATATATTTAGTCGTCTAAACAAGTTATTAGGAGTGTGGTGTTGCGGGTGATTATTTAATACTATATTTATTTAAATAAAACTTGATGATGGTTGATTGATGGTGTTTAATTTACAGACGGTTAGTAGTGAAAATGATGAAAGAATAGAAATGAATTTAATATTGAGTGGTAAAAAATGAGCAAATGGTTGTGACGAGTATTATCTGTAGCGGCCGGTGAAGAAGTGTTGATTTGAAAATATAGAAAGTTAGTCTTCAACGGTAAATGTTATTTATTGGAAGCATGCCGAGGGTAGCGAAACAAGAAGCGGTAGTTTTATTAGGGATCGGCAACGGTACTTTTTATGATTGACCGTTGCAAGCGATCGGTGACAAGGGACAGGAATTTTGGATTGTGTATGAAAGATAGACAAGAAAAGAAAGCTGTTTCTCAGAATTAAAAAAGGCAAGACAGTAGAAAACATGTTTGAGAAAAGGCATGCTCAAGGGTGTTAGTAATTTTATACAAAATATTTACAGAAGACAATTTATACAACGTTAACAATTTTTATGTACAAAAATGAATATTTTTACAATAGTGGGACGTAGGTCCCCACAGGAGTAATAGGGGACATTTTCAGAGTTCTTATGGTACTGAAATGAATCTAGAAAAATATTTCCCGGAACAAATGCCCCTTAGTTAGAAATAGAGGACATTACCTAGCAAAAAAAATCAAAATGGAAAAAGACTCTAGGGCAACCATAATCTGACTTAAACAAATGCCCCTTAGTTAAAAATAGAGGACATTACCTAGCAAAAAAAATCAAAATGGAAAAAGACTCTAGGGCAACCATAATCTGACTTAAACAAATGCCCCTTAGTTAAAAATAGAGGACATTACCTAGCAAAAAAAATCAAAATGGAAAAAGACTCTAGGGCAACCATAATCTGACTTAAACAAATGCCCCTTAGTTAAAAATAGAGGACATTACCTAGCAAAAAAAATCAAAATGGAAAAAGACTCTAGGGCAACCATAATCTGACTTAAACAAATGCCCCTTAGTTAAAAATAGAGGACATTACCTAGCAAAAAAAATCAAAATGGAAAAAGACTCTAGGGCAACCATAATCTGACTTAATTAAGTAAACAAGGTTATAGATATATGCTTCTTTTCTAGCTTCATTCGGTTCAACGTTGTAAAAGTGATAAATGTCTCGTTTTCTAGAGTTAAAATAATTTTCCAGAGATTTTCAATCGAGGGACATTTTGTCCGGCGTTTCTCCCTGGGGACCTTTTTTCTGTTAAACACTGAAATAGGTATTGTTCTGGATGACAAATTTTCTGCAACAAATAGGATGGTTATTAAAGCTATTAAGTGTTTACAACGAATAATTGTGTTTTTATAAGCAGTTTTTCCAATTATTAAAGTAACTTTATACATAATGTATTTGTGGTCACATCTCCAACAACCGAATATTGCCGTTGTGGAGACCTATGTCCCACTGTTTTGTTTTTCATATTTACTTTTTGTACATAAATTTGTACATACAAATATCACGCTTCTGTAATTTATTTGTATAAATTCTATGTATATATTTTGTATAAAGTTATTGATACCATTGAGCTTGCCTTTTCTACAAACTTTTTTTACTGTCATGCCTTTTTCAATTCTCAGAAACAGTTTTCTTTTCTTTCGTTCACAAACAAGTCAAAATTTCTATCCCTTCATTGCCGATCGCCTGGAATGGTCAATCACAAAAAGTACTGTTACCCGATCCCAAATAAAACTACCACTTCTTGCTTCGATACTCTGTGTATTTTTCGAATAAATAACCTTGACTGTTTGCTGCTAACTTTCTAGTTTTGAATCAACTCTTCTTCACCAACCTCTATATAGATATAACTTGTTTCTACGAGGGCGGATCGAATATAAACGAGCCTTTTTTAATTGTGCGCTGGATAGTTGTTGCGGAAACGACGCGTCATATTGCTGCATTCTCCTGGTTAATAGCTATCACAATGAGTGATAAAGAGGTGCATAGCAGTGTTGAGCAACGAATTATTATTACGTTTCTTACCACTGGCCACGTGTATAAGTTTAGTTCAAAAAAATTAACGATGGGCATAATCGTGTCGACAATGTAAATCTTCCCCGTCGTCCGCGCACCAGCATTTCGCCGGTTAATATTGCACGCGTTAGAAACCTTATTGAAGGGGACCACCACGCCACTGTGCTTCAGATATCTGGTGAACTCGGCATCAGCTATGGGAGTGTCCACACAATCATAACGAAAAATTTGAGATACCGAAAAGTTTCAGCTCCTTGGGTTCCAATGTTGCCTAGTGAAGATCAAAAAGCTGCTCGAATTCGCAACTCTCAGGAGCTTCTCACTCGATTTAGAGAGGAAGGTGATTTTTTGCACAAAATTGTAACATGCAATGAGACGTGGGTACACCATTACACTCCAACATTAAAACGAGCAAGCTTGGAGTGGCGGCGCAAAGATCAATCAAACCTAGTGAAACCGAAAACACGTCTGTCTGCAGGACAGTTTTTTGGGACTGGAGAGGGGTGCTGTTGGTCGATTTTTTACACAAGCGAAGAACCATTAATGCAGCCTACTACTGTCTGTACTACTGACTTCTCAGTCAGGTAAAACTTGCTTATCGCCGAAAAACGAGGACGCATTCCATTCGTGACGTGTTACTCTTGAACGATAACGCAGGCCTCATACCGCAGATTTAACGCAGGCCCAAATCGCTGAAATGTACTGGACTCAGCTGGAATACCTTCCATATAGCCCCGACCTATCACCTTGAGATTTCCACATGTTTAGGACCCTCAATGAATCACTAGGTGGCGAGAGATTTCAGATCGATGAACAGGTGGAGTCGATTATGCGCAACTAGATAGACACCCGCCCTGCTGCATTTTATGAAAACGGGATGAAAAAGCTACCAATTCGTTAGGGAAAATGTATAGATAAACAAGGGGGATATGTCGAATAATCGAAAAATAGAGAAATTTGTATTACACTGTTGATTCCGATGTATTCGATGTAAAGAAGGAATTAAAATCCTTATTCGTCTAAATATTAAGATCAAAGATCTCACATTTGAAACGCGTCCTACCATGTAGGCACAACGAACCGAAAGCCATATCCCACGACCGGTTTCGACCTATCGGGTCTCATCAGGTGGGCGCTGGCAGAAAGGCCTTTACAGGCTATATTATAAATATAAATATAAATATGGAATCAACAGAAACAACTACTCCGAGGGCTAATACCCCTACCGGCATTGAATTACACTGTTGATTCCGATGTATTCTTAGACGAGATATAACATATTCAAAAAAGAAGGAATTAAAACCCTTATTCGTCTAAATATTAAGATCAAGATCTCACATTTTGAACGCGTCCTACCAAGTAGGCACAACGAACCGAAAGCCATATCCCACGACCGGTTTCGACCTATCGGGTCTCGTCAGATGGGCGCTGGCAGAAAGGCCTTTACAGGCTATATTATAAATATAAATATAAATATGGAATCAACAGAAACAACTACTCCGAGGGCTAATACCCCTACCGGCATTGAATTACACTGTTGATTCCGATGTATTCTTAGACGAGATATAACATATTCAAAAAAGAAGGAATTAAAACCCTTATTCGTCTAAATATTAAGATCAAGATCTCACATTTTGAACGCGTCCTACCAAGTAGGCACAACGAACCGAAAGCCATATCCCACGACCGGTTTCGACCTATCGGGTCTCGTCAGATGGGCGCTGGCAGAAACGCCTTTACAGGCTATATTATAAATATAAATAGGTCGAAACCGGACGTGGGATATGGCTTTCGGTTCGTTATACCTACTTGGTAGGACGCGTTTCAAGTGTAAGATCTTTGATCTTAATATTTTGACGAATAAGGATTTTAATTCCTTCTTTTCTGAATATGAAGAGAAGTTTGTGTTTTTTTGAAACTTTTCAAGATAAATGTTTTATGAACAAAAGCTCATTTATATTTGATCTATCCTCGTATATAAATAAAACAACCGATTTTGCTTTTAAATGTTCACATTAATGTAGATTTTCCTCTATAAATGTTTCGACCTCCTTAGCCCTTTTCAAGATTAACGTAGGAACGAGCCAACGCTTGATCTTTCAATATTAAAACTTGTTTCCACCATTGTACATTTTTTTTCATTCAACATTCAACTTAATTCAACTCATCCCTTTATTGCTTTCAATACAGTTCTACATAAAAACAAGACTTAATATTTTCACAAATTTATTAAAAGAAGTAACAATTGTTCTCCAAACATTGGCTTCCTCAGACTTGAGTACTTACTACCCTTGTTTAAATAAAGTTGTAAAGGTCTTAAGTCTTGTTTTAATGTTGATAATGGATTTTCATCAAGTAAAGGTCGAATCAATTCAACTAACAGATCAGTAAATAAATCACACACCACATTTAAACATTCTCAATCGCGTCAAAACCTGGTGATCATTAATTAAAAATTGCTTAGCACTTCACACATACCAATTAAGAAAAACATTCCCTACTCTAACCTCCCCTTAGCCCTCGGTGCGTAATAAATAACATACCCCTGGTACATATCCCTTCACATATTCCAATCAGAGAAATTCTCACATAATAATGCGGAGTTTTTTTTTCCACTACACTGTAGTGCAAAGCTGGAGCGTAGGGCGTAAAGCCCTCTTCAGCCTCCTTGCAGGAATCGTGGGAATAGGTGGATGGTGTGACAGGAATGAAGTGAAACATTATCTGAGGAATATTACTGCTCCAGCATTTGCTTAAATGATCCAAGGAAACTACAGAAAACTTGGACCGGAGCAGCCGGATCCGTGTTCGAACCGGTGACTTTCCGAATACTAAGCAATGATCTGGAGCACTAGACCAGGCCGCTCGGTAATACGGTGTAAAAAATGTATTCCTTAATTTTTTCGCAAGGTATATTATCTTTATTAACATACAAAAGAATAATTTTTTGAATTTTATAAATATGAAAGTTGTAGGTATACCTCTTACTTATGTTTTCCACGTTCAGGGTAAAATTTCAGTTTTGTCACATAAAACCTTCCTCCACTTACATCTTCGATTGTTATCACGTCGTAATCTGTTAATTTTAGTTTAATTCGTTGAAAATTGTAATTTTTGCTATATAACCAGCCACCTTCCGCATTCCGGATTCTCATAATATAAAATTTTTGCACACGTGTGAACACATCGGAAATTGTACGCTGAGACGATATGACGTATACTTTGTACGTAAGAACGGTGTAATTTCGAGGCGGAATTTATCGTTTCAAATTTATTCATTCAGTCGAAAAAGAAGCTGAACCTGATTTATTGCTGCTGATCGCAGTTGGCAGCTGCAATGGTGCTCAGTGATCTTGTTTCAAATTCAAGTAGCAATTTATATTAAATGCAACTCGTCCTTCATCTCGCTACGCTCGAAACGTTAGTTGTCTCGCAGCCATCGAACAAAAGCAACGAATGACGCGTCTCGAGTGATAGCAATTGTTTTTTCATTGGCCTTTTAATGAAACGTTTCCTTTATAAAAATTGATCTCCTTGAAAATAACAATTATTCCCTCTGCTATCTAACGTTTTAACGGTGCAGCTGTCGTGAAAGGGCATGATTAAACCCAAAATATTAATGTATATAAATTGTTCTTTCAATAGTGAATGTATTACCATGTAATCCTAGTATATATATCTCCTTAAATATCAAGACTAAGTGAAGGTGCTAGGGAATGTATGTTAACTAAAACTGACAAAGGGTGAATAATTTACTTCTATTTGATCATTTAGTATAACATTTAGTTTTTTATGTTTAATGATCTCAGTGAACAGTGACAATTTGTAACCTTTGTTTTGAAAATGTAGAATTTGAATTTTATTATTAAATGTATGGTCTAGTTTCAAAATATGATTAGCATTAAAGTCTGTTTTGTTTTTGAACAAACTATTATTGTATTCAATTCGTGACACACGTATACACTCGATTCTGAGACAGTGTAGCATCCCCAAACTGTGCAAACTTTCCCTTCAAATAAGTGAATGTTTCCGATCGTTTAACGCCTTCATTGGTTAAAAACTTAGTCATGACTGTACTGTGGACAGGCACCAGCGCAGCTGGTACCTAAGCCTGTTTCCCCCTCCTCACAAACCAAACAACACTCGAACATCGAATCCTCTAGTTCGGAATTACGTGCTAAGCTAAATAGTAAAATTACCGTTTATATTTGATTTACCTTAATCAAAAAATAAATAAGGATGTTAAAATATTACATTGTGACAACAAAGGTAACAGATTAATCTACTTGAAACTTTACAGATAAGCAAAGCAAACGTTGTTCAGTTTCATCATTATGTGAAAATCGCGTGAACATGTTGTCTTAGAGTTAGTTATAATTTTGAGGTATAAGTAAGGACAGCAATAATTTTCTCTTTAATAAATTCTTACGTTTGAAAATGACAGACTACTGTTGAAACAATTGTCGATTTTTTCAATAAATTAGTGGAAAATACCAAGCGTTTTATACGTTTATTTTGGATTTAATTATTCCTTCCATTTGATCCTTTAAACAAAAGGAGAGATTAAAATTATAACTATTAATACGTTTAGTCGTTACCAAAGGTATAATAAATTCAAATAAAGACAAATATAAATATGGAATCAACAGAAACAACGTTTCCAAGAGGTCTATTTTATATTTTCACCAAGAACTAACGGCGGATTCAGTAGAGATCAAAACATGATCATTATACAAAATTACTAAAATGTAACTATAGCCAACCTTTACGCTCATTTATATATCTATACATTTAACAAAATTGGACTGTCTGTAATATTAAAATAACCACTTTTGACTAAATGCATATGGATGTATACACGGTACATATACCAAAATAACATTTTTTGTATTTATATCTGTCTGTTTGTTCCGGCTAATCTCTAAAACGGCTGAACCGATTTTGACGGGACTGGCAGATAGATAATGTAATAAGGAGTAACTTAGGCTACTTTATTTTAGAAACTAATTATTACTATTAATAAATAGTTATTAATTTCTAAAATAAATTATTAATTTCTAAAATAAAAGTAGCCTAAGTTACTCCTTATTACATTAGATATCTGCCTGTGAATGTCCCGTCAAAATAGGTCTAGTCATTTCAGAGATTAGTCGGAACAAACAGACAGACAGGCAGACAAAAATTTTAAAACCTTCGTTTGAAATTTTAAAAATAACTTTTTTGTTAAATTCAATGTGGACGAAGTCACGGGCACAACTAGTTATTTAATAACACTCGCCTCTTCCAGGGTTGTAAATTTAAGTTATCAATTTTATATATTCTGTAAATATGCCATTATACATTCCATATCTCATTTTACTATTTCTGTTTCTTTACACATATTTATTTCGCATGTCTAATCCTTCACATTTGTATTTCTTAAATTTATAATTTCTACTTCTTTTATACTATTCTTCACAACCATAAATAGTATACATGTATCTCTATACATTTCAAATTTCACTTTTCCTTTGTATTTTGAACATAATAGTTTCTTCATCCAATTTCAGTCTACTCTTTTTAACTTCTTTACAAATCCTTTTCTAACCTTTCCTATTGTACCCTTAGTTGATGTTATTCGAATCGTCACACTCTCACCCATTTACCCTCGCCAATAGGGAGTGACCCTTTTCTGCATCCGGTCCAAATTTCACTTTTTACGCCAATTACCTTCGTCACGGTCACTTTCCCTAAATTCCTGGTATCCTTACTTCAAATAACGCCAAACTAAAATCCTTAGAAACGGTTCCCCTACTTCTTTCATTCTCTTAAAATACAATTTTATAAAAACCCCTTAAACAGGACATTAGTGGTCAGTTAGTCAATCACTCACAGTCAGTCACTGAGAATCACTCTAACTCAATAATCAACACATCTAAACTTACTTAATCATCCAATCCGCATTACTACATCTTCTCTTCTACTTGTTTTTCTTCATTCTTTATCAATGTATATAATTGTTCGTAGTGTAAATATTAAACTTTATTTGCACCCGATTTGTTTGATTGTGTCGTTTTTAACACCCCCAAACGACCAAAAAGCAACCAGGTACTATTGTACAAAAGGTGGAATCCAGGTGTTGTTATCCTCTTCCTTCCTCCCTAAACATTAAGGAAGATAATATTTATGAACAAACACGAACTCGAAAAGAAACAACGATAAAGTATTAAAAATATGATTTTATCCGATTTACGAAGGTGGGGATTTACACACAACAGAGTGTCAGCAAAGTTCGGAAAAATATTATATATCCAATTTTGACACCTTATCTCTTATATCCTAATTTCTTGTTTAATAATTTGTTCTCCATTTTTTTAAATTAATTATGAATGTAATATTACATAAATTACTTCAGTAATATATGCAAGGACGAGAGTCTCCAGGGACAATAATTATCTAAATACCCATACTGGGGTATTACAACAGAATGTGAAAGTTAGTTATTTTTGCAGGCAAACACATAATAACTAACTTTAAGTTTCAATCACCCTATAAAAGTTAATTTTGAATTAATACAAAATATTGAATGAACATTTGTTGTTAAATTCGAATTTTTAAGATAAACCAATTTTTAATGTTTAACACTTGATTAATTTAATTCCAAAACTTAAAGAAAAGCTATTTCTTTAAATATAGCCTACGAAAGAAGGCTTCAACCTCCTTAGATGTACACTACTGCTAACCCTATAAAGGATAGCAGCAATTTCAGAAGTTGGTTCTGTCGAATCGAAAACTATCAAAATCAAAGAGTGCTCTCCGATGTTCGGTTATTTTATTTTTTCTGTTGTTTTACGAACAAGGAAAAGCTGCTGGAGATGGATGAAGAGCGCTGTGTATTGTTCAATAGTATAAGAAACAAAACCCGTCGGAACTGGAAGTGTGCGAAATAAAATTTTATTCGGCAACAAAATGTGATTTAATAAATGGACAGGCAGACGGCGCGGCGCGGCCTTACGCGAAACGGAGCGGTGGACGACTAGTTACGTCCGTTTTGAAGTTACGAGTGTCGAAGTAAAATTACAGTGCAGTTGTACACAGCAACAGCTTGCTGTTATTGCCTTGTTTTACGATCAGGACAAAACTTAAATGACCGTAGAACAACATTATAAGAACGCCGTATTTTAAGAGCAAATGATAAACACTTTTAGAACAAATTCGTCTAAATGAAACGGAAACTAACAAATTTGTAGTCACTAAATTACAAAATTGTTTTGCTTTCTGTAAGGGCCTTTGTGATAATATTAAAAGGAGTAAATTTGCATCTCCTAAACCTAAAAAGACTTAGAGATTTCAAATTTGGATAAAAAATCCCTATTTACCCTAAAAGAATTACAACTGGTGATAAAGTTCATTTCGAGAAAAAAAATATTTATTTTTTGTCTACTATTGAGTAAGTCATCATTATAAGGTCGTTAGTACGAAGACTGGTTTGACACGCACCTCCTCATTCTTATCTTCAGATAATCCTCACATTTTCCAAAATTATTTACGAATAGTATTCCTCTACCCTTCTTTACTTCTATTTCTGCTTATGTATATAACTAACTAGTAAGTAATACAAAGATACGTTTTAACTATTTAGGCGTTTAGTTATCAAAAAGAAAATACATTTAATTTTACCTAGAAAAAATACGAAATATTCATTCAAACTGAAGTAGTTTATATGTAAAGAAAGAAATAATGCCTCGATATTTATTTGCATATATTTATATTGAAACTTTGAATAAATAATCTCATTTAAAAATAGTATTATATGTGTCTTTTTTGAATTAGCCTCCTGAAGGTTAAAATTAAGTTTTTTTAAAACTGCTTTCTTGAACAATAAATTGAACCGGCCTAATTTCTCTTTGCTAAACATCCACTTATATCCAGAGAAGGAGGCGGGAACACTTACAGGCGCGAGTCAAAAGTGAGCTAAAAATCATTAAATTGTGACAAATCAAATTATTTAGATTATTTGCAGTCATACGCTCGCAGGATATTCAATTATTTAAATACATAAATATTTTAAAAAAATGTATTTTAATTTAAATGTTTACATCAATAGAAATTTGCACTACAATTGTTTAAGCCTTTCTCAAAAGCATATAGATACCAAATAATTCTGAAAAACAAAACCTTGGGTGTTTCATTCTCACCAGCTACTAGTTCTGCTGTGCGGACAGTCGTCTTACTTACAATGCAGTGCAAGGCTGGAAAGTAGGGTGGAAGGCCCTCTTCAGCCTCCAATTAGGAATCGTAGGAATGGGTAGGGGGAGAAAAATACGAGACGGTCTAAAGGAACACATAAGAGAAGTGAAAGATTACCTATGGAATATTATTGGAATCAAGCGAGCGGCGTGGTCTAGTACTCTAGATCATTGCTTAACATTCGGGAGGTCACCGGTTCGAACCCGCGTCCGGCTGCTCTGGTCCAAGTTTTCTGTGGTATCCTTGGATCATTTAAGCAAATACTTGGGCAGTAAAATTCCACAAATAATCTTTCTCTTCTCTTCTGCCTTCATTTCTCCGTCTCATCTTTGTCTCCCTAACCACACCACCCACCATCCACCCATTCCCACGATTTCTGAAAGGAAGCTGAAGAGGGCCTTACGCCCTACCCTCCGGTTTTGCACTTCGGTGTAGGTCAGAAGGACTGCCCGCCCACCATCACGAGTATCTGGTGGGGATGAAACATAAAAAAAAGTATTTTTTTCTACAGTTGTTTAGGCCTCCTTAGCCTTTTTCAAGAGTAATGTAGGTACTAATTCTTACTAGTAGCAATGTGTCTATTTATATAGTCTTAATAGGTACAGTTATAAACAGGAGTCATCAAAATTCTCAAAAGTTTATATGTACAGTTTTATAAACTTTTACCCTCCTATTATTAACAGAATAAGTAAACAACTCAACTCTTTCGGACTAAAAACTATATCGGTCAACGAAACCAATTTAGACAGAATTCTTGTTAACAATAAAGAGACATTAGAAAAAACGAAAATGTCAGGTGTTTATAGAGTAAATTGTAGGGATTGTGAAGCTACCTATATTGGCCAGTCAAGCAGAAGTATATCGACTAGACTCAATGAACATCTACAATCAATAAAAAATAACACCAAAAGTACGGGTATAGCTACACATTGCTTAGAATTTAATCATAATCTAGATGAAAATATTACTCTTATACACAACGAATCTAAAGGACAGACATTAGATTTATTAGAAATATTTGAAATAAAAAAAATCCCAAAAAGCTAATATAAATACCACAAATGAACAACAGAATTAAAATCCTTATTCATCTAAATATTAAGACCAAAGATACCACAATTTGGAACGCGTCCTACCAAGTAGGCACAACGAACCGAAAGCCATATTCCACGACTGGTTTCGACTTATTGGATCTCATCAGGTGGGCGCTGGCAGAAAATGCTTTTCGGGCTATATAATAAATATAAATATGGAATCAACAGAAACAACTATTCCGAGGGCTAATGCCCCTACCGGCATTGAATTACAATGTTGATTCAGGTAGATTCTTAGACGAAGATACGAAAGATATCAAAAAAATTCACATAAAGTGAACATTTAAAAGCAAAATATATAATTGTTTTATATCAGCTGTTAGTTCGTTTATTAACTTGAACAATTTCTGTCACGTGTTCAAACTTTACAAAGATTTCGGTATTACATTTTAACTAAATGTGTCCATGAAAGAATTTTTTTATTCATAACGACAATGCAATTGGACTATTCCCTAAAGTATTTTTCCTGAAAACAAAAAGAATTGGAATGGTTAAATATGTATATGTATAATAAAAAGGAAACATTTCGAACTGATGTATTGAGGATTTTTAACTTGAAATTCGTCTGCAAAGTCATGTTCAACATTCGAATCGTTTCGAAATCGTGGGCGAGACTTCAAAGGGCGGTCTTGTCGGTCCCGCTCGAGTCCTAATCCTTTGTGTAACTTTCAGCAGGTACTCTGAAAGTCATAAATCGCACCAGGACCCGGTTCGGCTTCGGTTTTCGACTCTCCTTTCCACGCTAATAATAACAACACATAAACCACAGCAGCCCCGCCGAATTATCGTTCTTGTCGTTTAAGTCGCCGCCCTTGTCGTTCGTATTCTAGTACATACATATATACATACATACATACATACATACATACATAACATAGTAATAGTTGTTGGCGTTTGTTGGTTGTTGTTGTTGCCTGAATTATATTATCGAAAAGTCCCTTTATTTTCGTTGTGTATCGCTCGTGACGAGGAATACGATAAGCGAGATGTTCGTGACCCGACACAAGAAAAAGGGACCGAGAGAGGTGACAAGCTACGAATCTCTACTCTACACCTTTCCAACTTACGAGACAATATAATGTTCTACGCACACGTATACCTAATAATTCCTATATGCGTATACATGGGCATCATCTACATACATGTGTACGTATTTGTTATTTGTGTTACGGTATGTGTCAAAAGGTAAGCGAGAGGGTGCTAGCTTGTAATATACCCGTAAATATACGTTGGCACATTGCGTTACATGATTACCTTACCTGCCCAGCCACCGTTAGTCACGAATTGTAATCTCGTTTGTTAAGGTTTAAAAATGTAAAGTACCACTCGGTTACTGCAATGACCTACACCCGAAAAGAATGTTTAAAGATTTAGGTGTCGCTAATGACACGCTTGATATAAATTTATTATAATATATAGTTACAACAGTATATCGCCATCTACTTATCCACTGCTAACTGAAGTTTTTCATAGGTTACATAAAGGCCTTAGGAAGGTATCTACTTAACCAACTGATTCGACGACACAGCTGGTGTCGGTATAGCGTGCGCTCTACCGGCTCACTAACATTGGAGGAACAGGATTTATACACACTTCAAATGTTACAAATTTATTGTCAAAAAAATAATATACATACTCGTACAGTCAAAAAAAACAACGTATTTAAGTTTAAGAATAACATTATAGCGTATACACAGTTTTAATGTCTTTAAAAAATGCTAGAAATTTATAGTCAACTTCATTTCTTAAAATTTCTCATAAAACAAAGTCCAAATGATTTTTTAATGTTGTAAAGGCACGACTCATAATTCATAATTTTTACTTTTGCATCTAACTACATCCTTTCTATTCTTTGAGTATGTGCTCCAGATCTAGGATCTACATGATTTTTAATTTAAGAGTCATTTCAGATGTTCGACCGACAGATATATCCAAAAGAAACAAGTGCACAATTTCCAAAATATTACACAATGTTAAATTGCAATTTAAATTCTGGTTAGGTTAGGTTACGTTAATGTTAAGTTGTATTAAATTTATTATATTATATACAGTACCTACATTATTATAATATGTAAATAATTAGTATTTTCATAATTCAAGAGAAACAATTTACTCAGATAGAGCGCCCCATAGAGCACTTCTTACGGTAGAGCGCACGCTGTACCAAAAAAAAAAAAGAAAACTTTTTTGTGTTTCATTCCCACCAGCTACTCGTACTGGTGGGCGATCAGTCCCTCCGACCTACACTATAGTGCAAAGCCGGAGGCTAGGGCATAAGGCCCTCTTCAGCCTCCTTGCAGGAATCGTGACAATGGGTGGGTGGTATAGTTAGGGAGAGAAAGATGAGACGGACGAAATGAAGACAGAAGAGAATTGAATGATTATCTGTGGAATATTACTGCTCCAGCATTTGCCTAAATAGTCCAAGAAAACCACAGAAAACATGGACCAGAGCAGCCGGACCCGGGTTCAAACCGGTGACCTCCCGAATGCTAATCAATGATCTAGAGCACTAGACCAAGCTGCTCGGTGAACCACGCAGTTTATATAGATAAGTGTTAGGCACCAAATTAATAAGAACAACTGTGTAAAATATAAGAAAAAAGCTTCGGGTTTAGCCAGTCATCTTATTGATAATAACCATAAAATAAACAAAAATAATTTGAAGCTATTACGTAATTTAAAAGGCGGACCCATTTTAGACAGCTTTGAAATTTTAGAAATTAAAAAGGCAATGAACAAAAATAAAATAATCACAAATTATCAAATAGACTTTGAAAATAGCCCTCTATTAAACCCTGATATTGTACCCCCTCTATGTAACCATCTACTATAAATATCAATGTCCAACAATTTGTTATAAATATAATTATTTACTCCTGAGGATGCCATTATGAGGTGAAATACGTATAAAGTGCAATAAATAATACTGAAAGTATTTCAAGTGGTTTTATTTCTAGTTAATAACAGTGCAAGTTCTTGTTTAGTAATCGAAACTACCAGATGTTGATTGCGATTTCGATCTTTTTAAATCTCATCAGTACACCATAGGCAGTCTCGATGAGTCACTTACCAAATCGAAGGAGCTCTTTAAAGGCAAGTTGATATAATACCTATTAAGACCCATCAAGACTGTTTATGGCGTGCTGATAAGATCTAATAAGATCGATATCGCAATCCACATCTGGTAGTTTCGACAAATTACTGACCAATAAATTATTTATAATGTTTACATAAAATTATTATTTATTATTTGCTGGTAACTTGTGTTCCTGGTAAGAGTGTTACAAACACTCACTCTAGAGGAGTTACAGTGTTGCTATCCTATTTCAAATTTTTCATTTTATCTTCGTTATAGCTTCAAAATAACGGACGCAGAACAAGTCCGCCACCCACCTTATTTCAAACCAAGCCAAGAACATGTTTTAAATCTAACATCTTGGCGGATATATTTGCACATTTTTATTCGTATTCAAAAACCCGAGTTGCAACCACCCGCACAAAAACTTGGAACTCTATATTATCATTTTCATCTTTTTCCATTTCATCAGCATACATTTTAAACTCTCTTTCACCAAGATAGTGGATAGTAACAAAATGAACGGATCACAATTCCCATTGCTTTGAGGTTATTTTACCATCACAATCTTTATCTGTTATATTAAATCCGAATAATTTTAAGCTTTTTTGATGTTGTAATATTATTAAATATAGCTCAGTTTACTTATAATGACTCGGTTTGTAATGCTTATAATAATAAACCTGATTACAATGACAGCGATAGTACGTTGTTTTTCGCATTTGGTCGGTTCCATGACCTACGCAAGGATTATTTACGATACAGTAATATCAGATTATATTGATTATTGATATAGATGTTACAAAGTATGAAATTATTTCCTACTTCAATTGCTAAATATATAAAATTGTTTTGAAAAATGCCCGCGAATCACAAAATCCAAAATATCTATTTTCTAAATAGTTTTTAAAATAAAAAATATATTTTTTTATTGTTTATTAATAAAATTGTTCTGTTAAGGTTTGCTGTTAAATTCATGTAAATTTTACACAGGAAAAGTTAGGTAATTTGGTTTTTAATGTGACAATATTCTTATAGAGTAGTACTACGTAGGTGTTGTGGATATTTTGAAATCTCTTTCTTATTTTCATTAATAATTTCGTATTATTCGTATATTCAAGTATTTTATAAAAAATATAAGATCTAATAACTGAGTCATTCAGGGGCAGATACAAAAGGGGTGCGATAGGGGCGATCGCCACCCCCTAAGACAACTCTGGAGCACTGCTCTTAAATACAGCTACCAAACTCTGGCTAAATTCAAAAACCAAAACATTGAACCCCGTAACCCTATAGCCCAACTGTTCTAAATCATTTACCCCTTAACTTAAACCATAAATACCACTATAACCCCATAATGTAAGCTTTTATTAGAATAACCCGAGGGACAGTTAGACACTTGTTAAAACCATTTATGCCACCAGCTGAATTTATTTATATTTCTATTAAATAGTTAAAGGCACTGACTCGCTGTCCTCCAGGTTAAAGGTTTAACAAAACTTAAGGCCATAGGAATTAAAAGGTTTAGATTATATAATTAACATCGCTACGGTTTAATGTCTTAGGCTATTGTTTTCTTTATACATTTTTGTGCCCTCCATTCACTATTGCTCCCCACCCCCATAATGAAGACCTTTGCATTCGCCCCTGCAATCGTTTCCATAAATATTAACGAAAACACATAATATACAGCTCATCTTTAATGTTTGTATTGAACATTTTCTCTTTGCTATCCTAACCTACAATGAGCTTCACAAGTGTGACCTCCATCAAATCCCCATCCCCAATTTGGACACCCTCTTTAATAGTACAGTTATTTGTTTTCATTGACATTGTCAAAATATCTTAAAGAAAAATTTTAAGTATGTCTATGATAAGTTTTAGAATTTAGATTAATTTAGTCTCTAACTGAAGATGACGTCGAAACGCGTTTTAGGTCACTAACTGAACTCCATTTAAATTCTTGTAAGTATTTCAAATAGAATCGCAAACCTTTAACTTAATAGCGTATTTTAATATATTTATCAAAATTTTATATTAATTGCACTACGAAACTAACAAAAAACAAATATAATTTTGTATTTAAAAAAAAATGTTGCCAGCAGACCCTGTAACCTCATACATACACCAGCCCATCTGCTAGAGAACACAATATTTAAACTTTAAGCCTTAACGTATGTAAAACGAAATATACATATTGAAAACAATTGGAAGATAAAAATTGCTATGCCGGAACCGTCACGTCGTCAGTATGTCACGTCTTTTCGCATTCCTTTGTTCAACTTTTCCCTCCCGTCGATGTCCCCACACCCTTACACCGAAGCTCTCCCTCACTCTCCCAATCAAATGTTTTATTGTGCTTGCATAATAATTCAAGTGGCTGTTGCTGTGATAAAATTAACCGGAGCCGAAACCTCGGTGAAATTGCGCATCCACTTATTAAATTATGCGCTCCTAGAAGCGTATGAGTTGTTCTGCAGAACGCCAGCCAGAGCACAAGTACTAGTAGTAGTTGTGTCGTCGGATGACGGTGTCGCCAGCATCGCGTCGACGACGTTCACCGAAGTACAGCCGCAAGTCAACTAAACTATAACTGCAGAAGCTCAGCCGACATCATCGCCATGGCATAAACCAAACTGAATATAACATGCTAACTTTAACTGCATATTAATATGCATACTACATATATGTTACATATGTATATATTTATATATGAATGAATGTATATATACCTATGTTACTGTATATGCGTTTATATAAATTCATGTTCATGCGAACTTATGCATTGTGTAATAAGTTCACGAAGGAATGAAAATAACTAAAAGATCGCGACTTTCCATTAACACATGTTGCTTGAAAGGGCAACACGAGGGGGTAAATTTAAAATTTATTAGATTAGGTACTAAATAACTAATAATAATTGTAATTGTGGCGGTAAAAAGCATAAAATTTTGTAAATATTATTTCTGTAAATGTACCTATAATATTTCTAAATTTATTTTTAATTCTTTCTAAATATTATTTCAATGTAGATATTCAACTTCTTGTCTGGTTTATGCCTTTATTTCATTCCTACCTACGTTCTGTTTTTCTTTTACTTAGCCTGTACTTCTTTCTTCTTCAACACTACATGCATGCACCTCTTACTAATAGTTGATTTTTCTTTCAATTACTTTTATTCGATTTCTGTACATTTCATTTCTACGTATTCTTCTAAACAAGAGTCTTAATCATTTCTGTCTTTATTTTTCCATCTAATTTATTCTTTCTATCTTTAACCATTCTGTAGTATAAATACCCCTAAAATTCCTATCCTGCCTCGTCTAACCTAGCGCTCTTAAGTTGTCCACTTTGCTTTTTTTATATCGTTGCATTTACTGTTTTTTACTTGGTACTTTTCATCTATCCATCTTTTGTATATATTTTTTAATTCATTTATTAATTAGTATTTATTTCTATTTCGTTTATGTTTCTTTTTTGCATATAAAAATTGTTAATTACGGTATTAGTATTTGGGTTATTTATTTATTAAATAATCGTCATTTAAAACGCTAAATAATAATATAGCAGAAAACGCATACCTTTTGTATATACTTTTTCTAATTAATGTTTGTCTAAATCTTCTTTCAGTGTAGGTTTTCAAGTTTTATTGGTCTCTCAATCAAATTTCATCTTTAACCGTACCTGCATACACCCCTTACTAATAGCTGATTTTACCTTTATTACTTCACCTTAACTTTAGTACTGCTTTAACTGTTCATTTCCACATATTTCTATAAACTTAAATCCGTCAGTACTTTTCTTCTAGAATATTCTTTTACTTACTGACAATAACCCTGTCGTACAAAGAGTCCAAAAATTTCTATCCTTAACAGTCTAATTTAGTCCAGCTCGTCTACAGGTCTTCTCATAGTAAGTCCTTTTATTTACATTGTTGTTTCATATTACTTCTTTTTTGTTTGTTCAAACTTTTCATCTATTGTGTATATTTTTCAACTGTTTGTATTTATTTTGTGTCTCTTTTTGTACATAAACTTTGTCAATTATAAATTTTAGCCGCTATGGCGGAAAAACACATAATTATATTTTAAAGACAATCTTCCTGGACCTTCTGCATATCGACTTAAAACAGCTTCTGTTAAAGAATCACCCAAACTATTTACGCGTTTTCTACGTACATAGAGCATGTAAACCCTTTCTTCCACCATTGTTGATCTAAGCCAGGTTAATCTGAAATGGTAGCCGTGTTGTAAAACATTGACAATAAAATATTTAGGGTTGCTTTATTTACATCAATTTGAATTAATTTTTACCGTATTTTTGCTGTATTTACCTTTGTATCTACATATCATCCTAAAACATCACAGTAAATATCTCAAACTCTAACAGCAAAACACGACATTAAACGTACTTTGGTTCTATGCGTATTCGATTAAGAAAAAGATTGAATAAAACAAATATTTATTGGCCACTGTCAGGGAATGAAAGAGTTAAGTAAATGAAGGGTGAATTAAAACTAAAGAATTTTTGAATTTAAATAATTTAGGAAGATTACGAAGGTGGAGCTAAGGGTTGTAGATAAAAGAAGCGAACCAATGGTAAGAAATTGTGATTTGGAAATGCCGAAGATAGAATTTATAGAATTAAGACGTTGAACCCAAATCACCGAAGAAACCCACTATTAAAAAGTAATTAAGACATATACAAAATCATAGGCGTTATACAGTTAGTAAATAGAATAGAAATATCGCAAGGGATTATACGAAAGCAAATAAGTAATTAAGTTATTGTTAAGAGATGGATAGATACAGCACAGGTAAAAAAATAGAATTTCAATAAAGGAATATATTTACACGAAGACAATACGATACACACACAATACAAAACAATAAAATTTACAATGACAACAATACAAACATACAAATACAAAATAATATTTACAGAAATATAAACACAAATAAAAATATATTTTTTTTTTAAAATATATATCAAATCGCCACAGTACGAAGTCAGTTCTCTTCAGGCCTTGAAGAAAGTAACCTTGTTACCTAAAAATACATCAGACGTTTAGTACCCTGTTTTGACGTTAGGACTTTAGCTATTTACTTTGTTCTACAGTACCAATATATTTTACCGAACATAAAAAAGTATTGCATCATTTGTATATATTTGGGGGGTAGCACCGCCCCCCCCCCTTCCCATGTAAAACTCATGCCACAACAAGACACAATCTGTGTCAGCCAAAAACAACAACGGATCGATGATTCTAAGCAGTGTTTGGAGCTGGGAGCTGTTCAATCGTAATAAATTTTTACGTTTGCGTCGATATGTGACGATGGATGAAACAGGGCTCCATCATTTCACACCGGAGTCCAATGGACAGATCGACAGTCAGCCGAGTGGACTGCACGTAATGAACGGACTCCAAAGCGTGGAAAGACGCAAAAGTCGGCTGTCAAGGTTATGACAACAGTATTCTGGAATCTGGGATGCTCATGATATAATTATATATAATTCATTGACTATCTTAAAAAGGGGACAACCATAAACAGCGGCCATTACGTAGCGTTATTGGAGCGTTTAAAAGACGAAATCGCGGAAAAGCGGCTGTTTCATCAAGACAATGCACCCACCGTGTCACAAATTAATGAAATCTATGGCAAAATTCAATGAATTGGGCTTCGAATTACTTCCGCATTCACCGTATTCTCCAGATCTGGCCCCCAGCGACTTTCTTCTGTTCTCAGACCTCAAGAGGATGCTCGCTGGACAGAAATTTCCCGTTGATGAAAAGGTAATCGCCGAAACTGACGCCTATTTTGGGTCTAAAGACTAATCGTATTATAAAAATGGTATCGAAAAATTGTATGACGTGAATGCTATAATCGTTGTATCGCCCTCGATGGGAACTATATCGAATAATAAAATCAAATTCTATCAAAAAAAAAATATTTTGTTTTATGCTAACTTACGAACTTTTCAGCCCCCCTGTTAAACTGCCATTTTAATATGCATGCAGCTTTCCGGTAGGTGAGACTCCCATCATTATGTTCTTCTTAACCTAAGCTTTCCCAAATCTCCTGAGAGGGGCATCCTAATTTATATAACAAATATTAGTATTTATTTAATAATAATAAAATAACATTATTTGTTTTAGACATAGATTTGAAAGAAATAATTTTTGTTTTCATATACCACGCCAAAAATAAATGTCAGTGCAATTTTCATCTGTAAAATAAATACAACCGGGTCTTGTATTCGGGTAAAGATGGTTCGTTATTCGTTATTATATGTATTCTCCAATTGTTCCACGAAAATCTGTTGTTTATTTGACTAAATTACATTTCACCGTCTACGTTCTATCTATGTAGATTCATATGTATGAAAACATATTGTATTTTGGTTGTCATTTAAATTTAAACACGCGTGGAATATTTCTACAGACATTACCATTATTCGAAGTCTAGATTTGTTAAAGGTACCTATACACTGGATTATGTGACATTCCCTGCATTAATTATCTTTATGGTATCAAACATTAATTTGAATTTATATGTCTGTTGTTTGGAAATGTCGATAATAACATTTAAAAATATGTAAATATTTCTAAAATGAACACGTATTTATATTCATAAAATTTACAGACAATTTCATTGATTGTTTTGTATCTTATACACAGGACCGGATTAAGCTATATAGAATCCGCTAAGCAGTGTGTTTATTAGTTGTTGAAATAAAATTATTTCACCGGTGCACAGATGTGCCACTTCTTTTGATTCCTATGGGGGAATCGATGCAATAAACGGACTTTGTGTTTTAAAAGTTTATTACACCCAAACTACTTACAACTATATACACATTAATTTTATTGTACGCCGTGATTGCTACTTATTTTTACGAAAATACTAAATGACTATAGATTATGATTTATTATATGAAACTATATGTTATTAAATACTATATGTTTAGAGAGATCTTGATGTGATTGGTGCTATATGTTAATGTGTTATACTAAAATGATCTCTGCTAAAAATGTTTGATGTTTGAATGGTTTTAATCTAATATGATTGAATGATGAATTTATTCTGCTATTGAATGTAAAAATACCTACTTTAATATGAATTTAAGAACCGCCCCCCAGAACAGGGGGTGGTTCCGATGCACCGACACTTGAAACAACAAAAAAAAGGAAGGGAAACGTAAACATACAAAAGTGCAACATTCCAAGCTATGTGTCGATGCATCATCTACGTCCTGGAAATGGATCGATGGGTCAAAAAATTACCCCCAATAAATCTATCGACTAACTTAACTCTAAAAGAACATTTGGAAACAAAGAAAATACAATACAATAGGGCTAAACGGCAATACCAAGAAAGGAAAAAATATGACACATACAAAAACCATAAATTGCAAAAGAAGGGAACATACAGCAAATGCAGATGACGATACAAAAAATGCATGACTAATAAGGCTAATATATTACAAACAAAAAAAAAAATAGAAAGATGAATATATGCGAACACAGTGCATGCCTCGGGGTTCCTCTGCCCTTAGATCATAGGACACCAAATTTTTAAAATCTCAATAACAATGAATGCAGGCAGTGATAGAATAAAAACGTTTTTTTGTTATTACCAATCAATATGTGAGTTTTGCCATGTGTTGCAAATGAACACATGAAAAATCGTGTGCTTTCATTTTTTTTTAAATACAATAATTGAAACTTTTTATCGAATTGAGAATCTTATCTTAAGACCGATCTTCAGCAAGTATATTTTGGGGATACAGATTCACATAAAATATCAAAAATCACGATTTTGTAACTCCTTAGGAAATGTTCCGTAAGAATTTTTCACTTTTTTTAAGTTGTCGAATAACTACAAGATAGATTAAAAATGGATACGGCGAAAAAATTTTAAATTTTTAGAGAATTATACTATAACGGCAAAAGAACGTTCAAAATTATTAGTCGAATTTTACAAAGATGATTTTTCTGAAGACGGACTTCTATAAGTGACTGAGACATGCTTTTATGTCTGGTTATATGAGCGGGAAAATAAATAAAACGATTAAATAACGACGACGATTTTTTGCGGAAGAACAATTGAAAATCAGTACTTTACCGAAATTTTCTACATTCGTTCAGCTTCTCATGACGATTTCCGGTTCTTCATGGACGAATGAAGTTTTTCAACATTAAAAAGTCTCAAAAGTTATATTCGATCAACTATGGGCCAAAAAATATTGAATAATATCGTGATGTTGCATAATTATCATGATTTTGTTGACCGAATTGTTCTTGAAAAATTAATGGGCGAATTCATTTCAAAATTCGAAACAAGAAGCAACTTTTTTATTTAAATATTTCTGTACACATTGTTTAGATATTAAATTCATTTGCTTTTAATTTTTATAAATTGGCATTCTCTTTGTTTTTGAAGTACCAAATTACACCCCTCACTCCTTCCCTACGTCTTTCTACCACCATCAAAATTCAACACATATGTTAAACCTGTTCCACCGCATCTTGGTGCACCTAATACATGTTGCACTCCACGTGTTAGGTACTTTTTTCGTCTAATCTTATAGCGTAAAAACTTCTGTTTAACATTATCCTTTCTCGTCCATTTTCCTGGCTATACAATTTGTCTTGCGATCCCATTTGAAATATTGTTTGTTTTTGAAGTAGCCTCTCGTTGCTTAGTAGACAAAAAATCCTCATTTATTTGAGGTTATCTGTAGTAGCTATAAATTAATAAAAAGATTACTATCATATTAATGTATTTAAAATTGTATCAATTTGAGTAAAACATTTTTAAAACTTATTCAAGAATTTTTATATTCGTAAAGTATATTCAAGCAATAGTTTCTCGGAAATTTTAAATTTGGTACGAACTCGTGTTTATTGTATTTTGCATTATATTCATTTTCTTTGTTAAACGTAAATATCTTCAAAATTACATTCACTTTTATTATCTTATTGTTATATTCATTCTCCAAATTTCGGTTTTAGTGCAAACAACTATTTATTATATTTATTTCCTTTAAGCGTAAACTGGCATTCAATATTTTCAAAATCATTTTATTTTATTATCATATTGTTATGTTCATCGTCGAATTTTCATTGAATTGTCACGTTTAAGGTATTAGTAAAATTACCAAATTAACCAAGGTATTTACCTGAAGGAGTGCAATGACTTGTGGGGTTGTTGCTATTGTCGTTTTGCCATACCGTGCCCTCTAACTAGCAACAGCTTTTGTCAACCCCCACTTCATTATATTTTATTTAAGTTGAAAACCAGATATTAATTGCCAGATTCTTAAGAGCATTCTTAAAGTCATTCATAAAGAGATACTTTGTATCATTCAAATTTCATACACACAATTATTCAATAGTCAAACAACAAGTAAAAAATTTACTTTCTTCGATATGTGTTAAGTTAGTTACCTTGTTATAATTATAAATAGTGTAAGTGTTGTTATTAAATATTTAAAACCAATCTTCATTGTTTCTTTCGTCAACAAGTTAATTAGATTACTCGCAATTAATTTTGGCGTGTAACTTTGAGAAATAAAAAAAAAATATTTTCTCACACATCATTAAAAAGTATTATACTTGGTAATTATTAATATTATTAGTTAATGCAGAGGATATAAAATTGCTTTTCTGAAAATGTCAATTGGTCTAAGACAAAAATCGGTTGTGAACTTTAGAATGTTTGGAAGAAGTTGTTTCTTCCGAAGTAAAGGCAATATAAAAAGTGGCGAAAAACTGAAAACCGATTTCCGCGTCTTCTGGTCCTAGGACTATAAACCACCTCTCACTTGGCCTCCGTTCCTTTTGCTCATTTTACCTACTTCCTGCAGTATTCACCTCCGTCTTCGTTCCCACCCCTTTATCTACCATCGTTCTCTGGTTTTCGAGTAGTAACGGTGACCGTCCGTCGTGTCGTATTTTATGTCAGGAATGAACGCAAAAAGAGGCCAACTTTGCCGCCTTTCCGCTCATAAAACACATTACGCGAAAATTCAGTTTTTCGATCCGAAAGGGAAAGATTGACCGGGACGTAGCAACCCACACACCTCTTGTTTGGAAGAGAACTTTCACCATAAATTTTGATGGCTTGCCAAGGTTGATTTTCCAACTAAACTTACTAGAAACATGTATACACCGTGCCACAAAAGTGTTCCAATGTTCCAAGAGAATTGCAGTAGTATTTTGGCTGGATATGAACAACTAATAATTGAATATTACAATTGTGTTACTTGACTTTTAATGAACTTAAATAGAACACACAGTGTAAAATGTTCACGAATTTTTTCTAAATACTCGATAGTTGTTTCGGACATTGCCCATTATCAAGAGTAATTGATACTGATTGATAATGGACAATGCCTGACACAATTGTAGAGTATTTAGAATAAATTCATGAACATTTTACCCTGTGTGTTTTATTTAATTTAAAATTATGTTCCATAAGAACTGCACTATGGAAAGTTTAAATTTGACTTTTATTAGTATGATGATATTCCATATTTGTTGAGATAGGTATAGGTATATACTATAGTTTACTTAAAGGTGTGTACGTTATTGTTTACTATTAAAAGTGTAAGAAGATGAATTTACACTTTTTTAAAAATGTCTACAAATCAGAATGTTTATAAAAAAATAACTGTTAATAGTATATTCTTATAACCTCGGGCCGCACCAGTCTCCCAGCAGCCCTGTTCATAAACAGCATTCTAGCAATAGCTATTTAGTTTGGTAAAGCTCGTCTGAGATATTTTTTATAAGTTTTATTTTATATTTATTTTTTTAAGTCGAAACCCAAAAAATATAATTTTACAACAATTTGCGCTCAGAGATAAGCTTCTTTCTCCAAAACAAAATTTACATTGTTCTAAATTAATATCAATAAAAACTAAACCTTTTTAATTAAATTATATAATATTTAATAGAAATTATCCGCAAGATTATGGAGAGTATTGGAATTTACTGAAGGATATGTACCTTTATTCCTTCGGAAAACTCTAAGGCACATTCTTTAACGATTGCTGTTACAACTGGCAATTTACTAAATATTTCATTAAGAGTTTTTATTGTCGAATTTATTGAAAGTTGTACTAGACAATACTGAAAGTATGTTTAAGTCTTCTCATTAATAATATAAATACATTATTACATTACATCGCAAAACAGTGATGATATAAAACTATTAAATAGAAACGAAATGGTTTAGGAGTACGATCGAAACAAAGTCGTGCTAGAAATGTTTAAAATGCTTTCGATACTCGCAAAACTTTCAACATACGAGGGTGGATCAAATATAAACGAGTCTTTTTAAATTGTTGCGTTCGCTTGGTCGTCAATAACTTTATTGAACGTACCGCCACGCCATGCCACTGTGCTTCAGATGTCTGATGAACTCGGCATCAGCTATGGGAGTGTCCACACAATCATAACGAAAAACTTGGGATTCCGAGAACTTTCAGCTCGTTGAGTTCCAAAGTTACTGAGTGGAGATCAAAAAGCTGCTCGAATTCGCGCCTCTCAGACGTTTCTCACTCGATTTAGAGAGGAAGGTGAAATTTTTTTGCACAAAATTGTAATCTGCAATGAAACGTGGGTACACCATTACATTCCAACATCAAAACGAGCAGGCATGGAGTGATGGCGCAAACATGAGTCAAACCCAGTGAAGCCGAAAACACGTCTGTCTACAGGCGAGTGGCAAGTTTTAGCCACCGTTTTTAGGACTGGGGTGCTGTTGATCAATTTTTTGCACGAGCGAAGAACCATTAATGCAGCCTACTACTGTCTGTACTATTGACTTCTCAGTCAGGTAAAACTTGCTTATTTCCGAAAAAGCAGGACGCACCCCATTCGTGACGTGTTACTCTTGCACGATAACGCTAGGCCTCATACCACAGCTTTAACGCAGGCCCAAATCGGTGAAATGCACTGTACTCAGCTGGAACACCCTCCATATAGCTCAGACCTATCACCTTGTGGTTTACACATGTTTGGGACCCTCAAAGAATCACTAGGAGGCGAGCGATTTTAGACCGATGAACAGGTGGAGGCGTTTGCGCGCAACTGGATAGACACCCGCCCTGCTTCTTTTTATGAAAACGGGATGAAAAAACTACTAATGCGTTTGGGGAAAATTGATAGACAAACAAGGAGGATATATCGAATAATAATTATGAACAAAGGCTCGTTTATATTTGATCCATCCTCGTATTATTGGTTTTTAAGGAATGATACTTGATTAATACTCTTTTTAAGCAAGACTAAAGGATATTATTGGTAAAAACAAAAGTAATAAGTCCCATTTTGCGACCAAATACAAACTTAAAGTCGCAAACTACTTCGGAAATGAACTCTTGTGTAATTTTATAATGAGTATAAAAACGAATCAAATGTGCTCTTAATTTTCAATCCGCGATATACACATAACATACTGGATGGTTTTTCAATTCCGTTTAGCCAATAATATTACCCAAATTGTACACAAAATCGCTTAAACAGGCCTTTATACAATAAGGGGCGTATTAGTTGCGATAGTGCTTCAACATTGACTGTGAGATGATAATATCGTTATTGCAACAATAAATAGACATTCGTTCGTTGTGTACATACTTGGTTTAATAATAAACAGAACAACATAAAATTTCTACCAACCATTGATTCGTTTTTTATGATTATTTATTATTTTAGGAAACCTAAAGCATTCAAAACTTACGTTGCACTATTTCTATTTGATTTGATTGATTCTTATTTGAATTTTAGAGACTTAATAGATCACTGAAATATATTGTATTTACCTAATCTACGCTGTTTTTATTTATTTCGCAAAAAGGTCCACTATAACTCTTCATTCCTTTATGTTTTTGTCGGATTTCTAGTGACATACAAAGAAGTCAAAAACAACAAAACATTATAAAAGCGTGTGAACTATTTCCCGCTGCCGGAAAGTTGGTGCAGGTACTTGAACCACTTGAAGAATGGATCAGATTTTACTGCAAAGGTTTCGTTTCTGTACCAAATCGCAACGTTGTTCTTTTCTGTACTTGCACGAAGGGAAAACAAAACACACAAACCTTTCTTCGTGATTATGTGCGGCTTCATACTGCAAATGAATTAGTAGAATGAATTCAATTCTAAAACTTGGGCTCATTTGGTTATTGTTTGTGCCGCTTCTTTAAAAAATATTTTCAAGTTCGATTTACATCCAGTTATACCGGAAGTAGATGTTAACTTTCTTATTTTAAATGGAATGACATACGTTTTTTACGTTTTCCGATAGAAAATCTGAATTCATGTATATTTTATAGGAGGCTACCTCGAAAACATTGATGGATTTTGAGTTATTTATTTTTTTTTCAAAAGTTTTGACATTTACACGTTAACATTAAAAAAACCGTAATTCAATTAATTTTTGTGATTTTGCTTTATGGCACGTAACAATTATTTATAACTATTCACTTTATTATTTTTAAATACGTAACACAGTAAAAGTAATAAATTTGTAGTGCATTTTGTATATACCCTGAAATAGGGAGAGATTTAATCTGTTTTGTTGGTTACGTGCAGTAACTTAACCCCGTCCGCAGACATCTGTAAACAATAAAAAGATTTAATTTAAAAGTTTCGTGTTCTAACAAGTCACAGTACACGACGGTGCTGTAATACTAGTACATTTTCTACATATGTCGACAAATTGGAAGCTTTCAACCTCGCCTTGCAGTTTCGTGAGATAATTGGTCGAATAATTTTACATTAAAGGGTTTTTTCGTGTACCGTGTTCAAAACTGCTTCATTATTTGGATAGTATTTAAAGAAAACTTGCTACAATTTCAGGTATTATCGTGCAAATTTCCAGAAAAATCAGGAACTGATCTGGAAATTTCGATGACTATATCCATGAATAGACAACACGTACCCAATGAAAAAGAATTCAATTATAGACAGGTTACACAAATATTCTTTGTGGTAATAAATAATTTAAATGCACAGTGATTGTTGCTATACAGTGTACTGTAGTGTTAAATAAATTAGTTGTGTTCAAGATTTTTCTAAATAATTACAAGTTACTTGAGAGGAAAAATTGTTACAATCGTAATATATAGATACAGAACTCTGAAACTAATAATAATAATAATGATAGATAAAAATATTCTGTGTAAATTCTACTACCTACGATTAGCTATAACATCGCAATACCTCGAACTGAACAACAGCTAATATGATAATTAATTTTATTCTTCCATTTCAATGCCCATATGTACATAATATGTATTAAAATTGTTTGGTAATTAACGTAAAGTGCATTGTTTTCGACTACAAAAGAACATTTATACTGACCGATTTTAACAATTGCGAAATCCGGTACACGTAATTAATTAATCAAATAGCCAACGCTGTTTTCGCTCAAACTATTCTACACTTTAAAACAATTAATTATCATTTAATCAACTACTACCTCCAAGCCTGTACTTTAATATCAAACAATCAGGTGTAGTAAATAAAATTTCAATTAAAACAAAACATTATTTTGCCTAACCTGTACTATCTTTTCCTTGTATTGGTGTCAAGTTGTCATCGTAATGTTGATCTAGATAATTTTTGAACAAGCATTTGCTAAAATAGCATAACAATTAGAAATTTTTTTCTTAAGACTTAATTGATATTTAATTATGTAAGGCACTAACCGCAATTAGTTATAAAAATATTTTTTAAAAATGTAGTTGTTAAATAAACTAAGAATTGAATGTAAATTTTTAATAAAAATATAAATATGGAATCAACAGAAACAACTACTCCGAGGGCTAATACCTAGAGGTTCTTAGATCCCACATCTGTGATTCTTTATATATAGTTAGACGAAAAAACGATTCTAATGCCTTCTTTTTTCAATATGTAAAATTTTTAATACAAAATTTAAAGGAAAATATTACTGTAATCCATAGAAGTTACATATATGGTATATTTTTTCTTCTGCCTTTGTCATAGAGGATATATAACATAATATGCAATGCTAATTCCTAACAGTACAGTATTGTAGTACATCTCTGAATGATAGATCCCGACCTTTAAAATCTCAGTTGATGAATACACCCAGTTGCGCGCAATTTTCAAAATATGTAACATTTTGGATTAGCAAATAAATTTCTTCTGTTTTTTTATATACCAGTCTATTTTAAAACCCGAACGAACTTAGTTGCCAATTAAATAAATAAGATATTTAATTGAATAGGCACTGATATGTTTAAACTCCATAATCGAAATTCGAAATAAAACACAAGTGTTTAAGAGTTTAACAAAAACTTTTAATATATCACGACGAATCGTTTCACCTTACAAAGGCTTCATCAGGTGATGAAATGTACAAAAAATAAGAAAATTACAGTAATATATACAATTATACAATCGAAGAGTGGGGGGAAAAATATTTAATAGGGGAGAATTGTTGATGTCTAACTGGTCATTAAGAATAAGTTTAGAATGGTTATATTTATTAATTTCGAAAGATTCGAGAAGATTTAATTTATAACCTTTATTTTGTTTATTAAAATCTTACATTCAAAATTGGGTTGATGTTTTTCTTCGAATAGGTGGTTGGCATAAGTGAAAGTATTTCTACTTTTAGTAAAGGCATCTTCATGTTCTTTTATCCTTTCGCAAAACTTCCTTCCTGTCTGACCAATATGTACCAATGGTACTACTAGACAAATAAACAATTTCTTAAATCAATCAATAACATACACAAGAATATTAAATTCACATTAGAACTCGAGAAGGTAAAAACATTAAATTTCTTAGATCTTTCAATATCATTAGTCAACAAGAAACATCATTTTAATATATACCATAAACCTACACACACGGATACTACAATACATAACAATTCCTTTCACCCTTTTTCTCATAAAATCGCCGCTTATCATTCTATGATCCGTAGACTTATTTCTATACCATTATGAAAAGAAAATTTTAATACAGAACCTTGCCGTATAAAAACTATTGCTATTAATAACGGATTTCCTACTACAATCGTACACAATATTTTAAAAAATAAATTAAAGAATAATATCTTAAGATCAATATACCCTATACAAAAAGAGGTACAGAATTATTCTAGTTTTACATATTTTGGTAAACTTACAGAAGAAATTTCAAAAAAACCTAAGAAACTTAACATCCAAACCGCCTTTAAATCTAATAATACTTTGGGAAACTTACTTAAAAATAACAAGGATACTAGTGATAAGACATCGGATTCAGGGGTTTATTTGCTTAACTGTGGGAGTTGCCAGAAAGTCTATATTGGTCAGACAGGAAGGAAGTTTTGCGAAAGGATAAAAGAACATGAAGATACCTTTACTAAAAGTAGAAATACTTCCACTTATGCCAACCACCTATTCGAAGAAAAACATCAACCCAATTTTGAATGTAAGATTTTACACAAACAAAATAAAGGTTATAAATTAAATCTTCTCGAATCTTTCGAAATTAATAAATATAACCATTCTAAACTTATTCTTAATGACCAGTTAGACATCAACAATTCTCCCCTATTAAATATTTTTCCCCCCACTTTTCGATTGTATAATTGTATATATTACTGTAATTTTCTTATTTTTTGTACATTTCATCACCTGATGAAGCCTTTGTAAGGTGAAACGATTCGTCGTGATATATTAAAAGTTTCTTGTTAAACTCTTAAACACTTGTGTTTTATTTCGAAATAAATAAGAGTTATATTATTCAGATTTTTGTTTTTTGAAGGTATAATTATAGACATGTTGATATGATTAATAATGAAATATTTGAAGAATTTTTAGCAGGGGTAAATTTTAAATACATTAATTGCGATATTAATTAATGGATTAATTTGTACCCACTACATAATACTTCAAATTAATGAAGAAAAATTTGTTACTGCTGTCACACTAACGCCGGGACCCGAACCCGGGATCTTTGGCTTTTACATGCCAATGCTTCTACCACTAACAATTTTTTTATACGGCCCTTTCGCTTCAATCTTAATACTACTATGAATTCCGGTCATGAAAACCTATTTCTTTAAAAATATTAACGATGCTAAAGGCTCTAAATTTTGTTTTATACAATTTTAAATCGACATACGTTTCACAAATCGGTGGTGGTTCAAGTAGTTGGAATTGCATCTGAACGCAAAACAATAGTAAACTTAAATGCTCTCGAATTTTTGTAATCTATGATGCAAAAGTTCGCCCATTTCTTGATCCGATTTTCGTCCTTGAGAGGAAAACTGCAATTTATGACAAATGGAGATTACAGTTACATCAACAAGGAGATTTACTATTTGTCTGACAAGTTCATCTATTCCTTATAACAACTAATCTATTTCAAGCAAATACAGAGCTGAGCGATTCTCAGAATTGCGTTATTTGCTTTATTCTCTGTAATGACGAATCTGATGTTGTATCGGATGAAAATATACAAGTATATTTGCTAAATTTTGGAATACCCCTTATATTCTAGACGTGGAAACTAAAAAATTTACATCAGTAGTCTTAATGAGACCTAGACAGGAACAAATGGTGTAAAGGTGCTGTAAAACATATTTTTACGATCTCATTACTAAAATTTATTAAAATAATGATGTACCTATACTTATAAAAAGTCGCGTCTTGACGATATTTCTATACTGTGTAGTAAACCAGATGAATTCCTCGCGTCTTTGATCTTTGCGCATCGTAGTAACCTTAACTGGACCAGCATACCAGTTCTGCACACTACTGTAAGCGTGCCTACTCCCATCAGCACCCAAATTTACTAACATATAACAGCCAATTCAGACAGTTCAAGAAACTGTATTCAACCTGGTTAATTGGTTTGCTTTTATTTCCCGTAGACGTTGGCGGGCGAGCATGAGCATGTTAATTTGAAAACAATTATATAGCATGTTTTTTAAGTAAGTACCGTTTTGAAATTAATAAAAACCGTGAAAAGATATCTTAATAATTTTATTTTTACAGAAAGCCTGTACCTTAATCTACTTTTCTACATAATTTCCTTCAATATTGGGGCACTTGTCATAACGTTTGACCAATTTTTGAATACCCTTCTCATAGAACACTGCCGCCTGTTTGTCCTGAAGACGCTAACCGCCCAGATGTTTCTTCAAGTGCAGGAACAAATAGTAGTCACTGGCCGCCAGATCAGGGCTGTATGGTGGATGATCTAGTGTCCCAATGAAAAGATGTGATGAGATTTTTGGTTCGATTAGCCACATGTGGACGGCCATTGTCATGCACATTTGTGCAGTCATCTTTAAATTCTCTCACCCACTTCCTTACCATTCCATCACTCATAATGGTTTTTCCGTAAACTGCAATTATCTCACAAGAGCCCGGACTTCACAGTCAGCGGAACTCACGATTATCGGAGGCATCTAAACATTCAGTAAACCACGTAAACAAGGGCGAATCAAAGTGTAATGGCATCAGTGCGTAGGGAGAGATATAGGTACTCAGTGCGCATGCGCGGAACGCTGACCGCAGCGCTGCGACTGCAAAATTTCAAAACGGTACTTACTTAAAAAACATGCCTCGTAATAATGAAATATTTGAAGAGTTTTGTAGTAGGGGTAAAATTTAAATACATAATGCGATATTCATTAATTAATTAATTTGTACCCACTACTGTTTATCTCATACAATGAAGACTTGCAGGGACTTGACTTGAGATCTTTGACTATACACGCCAATGCTTTTGCCACTATGAGGTAATCTGTAGTGGGTACAAATTAATTCAATAATTAAAATCACATAAATGTATTTGTCTAATATTTATTTTACGTGCGATTATTAAGGAGTTATTTCCAACAAAGTCGGGTAACTACTTTGAATTTTACGTTTGTTGTTACCGCACTCAGTGTTTTTTTGTTCGCACGTGCATTCGCAGGTGGATTGTTCGAAGCAGTCTTGATAGAGTCATTGAGTGTGAAAGAGCGCTCTCCAATAAATGAAAAACAATTTATTTTCTTTATGTATTATGTTGAATATATTTTAGTTGTGCTAAAATTGTATTATTTAATATACAGTCCACTCAAAACAAGTAAAAATTTAAATTAATAACTTATCCCAACATCGAAGTTCAGCTTCCGACCAGAGAAGAAGGGATACCATCACCCGAATCAATACAGTATGCAAAATTTATCCCTACTAAAAAATTCTTCAAATATTTTATTATTAATTAAAATAATAAAATTAAATTCCGACGTTCTGTGACTTAACAAGTACGTTAGTTGATGTTGCTGCTGTTACCTCTCGCAGCTTAGTGGCAAAAATATTGGCGCGTAAAGCCAAAGATCCCGGGTTCGAGTACCGGCGAGGACGTGACAGCAATAACAAATCGGTAGTGGGTACAAATAATATAAATAAATAATATAATACTATTTTATGATTGTTTAACTAGTATAACCCGTCAAAACATTACTTTTGACGACCCTTGGGAGTTACACCTCTTCAGACAAACTCGTAATCCGGTCCCTAGGACATGTCCCATCTGGAAATGAAACACAATCATAGTTTTGTTTCCAAAAGAAGACGAAACGTCACCATATTTTCATAATTTTAATCACGATAAGTGTCTGACACACTCCTTTTAACTTTCGTTAATTCTAACGAAGTCGTAAGACAAATTATCGAGATTCCTTTAAATAAATTATGAAAAGTTTATTATTCGTTGTCGTCATTATTTTTTTACGTTATTATTTTTTTTCTTTCGCAATGATATAGCGATATTGTTTCGTTGAGGGATGAGGAGTTTTGATTTAATACGTAAGAAATTATGATCGATGAGCTTCTAAAAAGCAAAAATATGGGATGGAATGACCCTTACAAAATGAAAGCGATGGCGTTGACGGAATGATAGATGAAGATAATATTTCTGCTACCCGAGATTTCCCCATTCTGCTCTGCCAGTAATCCTTTTAACGTATTATAAATTTCTGATCTGAATTTATCACTTTCCTGCATAAGCGATTTAACTGCTCAGCCTTTGCTAAATTCGTGTCGTCTCGCGAATAACGCCATATGGACCAGAATATAAAGAAATATATTAATGTAGCAGTAAGTACCTACAATTTGCTACTGAACGCAAAATTCTAACTCCGAGATAAATCGACGCGGCTTACATTAGCTAAACGTTACAAAATCTCTAATTATAGACAGAACTATATATAATAAAGGTCTGATGGGGAGTGTAACAGTAGCATTTTTGAATATGAATTATCATTACATATTTATCTACTGTTTCCCTTTTCCTGCTTCGATTTAAAAATCTAGAGTAATAAAATAAACGTAAATTTGTGATTTTTCGGTCGGTTGCTAAACAAAACCGAACGCTGTCAGACTGATTAATTATTACATTTTTGAATCAGTAGCTTATTATTGTACATAATTTATAGTACTACAAAAGATTATTGACTTTGTCAAGATCTTCATTATTTTCATTTGGTATTGCTTTTAATTTTATAGTAGTCGTAGTTTTATCAACTTAAGCATTAAATAATATATTCGTTATTGATAATTATTAATTATCATGTGACCCTCATAAAGAGTTAACTACCTGCTACCCTACCCCATCGTCGTACCAAGAAATATATCTATTTTATCTGATTTAACCCGAAAACAAGAATGATTATTTCGTTTAGTCCAAAAGCAGGTTTCGATCCTGAAATATTATATATATATATCCGTATTATGGAAATCAACCCATTTATTATTATGGATACATACCTATAGCTGCATAGTCAACTATCAGGGGCGCACATAAAATTTCGAGTTGGGGAAGCTCTAAAAGAATTTTCATCAAAACCTATTAACCTAACGCTTACAAATAACGAAATCGACACATTTTCTCTTACATTTCGAATTGATTTTCGTTTTAAAAGTGGCTTCACCAAGAATATAATGAAATGACCAGGCAAAGTATAGAAATTAAATATTTTTGAAAATAAGTATAGATAGAAGGGAGTACGATTTTTTTATTTTAATTTTTCGTTTTCATCCCTTGAAGTAGTGTCGTATATATAGTGTTGGGCCTGCCGCATCTCATTTGCGTGGAGGCTCCCCAGTCCGAAAAAAATTATAATGTCATTCTCTTAAATAGAAAACTATTTCTCATGTTTATTGGAAAAGTTGTTATTTTTTAGATGAATTATACAAATAAAATGCATAGATACAAAAAAAACTTAAATTTAAAATACTATTTGTATAAATATAGATGTTTTCTTTATATATAATTTTTAATTATTATTTTTTTCATTATTTCATTCTGTCCGTCCAGTGTAAGTATCTCATGAATTGTAGTGGAGGGCGGGAGGCGGGGCGACGATATATCTTTATATAGGTTACGCTGATTCAATTTCAAATCAAGGAAATCTTCCCAACCATAAATTAACCTTCAGCAGGTACATAATCTTAAAGGATTTATTCCTCCTGAAGCCTATTTTTTAATTAAAGTTCTGAAATCAGTTAGACATATATTGGAGTAAACGTCGTTTTTACTATTTGCCGGCGTTTAATGAAAGTCGTAAATTTTTAATGGAAGACGGACACTATTATTTCTTTGCAACATATTACCAATTATCTAACAAGTTTGCTGAATATTATATGTGGAGTTACAAGGAAGTTAAAAAAATATGACTGTTTATTGTAAAAAAAATAAAACAGTAACAAGAATGATTTGTGTTCTTACTAATTTATTATATTTTAACAAATCTTCTTCAAATTGGTTACGATTCGTCGTAACTTCTGATCTTATCTCGGTATTTATATTATTATAAAAGGGGGGAAATGAAATAAAAGGTACTGTGCTGTAGATGTACAAGTAGCAAGACAAGTAAAATAAGTAAAAAAAGTTTTGCATCGTCTGTGAATAGAGCCCGGGTTGTCCATCGGTTTCTGCCCGAAGCTGCCCACGGCAGATCCAAACACATCCGAATACGTACGAATTGCTTCGATTGTAACAATTTGCTGCTGTTATCTAGTATTTTCTCTTTGTGATTGTTTAAAAATGTTAAACACAATGTTGAAATCTATAATAAGCGGCGAATGTAAGCGTGGAATGTTTACTATTTGATTATAAAGCAATTTGATCAAATTTAGGCTACTAATTAGTACTCCTCAAAATAGCTTCACAGATGAAATTATTATTTCCATTAAATTTATATTTTATGGGTAGTTTATAAGGAAGTATCTAAATACTAACTTTGATTCATATTTGAAAACATTTTCATGTCAGTTAAAAATAAATAAGCCAAATTAAAAATAAAACAACAAATTTCATTCCATTATAAACGAACTTCTGTTATAAGCGAATGCATAAAATACGCCACTGGTGTCTATAATCGGCCACATAACTGAAATTGTGTTCGTTAGGCGCCGTTTCATCGTTAATACTGGGATTCTTTTATGCGCGTGTAATTCCATAATTATATAGTTTCTTTAATCCCGAGCTCTAACTTGTTCGATCGTTATCTTCGCTTGTGTAAAAGGTGAAATAGCTGTCTTGAGAGGCACCCGAGGGCCTTGAAGGACCACTTCTGTTACGGTAAGTGATACCTGTCGAGCCATTTACACGCCGATGTTTCTCGCAGATAAAACACGAACACGAAACGCTTCCCTTGATTTGCTTCTACCCTTTCTCAAGCGAATGATAAATACACTTTGTCCCAACTAAACTTAAGTATTTACACTACAGTTTGCTACGTAATTGCACTGATCTTTTTCCTACAAAACACATGTAAACAGTGCAGTGGCGTACGTTACACTGAAAGAAGAAAATTCCATAATCTAACTCGTATAATAGTGAGCTTTTCAATAAGAAAAGAAAATATTTCTTAAATATAAAAACTTAATTGATGGTTAAAGCTGTTAATTTTCTTAATTAGTACCTATTAATTTTTTTTTGTATAAATTAGTAACAACTTTTTTCTTATATTAGTTAAAAATTAGTTATTTTGCAAATGTATGACATTTCGTATCAATGACATAAATTTGAATTCAGCAATGGTTATGAACTATATAAATATTAGAATAAAAAATTCTCAATTGAAAGATTTATTTATATCTAGAGAGAAAAACAAGTAAAAAAGAGAACGTTAAGTTCTTGATCAGCAATTTATTAAAACCACCAGATGTAGATCGCGATTTTGGACTTATTAGTTCTCATCAGCATGCTATCACCGACCAAACCGAAAATTCTCCATAAAAGAAAATTGTTGTATTATTGTTGCATGTATGCAATAGACTTTTCTATAATAATATTCTGGAATCTTCTAGAACAAATCCAATCATTATAAATAAGCTGTCGTGCAGTCGACGACACCACCCACCCATTCCCACGACTCCTGCAAGAAGGCTGAACAGGGCCTTACGCCCTACACTCCGGCTTTGCACTACAGTGTAGATCGGAGGGACTGCCCGCCCACAGCACGAGTAGCTTGTGGGAATGAAACACAAAAAAGTGAAAGTTAAAAGTTGTAGACTGAGTTAGTTTAAGTTAAGAGGCATAGAAGGCCAATTAGCGAAGAGCGGAGAAGTGATTATTAATTAATAATTATGCTGTTGTTTAAAGAAAATTAGTAGTAGAAAATTAATAGTTAGCAGATTAGTAGCGTATTTCAATATATCCCGTAAATATTGTGACAGCTGTACGTGACTATGGAGGTTACTATATTAGTAATTCATATGTTTGGCAAGGGCCCTACATAGAATTTTTTCTCAGTAAATTTTGATAATTAAATATCTTTTATGTCTTTTGTATCAAAACACGAAATTCAACGTTTTAATCTGAAATTTTCTGCAAATAGAGTTTTATCTATTTCAAAGGATTATTACCATAATATTAAACTTTGTTTTAGTCCTAATGAAAAATATTCAATTTAATAATTTATTTTGGCAAGAAAATAAAAAATCAAAACAAATATTTTTTACAAGAACAGGTAACTTTTTCTTAAATCATGCCCAATATTATTTAAAAAGAATGGGAATTTCAAACAAAACATTCTTAATTCAAATGTTTTTTATTTGATTTCAGTTCTTTATTCATTCAATATTTTTTTAATATGAAAAGCTTGTTTTTGACAAAGATTAGTATGTTGAATTAAATTTGGATTGAGATTTTTTTTTGATTCGTTTATTAATTACTGTTTCAGTATTAAATTATTTTTAATTAACTAATAACGTTATTATTTCATAAGCTCGTAAGTACGCAATAAAAATTCAGTCTAGTTGGCCACTTTTAGTATATATATACATATGTATATATACTTAATTAATTAACTTGTACAGATTAGTTGCAAAAGCACTGCAATGGTATTTCCCGTTTTCCTTTGACATAAACTTTAAGCCGGAACATTTTGCAACTGGTCTGCTTCAAAGGTCTGTAAAATTAGTAAAGGTACTTTAAAATTAAAAATTTAAATGACAAAGGTGAGTAATTAGAGGGTTTTTCAATAACGCTTACATGCTTTATGTTGTTCGTCAGAACGAGGTACCCAATTGCAATTACTCTATAAAAAAACTAAACCAGAAATAGACAGTACATTCATTTCTGAAATCAAAACGTTTTAATAAGTAATAAGATTATTCAAATTATTCAGAAAATAATTTTATTTAACTAACTGAGTCAGAAAGTAGAATACTTGTGACTAATAATTCCACGAATCGACGTATTGTTTTTTTTTTAAAAAAAGTAATAACAGTTTCCAACGTAATGTTTCACACTAAATACAAATCCAGAATTCATATTTGTCAATCACTGCAGAAATTTGGGTAAAACGCGATGAAATATCTCAAAAAGAAAGTTGTTAGCAATCTTCTATTTAAAATTTTGTCTTATCTATTATATTTTTGTATTTCTTTGCTAGTAAAGAGTGGATCTATTTGGCAAAGGAATTACGAACAACTGCAGACTATGTGTGAACGCCATCTGAAGAAATTTGCTACTTATTATAGGATTCAGTAATGTTCAACAAGATCTTCCTGAACCGACGGCATAACTAAGAATGTGGTAGCTGACCTAATCTAACCAAATCTAGCAAAACAAGGCTATGTTCTTGGTCAGTATTCTGTAGAAACTGTCAGACGTGAATTACAATTACATTCCGTAGACAGATTGTACAGAATACCGACCAAATCTACTTGCTACCATACTGACCAAGGTCATATTGTCGCGTATTTGCTAAGAACTGTCACCAGTAATTAATACTACTGTCGCTATCAAACTATTTATTTTAGATGATTAATTCTCAAACAACACTATAATCAACAATTTATACTCTGTCGCTTAATATTTCACTTCTTCGCTCTTCGCTTTTCGACTTCTGTCCTGGTTATTAAAACTGTATTAAAACCATCCCGCCGATTTCACAGAAGCTTATTTATAGTAAGTTTATTTGTTATGGAAGCTTCTAGAATGAGGATTCTCGAAGTTTCTAGTCTTTTCTTCGAAATCTCGGCAACCCACATCACAGATATTCATGTTTCTCGTAAATTGCCTACTCGTACGTAGCAATATTGTTGTTTTGTTCTATTTGATTAAGTGCCTTACAACGTAAATAGCAACTACATGATTTCAGTTTGACAAGTGTGTATCCTTACTAGAAAAGAACCTTATTCGACATTATTTATTTCCACAATAAGTAGATGGATTTCTAGAGATGAGGTTCACACATTATCTACACTTATTAATTAAACACTGTGTAACCAAAAAGTTCAATATACCGATAAACGTCTGATGGTTTTGACCAAGAACATATTTTTTTATTGTTCTATGGTTAGAATGAAAATCAGTTTACTATCAATACTAATAATGAATGTGATATAGTTTATTATTATAATGAATAAATACATAGAGGGTAGCTAAACATGGTAGGCAGATGACAAGATAAAACAAAAATAAATATATATTCTTGATCAGTATTCTGTCGAACCTACCAAACTTGTATCATGATTCCGAACTCACTGGGAGTAAATTTCTAGAGATGGTGTTCACTACGCTGTCTGTATTTATTTATCAAACGCTACTTAAACGCAGCATATAGGTTGGTTTGTATTGTGCCGGGTCTGTCGATTACGTGCTGATGAGAACCAACGAGTTCGAAATCGCAATATACCTCTGGCAGTTTCGACATAACGCTGACCAAGGACATTATTGTGTTTTCACTGCTCAACTTTTAGTATGTAAAATGCCAAAGAACTCATTACTGTTGTTATTATTATTATTATTATTATTATTACTATTATGCAACTGATAATACTGATAATTATAATGTGAGAAATGAATTTAAATGTGTAGAGTGAAATTAAAATAGTCAGAAAAATTAAATGAAATTTAATTTTAAAAAAATTAATAAAATCATATGAATTAAAACATGAAACTAAGCAATTGTTAAATAATCATAATAAAAAAAATAACTAACAGTACTGAATTATCAATTTATGGCCTGGCTGGTCCGAGATGACTTATCTGAAATAAATAAACAAAAACAATATGTGAGCAACCAATTAAACCAAAATCACAATCATAAGGACATAAATATAAATAATAATTCACGAATTTGCAATTCAATCATTTCCAGATCACAGGTATTAAGGGTCAACTCGCGAAATACCTCAAGGGAAATATAATAAGCTAGTAATGAGTTATCTACCATTATAAACAGTGCATGAATTCACTTCAGGTACTAAGGGTCAACTCGTATAGTACCCACTGTATAACAACTAGCAGAGTATGAAGGGTCAACTTGCATCATACTCAAAAACAAAGCACTAAGGGTCAACTCGCATAGTGCTCAATTAAATTGCAACATTAATTTATAATAAATAAAGTAAATAAATTATAAATAATTTAATAGTAAAATTGGTCACCCAGTGAATCAACTCACTTATTATTTGAAAGCACTGACACTTTAGAAAATTAAAGCACAGATGAACAATATCACACAATTTATAAATATCTATATCGATAGCTTACGAAAGACTGACTTATATGCGATAGTTCTCCCGAGAGAACAGCCCGTCTTTATAAAAGAACTGCATATTTGGGCCTTATCGCACCGTTCATATAAACAAAGTCTGAAGTATTCGAGTTGGCGTAGACTAAATAGTAACAACCAAAAGTTGGATCTGAATATTACAATGAGAATAGAAAAATTCCTTTATAGAAATTACTTACTTCTTACAAATTTTACTGGAATAAATAATGTTTACAATGTTGTTAGAAAATCGAATTATAAAATTTCCGTGTTACTTCAAAAATTCCAATATTCGAATCGAATGTTACTTTTCGATTCAAAACAAATAATTGGTAATTTTCGATTATTCGCTCACGCCTTATAACCACTATCACACTATATTATCAGATTTGAAGACATAAGGAAAGTTAGCTGTCTCTTTATGGTTATGTTATAAACATTATAATTTTTTTCTAATAATGGTCGTATACAGTCACTTTTTATTTACCATGGAACGATAAAATTCTCGGTTAATTTAAATCGTTGATAAGCAAAAGCGGATATAACTCTTTTACATCGGTATTTATTATCGGTCGGCGTGCCAGCCGAGCGAGCAACCCGCTCCCAGATTTCCATGGCCCGTTTTCGGAATACGAAATAAGGCCTAATTAAATGGTGCTTGTTAGGACACCGAGGCCCGATGATAAAAGGAGGAAATAATAGCGACCTCCAGGTATTGATGGAATCGCTCTAACCGACAAAGAGCGCTTCGGTAATTGCTTGTTTCTTTTAATTTGGAACGAGATACAAAGCGTGCATAGAACTTTATACACTATACGCATTTTGCTCTTTATTCAATCAGCTTTATTACAACTATTGATTTAAAAAAACACGATTAAATCAAATATATTGTACGTAATCATACAAAAATGCCATGCCAAATTAATTTATTTTTACGAATTATACTTCAAATAATACTACTATTATTAATTAATAACTCGCTCTCTCACTAAATCACTTCTTTGTCATTCGCCTCGTAACTAGAACTAGAACTAACTCGGCCGACTTCACAGCAGCCTATTTACAGTGATTAGATTTGTTCTTGAAAGTTCCAGAATGTACGTTCTACAAAATTCTAATCTTCTTGAAAGTTTGACAACCCACACTACAGGCCTTGCCCTTCTTCACGTATGGTGGGCTGCCTGCACGTATATATTCATACATAATCGAAAATAAAAATTAATCGTTAAAAATGAGCCATCCTACTCAAGATAAAACAGAATCATGTTTCAATCGAAGCTGCTGCCGCTGGTTAACAGGAAAATTAATAAATAACTGCAGACAGCACAGAAAATGCTATCTGTAATGATCTTCTACCAATTAAATTATAGTCGATTTCCATAATTAATTTAACATGGTCTTTATTAATTATGGAAATCAACTTTTTTCGACTTTTTTTAATTAAGCTGAACCCATGGTGTACATTGATAAACCCACAGTTACCGGCAAATGTTCATCTCTTATTGAGAATGTAATGGCGTAGGCTGTCACAGCCGGAATCGATTGAACAAAGATGTTGATCCGGAATGATGGGCCGTGGTCGAAAGGAACCTGTAGATCTACAACGTGTAGATTGTTCATTCTTATTGAGAAGCTTTTTACTTATTTTGAAGGAACAGAGGTTTTATTCGGTGGTGATCTATTCAGTGTTAACTTGATTGAGTTGCGACTGAAATCACCTCCGAAGATGTTACAAACAACGACGAAACGTGTGAAATAACAGATTTGCGCAGATTGCAAGCACAATTCGGATATGAAACGCTTTCGTGCCAACGTGTAAAAGTTTGGTGCAAAGAATTTAACGATGGGCGTAACCGTAATCGTGTCGAAAATGTAAATCACCCTTGTCGTCCGCGCACCAGCATTTCGCCGGTTAACATTGCACGCGTTAGAAACCTTATTGAAGGGGACCGCCACGCCACTTTGCTTCAAATATCTGGTGAACTCGTCATCAGCTATGGGATTGTCCACACAATCATAACGAAAAACTTGGAATTCCGAAATATTTCAGCTCGTTGGGTTCCAAAGTTGCTGAGTGAAGATCGAAAAGCTGCTCGAATTCGCATCTCAGGCGCTTCTTACTCGATTTAGAGAGGAAGGTGATTTTTTTTTGCACAAAATTGTAACCTGAGATGAAACGTAAGTACACCATTCACTCCAACAAAGTCACAATTGAACCTTTTAACAATTTTTGTTCCACAAAAGGATATATCTTTTTTTGTTTTCGGAGAAGAGAGGAAATCTTCTAAATACACCCAGTCGTCCGTGCGACTGAGCAGTGTCGGATTCCCGAGGAAGATGTCCTCGAACCTACCGACTTAAACCTCTCCCCCTCAGGCCATTATTGGACCTTTTAACTTAGGTCCTCTTCAGCCGTTTAAAATATGCTATGCAGCAATGACAACAACTACCGAATTTTTCTGCAATTTTAACTGCGTCCATGTGAACACAAAATAACACTTGAGAGCGTATGGCGCGTGCTTTAACGTTTAAAAGTTTTAACGTTAAAACGGGATTCAATCTCACGGTAAGGATGCAAACTAAAAGCTACTTTCATTCTTTTAATACAAGTATCTCCCATAGCATAAAACAGAATATATATCACTTAATAAAGCACAAAACGAAGCCCCAAGCAAGAGCTAGTAATTCATTAAACCTATCAAAATGTGAAAATGAATACCTTCTTTATATGTGATTACTTTAACTGCAACTTTTCCTATATTTTACAAAAGCATTGCAATGTTGTCTTCCTTTTAGTAATAAAAAATCTTATTTAGAAATCGATTTTTTTTCTATATAAGAAACTTAAGTAAATTATGATATGAAATCGGCCTTTACTTAATGAAAATCGTTAACACGTTAGCTTTTGAGATTAACGTGTGGTGGCGTTTTATCACTTATAGATATTGATACATAAAACAGGTAAATGTGGTTCGGCAATGAGGGTAATAATAAAGTTTTATTAATGAAAATACTTCAATGCTACAATTAAAAATAAATTATGAATATACAATACAAAGTAGAAAATATAATAACAAATAATTTAAAAACAATACATTACGTTAAAATTTAAATTAAAGGAGAAAAATTTATATCTACTTGTACATTTAATAATAGAAATGAAGCTACTGTATTAGCGAAACAATTGTTGTTTACTAAATAATTTGTAAAAATGTATATTTTGTTTTATATCTCTATTAAGTATATTAAATCTCTGAAATTTCAAAGCCACGTGAATCAAATTCCCTTTCTATAAATATGGATATTTATATCAAATTGAGAAGTTAAAGCGAAGAAAAATCGTGTTTTATTTCGAATTATTCATTCAAAAATGTCAGTCATATTTTTTTAGCTTTTTATTTCTGGGTTGAGACAAAATTTTTGTCGTTCACTTTAAATCTTTTATATAATTTACGGTTTAATCAGATATAATCAAAATTTCCTGAATATTTAAATCAGGGTAGGAAAAATATAAATGAAAACGTTTATCTAAAGTGTTATATTGGGGACATTCTGATGTAATCGAACCGTTATTCCTCTGGCTATAATTCGAAAGGTGTTAAATGTGTAAGTGTTCGTTTGATATCTGGAGGCCATTTCAACTACAACGACCGCGATTTTTCTTTTAAACGTAGACGTTTCTACTAAACAAAGGCACCATTCCAGAAAATAAAAATCTATTTAAGGCGGTAATTTAAGTTGCCGGCGGCGACAACAGAGGTGCTATTAAAGAAAAAGGTTTTCTCCGAAAGAACCTAATTACATCTCCGCTACTTCCACTTCTATTATTACACTCGTTCTTTGCTACCACTTCTGACAATTTGGAGGAAACGTCGGTGACGTGCTCGATCGCTACAAGAACGAAAAAAAAAGAAAATCATTAGCAAAATAGAATCCCCTTTGCCATATGAAGGATTTACCGTAGAAACTTTGCCTCCTTTTAATCTTAACATAGAAACATTCAGCAGTTACGTAAATGTATATATTTTACCCCAAGTACATTATTTTTAAGTGGTTTATCTAAATACCAAATAAGCGAAGATCACCTTTTATATTTTAATTAATAAACATCAAGCTGGTAATGGGGCGACAAGCACTGTGCCCATTTCTGGTTTTCAAAATCTTCCTTTGTTCTTTTCATAACATATAAATTCAGATAAGTAAAATATTGTAGCAGTTTCTAGTCTATTTATTTAAATGAATCTCGCATTATTTTTAAAATAAATAATTGAAAAAGCTAGTAATGAATTGAATTGTACAGTTGTTTATCGGAAAATCTGATTGGTTATAATTTTATCATGGTAGAGTTATCTCACAAGTTAGTATTTAGTCTTATAATCAGGAGTCAGTTATAATTATTACGATGGTGCTATTTATATTTTTGACCCTGGCAATACTAAGTGTTTGTAGGCGCCATCTGGCGTTTCTAATTGAAAGTTTGACCTTTTTAGCCATTACCTTCTTCAGAACGTTTTGTCATTTGAGCACAACTTGTGTTGTTTACAGTGACTTGAAACTTTTGTCTCAGCGAAAAAAATGAAATTAACTAGTGAACATTTTCATGCGATAATTTTTTTACGACTTTCGACATTCTTGGCCACTGTGAAATGATGGTATAACGAATTTAATTGTGGCCGCAGTTCGCCCTAGGACGAAAATCATGAAGGTCGTCCAAAACCAGTTGTTGGTTGTTGTGCCAGAAAACATTGATGCTATGCGCGAACTGATATTGCAAGATCGTCGTGTGATTTATCGTGAGATTGAGTCATCCTTGGTCATTAGTATGACAAGAATCAATAAGATATTGCATGAATATTTAGCTGTGAAAAAGATTTGTTCGCATTGAATCTCGTATAATTTAACAGAAGCTCAAAATGATGTTCGTGTCAATTGGTGCACAAAAATTCCCAAGAAATACAATCGAGGCACATCAAAAGCTGTGCATATGAGCCAGAAACAAAACACCAATCCACCATATGGGTTTTCCAAGACGAGCCAAATCCAACAAAAGTGATTCGTGCACGAAGCACATCGAAGCAAATGATCGCCTGTTTCTTCGGAATTATTGGACATGTGGCAACCATGCCGTTAGAGCAACGTAGAACGGTGAATCCTTATCTGAATAGTACACAACCATTTGTTTGCCAGAAGTGCTTAGTCAAATACGAAAAAAGAAGCGGAAACGAAGGATTATTCTGAAACAACCACCTATTTGACTATTTGACTGGCCAAAACGTCGAATTGATGACTTCTTATTCCCGCATATGAAGAATAAATTGCGTGGCCAACGTGTTTCGACGCCTACAGCAGCCGTTGATGCATTCAAAAACCATGTTTTGAAGGTACCTCAATCGAAGTGAAAAAAGTGTTAAGAAAATTGGTTCGAGAGCATGCAAAAGGGTATCAATCATCAAGGAGAATCCTTCGAAAAACAATAAAGCCATTTTCGATAATAAGTTACTGTTTTTTCATTATTAGGCTCAAAATATAAATAGCAACCCTCGTATAAGAAAATGTGAGTAACTTACGAAAACGCTGGGTAGGGCATGTAAACTAAATGACTATTAAAATTCAAACAAACAATAAGGCAACTTCAGACCCACGTAAAATTGGTTTGTAATGCAGTTACTTCATATTACTAAGAACAACAAACAATTTGGTTTTAAGGATCTGTGCCTTATTACAGCGTTTTTCTTGCAATCACAACTTTTTTCATACCAAATGTAAAATTGGTCAGTGTATTTTGCAACATTTATGGCACCTGGACATTGTTTGGACATTGAGAATGTCATCGGATATGTTATAAAAGGAGCTCAAAAAATATTTTTATACCAAGTATCTTTCTAAAATCACGGTAAATATCATTATGAAAACGGTAGACTATGCAGAAGTTTGCCAAACTTTAATGGATTTTTTTTTATACTTCTTAAAAGATTCACGTTATTCTATTTCCAAAAATTCCAAGTTAATATTTATATAATTGAAAAGAAATTTATCACATCTTCTACATGTGAACTATGGTGTTTTTTATTTATTTACAAACGTGTAAACGAAACACTTAATACTCGTGAATTCCATAAATACGTTTAAAACCCTGAAACGCCTTTTATAATTATATCACTGTAGAGTAATCTTACTATTTAATATTAGTATTGTTTAGGGTAGGTAATCTACAAGAAACATGAAGATCTGTAATGTGGGTTGCCGACATTTCAAAGAAAAGACTAGAAACATCGAGAACGTCATTCTAGAACCTTCTAGAATAAATTTAGTTTCTATAAATAAGTTGCCGAGAGAGTTCTAATAGAAGACAAATAGCGAAGAACGGAAAAATGTAGTAGGGGTAGTAATAGGCGAGGGTATTAATTGTGGTGTTCTTCGAGAATCAGTTAGCGAAAATAAATAGTTTGACAGTGACAGTTGTATTAATTACGCGATAATTTTGTCACAGTTGTTTAGAAATACGCGACATTGGCATTATCATATCTAATATTGGCCCGTCCGATGCTGTTCACTTATTTATATGGTCGTGGAATATTCATAACTATTTCTCGAAATTTTCCATACATTTTTTTCATCACGCCACGTCAATCTTTGTTCTGTATGATTTATGACCATCGTCTGCTTTCCGGTGTATCAGAAGTGCCTCCAATATCGATTGCCTACCATCTTCGTTCATTAAATGCGGTCACCTAAAATCGTCTGCTATCCTAATTAGAGACATGTTTAATAAATCTATGTAGATGTATGGCCTATATGAATATTGATTTTTGTTACAATAAGACAGTTAAAAATGAACACACAAGTTGTTAATTTTGCGATTCAATGCCAAACGATTTTTCAATGGTTTATTCTCAACCCCAAATCGAAAAATTCCCGGGAAATCAAAATCGAAAACGCCCGGATCAACGGAACGCCACAATTCGAGTTATACATAGTTTCAATAATAAATCGTTGGTTCGGTATTTTTTTATGAAGGTATTGGTATTAAAAGTTGTGTTTATTTGTAAATATTTCTCTGAGTTCGTAGTATACTATTTATTGTATTTGCTTCGACGTTTGATCTTCGATAGAGAGAGATGGAGAATCAAACGACCTGCATCATAGGAAACGCACAAACACAGGGAATAATTAAATAGCATTGGCTTGATGGATTTATCACGAATTCAATGCGAAACGCACTTTAATCCCCTGTAATCCTTTTGCTCTGGTTTTCTCGCAAATATCCAGTAAAGCGAATTGGTCTGATAGAAACAGTTCCCGTAATGCTATAACGACGAGATGAAACGAATTATAAAGTATGCTCGAAATAAGCAGCGTACAGTAGCCGGCACGTAAGAAGATTCAGTGACGTTCAGATTGACAGGTAGGTAGGCGGAGACTGTTAGCATAGCAATAAATGAAAGAGCCAATAAGAATATAGCTGGGACCGAAGCGTCAACTTATAGCTTGTAGTTCAGCGGCGCGTATCACTGAGAGAAAAAGTTCTGAACACGGAACACAAATGAATTAATTCAACTGATTTAATTACCCTAATGGGGTTTTAATGATGTATGCGAAGTGAACAATTAAAATTTCACTATCATCATGAACATAAGGAGAAAATCACGGTTATAAGTACCTAATTATATAAATCTAGAAATAATAGCTAATTTAAAGATTATTAGGTATGCATAGAAATAGGTTGTTGACAAACAAAATAAAGACGAATGAACAAAACTTGATAATATGAATTATGTATCGATGTGGTTTTGTATTCCGAGCTTTTTGGCCGTGGTCCATAGAATTTGATTGTTCCAAACGTTTCGCCGAACTTCGCTGACGGCATCTTCAGTGGTGACTGTGCTGAGTCGTAACTGATGACTTTACGACTCAGCACAGTCACCACTGAAGATGCCGTCAGCGATGTTCGGCGAAACGCTTGGAACAATCAAATTCCACGGACCACGGCCCAAAAGCCCGGAATAAAAAAAGACATCGATAGACGCCGGCCGTGAAAGTCTAAGACCTACATGAATTATGTAGTGTACCCGGGTCTATTTGTTAAGGCGTTTGTTAGAAAGCTTAGTTTGTACAATCGATCTTTATATTTTCACATTTTTATATTTCGTAGTTTCGTTTATAGTTGTACGATTTGTGCATGTACCAGATATCATAAATAATGTTGTTTAGTCTGGGTATCTGGTTCGCTGGCGACGATAGAAGAATATCGTGGTTTGTAGTTGTAAGTATATTATTTCTTTACAAACAACCACTTCTCTACTCTGTTAATTTGCAACTATTTGCCACTACGCTACTGAACTTTTCTGAGCAGTTATCATTCTGCCTACCGGTCAATTAACCTCGCCCTAATGGGGCTAGACATTGCCACTGCGCATCCGATGATTTATGGCTTTTGAATCTCTTACGTGCCGGCCACTGTAGATATGTTATTTTCTAATAAAATCATTAAAAGGGCTATGAAAGATTACTCATTAATTCTAAATAAGCAGAGTATCGTAATATATGATATTTTCAACGAAATTATAATTGACAGAAAAATAGTAGTGGTAACTGAAAACCATTAATCCAATGGTTTACGGATTTTCGCTCAAAATTACTTCGGATAAAACCGATTGACGTGTGAACAGTAATTAGGGAACGGATCAAGAAACAAAATTTATAGTGATGATGTGTGCTTTTACCCTGGAGGTATATGTCATCCTTTCACGGGGGTGGAAGTTATTACTTTCAAATTGATCGCAGAATTCGATAGAGTGATAAATTCTAAACAAAAAATGTCGTGTGAATTCTAAAAGTTAATGCCATTGGATTATTCATGATTGAAAATGATGATCTTTCATGATTGTTACATGCAAAAATGAAACATCATTATCGTCAACATAGGGTTCTCAGTGCAAAGACTTTATGGATACGCACCTCCACTCCTTTCCATCTTAAAGTTAGATACCTTTTCTTTTTATTCTACTATAATAATACCCTGTATATCATTTTCAAAAGGTAACGCATGGGAATATTACATGTTTAAGCAATTTTCAAGATAGATTAAGAAAACAACACATTTCCTGTTCAATATTGAAATGTAAACGTTTCTAACTTTTTGTTTAGTTTAATTGAAGAAATTATTAATGTAATGTTTAACTTTAATATTCATTTGTAATATTTAATTTCGAAGAACCTGCGTTTTGAGAAGTATCTACTATGATACTCTTGTACCGATGACGTAGATATTTGTCAACATAAAGTAATATTAAGACTTCTGTTATCAAGGAAGAAGAAGAACTTAGTGTGGTATTGTTAATTTGCCTATCGTCGCCGTCGGTTTTACTTTTCATTTTCTAGATATTTAGTATCTACTATAGAACTTAGAATAATTAATTAATAAAGTCATAGTTGATGTTGCGCTTTTTTTCCATCTTGATAAACAATATTCCAGTCGACATACACGTACAAAGGACTGTCTAGTGTCAGGAAATACGACATTAAGTCAATCTTCGCAATTCTCCAAAACTAGAACATTTTACATCCCTAACTATTTTCAAACAGTAATATTCCTTGTTGTCTAAAAAATAGAGCTTATAAAAAACAAATCAATTTTTATTCTGTAGATACAATACGAACCGAGTTATGGCGGGAAAACGGAAAATTTTTTGAAAAATAATTTATAAGATATTTTTAAATGCAAGTACTTGAATATACCTTTGAAATGAGCTCTGACAAAAGTTGTTAGCATGAAAAGTAAAATTTCTCACGAAACTCAAATTATTGTCTCGTTTTTCCGAGAAAAAAGCAGATGTTGTACGAATGACTTCACCGCAAGAATTAAAATTGAACGTAATCCGTGTACAAATTACTTAAAATAAAATACTAACAATATATTCTAAAAGTTCGACCGGTTTGGTATACCCAGATTTAGAAAGCTTTGTTTCAAATTTAAAATAATTTTTAAAATTTCTTAAAAAACCATTTTTTCACAATACTTCAAAAACTAAAGAAGATACAAAAATTTAGGTTTCTTTTATTGATTTAGTTTGTAAGGGTTTTTATGGGTAACATAAATTAAACACTAAATAACGGCAACAACAAGTAACAACATATATTTACAACTTAGCAACGGAAAATTAAAATTTAAAAAATGGAAATGCGATATTAGAAAACAGACTCGAAGGTATCGTGCAAGATCAGAATTGATTACTGAGCTCGAAAAAAGAAGTTAAGTCGAAATTTTGAAGTAAGAGAGCGTCTCCGACATTCCACCCACCAGCGGAAAGGAAGAGGGAGATCTCTCAACCATCCAAACCTAACCACATCTCCGACATTCCACCGACCAACGGCAAGGAAGAGGGAGATCTCCCAACCAACCCAACCAAAGTCCAAACTTAACCAACAATATAAACGGATTAGGTTCACAAAACTACATATTAATACTTCTTAAAACACATTTAACAAAACAAACTAACTCCTTTCAACACGCCGTTGTTAGCGCGTCAACGGCAATCAGCATGTGTCTTGTTCGGGTTCACACAAAACATTTTCAAAACTTCTACTTAAACACAATAAACAAAAAAAAACTAAAACTCTCAACACACCCGTTGTTAACGGTCAACGGTAATCGACGTGAACCTTGGTCAAGTTCACAAAAAAAAAAACAGATTAACACTTCTACTTAAACACAATCAACAAAACAAACTAATATACTTTCAACACACCCGTTGTTCCCGGTCAACGGCAATCAACGTGAACCCTGTCAAGCTCATAAGATCACATTTTAACACTTTTACTAAAACACTCGACAAATCAAACAAATTTCTCAAAACACGCCCGTTGTTCGGTCAACGTCAATCAACGTGATTCTAATCAAGTTTACACTTCCTAAAAACCCAAAAAACCAAAAACCATAAACAACCAAACCAACCTAACTTCAAACGAACAGTGTAATCCAATGCCGGTAGGGGTATTTGCCCTTGGAGTAGTTGTTTCCGTTAGTTTATCCTTCAACGTGAATGCAATCGATTTCACAATTTCCATCAACGAATCATCCCAACCTCAAACCAACGGTGTAATCCAATGCCGGTAGGGGTATTTGCCCCCGGAGTAGTTGTTTCCGTTGGTTTGTCCCATCCAAAATCAATCAACAATAACGGCCTGAGGTAGAGGGGTTTTAGTCGGTAGGTCCGAGGACACCTTCTTCGGGAATCCGACACTACCCAGAAAAAAAAAAAGTAAGAGAAAGGGTAGGAAATAAAAGTAGGGTACCAATAGAAATTTTTAAGATAAGAAATATCAATAAATAAAATAAAGACCCAAATCCACCGAAGAAACCCATCGTAAACGGTCAATAAAATATTAAGAAATATTTACACAGACACAGAGACACAAATAAATATAATACAAAAGAATTTTGAAAATATTTACATAGATATAAAATTCGAAGATAATATTATTTACATTTCCCGAAAAGCAATAAAAACATACGAGTTTATGTGACATTGAGTGCCACAATGAAAAGTTTGTTATTGTTTTATTTTTCTATTATAAAATTGTGTGCGAGAACTACATTCCCCGAACCTTTTCAACTCATAAATCGCAAAAATTCAGGATTCATTAGAGTTCCACTTTACATGCCTTGTAGCTCTCGAAATTACCTACAAAATAGTTCTTGAAGCCGTTAATAGTCTAAAAAAGGAATTAATATCGTCGTAAGGGCATTGTTTTTATGAATTGAAACGTTATAACACACATCATAAATCAAATTGCAGAACACTAAAGAATGTTTATTCTAGATATTTAAACATGATTTCGTTCTACGTAACGCTTAAATATATGCTTTTTAAATTTTTTATCAGAAGGGGTAGTTTTCTCCTCCAAAAAGAGAAAAGTAGACAGCAGGACTACATCTTTTGAAGAGGAGGGTAGGATTAGCTATTCTATAATGGATAAGACCCATATAAATTCTGAGGTAATATCATATTTTACCATCAAACTCTTGATAGCAGTCTTGGCCTTATTGGTCATGGTGTTGCTTATTAAATTAGATCTTGATGTTTCATAACGTGCTGTTTTCCATCATAATAATAAATTATCAAAATAAACAATTACCAGAATTATTTTATCTACATCTGAAATATTGTGCCATCAAAAGCCAAAAAGAATAAAATAAAGAAATTCTTCTTGATACTGACACACAATAACCAAATGCAAGGACAAAATGAAGAAGAAGAAATAAGTTCAGAATATTTATCTTATGAAATATGTCAAGGTATGGATACTATATCATCTAATAAAAATCTACAATAGGAATGGTGAATCGGACCCAAAAGTATATCTGGATCATTTGTTTTTGAGTATGTTGGTACTAATGGGATGCGTTGATCATGCAAGTTTCAGGTATTTGTGGTATTTGAATAAATCGAAAAACATGATAACTCAAAAAGTAATTTTTATCTCAAAAACGTCTGAACCGATTTGAATGAAATTTGGACACATCATAAAGATACATAAAGGCTGTACTTGAAAAACTATAACAGTTTATAATTTTCATTATAATCATTAGAAAGAGGCTATGTGTTTCACGCGATACAGTAACATATATTGGAGCGGACCTTGTTCTTCTGTGGTGTATCACGCCAAACTCCCTGACAATCCTTGTCTAATATTTCTTTTGCATGCGATTATTAAGGAGTTGTTTTCGACAAATTCGGGTAACTATTGTGAATTTTTCATTTGTTGTTGCCACATTCAGTTTTTTTTTGTTTGCACGTGCATTCGCAGGTGGGTTGTTCGAGACAGTCTTGATAGTGAAGGAGCGCTCTCCAATAAGTAGAAAACAATTTAATTTCTTTATGTATTATGTTGAATATATTTTAGTTGTGCTAAAATTGTGTTATTTAATATAAAGTCCACTCAAAGCAAGTAAAAATTTAAAATAATAACTTATCCCAACATCGAAGTTCAGCTTCCGTAACCAGTAAGAAGACAAACAATCACCCAAATCAATACAATCCTCCCTAAAGTTTTGCAAGTATTTGTTTATTAGTGAATTGCAGAATTGTTCATACATCCATCAAAAAAGTGTTTACAATATCTATAATATTGTCTTTCTTATTAAACTATGGCGCGGTGAATTAATGCGGTGCGGTGAATTCTTATTGACTATTTACGTAGTACTGAATAACTTAAAGGTTATAAGAAACGGAGGAAATAGAGAACGAAAGAGGCGGCAAAAAAGACAGAGATAGTTAGAATATAGCTGGGTATTGAAAAAAATATAGGAACTGCAGTCCAGGTCATAAATTATGACATGTGTATGCAGGAGACAAAGACAGACAAGTGCGGCAACGAGAACTAATAGTTAGAAAGAAGAAGGTGACATAATTTTGATATTTCACAACACTGTGTTTGTTGTAAAAATTGCGAAACCTTTTATATCGGACAAACAGATAGGGCCCTTAAAAAACGCTTAGAAGAGCACGATAGATCTATAAAAAATGGTAAAAAGTGTACAGGGATTACAGACCATTACATAACCCTCAACCGTTCACTGGATTCCAAGAATGTAAACGTTCTTCATTATCAAAAAAAAAGGTAAACGGCTTAACCTCCTTGAAATAACCGAGTTAAATACGGCCATATTGAATAATCTTCCCGTAGAATTTGGAAATTTCCCCACTATTAAAATTACAATAGATTAAGTATAAATAGATTTACCTGAAATTGTACCTTTAAAAAGCGAAATATTTATTCGACCTGGAAGGAGACCAGAAGCTGAAGAGAGCCTTACGCCCTACTATCCGGCTTTGCACTACAGTGTAGGTCAGAGGGACTGCCCGCCCACCAACCCGAGTAGCTGGTGGGAATGAAACACAAAAAAGTTTTTTTTTTATTGTACCTTTAGTCGATAAGTGTTAACTCTTTGAAAATGGTACCCGAAACAATTGTTAGAGAATCTAATAACTACATGTTAAACAAGTACCAACTGTTTCTATATTGTTTTTAACTATTAAAAATGTTTCACCAATAGTTAAGCGAAATTTCAATGTCTACTATAAATTAACTAAACTATCCTAACTCGAAAAAAAATTAAAATATGTATTTCATTATCGATTTATAATAATATATAAAGTATTACTTACATACATAGTTTCATTAAAATCCCTGTGTTCAACTCCGTAGGAATACCTTCCTTTTTTCAATTTTTTTTTTTTTACTATTATACTACGACGTAAGCATTATTTTTCATAAAATCTTCTTCTCAACCCGAAATTTTATGTACACTCCTTGATTCTGTCAGTTCCTTTCATTATTATTTACAATGATTCAATTGATGCAGTCTGTTATACGTGTTGTGCTGGAATTTTTCTGAGAATCTGACGTTCGATTGTGCAATTTTTGTTTGAGGTTCGATGTACTTATAACAAGTTAGAAGAGAGAGGTTAAACAAGTATCGATTTACACTCGCGAACTGCTCGGGTTTATAAATCTATTAACCCTTTAAAGCACTTGATGTTTTATCCGCTGGGGAAAAGGCAGTAGCACTGACGAACAACAACCCTCATCATCTGTAGAACTTTTCGCGAGCGAACGAACATTCGAAACAAGCATTATTGATTTATTCGATCCACTATTTTCGGCAATTACGCTTTTTTAGTGGAATAGAATCGTTCACGTTTCACATACATATATATGCCTATTAATAAAGTTCAAATTAACATAACATAAAGTTGATATAGATATTTATGTGAGGTGTATATGTCACGGGTAAAGTTAGATAAGGTAGTTAACCTAGGTTTACCTGGGTAAACTGCGTAATACCCAAGACTCTTAGGTAAAGTCCAAAATATATTTGGAATTGTACACGTTTTGGGCTTTATCCGGGTAAACCGTGTTTTATCCGCTTTCGCTTGATTAAAGTTGGATGTACCATAAATGACTCATATAACTCAAGATGCTATTAAGCTATATCTGCGCTTGTGTGAAGGGTGTCAAAAAAAGCTGAAATCCGTCAGAAAAGGACTTGTGGTTAGGTTAGGTTAGGTAAAGCTATTGGAAATCTTCACAGCAGCTTATCTTGTTTAAACAAATAAGTACTCGTCAGTAAATTACTTTTAAGAGAATGTAGTTTTAGAATTCTAATTTTTATTTGTATAATGTGTTTTTTTAATTAAATATGTTTTTCAAACATTAATGGCCTTGTCATTTTTGGTACATCCAACTTTAACCAAGCGAAAGCGGATAAAACGCGGTTTACCCGGGTAAAGTCCGAAACGTGTACAATTCCAAATATATTTTGGACTTTACCCAAGAGTCTTCGGTATTACGCAGTTTACCCAGGTAAACCTAGGTTTACCCGCTTATCTAACTTTACTCGTAACATATATAATGAATATCTAACAGTAGATTGTGTTTGTTAGACGAAATAAAATCAATTTTGAATGGCATCCCCTCAAAATAGGGTAATGGTATGATGGAGGTGATCTTAGGAATTAATGCAAGTGAAGTACTGAGAATATTATGGGAAAATAAACCTGCAGTTGATGTTGAGAGAAAACTAGAAGAAGGAATTATAGTTTAGAAAATAGAAAGGAAGGAAAGAATGGAAAACAATTTTAAACTGAACGTATAACTAGCGTTATAAGGAAATTTTGCCGACAGATGAGGGTGCCATATATTCAAATAAAAGGTGTAAAAATAGAACACATAAAGAAACCGAAAGTAAGGTCAAATGTGAAACATTGACAAGGGTTTTATTGAGTGGGTGGGTAGGATGTGTTTTTGTGGGAATGAGACGACAGATCGTTTAATGTGTTGTGATACAAAGAAGTAATGAAATATCAGAAGCAAGGAATTATAAACTTTATTAATGAGTGGGGAGGTGATAAAGGTGATCTGGGTACAAATAATTTGTTAACTGAGGTTTTAATAAGAGTTGATTTAATGCTGGAAATATGTGATTCTTTTCTACCAAGTAGTTGAGAGAATGCGTTTTTTAATCTGCATTATGTTGTTGTGCCATGAGATAAATCAGGAGTAAGTTGTAATGCCAAAATTACACAGGTTGTATAAAGTCATGTGTAATATAAAGTATAAGAAAATGTGAGCAAATTACAAAAACTCCTGGCAAGGCGTGTAGAACAAATGACCATTAAAATTCAAACAAACAATAGGTCAACTCCCAGACTCACGTAAAATTAGTACAGTAGGCTAATTGCGTTAGTTTATATTATTAAGAACAACAAACTGTGTCTTAAAAATAAAACGAAACCCTTATAGAATCACTCATAAGTCTATTCCAATGTATCTTTATCACACAGCTGTTTTTCTCTCAATGAGCATGCAGAAGTTTCCCTAACTTTTTCGGAAATGTTTTATAGTTCTTTATAAATTCACGTTATTCTATTCCCAACAGTCTCAAGTTAATATTTATAAACGTGCAACCTAAACACTTATTGCCCAAAAAATCCATAAATACATTTGAAATCCTCAAATGCCTTTCCACACCGTAGGTATCATCTTCGGTTAGAGACAGTCTTTAACTGGGGATGTCACCCTCAAGTGTCAAACCGCAGTTTAGATTTTTTAACGTATTTGTAGAATTTTGGGATAACAGTGTTTCATTTAGGTGTTCTCCATAACTCGATGTGATTTTCTTATACAAACATGTAGTTAAGAAAAAAGAATGAAACAGTTAAAAAAAAAGAATATTTGATAATGTCTGTAATTTCGCCTCCTCTGTGTCTTTCATTTCAAGAAAAGTCGTCAGATTTAATTTGTACTTTGTATTTATATATTCACAACGTATATTCCGTAAAGATTTTTAGCAAATATTAAAATTTTAATAATCGAAATATATGTACCCTGCATGCTTATTTCTATTCATTTTATATCAACCTTATTATTAGTAAGATTTAAACTATCCAAAGTGCATGGTTGATGAAACACGATTACAAACGTATCAAGTTTAACAACAGAGTAGAACTTCAAAAAATTAATTCAAATTAATTTTTAACAATTGTTTTGGCCAAAAATAAAAATTCCCTTCAACTTTTAAACACGATGAAATGATATTTACATGATAAATTATCATCAATTCAAATCGGAAAAAAAAATTTCACCTACGGACCAGGACTTTTTTCTATACATTGTACCTTCAATGAATTATTTAATAAATAAATTTTACTATTTGAAAAACTTCTAAAGTATTTATATTTGTATTTAAATACTTTTTTTGGAAATCTCAAAATGTTAGGTATTAGAATTCACTTTTTTGCAACTAGCCAGTAAACAGCTGGACTTCTAGCAAATATGTGGTTGACAATATTGTTGTAGATGAAGTCTCTAGAGTCTATAATTTCATGAATATAGAGGGTTAAATGCTTTTAAATTTTATTAGGCTCTGTACCTTCAAACTGCTATAGACTTTAGAAACCTTTGGAATCTTCAACGTGAAGAATAAAATTTGTTACTAAATTGCCACCAATATTTTTACTCTAAGACCAAACGATTGAAATTTCTTAAAACTTGAATCGATCGTGAAGGCTAAATATTTTATAGTACCTTCTTGCAACAGGAAAGAATAACAAAAATGTTTGTCTGAAACTAATTATCACTTGTTCTTTATGCATATATCGTGGTTGTTTATTCACTCCTGTGCTCCGATTTACTCTCACAAAGCAAAAGCAATATTAGGAATGAGCTTGCTACTCCGTGTCCCAAAACTTTCTGAAACTTTCCCACGGAAACATTGCAACGTTAACACTTTTACCGGGCTCTCCCTAGCCGTTGAAATATGTATACAGGACCAACCACTCGTTCTTGTTAACGATAACGGCAACGATCCATTCACTTAAATCTTGAAGGCCTTTTGAATGGAGCACCGAACGAACAACGTTTAATAGTATCTATAGTTCACAACATGTATTTGTATTAAAGCAAATTAGAGACAGTAACGACAGTGGTATGGTGGTTGATGATAATAAATGTTGTAGTAAATAATCCTGAAACCATTCAACTAAATTAAGCTGTTTGGTGGTTATTATGTTACTACATGCTTATAATATAAAATGAGTTGATCACGCTGCCGCTCTCAACAGGGTTTTCAAGTTTTCAAGTAGAGCTATTAAAAGGATTCTGTTTAAAAGATCTTTCAAATAAATTAAGCAGTATGTATTTTAAAAAACTGTTATGAATACCTACCGTTGTGGGTACCTGCAGTTTATGGTTATGTGTTACTGTAATTTTCCTGCTATCAATAGTTGTCTCCTAGCACCATAGCTACATGCACAGGTTGTATCCTTGGAGAGCTTTTTGGCAACATTTCTACTTAATGCCGTACAAAAATTAAACTTTATTGAACTATGTGGGTGAATTTCTTTACATAAAAAATATTACTTTAAATTCTAATATAAAAAGACTTGTTTGGAATTATTGATTTAAAGGAATAATTTTACCACCTTGAAATAGCGATATATACCTTTTCAATCTTTTCAGTCTGTCCTTGTTAGTCTAATGGTTTTTAACAAAAATAATTTTTATATACAGGGTTATTCAAACTGACTAAGCGTGTTAGACATTTGAAAATTTGGGAGTAGGGGTTATCATGGATAGTCTTTTTACCTTAAATAATTTCAACTGTCTGCCACTTCCGGTTATACCGGAAGTTGATGTCAACTTTATTATTTAAATGGAATGGTATACTTTTTACAACGAATTCATATGAAGCATAAAATTTTAAGGTGACTTTGATAACCAACATTTATGCCTACGATGAATAGTTACTAAAATAATTTAATTTATAGAAAAATGATCACTACCGCAACCCAAATTATAAAAAATCATAACTTCCACAAAAAATTACTTAGAGTGTTGAACTTTTAACTAGATATACCCAAGTCTTAAGGCTCACGTCGTGTAAAAATTAAGCTTCGTAATTTATACAGGGCGTTCAGAATAAAAAACAAAGTTTAAAATTTTCAAACACGAATAACTTCGTTTTATTTTGTCACTCGATTACTTTTTATCCTCTTTCGATACGTTTAGATGTTTCCCATTGTTTTATTTGAAAAAAATCCAAAATTATTTTAAAAAAACATACGATGACGTCATTATCACATTATTTTTCAGTGCCAACCTTTCTATGGGAAGGGGGTTGAACCACCAAAGGAAGATGGGATATCTATCAACATTATTTCAGGTATGTTGAGCAAATTTTGATAATTTCAAAAATAAATAATAACACATATAAATTTCAACAGGTTTATTTAACTTTGGTTTCATCAGAAGTTTTATATGAAACTTAAAAACTATATACACGTTCACTTATATACTAATTTGTAGTGGCGGGGATGGGGAATATGTGTATTAATGATGATTAGCTTAGGTTGATTTGTTCTGTTAATAACTGGGTTCATTTAAATTTATTGATTTCTAGCGTTTCTAGGAATGATAATCTATAGTTATTTTCTAAATGCAATATTTTAAATTCGTCGTTAAATTCATGATTTTGGGAAAGTAGATGGTTGGCATAATTAGACTCTTTTTTGTATCGATATGATCTGTTGTGTTCAGATATTCGGGTCTTAAAATTTCTAATAGTTTTTCCAATATAAAACATGTCACATGTCAATTTCAAAAATAACGTTTTTACATGGCTCTATTTGACAAGTATCTTTTTATAATAATGTGAATAATTGCGGTAGCTGGTTAAATTTTTAAAGAAGGGAATAATTCAAGAGTTAATTACAGCTATTTTTCTCACCATAAAATAATTTCTTGTGAAATAGAGTTAAGTGGAAAAACAATAAAAATTCTCGTTCCGAACTATCATGAATTATTTAGTTTTGAATAATCCTCGAGGTTTTCTACATTTTCCTTCATTGGACACTGTTTAATAAAACAAAAACTGTGGTTAGCTTACTTTTCTCTTATTCATCAAGTTTTTAATGATTACAAAATTTCATCATTTAGTCTATTGAATATATAATATATTCAGCAACGTTCTTTATATATAATTACATTAATTTGGTGTTTTGTTCACTTATAAATCTGTAATAAAAATTGTTCCCCGACGAGCCCATAATTTGTAATTTTATACCCCCTGATTAAGTCGTTGAGAGTAGAATATTCAACGAAGTCATCCCACTTAATTACGTTATAAAACCCTTAAAGCTTTTTCCTGAGATTACAAGACTTGTTCTGTTTTTTTGTCTTCTTTTATTATACTACAGACTTCTCCCTTTTGACACCCGGTTTCATGTTTATTGTCGCCTATTATTCCTAATTTATGACAATATCAATAAGTTCTAACAGTGTACATTAACGTTAAGGAAATTGCTATTATTGTTTATGGCGTAATAATCTTAATTATGTGTTTGCTAAAGTGCCATTACACACCGTAGACCGGTAGAACTGGGACCGTTAAACGTGACGGAAGTAAAGGGAAAATAGCCACGTACCAGTTCTGCTAGCATGGCGTAGCGTTACGAATTTCGTGCTTAAACAGGTAATTTGCAGTCCCTATTTACATTTACTCATTGCGACATGTAAATACATATTGAACACTTCTATATTTCTCTGTTTCCCTGTATCCTCTCTTCCCCTCTCTCTTTATGGATAGGTTATACAGTTGTGGTGGCACGAGTGTGTCAGCAGGATTGTGTCTAGAATTGAATCAATAAATAAATAACGTTGTTAGTCAGAATTAATTCAATCCTCAATACAATAGGCTACAAAAGCCTATATCTGAAAATTTTCATCAGTGTAATAGACGACACTTCCGAAATACGACGTTTTCAATAAATACATTTTTAATGAAGGACATTTAGTTGTTGGTAAAAAATGTGTCGAAATTACCAGGTGTGAATCACGATTTCGATCTTATTAAATCACATCAGCACACGATAAATTATTGACCAAACCGCAACTGTTCCGTACAAGGAAGTTGATTTAATATCGTATTGAAGACAGTATGTCGACATCTACTGATATTTACTGCTGACTGTGGTATGTATAACACATGAAATCACACATTTATCGATGCTATCTATGGCATGTTGATGAAATCTAATAAGATTGTAATCGCCATCCACATCTGGTAATTTCGATAAATTTTTGATCAATGTTCTTTATTAATCCAGTTTGCGTATCTATCGGGTAATATAAACTGAGTCATGGATTCAGTTTGTCAAGTAAATATGTTCGTAAGACCTCGTCAATGAGGATGGTTTGATAAGTCTGTGACGTCGGTTTTATTTTTCTACATAATATCCTTTTAGCTCGATACATTTAGTCCATCGTGTTTCTAATTCTTTTATTCCTTCTAAATAATAAGATTTATCAAGGCCCTCAAAATAAGCGTTTGTTTCCACGATGACCTCTTCATTCAACCGAAATCTTTTACTGCCCAGCCATTTCTTCAGGTGGATGGAGTAGCAGTTCGTAGCCCAAATGAAAGTTTGCCATGGTTACTAGACACGTATGCACCCCTGCATTGTCCTGATGGAACAACACTTTTTTCTTGACTAAATACGGTAGTTTCTGCTTCAAAACAGTATCAAATCTGTCCAGCAGCTGCAGCTCTGAATAATTTTTACCGTTTATCGTTGATAGTTTTACCTTTTTCAAGGTAACCAATATAAATTACCCTGCGCACCGCGTAAATCCCAGAAACTATGGCCGTAACGAAACGGAGCAAAAACACGTTTGTATTACGGCTGTACATCTCCAAACACTCCTTTGAACTTATCGCACGGTGATGTTTGTCAAAGTTAACAATAATACTGAAATTGTATGTAGTTTTTGGCAATAACATATCTGGATCCTTTGACTGTTGCATTCAGAGCTACACTACTTTTATGTGGTTTACCACTGCCTCATATAGAACACCCTCATTGCTCCTTCCTCCGATATGCCCCAAAACACTCTCGTCTTTTTATTAATTTTCCTTCTAGTTTTCGAAAAAAACATGTTCAGTGGCTTTATTGTTAACTATTGCTATCATATTTTGTCCATTAAAATATCAAAATGTCAGAACTAATAGCTAAATATCTAAAAGGTTGCAGTGCAATTTTTATGGAACTGTATGATTAGGTAATTCAAACAATTCGAATAAAAGTAAACGAAAAGTTTCACTAAATATTTAATCAAATGCTACCATATTTGGAAAATCCGGAAGAACTATCTCTAATTTTGAACACAATTTAGCCAATAAAAACAGAAAAGGAATGTATACAGGATCATTGAAATGAGTGGTACATTAGACGTTTTAGGGAAACTTAGCATGTTACAGATTTGCAAATTTGGGAGTGGGGAATAGGGGTTATCAAGGACGAGCTATTGAACTGAAATTTCAACTATCTGGCACTTCCGGTTATACCGGAAGGTGTTATCAACTTTTTTATTTTAATGGAATGGTATATTTTTTACGACGAATTCGTTTGAAACATAAAATTTTAAGGTGGCTTTGATAACCAACCAACTTATATACCTACGATGAATAGTTTCGGAGATAATTTAATTTATTGAAAAAAAGATTGCACCACAACCCAAACTATAAAAAATCATAACTTCCATAAAAAATGAATGTTGAAATTGTTACTAGTTATATCCAAATCATAAGGCTAATGACAAAACTAAACTTTATAATTTGTACAGGGCGTTCAGAAAAAAATCCAAAGTTTAAAAGCTTCTAACACGAATAAGTTTATTTTTTCAAATGGCACTTAGCATATTTTATTTTGTCATTCGATTCCATTTTCGAAGAGAATAAAAATATTCCAAAGAGAATAAAAAAAGGAATCGAATGAGAAAATAGAATATCCTAAGTGCCTTGATAACCTCTACTTCCAAATTTTCAAATCTGTAACATTCTTAGTTTCCCTAAAACGTGTAATATACCACTCAGTTTAAATGACCCTGTATATAAAATTTTTACATATAAATAAATAATTAATAATTAACAGCCAAACAGAATTAACAACTTATAATGTCCCTCTACATTTACACAAATTTTAATACCAAAAAATATTCCTTTGTATAACTCTCGTAAATGGCCGAAACAAATATGTCGAGTTTTTGATAAAAAACATTTAGTTGAACTTTCAGTTTATTTTTATTCGAATTGCATGCATTAATGCAGATATATGTGTACAGTCATAATTTTGAGTATAATTTTTGCTTCACTATCTATATATTTAAGTGCCTAGCTTTTACAGTTTTCAAACTGTAGGAATAGTATGACCTGTATGACCAATGTAAACGTGTTTATATTCGGATTGAATGTTGAAACCTCTTATTAGACGTCCTGGTCTGATGTATATCGTGAAGTCCGTTACTGCCAACAAGCCAGTTTGCACGTCGACGTCTTGGGATCTTGAGGGTGCTTCGAGCTATTACCTTATACATTCTGTCACGAAACTGCTTCATGCTCCAAAAGTCGCGTGGCAAGCTTCGGGCCATCACAGAAATATCGAGATATCTCTCAATTTTATGCCGACACATATATTGAACATTCATCGAAAATGAAATACGAAATTATGATATAGAATATTTATATATAATATTTAGTAGGTACCTATATTGACGACTCACGAAGGAAAAAATGCACAACTTTCTATTAATTTGAATGCGATGGTTGAGATTTTTGATCGAATCGAAATTCTCAAACAATTTCTTCAAAATTCTCAGCTTTGTGTAGTAGATTCATGTCAGAAAATGAAGAAACTGTGACTTTTACGTTAGATATGATGAATAGATAAAAACAATTTGAAAAGCACATTTTCAAAATCCCAGAAAACTAATATCAGAAAATAAGCAGTGAGCTCTTTGAAGAGTCAATTCGACACTGACAGTCAAATCCTTCATAACGTTTGTGCAACAGTGAATGTCAACGAATTATTGCGTTTTATAAGGAAGATTTCGATGAATTTATATTAATGAGTGATGGCTTTGAGCATCCTAAAACAGAATGGAAGCAACGCGGCAAATGACCGAAAACAATTGTTAAACCCGAGTTCATCAGATAGTCACAATTCGGATAATCCGGATTCTACTATAGTAGTAAAAATTACATTCTTAACATTTCTAAGAGAAAATAGACTAAAAATCTCAATGCTGTAAAAAAAGGTCGCACTTCGAGTATCAATTTTGTTCAACGAACACAATGACTACAGTGCCCGGCACCTAAGGAGATTCAAAAGTCATAAATCATCGGATGCGCACTAGCAAAACATAGCCCCTTTAGGGCGGGAATAATCCACCGGTAGGCAGAATGATAACTGCTCAGCAAGGTTCAGTAGCGTAGTGGCAAATAATTGCAAATTAACAGGGTAGAGAAGGGGTTGTTAGGGTAAGTAAATCAATTGAATGAATTCACTTGTGTTCCGTGTTCAGTACTTTTTCTGTTAGTGATACGCGCCGCTGAACTACAAGTTGACGCTTCGGTCCAGCTATATTCTTATTGGCTCTTTCGTTTATTGCTATGCTAAAAGTTTTTGCCTAGGTACCTGTCAATCTAACCGTCGCTGAATCTCCTTAGGTGCCGGCCACTGTACTTAGCTTGAATGTTAATATGAAATAAATATAATCAACTAGTATTGTCGGTTATGACGGTATCCCGTCTTCTGTTCTCTTGGTTAAAATAAATTTTGTCTAGTGGACTGTAGTTTTTGTTGGTTTTTATTTACACGAATATTTACACACAGAATGTTTACACTTGTGAAACTTAAACTTATAACTATTGGTATTTTAACTTATTGTATTAATTTTAACTCGGTATATAATTTAGTTTATTTTGGATATTATTTGTGACGTTTGTTCGGTTATTTGGTTCATTCGATACCTTTTGGTACCTTACCACGATCGATCTAGTCCTCTAAAAAAAACATTTTTGTATTTCATTCCCACCAGCTACTCTTACTGGTGAGTGGGCAGTCCCTCCGACCTACACTGTAGTGCAAAGCCGGAGGGTAGGGCGCAAGGCCCTCTTCAGCCTCCTTGCAGGAATCGTGTGAATGGGTGGGTGGTGTGGTTAGGGAGAAAAGGATGAGACGGACAAAATGAAGACAGAAGAGAAGTGAAAGATTATATGTGGAATATTACTACTCCAACATTTGCCTAAATTATCCAAGGAAACCACAGAAAACTTGGATCAGAGCTGCCGCACCCGAGTTCGAACCGGTGACCTCCCGAATGCTAAGCAATGATCTAGAGCACTAGACCACGCCGCTCGGTGTGGTCCTTTTGTAAATTTTAGTATTTATGTATTTAAAGAATGTGACACCCCCTCAGCATGCATCTATTGGGGTAGGTAAATGACCTGGTTGATCTTACAACTGTTTAGTCTCCAAGTAAACATTTGAGTAGGTCATAAATTTGTCACCTTATGATGTTAGTTTTTAAATGCGAATCCTAATCCTGTCGAGACGATCTGTTTTGTATCTTTAGAAGATAAGTACGTGAGAACGGTATCACGATTCTTCAGCAACTAGAATCTAAGTCTATCTACATACTAAATTAAAACTATATATTAATCTATTGAAATGTTTATAGCTGTATACAAAGGTACCAAACTAGTATAACCCGTTTAAATTTGAACAGATAGGTACCGATAGGTATCGATGGTTCATGGTAGTTTTATTTTAACTGTTACATTCCTCCATACCATAACCTTATGATTCATCGTTCCGCAACATTCATTACCGCATCCTATCTTCCACCTTAGGACGACCGAATGTTGACGTTTCAACACATCAAAAGATTGATGATTTTCAATTAAATCCTATATATTGAAAATGGGCACGTTATTTAGTTCTATTCTTTAATTAGACGTATTAAAAGTTGGGTAAGTCCATAATTTTGTATCATGATAGGAGATAACTCGACACAATAACCTAACAAACATACTTACATGCACCATAGATGTTACTACCCTATTATACAGTGAAGTGATAGTGTTGTTTCCAGAATATCATATATGTATGTACGATATACAGCAATCGCATGTATATGTGTTAGTATTTTATGTATTTGTGTTGAATATCTGGGTTTGTTTGCATTTAAATTAGTTGAAATTTAAATCAGCGTATTCTTGATAATAATTAACACGTTGCAATGTATTAGTCAGAGGGTGGCAGGCAGGTTATCACCATAATGGACGCAAATGCTGTATTATGTAGATGTCTAGTCGGCGAATCGATAATAATCAAACGTTAACCGCAGAGTGGCGACTATTAACTCAGTTTGTAATGTTTATTTAGTTTGAACTGTTCATTCCATGTCAAATATTGACCGATAACAACAGGCACATTCTTTTCGGCTATTATTATTTAAGTAAATAAGAATTGCCCAATAATTTCGAGAATAGTTTTGATAGAATGGTGTATTATATCGCTTTCATTTATAATTTGAGCAATATAATGTCACTCTAGAAATTAATCTTAAGCGACGGTATTTTTTCGGATTATTAAAACACAAGAACTCCAACTTAATACTTACTTAATCGAGAAAAACTTATGTTACAAAAATACAAATAAATGCGAAAAGCGTGTGTCTAACAGTGAAGACTTAACCAGACTACTTGTAACTTACCGACGATTGTTGCCACCGTTATCGCTTGCCTACAAAGGGTAGGCACACATCCAAAGGCACAAATATCACCTGCAGGCAAATGCGATACTTTGACCGAACCGACACAATAATATTAGGTGTACAAATATGAAAGTTCGTTTTTTTACAATTCAAAAAATTTAACAACAAAATTGTTCCAATTTATGGACAACTTATGGATTCCATAAAAAAAGAATTTCGGCTGTTTCGATGCAATCCATTCATCGAGCCATTGTTTAACTTCTTCATATTTTGTAAACTTCTGCTCCGCCAATCCGTGAGCCATCAACCGAAACAAGTGATAATCGGACGGAGCGATATCAGGAGGTGGAATAAGATTTCCCATTTCAGGTCTTTTATGGTGCTACTGACCGGTTCTGCAACATGAGGTCTGGCGTTGTCGTGAAGCAATATCGGGCACTCGTTTCTTGTGGTCCATTCTGGTCGTTTTGCTTCAACTTCTCGGTTCAGATTGATTAATTGATCTTTATAACGAGCCGCCGTAACTGTTTCACCAGGTTTGAGAAGTTCGTAATACAAAATGCCCTTCTGATCCCACCATATGCAGAGTAACACCTTCTTTCCATGGATGTTGGGCTTCGGAGTCAACTTCGGCGCCTCTCCTGGGTCCGTCCATGATCTCTTTCGTTTTGGATTATCGAAATAGATCCACTTCTCGTCACCAGTGATGATTCGATGCATGAATGACTTGCATTGTTGCCGTTCAAACAAAAGTTCACACATCGTTCTTCGATTTTCTTGCTGGCGTTCAGTCAGTTCATGCGGCACCCATCTTCCTTCCTTCTAGATCTTGCCCATGTCATTCAAACGGTTCGAAATTGTTTGCTGCGTCACACCTAACGCGTCAGCTAATTGATGCTGCGTTTGGGCATCATCTTCATTGAGCAAGGCTTGCAAATCATGGTCTTCAAATTGCTTCGGTGGTCTACCGCGGGACTTGTTGCTCAGGTCAAAATTGCCTTCTTTGAACCTCTTAAACCATTTTTGACAGGCTCTAGCAGTAATCGCATCTTCACCATAAACTTCAGCAATCATTTTGTGAGCTTCAACGGCATTCTTCTTCCAATTAAACATGAACAAAAGCACTTCCCGCAAATGCTCTTTTTTTGGCGATTCTGTCGTCATTTGTCATTGTCTTAAAATTTCATATGCAAACTTTTTTAAAAATTCAAGAAGCATTAGATAGCGCTTTAAACACTCTACAAGATAGATACAAACACAAGTTAAAAAAACAGGTTTATTCACAAAAAAATATTAGATAAAGTAAAACGAACTTTCATATTTGTACACCTAATACATGCTCTATTCTGTCTACCATTCCCACATCTGCTTGTAAACAGATTAAAAAATAATAATAAAAATAAAATAAAACTACTTATACAATACATTAAATAGTTCGAGAGATCAAATGGTCAGAATTAAAATAGCAAGACATTAAATTTTGCTTTGCTGTTACGATTCCTAAAAATTTAAGACCAAGAACCAGTACAATAAAAGTGAAATCATACTGCAAGAATTTTGCTAACGGAATAATATTTTATATTTTTGGTATTTCTGCTGTTACGCATAGCCAAATTTCATTTATTATAATAATTGCGTTCGCTATTGATTATAAATTCAATTATTATCATAATCATATTCCATTAGATAGACTCGTTTTCTAACGTAAAATCACCAAAAAATATGAAATTTTTGACGCCATTTAGCGGTCATACTAAAAGTTGACAAACTTTACACTTATCAAAAATTCACCGTACCTAACCTCTTTCTTTTCTTTCTTCTTCTGTGTTTCATTCCCACCAGCTACTCTTGCTGATGGGCGGGTAATCCCTCCGACCTACACTGTAGTGCAAAGCCGGAGGGTAAGGTGTAAGGCCCTCTTTATCCTCCTTTCAGGAGTGGGAATAGGTGGGTGGTGTAGTTAGGGAGAGAAAATTGAGACGGACGAAATGAAGATAGAAGAGAAGTGAAAGATTATCTTTGAAATATTATTGCTCCAGCATTTGCATAAATGATCAAAGGAAACCACAGAAAACTTGAACCAGAGCACCTGGACCCGAGTTCGATGCGGTGACCTCCCAAATGCTAAGCAATGATCTAGAGCACTAAACCACGCCGCTCGGTGCTAACCTCTTTGCTACCCTTAAAGTTTCTCTCAAAAATATAGGCGAGATTGGGGTTAACTAGAGACTCAAAGATCATATTTTCGCCATAAACGTTATATAAAAATGTGACGTTTTTAGCACTGTAAAAAATTGTAAACATCGATTTTCATCATAATCTACCAGTAACGGCGACTCACCAAGGCCTACCATTAGGCTGAATCCATACTCAATCGGAATTATAATGTGAAACTACCCCCTTTGCGTATGAACGAAGAAGTTGCTTTAAAACGTGTGATAGAAAAGGGCGAGTGAAAGTAATATCGGCAAACAGTTTTTTTTTTTCTTATAAATAATTTACACTGAATGTATACTGTATTTTACGAAATTTCTAAATTCAGCATCTATGAAGGCGAAAAAAAAGAAAAAGTAGAGTAAGTATGGAAAAAATAAACACGTAATTTCACTACATTTTTACACGATGACAGTAACATATGTTAGGTATGTGTATATAAGTATAGAAAATTTAAACGCTTTGAGTTCGTCCAGTTCAAAATTAGCACTGAAAGTAATTATGCCGTTTCTCAAAATCTGTCCGTCAAAGTCAAAACCAAACATTTCTATTTATAAACGTCACTAAATGCTGGTCAAAATACATAACATAGACCGTTATATTTCCTGTACTATATGGGCTTAACTTGGTTCACCACAACCCTTCTTCGTCATTTCAAAGACTAACAATTTCCTCCGTGTCGTCCATTATGAGCTACGACAAACAACAAAGTAGACTACTAAATTTCCATCGTATTTATCCTGACTCACAACATGTTGTTGCTTTTACTTATTAAAACGAAACCGTTAGATTCTGTTTCAAAGATGATCACCTTATTCTTTTGATACAAAATTTGACGAGTTTTAGATAACAATTACACTATATGTACATTTTAATAGAAACAACTTAATAAATAATAAAATAGGGACGATGAAGACGTTTCAGTTATATTTAGCATACTAGGTGTGCCCGCGACTTCGTCCGCGTGGAATTTAACAAAAAAGTTATTTTTAAAATTTTAAACGAAGGTGTTGAAACACAACCGTTATCAATAGCCCGCTAGCGCGTTCTGAATCTGCGCGACAGGCAGCCTTTGTGATATTAAGTAGCGCGAGACGCTTTTACACTTTTTGTATGTCTGTCTGTTTGTTCCGGCTAATCTCTAAAACGGCTGGACCGATTTTGACGGGACTTTCACTGGCAGATAGCTAATGTAATAAAGAATAACTTAGGCTACTTTTATTTTAGAAATTAACAATTTATTTTAGAAGTTAACAATTTATTTTAATAACCATTTATTAATAATAATAATTAATTTCTAAAATAGAAGTAGCCTAACTTACTCCTAATTAAATTAGATACCTGCCAGTGAAAGTCCTGTCAAAATCGGTCCAGCCATTTTAGAGATTAGCCGGAACAAACAGACAGACAATTTAAAAAAATGTTATTTTGGTATATGTATCAATTTAGAAAGATGGATATTTAGCCCACGTCCGGTGGGGCCATGGTGATAATAAATTAAAGTGGAAATGAGTCCGGGAATCTTGTTTATATTTTTAAAGAAGTTTTTGCCCTGAACATTAGTCCTTTGGCTGGGCAACCCCATGACTGTTAGTGTTACCAGAATACCAGATGACCCTGGATGAATGTTACTTACTGACTCGACCACCCACGATTATTTTTAGAATGGTGCATTTTTGCGAGTGTTACGTTAGTACCCCATTGCGCGTGCGCTCGATTTTAACAATTCAAAAATATACTAATGCATAAGGTAATTCCCACCAGAGCGTCTCCGACATTCTACCCACCAGCGGCAAGGAAAAGGGAGATCTCTCAACCACCCCAACCTAACCACATCTCCGATATTCCACCGACCAACGGCAAGGAAGAGGGAGATCTCCCAACCAACCAACCTATCCAAAGTCCAAACTCAACCAACAATGTAAACGGATCAGGCTCACAAAACAACATTTTAATACTTCAAATATAACACATATAACAAAACAAGCTAAATCCTTTCAACACGCCGTTGTTAACGCGGTCAACGACAATCAGCATGATTTTAACACTTTTACTAAAACACATCAACAAAACAAACCAATTCCTCTAAACACCCCCGTTGTTCGGTCAACGGCAATCAACGTGATCCTAATCAAGTTTACACCTCCCAAACAAACCATATACAACCAAACCAACCTAACCTCAAACGAACAGTGTAATCCAATGCCGGTAGGGGCATTAGCCCTCGGAGTAGTTGTTTCCGTCAGTTTATCCTTCAACGTGAATACAATCAATTTCACAACTTCCAACACAAAACCAACAAACCAACCCAACCTCAAACGAACGGTGTAATCCAATACCGGTAGGGGCATTAGCCCTCGGAGTAGTTGTTTCCGTTGATTTGTCCCAACAAAAACCAATCAACTAACCCTATAACCCCATACGGCTGAAGAGGAACGTAAGTTCCTATAACGGCCTGAGGTAGAGGGGTTTTAGTCGGCAGGTCCGAGGAATTCAACACTACCCAGTCGTACGGACGGCTGGGTGTCTTTCGATGATTTCCCCTCTTCCACGAAAACATTAAAAAAAAATCCTGCCTTACAATTCTTACTTCAAAATCTTGAACACAACTTCTCAGACACCAATATGCGAGTACTTATTCATATATTGATGGTGTCTATTCTTGGAGCATTCAGTTGCAAGTTTTTTTATTTAAATATATAATATATATTTATATATAATAAGAATAATAGCACTGAAGTAGAGTAATTGTAAATTGGCTTTAATGAAATAAGTTCTTTTAATTTCCGCACGACTAGAATAAAGTGAATGAAAATCGGGGAGACCGCTCCTGCTTTTAATTACTTCCGTTTGATAGAGCGACGAAAGGGAATGGAAACACATACAGCAGACACACAATAATGCACACAAAACCGTATACTACATACAAACATGCGTACACAGTGATGTATGTAATTCTCATATATTGAATACGCGTTTTACACGCTAAAATGCACCGGTCACTTGATTACGACATCACAGAACCTTCAGTGAAGTTAGTCGTGTAAATTATTTTCCACTTTTCGATTAAACGATTGAATATTATCCATGGATTTCCTGTCGCATTTTTCAACTTCTAAAAATACTCACAAAGTACGTTTTTAAGTACCCAATAAAGAATATTTCGCTTCGCAAATCACAGCAATATCTACTATAAGATAATTTTATTTATTGTATTGAATTAGCGGATACTTGATGGAAGTCTAACATATTGAAATAAACACAGTTGATAACTTCCACAATTTATTAAATAAACTTGACACATGTTTCCCAACACTGTGGCTTCTTCAGAAGTACAAATCTACCTAAGAGTAGATGTCTATAAATTTTTATTAAACAAATATAAAAATACAGACATATTACTTAATTACCAAGTAAATATAAACCTTTCACTACTATTAAATCTTTTCCCTCACTCTTATGAAGATGCACCACCCTATTTGTAGACATTTACTCTTAGGTAGTTTTATGTAGATTTTGTACTTCTGAAGAAGCCACAGTGTTGGCGAAACACGTGTCAAGTTTATTTAATAAATTGTGGAAATTATCAACTGTGTATTTATTTCAATTTTATAAAAATAAATACATTCTTATTTGGAAATTTCCCCACAACACAAATAAATAATTACAAATACAATTACACTCACAAAGAAGTGCTTCTGTTATACCCTGTGAGGGACAGCTACCGTAGATGATAAGATATATTGTCTCTGTTTATATATAGATATTATGAAGAATATTATACAAATTTTTATTTATTTTTCCTTCAAAAAATTAATGACAAATTCTTGTTCCAGGTTTCACCCCCATCTATCCAACAAGAGTATCAATTTCTTCACAACAAGCTTTTTTAAAACCAATTGAGTGACAAACAAGAAACCATTTCTCTCCTCCTTGTTCATCCAATGTTTCAAACCAGTTGACTTTCGAAACGTAATAACAAGTAAGTAAATTTTTTATATCATGCACTCAATTAAATTGCCTCTGTTGAATGTTGAAACGCGTGACTTTGAAAGAGACAAAAGCATTAGAAGCAACGCAACGGCTAGAGTTATCTCCTTATTGGCATGTCTCAGGGGCTTATTGTACCGTTGCACACCCTCGTCAACGGGAAAGCGGAAAGGAGAATAGGGTAGATGGGATACGTGGTCTCTAAAGTTTCGAAACAATTAAGATTTGCTTGCTACATCGTGGTTAAGACGGTTACAAAGAAGATAATCTTAATGAACAAACACTGGCTCTTAAAGACGTGAAGAAACAATGAAAAATAATTTGGCATAAGCAGTTTCAACAACTTGTATAAAACAATAAGGTTTAGATACCTACATGCTGTAAATTTTACTTACTTACTGAGTAAAACATCAGCGCTTTGTGCTTAAAAATGTGCTCTCACTCCTTTCACAGCTTAGAAACACTGTACTTAAGAATACTTTAAATTTATATTTCAAGAGCTTCATGCACATTCGAAGTGCTTAAAGCCTTTCCTAAGTGTTTCAAGCCTTTTTACTTTAAATTCTACTTAAGTAAAAAAATAAAAATAAATCTGGTACAAATGGAAACATCGAAAGGGCTGTAATATTTTCCAAGTGCTTGAAACATTTTGATGTATTTGAAACCCTTTTGGTTTCATTCAAGCCGTTAAGTTATACTCGCAGCCCCTTCCCTAAGTGCTTAAGGCCTTTCCAAAGTGTTTCAAGCCTTTTCACTTTAAATTCTTCTTAAGTAAAAAAATAAAAATAAATCTGGTACAAATCGAAACATCGAAAGGGCTGTAATATTTTCCAAGTGCTTGAAACATTTTGATGTATTTGAAACCCTTTTGGTTTCATTCAAGCCGTTAAGTTATACTCGCAGCCCCTTCCCTAAGTGCTTAAGGCCTTTCCAAAGTGTTTCAAGCCTTTTCACTTTAAATTCTTCTTAAGTAAAAAAATAAAAATAAATCTGGTACAAATCGAAACATCGAAAGGGCTGTAATATTTTCCAAGTGCTTGAAACATTTTGATTTATTTGAAACCCTTTTGGTTTCATTCAAGCCGTTAAGTTATACTCGCAGCCCCTTTCCTAAGTGCTTAAGGCCTTTCCAAAGTGTTTCAAGCCTTTTCACTTTAAATTCTTCTTAAGTAAAAAAATAAAAATAAATCTGGTACAAATCGAAACATCGAAAGGGCTGTAATATTTTCCAAGTGCTTGAAACATTTTGATGTATTTGAAACCCTTTTGGTTTCATTCAAGCCGTTAAGTTATACTCGCAGCCCCTTCCCTAAGTGCTTAAGGCTTTCAGCATAATTACTTTTCGAAGTAGTTGATAATTCGAAGTCTTTGGATCTTAAAAGTAATTGGAACTTCAAGGACCAAAGCAAGTTAAGTCTTACAACTCTTTTGATGGGGGCTTTTCCCAACTCTGCTACAGGGTAATATCTTTGTATCTGACGTTTCGACTGTTATTCCACTGTTTAAAAGAGTTATATTATAAAGTAAAATTGTTAATAAAAACTGATTCGTTTCAGTTTGCCAACCTCTTGTATTTTATTGTCCAAATCGTCAACATCCAACATGTGATATTATTTATAGGTAAGCTATGTAAAAATGGTTTTAGACAATAATGTTTTATGAATTTTAACTATTCTACCGCTCAATTTTAACTAGAAAAGTAATTAGAATCAACATCTTGAAAATTATGAGACATTACACACATCAAAAGAATTTTTTTTCTAAAATGTAGGTTAATGAATGCAATAACTCACTGGATAGATTTTACAAGGTTTATTGAAGTCTTCTGACGACCGTTTCGGCTGTTAGAGCATTATCAAAGATATGGAATTTTTGTACTAAATTTACAAGTACTTATAATGTCTTAGTCTAAAGTTTGAGATGATAAACTAGTAGTAGGGGTAGTTATTAGTATTGAGTTCTACTAGATTGTTAATCTTTTCGGAATTTTTTAATTTTCGAATAAGTTTAATCTTTTGCTTATGGGGATATTGTGCAATAATTTTATCGATTGTTCTCTAATATTATGATAAAGAATATAAAACAAAGACACTTGGTATAAAGTACAAAATAATACTTCTTTTGATAATGGCATAACAGCCGAAACGATTGTCGTCAAGATTTTTAATAAACCTGTGAAACTACCAAGTGTTTTTATATTATATTCTTTATTTTCAAAATGTTTCACCAAATGACCAACAACCGCATCGTATCAAATATTATGATCTGAATTTATGCAATGTTCAGATACACCTGTGGACTTTTTTCTTCTTTCTATTGCATACAGATTTTCTTTTGGTCTAGTTCTGACAGCTCTACCTGATTGCCCTATATATATTATATCACAATTGTCGCATGTTATTTTATATACACCATTTTTGTCTACAGGATTGAACTTAGATTTACTGTTTGTGATAATTTTCTGTAAATTTAGCTTGTTAATCTGTATGCACTTCATACCTAATTTGGCTATTTTTTTGTTTACTTTATTGTTTATGTTAGGATAATAAATTATTGAACAGTTACTACTTAACTTTTTATTCTTATTGTTTTATATTAAATAATATGTTTTTAATTTGAAAGAGCTTTTTTTCTGTAAATCTTATAATTCTTAGAAGCGGCTCACACGCTGTTGGCATTTTTCACACACCCTCAACACCTTCCTATTTAATTAATATTCCTCTTCGTTAATCAGCCATCGATCGGCAAAATATCAAAACACCCTACTCCACTTATCTTATTTGAAAATATTATAAAGTCAATAAAAAGCATTTATGTATATATACCACAATTAACAGTAAATATCTATAGCTGGCGACATACTACCTGAAATACCTGATATTACAAAGTTAATGAGGAAAGGGTGTAATAGGACTTTCTGAGTGATGAATGGTTAGTAAAAGACACAGTAAATGCAGAAATAAGAGTTAAGAGAGGTAGAGGAAGTCCTAGATTATAAAACCGTTCCCAAATAGTTAGAGATGTCTTATGTTCTATTTTTCGGGTAATGCGAAGATTCGTTCAGCATAGGAAGGGTGGAGGTGCGTATTCAAGTTTTCGGACTGACGCGCTATGAATGAATATGATGTGAATTTCCTTGAGAAATAAACTTGAAATTTCGCTCATTTCTAAAGAAACAAATACAGTAAAAACATTATTTATAGCATATTCAAAAAAGAAGGAATTAAAATCCTTATTGGTCTAAATTTTAAGATCAAAGATCTCACATTTTGAACGCGTCCTACCAAGTAGGCACAAAAAACCGAAAGCCATATCCCACGACCGGTTTCGACCTATCGGGTCTCATCAGGTGGGCGCTAGCAGAAAGGCCTTTACAGGCTATATTATAAATAAAATATAAATATGGAATCAATCAATCAAGGTCGAAACCGGTCGTAGGATATGGCTTTCGGTTCGTTTGCCTACTTGGTAAGACGCGTTCAAAATGTGAGATCTTTGATCTTAAAATTTATACCAATAAGGATTTTAATTCCTTCTTTTTTGAATATGTTATATTTTCGTCTAGGAGTCCATCGGAATCAACAGTGTATTTCAATGCCGGTAGAGGTATTAGCCCTCGGAGTAATTGTTTCTGTTGATTCTGTTAAAAACAAAAACTAACTGACTGGCTTTTTAATTAAGAAAAATATATAAATAAAATAACGTAGAGAATAAGTCTATTTAAGTAAATGATTAATGAGTACAATTTCACAGTGTGAGGTTTGAGTACAAATTTTCTAATACGTCTTCTGCGTTGCGAATTATTCTGGCGAATGTCCCTCCTGCGTCTCTAGCTTTTCCGCTAGCCCGCTGTTGACGCCGATTCGTCACCCATAACCCAAACAACCAGGACCATGGTAAATTGTTCTTAACAATTCCATATTTATATTCATTATTTATAGGATTATTACGAATAAAATGTTTCTGATTTTAATTTAAATCAACATAGACTTTTTCGAGAAAAACATTTAGGTACCAAGTTTATTTAATATTTTCTTTGGAATTCTCAGAATGAAAAACAAAAATTTCGTAGTAGGACTCTAAAAGACAGCATGCAATGGAATAATAAAGTTATCAGGAGAAAAGGAAATAATCAGAAAGGTAGCCGTAGCGTAGCGAATTCGCTGACGAATTCAGTCAGTTCATAATTACGTCGGGAAATTGAAAGATGGTAAAAATCAAATATTACCGCCAGTTCTGGCGAATTCGATAAGCCGAAATAAATTAAGACCGTGGATTTATTTTTATCATTCGCTGACGATCTGGTGGCTTTTAATCATTTATTTGACTTAATTTTACATATTTAAGACACTTCATTCAATTTAACGGGACATTTTCTGAAAGAACTAAATAAGTGTATCATCATATTATACTATTTCAATCTATTTAAAATTGTAATACTAGTCGGATTTTTACATAACATTCTTGTAATAATTACACTAATAATTCCTATTATTGATTAATACATTATTATCTCAAAAAGAAACTGTAAAATTTAATGTTAAGTTTACTTTTTTGGAACATTTTAAAAGTGATTCCTTCAGGGGCGGCTCGTGGTCAATTTTTCGGGAGGGTCAAAATTATCAATCCTCAAAATGTCTTAACTAATTTTTATTTCAAGAAGAACATGATGTCAGAGATGTGACAGCAACTATTGGTTAAAAATAAATACATATATGACAAAAAATATTAATTTACACTACAAATATTTAAGTATATTACCCGATCTACGAAAAACTGCTAACGAACAAAAACACTCGAAAAGTACTGTGTTTTCCTCGCCACGGCTGTTGATCCAAGCTTTACCATTACACTGCTTCAGAAAGCCGTATAACATAATACAAATTAGATCGGGAAAACTCGGCTGAAACTCGCCTCCGTTTAAAGCAATACGGTCATCGCTGGCTGCCAGCCCAGTTTATGCCAGCTGCTAACGAATGAAAATCAATAATCAAATCAGTAGGTACCGCCAAGGAGATGCAATGTGGTGAGTCGCGCCGGCAATATTGCGGAATCAGTAAATGAGTCAAGTTTATACGCTTAGAATAGTTAGAACAAAAAGGAAATTTCCAAATTTAAAAGATAATTAAAAAATATATTATTTAATTTATATCATTATTATACTTTTGTTTGGAAATATATTGGGGGGGGGGTCATTGACCAAATGACCTAATGGAGGAGCCGCGCCTGGATTCTTTCATTATGTAACTATTTCAATCGTTCGCAGAATTACGTCTTTAATTTGTCCCATTGTATTTTCTATCGTACTTCTAGCATATGCAATGTAAATCTTATAGGTTTCACCTTAGAGATATGACAAATGTTGAAAAGAAATGTGTATTTGTAGCTACTTTAAAACTCTTTATGAATAAGTGTATATTAGTAATCTCAGTTTATTTTTTATGGTATTGTTGTAATTTGTTACACAGGTCAACATGGATTAGAAGACAGAGAAGAAAGAATCATTTGCGACATAGTTTGCGACATTGTTATTCTAACAACAATTTCCAAATTTAACATAACCACAGGTCAATAAAATCGGGGGTTACGGAAAACAAAAACAAAAGGTTAAGTCCGAATCTGGCCTCAGAATTACCTCATCATTTCAAGATTTTAAGTTATCCTAACCCCAACACTCACAAAATACAATTTTTTACCCTTCTGTGAGCATCACTATTACTGATGATGTAAAAGGTCAAGACAATTAAGAGAACAGTCATTTCCGAGGTTTCATTTATCGTTGAATTAGAATATGACCTCAGAATCGCCCTTGTTGTATTGCATGTTACATCGAAAATAATTACCCTTTTGTTATTGTTCTCCGTAACCTCTGATTTTATTAATCTGTAATTATGCCAAATTTGGAAATTTTTGTTAAAACCATAACTTGAGTTTTGCCAATTTTTATTGTGATATTGTGTGCTTTCACAACTTTGCTATCTTAGTCTGCGAATAAGCATACCAAGGTCTTTACTCTTCTTATATTTCTATAGACTTTTTTAGCCCTTACTATACATTATTTATATTTCATTATAGTCTCGTTCTTATCTGATATTTGCCCCATTCCTTAATCCCTTTCACTCAACCCACACTACAAACACTGAATTCCCTAAGTGTCTCTTTTTTTTAATGAATTGAATAATAGTTAATAATTATTATGAAAAATTATTCAGCCGTGCGGAGTCGGCTGCTACAACACCCTTAATCCCAACCTAGAGAGTCGTCCCTTAGAAATCCAGTTGTATCCACGTTTTACAATGTGCTAAAATTCACGCGAAAGCTTTCGCAAATCTGCCTGTGCATTTTCCCATTTGTAATTCGCTCGTTTAATGTCATTTTTGCAAATTACCTCGGTAATAACTTTTCATCGTTAATTAAATTGAACAAGTTGCCCTAGAGGGTAGAAGCACGTTCATTCCGCCAACTTTTAACTGTATTTGAACCCCAGCACGGCGTATAGTCACGGTGCACTAGGCATCACCGTGAACGTCGCACCGCCAACATTTTCCTTCCCTTTAACGTCGTTGTTATTTTGCAATGCATTAGAGTTCAACTGAAGCAACTTTTATACGGTTCCTTAAGTAAAGTAAATTTCTCCTTGTCGACTTTACAACGTCAGTTCCTGTCTAATATTTGCCACACCAGCTCATAGTAAAAGCTTTCAAAATACATACAAGTATACAGGTATTGTTGGTTGTACATGCTACTGATTCAACCAGTGGCGGCTGCTCACGTAGACTCACAGGAGCACTAAAGTAACGTGTTCAAAATCAAGGCCGACTACCCCAAAAGTTACAGGTAGATATAGAGAAAGTCCCAGCTAGTATCAACCAAAGCATCGATCGTAGTACAACAAGGTTTGTTTCGATGAAGGATATCAACTTGTCAATCTGAACCCATGGCGTGGCAGTCCTTACAGAATGAATGTTCTTGATTGTTGGGAATCTCAAAACCTATAAAAGTAACTCCCGATTTACTTAATTGTTATACTAATGTGAAATATTATACATATTGTTACGTTTTTGCTCTAAACTCGTATATTTAAACTCTCTCAACAAAACTTAACTAACTGGTGAAGTAAGTACAAAAACACCTTTTGGGATATTTCACAAAACTATTGAAATTTCCTGACGTACGTTTCGGCTATTAGGCCATTATCGAAGGATACAGATGTATCCGATGTATAGCTGAAATGTATGTCAATAAAGTTTTGTGAAATATCCCAAAAGGTGTTTTTGTACTCACTTCACCAATTAATTGTAAAAATGTTTCACAGTGAATGCACCACAGACAGCATTAATTACATTAAAACTTAAATATTTAATGCAAATTCGATTCTACAACTCTCATAATCACTTTTCGTAGTAAACTTCTCTTTCTGTCAACTGCCTGTTCTCCGTAACCTGTCAACTATTCTCCTTCAACTGTCCTAAATCGTTTTTTTTTCTTTTTTGTATTTCTTTCCCACCAGCTACTCATGCTGGTAAGCGGGCAGTCCCTCCGACCTACACTGTAATGCAAAGCCGGAGGGTAGGACGTAAGGCCCTCTTCAGCCTCCTTGCAGGAATTGTGAGAATGGGTGGATGGTGTGGTTAGGGAGAGAAAGATGAGAATGAAGACAGAAGAGAAGTGAAAGATTATCTGTGGAATTTTACTGCTCCAGTATTTGCCTAAATGATCCAAGGAAACCACAAAAAACTTAGACCGGAGCAGCCGTTACCCTGGTTCAAACCGGTGACCTTCCGAATGCTAAGCAATGGTCTAGAGCACAAGACCACGCCGCTCGGTTCCTAAATCATCTATCGCTGTCGCTTATATAGTTTGATGGACGTTGCTAGGTTACTCTCGAACCAAATCGAATGATCTAGTAGTTGTCTCGAGTTTTCTAGAGCGCGGCATGAGCAAATTCCACACTATTTTTGCAATCGGCGCGGGTCAATTCCACCCAAAACGCCACGTCCGTCACTATTTATATCCACGAGTCGCCTCTGAGTATAAAATATATGTATATATGTGTACTTACCTAGATACATGAAATCTCTGTTGTTATAATGATAAAACTCGACGAGACATAAAATCCTCTATTTGTCTCTGTTTTAGTTACGTATTAAAAGTTTAACAATCCGTGATGTGTAAAAGATAATGACGCAAACTTTAGAAATTGTGCTGTTTGACAACAAGCTCATCTTTAATAAGATTAAAACAATCCGAGACGTGGCGCTGGAATATATTTCTCAAAAACCAACGTCTGAGAAGGTAATAAATACCAAGAGAACGCTGTTTACAAACAAACCATTGTCTTATTAAGTTTCTTCGTATTTTTTTTTTGAGCATGTATCTTTTACATTTTTGTAACGATTGCGTGGTTGAATAATTTTGAAAGATAATAAATTAAAAAAGAAAATGAAGTAATGCTTTTTAATGTTTCACAAGTTTTATTATAATTCTACAATTGTTTCGGCAGGTTATGCCTTTATCAAGAGTACAAGATGAGTACTAATGTTTAAAAGTGAGAATATTTTTAAGCATCTAAAATTAGCCTAAATACATACAAACAATTAAACATGTATTACATATTGTCAATGGAAAATCCTATGTATGTATCTAATAACAGGTTGTTTTTGAACTCGGACTGTAGATTAGTAATATTTTGTTTGCATTTGAATATTGCTGCCCAACCTTTTGCCTAAACGATATGTATATAAATGTAACAATGGTGAACTTTTACCAAGTAAACGACAATTCATTTGTGCATAGTCAAAATCATCATTATGTTAATATTTAAAATCATACTAAGATTATTACAAATTCTTTTAAATTTAGTCACATAGATGTAAAACGCAAGATTAGTATTAATTGAGTAGAATTAGCCATAATATTTGTGGTTTTCACAACACAAATCAATCAATACAGGGTTATTCACGCTATACCATACGGAATATTATGGGCAAAATACGAGACTTTCAAAAAGTTTCACTTTTGGGTTATATGGAGGTCTATTATGGTTACTTTTTAAAATTATTTTCATATTATACAGGGTGTTCCAAATGCCCTAAAAGTATCAAAGTTATGTTTTTTTTAATGTAACCCCCTGTATATTATTGCATTTTTGGATTGTCCGATAAAAATAAGGGTTTGTTTTGATAAGGTATATAATACTTAAACCTTAAGTTTTTTTAAATAATTGGAATTTTATCAAAATCTAATCTAATTTTCATGTTTCAAATACATAAGGAGTATTTAAGTTATGTAAGCGAAATTTAGAATGAAATGTAACAATGGATCATATTTTATATCCCAATTATAATAAACTCGTCACTTTATACAGAGTATCCAAAAATTAATACTACTTAAGTAAGAACTTTAAGGGGTTGTAACTTGATTAATTTAAATGGAACGCTCTATTTTTTAACATAAAATGAAATATATTTTTTAATTACCTATCGTTTGGTATTAGAGTGTTCATAAGCTAAGACTTCGCGTTTATACAGGAAAATATGAAGATAAGCATAAGAGACGCTTTTGAAGGTGTTACCCCGCAAATGTTGTCCAGAGTTAGCAGTGGTTTCGAAAAAATAATTTCCAAGTGTCTGGAAATCGATGGTCGAAATTTCGAACCCCTGTTATAAACATTTTGTTTGTTTAATGTTATACCTATTTAATTAGTTGATATATGATTTAGAACATTTAATTAAAATATTTCAAATGACGCATAAAACAATTATTTAGCGTTTCCTGTAAAAACGCGAAGTCTTAGCTTATGAACACTCTAAAACCAAACGATAGGTAATTAAAAAATACATTTTATGGTATTTTAAAAAATAGGGCGTTCCATTTAAATTAATCAAGTTACAACCCCTTAAAGTTCTTACTTAAGTAGTATTAATTTTTGGACACCCTGTATAAGATGACGAGTTTATTATAATTGGGATATAAAATATGATCTATTGTTACATTTCATTCTAAATTTCGCTTACAGAACATAAATACTTCTTAAGTATTTGAAACATGAAAATTAGATTAGATTTTGATAAAATTCCAATTATTTAAAAAACCTTAAGGTTTAAGTATTATATACCTTATCAAAACAAACCCTTATTTTTATCGGACATAACATAAACATAACTTTGATACTTTTAGGGCATTTGGAACACCCTGTATAATATGAAAATAATTTTAAAAAGTAACCATAATAGACCCCCATATAACCCAAAAGTATTTTGGCCATAATATTTCGTGCCGTATGAGAAAATATTTTTATTGAAAGTCGTTCTTGAATTCCCACAGTTGCACGCCAAAATTAATTGCGAGTAATTTAATTAACTTGTTGACGAAAGAAACGATAAAAATTGGTTTTAAATATTTAATAACAACACTATTTATATTAATAACAAGGTAACTAACTTAACACATATCGAAGAAAGTAAGCTCTTGTACTTGTTTGACTATTAAATAATTGTATGTATGAAATTTGAATGATATAAAGAATCTCCTTTTGAATGACTTTAAGAATGCTCTTAAGAATCTAGCAATTAATCTTTGGTTTTCAGCTTAAATAAACTATAATGAAGTGGGGGTTGACAAAAGCTGTTGCTAGCCAAAGGGCACAGTATGGCAAAACGATCATAGCAAAAACCCCACAAGTCATTGCACTTCTTCAGGTAAACACCCTGGTTAATTTGGTAATTTTACTAATACCTTAAACGTGACAATACAATGAAAGTTTGACGATGAACATAGCAATAAGATAATAAACGTAAATGTAATTTTGAAGATATTTACGTTTAACAAAAGAAATGAATATAATGCAAAATAAAATAAACACGAGTTCGTACCAAATTTAAAATTTCCGAGAAACTATTGCTTGAAATGCTACATACTGTATGGAAAAAATAGATCGTTTTTATATTTGTAAACTTGATCGTTGGTAAATAATAATAGGTATGTATATTGTCTTATATTATACAAGGTCTTCTACCCCGTTGCGAAGCCACTAATTTAATTTTATAGGCAGGTATGCGACTTGAATAACCGAATTCCCACCGAGAGCCCGTTTATAAAGCAGAAACGGGAATTTGATGGTTTACAACATTCTTAAATATTTTAATCAATATCAGGTCCGGACTGAGACATAAAGTTATCCCGGGCGTTCCACATTGAATCAGTCCATTCATTTAAGTGTTTGACACATTGGCCTAATATTTTCAATTCTTACCGTTCTATATATTCTTCAATAATTTTAATTATTATCGTATCATTAGTCAAAATCTTCAATTATTAACATGTTGTTGAATAGTAGTGAACGACATCTGTAAATTTTTGCTACTAATTTGTGGCATTCCGTAATGTTGTCCAAGAACATATTGTTGTTTAATATTTTGGATTACAACCATATTGTTCTATAATAAATAATTTATACTAACATAACAAAGAAGATTACCATTTTGCATAATCGAGTTGGCTTTTACTTGTTGAAAGTGCATCATTGTTTCATTAGTTAAATTACATATAAGTCATAATTCTGTTAAATATTTTAGTATACAATTCAACTGAAAAAGATACGCGTAACAATGCGATTGTCGTGATTTTTTTTATATAATTATGAAAAGCTAAATTACATAGTGTTTGTCTGTTAATTAAAAAATTAACCGAGCGGCGTCAGCTAACGGTGTAGATGATAGTTTTGCATTCAGAAAGACGCCGAATTGGTTCAATTCTGCGTCCACCTCTGCCCTGGTCCAATTGTTTTTCATTTAAGCAAGTGCGTGGGGTTGTAATACGAGGGTAAATCAAATATAAACGGTAATTTTGTAATATGAATTTGTACCATTACACACAAATTAAAAATTTAACATTTTTCAATGTAGTCACACTTCCACAGCTGTGGGTATCAGCTATTCTGATGAGATTTATTCAATAGTTAACTGGCTGATGGTGATCACCTTCAACAAGCTTTCGAACAGCACGGATGTTGTCATTTGTGAGACTTGTTCTTGGGCATCGATCATCGTCGATCATGATTTTCATTTTCGACACGTTCTCGCCCATCCCTGTTCTCTCAATTCGTGACCCACGTAAACATAACTTTATAATGATGCGTTGTGTAACAGACGAAGGTACCTTGCGCTCCGTCATGGCTGTACTGCGGACAGAACCGAGTGCAGCTGCTACCTAAACCGGTTTCCCCCATCCTTATAAACCAAACAACACTCGAGCATCGAATCCTCTAAATCGGAACTACGTGCTAAACTAAATGGTAAACTTACCGTTTATATTTGATTTACCCTCGTTCACCAGAGATAATCTTTCACCTCTCTTCGATCCCCACCCACCTATTCACACGATTCCCAAAAGGATGCTGTTTTGAATTGAGCGATAGCAAACAAATACCGAAAGGCAGAGTTGACACCCAACACTTTTTGTTTATCCGAAAAGAGAATCGCAAAGAAATAAGTCGGCAGTCGTCAACAGTAAACAATCATATTTACACCCTTAACATTAAAATTAACAAAACCTGTACAAGAATAGTCTAAATGGTATGAAAATTATAATTAAATTAAATTAAATTAAATAATGTAACAAACGATTGCTTCGACAAATTAAAATTTATATCTCTTCTACAATCGGGATGTTGATTTATTTGTACCAGCTTGATGGTACGAACTTGTTGTTATAACCACCCAAACATCGTTACCATACAACCACTGTCCGTATCATTATACCATACAGTTATTGTTTAAAAATAAGTGAACATTCGCAGAATTCAAAATAGTTAAATACAGGGTCTTCTAATTCTAGACATGAAAGTAAAAATAAAAATACATAATGTGTTAACAGAAGCTAAAGAAGACCTTTCGCTCTACGCTCCGGCTTTGCACTAGAATATAGGTCGAAGGTATTGGTGGGAATAAAACACGCAACAATTTGTTTACACTTAATCGCAATATATACGAATTCAATTGGTAGCCCACACGTAGAAATCGCGGACTAACGTCAGTTTTAAATAAAGTGTTCTACTAAACAATAAGAAAATTGTACTGAATCGATTAATCACTTAAAGTACCGTAACAATCCCCATGAATTACTTTTTTATTTTATCATAATAAAATTAACTAAAGTAGGGTGAGTGACCTGCTAATAATTGTTTAATTTTTATATTTTATATCTTAGTATAATGTCAAAATGAGTATCCAAAAATTTATAAATCTAAAATCATCTTATTAGTATTCGATAATTTAACTAACTCGTGTCGTTATGAGTCAATGGGCCAAAAATATATAATGTTCAAATGTAAATACGTTGACAAAAATATCTGGAAAATTTAAAAAAGTAATTGGGAGCCGCTTTTTTGTTTTTACGAAAAACTGTTAAAGGTATATTAAAAATTGACGTTTTACTACGACAACATTTAATACATTCATGATTTGGCAACGTTAAGTGACAAGAAGAGTCTTTATATTCGGAAAATGACTTTTGGAAATTTTCCTTTTCGTCTTGATCAAATCTCGTGAAAGTAAGTATCCTATATTTATATACTCGAAATATCACATATTCCTACGTGACCTAATTAAGAGCATAACAAGGGAATTTTTACGTCAAACCTAATGTTGTATAAAAAGTCTTTTTTTTATTTATATAAGGTCCTTATTTATAAAGTTTCTTACAAATAAATACGATTAAAAATACAACAAAAATTACTAAATTGAAGTAAATTATCTTAATATCTGTGTACTAAAATTCGTGCATTTCACCCTGCTGTAGTTAAATACCCCATTTTGCATCCTTCTTTTGATTACAAAATATAATGCACCCTTATGGAAACAATACTCAGTCGTAATTTGGCTCATTTTAAATCTCGCCCACTACTCTAGAAATCCAGTTGCCCCATTTCACCCGTTAAGAATTTTAATTTTCATCGTTTACGTTCTGGTTACAATTAGAAGTATGTCATTGTGTGGTAATTGCGGAACACGGTATAGAAGGCATCATCGCCACCGTCTCATCTCATCTTCTCAATGGTCCATGGTCCTCATCAGTTAACCCTCTTGAAACGTCGTCGTTCATTTAGTTTCGTAACCTCGTCATCTCTTGGTCTGCTTCTGGTTCTGGTATCGGGTATCGTCGTGCTTGCCGTGCCGAGTTATTATCGTTGAAATACAACAATTACTCCAGAAACGTCTAGATGCGAATGAAAGGGTTTATTGTTCTATAGAATTTCAAAAGCTTGCATTGGCCCGTAATTCTACACCGTTTCATGGAGGCATACGCATCACAATTGTTGTATATTAGAGGGCCTTTCCCGAAGCCATGCCAGCCAGAAATCGTCCAGCGCGACGTTGTCAAATTTGCTCAATAATTATGATGCTTACGGTAAGATCAATGCTAAATAGAATCGGGCTATTAAATACCTTCATTAACAATATATAATTAATCCTATATTCCTCCCGAACAAATGATTTTCATTATCATGAAATAGTGTGTAAAATTAATAATTCAAATATTGGATCGATTCGACAGTTAATATAACATAATTCGTCTTTTCAATAGAATAAAAACAGAGTTCCTTTGTTTATTGTCAAACATATGTTGTGATAATCCTTATCAGTTTTTTTCAGTTTGTCAAGTATATGCCTTCGTAAGACCTTATCAAACATGAAATACCACAGTAACAACATACTGCCTTTAGCTTCCTTTTACGGAATAGCTTCGATTTGGTACCTATGGTGTGCTGATGAGATCTAATAAGGTCGAAATCGCGATCTACGTCTTATAATTTCGATAAATTTTTAACCAAGAACTAAATTTTCTTTATTAATATTTCTTCAATTTCATAATGCGCAAGGGCAAGTCTGAAGACAGATTCTAATTCAGCGAGATATTCGGACTCAGCGTCGCCAGTTACGCTTACCAAATTCGCATTTAAAATTTGGTTTTTTTAATATGTAAAGGATGCGAAAAGATATTGCAATTAGTGAAACATAACCATGTTAGCCCACATGCAGTGGGACACCCGGTATATATAGTTAAATATCTCGTTCCAAAAAAAAGTTTTTTAAAAAGTTTTATTTCACAGGAACAAGTTTACACAACATAATTACAGATTCGAACATAACTAACATAAAGTATAAGCTTTCCAAACGACCATCACGAAAATATGAAAATACTCAGTAAATATGAGTTTTTATGCAAAAATAAAAATGACGTAAATAAAAGGTATTTCTTTTCTATCATTAAACTTCTTAACTAGGTCATTTAGGAATATGTGACACATTGACAATAACCTAATGGTCATTTAACTATGTATCTATATACAGGGTTATTCACGCTATACGGCATGGAATATTATGGCCAAAATACGAAACTTTCAAAAAGTTTAACTTTTGGGTTATATGGGGGTCTATTATGGTTACTTTTTAAAATTATTTTCATATTATACAGGGTGTTCCAAATGCCCTAAAAGTATCAAAGTTATGTTTTTTTTAATGTAACCCCCTGTATATTATTGCATTTTTGGATTGTCCGATAAAAATAAGGGTCTGTTTTGATGAGGTATGTAATACCTAAACCTTAAGGTTTCTTAAATAATTGGAATTTTATCAAAATCTAATCTAATTATCATGTTTCAAATACATAAGAAGTATTTAGGTTATGTAAGCGAAATTTAGAATGAAATGTAACAATGGATCATATTTTATATCCCAATTATAATAAACTCGTCATCTTATACAGGGTGTCCAAAAATTAATACTACTTAAGTAAGAACTTTAAGGGGTTGTAACTTGATTAATTTAAATGGAACGCTCTATTTTTTAACATACCAGCAAATGTATTTTTTAATTACCTATCGTTTGGTATTAGTGTTCATAAGGTAAGACTTCGCGTTTTTACAGGAAAGGCTAAATAATTGTTTTATGCGTCATTTTGAAATATTTTAATAAGATGTATATACAAGGTGTCCCATGTACAATAAATTTGATGGTGTCACAACAATATCTAATTATAAATTGATATACAAGAGGGTGTTACATAGACAATGATCCTTATGAATGCCATATATATATATATATATATATATATATATATATATATACTATATTATACAGTCAGAAACTCAATGTGTTTAATGAACGGTTGGGGGTTGTAAGTATTTATTATTAGTAGTTCTAAAGTTAAAAATATTCTTCTGAATTGAAGAACTATTCGATACATATAAACTGTCTTAACAGGATGTTGTATATGATTTGCAAATATAAATTAAAATAATTATATATATATATATATATATATATCAAATCATATACAACATCCTGTTAAGACAGTTTATATGTATCGAATAGTTCTTCAATTCAGAAGAATATTTTTAACTTTAGAACTACTAATAATAAATACTTACAACCCCCAACCGTTCATTAAACACATTGAGTTTCTGACTGTATAATATAGTTAGTACATTCCTTTTGATTAAACTTTTAACTTTGTAGAAGTCCTTTTTACATTTTCCCTCCTACTCCGTTTTCTAAGAAAAATTCACGTGAACGTGTTTTTATCAACTCATTTCATTTACGTCCGTTTATTCATGTTCTGCTTCATTTTCTTCCTCTTCCTTCTGCATAATTATAGCCAGAGGTATTAATGAAGATATACCTATCCTTTAACAAATAAATTAGAAAGTTCCTGCAAAGTTTATTGAGTGAATGCAGACGATTCATATCGTTGCTCGTTAGAAAAACATGAGGCTTTCAATATAAAGAAGGAAAATTTGAAAAGGGTGAAAATGTTGTTGTTAAGCAGTGTTGGATTCAAGGGGAGATAGGGGAAACCGGGGGAACCGCCCACCCTCAGCAGCTCTTTGAATTATGGATTACTTCGGTACTGTGCAAAATGTTTTTTAAAAAAAATCAAATTAGGAAAGAAAGAAAAAACTAGAACATGTGACCTATAAATAGAACACGAAAATTACAGCGTGTAAACTTGTAAAGATTAGTATAGTCTTTCGGTGTATATTCCTCTATTGGATCCTATCACTGAAAATCTAAAGACTCGTTTTTCTACAAAAGTTTTGGATGGTTTCCAATTGAGTTTGCTGCTTCCAGGGAACATACACAGTTAGGTGGCGTGGCAGTAGAGATGAGCAATGATTAAACGAATCGTTCATTTGAACGACTCTTAATAAAGAATATTATAAGTCGATTCACTTCTTACGGTGTAACTCCATCAAACAGAGACGTGATTATAATATGGACCGAGCGTAAGCAATATTCCCTGTACTAGAAAATGATGTACCTTGGGTATGCAACCAACAATGCACATTCGGGGACATATTTAAGTTTCCCATGCACTAAACGGAAATTGACGGACTTTAAAGATTGAAAATCATTTACAATAGCATTTAACATACAAACCAAATATATTGAAAACATAATTAGACTTCTTTAAAAAAAGAATAATACTGTTGTTTACAATAATATATGTGCTATAAGTGAAAATAAATTAAATTAGTAACGCAAGTAGATTTCTCGTTTTGTGAATGATTGGTGTATGAAGTTGATAAAAAAGATGTGATGACTGTGATTAAAATGATGTATATTAACGGTACTACTATTTAGATGTAGTCTGATTTTATTGTTTAAATAATAGTTGGTAATATTGAATTTGATAAAATATGTTTCGTAAGTTTTTGTTAGTAAAAAAATCTAAGTTATGTGAAGTCGTTCATTATTTATACTCTGTTGGGAAAGTTAGAAAAATAGTATGTTAATCATGAGAAGAAAAGAAGTATGAGGAGATGTAAGTTAGAGAAAGATATGCAAGAGGTGTCAATTAACATGGATAGGTGGTTAGGTATAATAAGCAGGCGACGTGAGACATATGAATTTAGGGTGACAGATAGATAAGAGAAACTTTTTAAGCAATAAGATTGAATAAAAATTAAGTATAGATAAATGTTGTATTTGAAAACCTAAAATTTATGTTTTTGAATTATGTATCTAAGTAAATTTGAACTATGACTAATTATACACAAAGTATAATAAGCAACAAAAATAAACTTAAACCTTTCGTAGAAAGTTTTGAATATATCTAACATACAAAAATATAAATATTAATTAATAAAAATATCTACATTCAACTTGCGTGCTGCCTAGAGTTATGTAAAATTTTCAAAATACATTAAAACCTAAGCAATAATAATAACGGTTAAAAACTAAATTAAAGCCTACACAACTTTACTAAATTAATAGGTAATTGAGCGCATTACTGATTTTTAGCAAACTCAGAATTTACCTTTCAGAATGTACTTTTGTAACCATATTGTTCTAATATTAAACTAGTTTTATAAATTTAGAAGAGATGAATTATTAACGTCAATTTGGTCATTTATAATTAATCCTAACTTATTTAATTTATTTATTTCTAAACACTGTAATAGATTTAATCACAAAATTTGTATTTGTTTAGAAATAAATAAATTAAATAAGTTAGGATTAATTATAAATGACCAAATTGACGTTAATAATTCATCACTTCTAAATTTATAAATCCTATAATTTTCACCACTACTAAATGTTATTAATCCTAGGTAATATTCTTTGCCACTCCCCCTCTCCTTTTTTCGATTTAATTTTAGTTAGTAGGTACCTATGTAAGTGATTTTGTAAATAATTTCATTTTACCGAGCGGCGTGATCTAGTGCTCTAGATCATTGCTTAGCATTCGGGAGGTCGCCGGTTCGAACCCGGGTCCGGCTGCTCTGTCCAAGTTTTTTGTGGTTTCCTTGGATGATTTAGGTAAATGCTGAAGCAGTAATATTCCACAGATAATCTTTCAATTCTCTTCTGTCTTCATTTCGTCCATCTCATCTTTGTCTCCCTAACCACACCACCCACCCATTCCCACGATTCCTGCAAGAAGGCTGAAGAGGGCCTTACGCCTTACCCTCCGGCTTTGCACTACAGTGTAGGTCGGAGGGACTGCCCGCCCACCAGCACGAGTAGCTGGTGGGAATGAAACACAAAAAAGTTTTATTTTTATTTTAGTTTAGTCATTCTGAAGAAGCCACGGTATGGCGAAATGACCATTGTGGTCAATAAATCATTTTGTAACTTAAAACTTGGTGATTTATTTGTATTTGTGAATATGGAGTTACAACAATTAAAAGCTTTCTCGATTAAACTATGTAAATACATTTTCAAATATTACGTACATATATATTGTCCTCTATTTAAATAACTTTAGGGCTATATTTCTCGTACCTTTCTAACTGCTATTTTATAATGGGTTTCTTCGGTTATTTGGATCTACATTCTTATTCTTCTTTCCAACTATACAACCTTCTAATTGATTCCCTACTTTAATCTGAATACTTTTAACTCCTTCCTAGCAATTTAGTTTTCCAAAATAATCAACATTCAATTTCGATCTCGAGTGTGACTTAGGATCTACTCTTCAAACTTTTAATTTCAATCATGTGTTATATTCTTTCTTATATTTTTGTTAATTTAAATTGTTACTTTAGTTAGTGTTTGTGTTATTTAATTCATCTTTATCTATATTAATGCACAAATAGTTTTTATCCCCAAAATAAGAATCCAACCTGACGCTCTTCCAGCATATTTACCCATTAACTACAATATTTTCTACTGCAACAAAATACATCTCTTGAATCCATGCAAGTTATTTTATTATTAATGTGTCAATTCTTTTACTATTATTTTAAACGGTACACCGAATACCAATCCAAGGAACATTATCTCCAGATTTTAAGGAAAATTTAATTCCCAACCGCACCCACTAGAAATTGTTTCTGGATCCGCCCCTGTTGTTAAGTATACATATTAAACAATGCTTCAACACCGTTGCCAAATTTCTATTTTACAGAATGTAATTTGCTGTACGTTCGCACTATGCATTAAAATATGCATTTTTCGATGGTCAAAACAGATTTTAAAATGAATTTGAATTAAAAAAGTTACATTTCTACAAATAGGGTCCATTTTCGCAAAATTAAAAAAACTAATTTTCGGAATACGTAAAAACTTTTTTTTCAATACAATTAAATCTGACTTCAAATGATAGCTAGTCGTGACTCTGCAAAATAACAACTTCTATTGCAAAAGCAAGAAAAAATACATTTTCACGAACTTTTTTGGTACTTATTATGTATATTTATTTTGAAACTTCAAAAAGACTATGCATAAAAGATTGTCCTTTTCGGTGGTCTAAACGAATTTCAAATAAAGATTTAAATAAGCAAGTTACGGCATTGCAAAATCGAGAAAAAATCTAATTATATCGATCAATATATTTCTTGTTATAAGTAGTGCTTCTTTAAAAATAACTGCATAGATATGTTTTTCAAAAGTATTGTTTTAACAATTTAGAATTTATAAAATGATAATGTACTATCTATTATTATCTCAAGTTTAATGCTTTATATTATACATATGTTATAATTTTTATGTTATATGTATATTATAAATAATATGATAGCTATTATGTTGGTACAGACAAGTGTGAATCCACTTATGCTGATTTGTGTAATTGCAATCTACTGTGTACTTTGAAATCATATAAATATTTACTCAATACAAAAAAAAATAATAATAATTGTACGAAATAAATTTTAACTCTTTTCGAAATGCAGGATAAATTCATGAAAAATGTGGCCCTTTTTCTGTATGATACACCATTATTTATAGATACAAAGCGTTATGATTATAATTTAAAGAATGAAAACAATAAAAATAAGAAAAAAGTAAGCGGTTGCATGAAAATAAATTATTGCCAGAAATTTCTTTCTTGGACGTTTTGAAAGTTGTTTTTCCCAATGTGCCTGGGACCACCTCCCGTTACGGATATGGGGGTGCTTCGAAGACAAAGCAACAAACCCTTGTCTCCTAATTTGTGTCCTAGTCGTAAATAATCTTAATGGCCCTAAGAATATGCCCAGCGAAATTATTTCGAAATATAATAAAGGAGCCCCATTCCAGCATACGTATTATACGTATAATGGTTCTCGAGATAAATCGTAAACAGTCTCATGGTTACGATATCATCTACGATGGTATAGTTATTTTTCTCAAACACTTCACAATAGACAGTTGTTGTTCTTACTTGACGGTTCCTATTAATGCGTTCGCTTATCAAGGGATGTATCTTGTTTAATGCACTTTTATTTGTAATCTACACCGCCTAAACTAAAGATAAAACTCGTATTAATGTTGTGGAAAGTTAGATTGTGACTAAAGTAACTCGCCTGGGGTCTTAAAAAAGCATTTTTGTAATGTATACCCCCATTAATTTTATCCCTTTAACTTTGGAAACGCTCAAAGACAAACAAATGTGTAGATCGCTGCATAAAAGTCCCAAATGCGAATCAATATAGATCAAAAATATTTCGCTTTTAATAATACAATATATACTCAAAAGAATAGTTTGGCGATTTCTTCATCTCTTTATGCTAATTATTATATGGATAAGTTTAAAAATAAAATTGTGGTAAATAGTAAGTTCAAGAATTGTATTTTAAAGTGGTATAGATACGTAGATGATGGTTTCTGCATCTGGTTAAGTACAGATAGGCAATTAAGTAAGTTTTAAACAGAATTAAACAAAATATACAAACATATACAATTTACTATAGAAATAGGAGAAAATGGCTTATATTTTTTAGACTTAAACATTAGCATCAATAATAGTCATGCATTTGAATTCAGTATGTATAGAAAATATACGTTCATTGATTATATCATACCCAAGATAGAATACCTTAAACTTCGCAGCCGTGGCGACCAATCAGAGTAATGTAGGCGTGACAAAGGAGCCCGCGAAATTTAAATTTGAATTTTATAAACCTGCACTTTTTCACGTGTGTTCATCATTTTCTCTTGGACTTTACTACGAGTTATAAAATTAAAAGATCTCTTCAAATAATAAATATAGAAGACAGTGCGGAGATTTATTAACTGCAGATTATTTTACAATTTTGTAACTAATCGTGTTTATTTACTTTTTATTATAATTATAGCCTAAAAGTAATAGAACCAAGTAATGCAGTCAATAGTAATTATAAAGCAATATATGTTGGTTAACATATTAAACAAAATTACTGTATTAAATTACAAATGGCATCATATTATTTTCAAATAATATCTGAACAATTTTCAAAATAAAAATACCACAAACAGCTCAAATCAAGCGCAATTGACTGGTAAAGGCAGTTGCAGGTTTAAAGTTAGTGGTTCGTTTCTAAATGTGTTCAAAATTTGTACGTACACGACTGTTAACGGTAATACACGATAATAGCTAATTCTTGATTGGTCAGCATGGCTGCGAAGTTTAAGGTATTCTCCCAAAGATTCCTGCCACCCTTACAATACAAAATTAGCTGCCTTTCATTTTCTGCTAAACAGGCTAACCAATAATACACTTAGTAAAGAAAATTTTGATAAAGAATTATGTTATAAAAACTATAGCTTGGAATAATGGGTATGATATACAATTAGTGAATAAGATATTAAGCTGTAAAATCAAACAAAAAAACACTCATGCAGTTTTCCCTACAGAAAAAATAAAAAATGATAAGAAATATTGTTAAATGTCTTAAAAATGTGAATATTAGTCCAGCATATTTTAATAATTTTACATTAAAAATAAGGTTAACAAACAATAAGCTAAGTGTAAAAGTAGATGAAAATGAAAACAGCGGGGTTTACGAGATAAAATGTTCCAATTTATCTGGGAAAATCCCGCCGTAAAGTACTTATAAGATTCCAAGAACATGCCAACAATACAACCAAAGATAAACATGCATCTGGCTTTTGCACCCACCTTATTTACTGATTTAAACATTCTTGTTATATTAAAAACCTGAAATTATTACATAAACGAAAAGGAGGCCCTATATTAGATAGGTTAGAATTGGTAGAAATTAAAAGAGCGTTAAAAGAGAAGAAAATATTAACAAACGACGAAACCATCTTTGATAACGGTGGGACCGAAGTTGCCACTAAAAATAAACATCTACCTGCTACAAAATTGGGGTTTTAAAAGTAAACAACCAATCTTGCCACCAGAGAAAAGGGTGCTCATCTACCTGATAAGGTAGTGGTAAGGAGTGTGGTCCTTGTATTACGAAAACGACAAACGCGTGTGAATCATTTCACTCAAAATTTAACGAATCTTTTTACACAGCTCATCCATCAATATATATATATATATATTTGTCGAGAAGTTAAAAGAATTTCAAGTTGACACTTACGTCAAGATTCAAAGTTTAAAAACACCTTTCAAAATTAAGGATGCCTCCGTAAGAAGTAAAGTGAAAACTATCATGGAATTGTGTGAAAAAATATAAAAACAAAATAATCTCGAACATCGACTATATAAAATGTGTATCATATTTACGTTGAAAAAATTGTTGACTCATATATGTATAAGTATGTATTTATAAGGCCTTATTAATTACTGTTAAATAAATGCCATATCAATTAACAATTTTCCTTTCTCATTAGAATAATTTCTAGCTATTAGGTGTTAGTGGCACAATCGGTTGTACCTTTTCAAAGCTTTTTGGTCAGTGGCAAGATGGGTTGTACCTTTTTTGGTCAGGTATAATTTGGTGGCACCTTCGGCTACGCCCTTTGAAAACAACCCACTGCTATCCCCCCCCCCTTAGATCATAAAAGACAATAATATATGTTATAAAAGAGAAGTTATACAATAGATTGTTAGTTGAATATAATGCTTGAAGATGCCCTAAGAAGGCGAAATACGTTATAATAATAGGTAAATTATAGTGAAACAAATTTTCGAAGTGTTTTTTTACTTAATTTTTGAAATTTAAAGATGTTTCACCAAGAGATCACAACGTTACAAGTTTACAAGTTGTTATAGGTTGAATTATGAACTTTCACAAAATAAATACAACTCTACTTTTTTTTTGATATATATGAAAAGATTGGATATTCTAAACATATTAGGTATTGAAAAATAATCTTGAAAAAATTTATCCAAACCATTCCCTTATAAATGAAGTATTGTTTATTTATTAATTTTATTAACATAACATAAAAATCTGGTACACTCGAGAAAGCATTTTATTAAATTATGAAAATCTTGTGTGAATCAGGTTGAAAGGCTGGAACCGGTTTTTCTTGACATGGAATTAGGATCGTGCGTCATAACCTCATAACGCAAATAGTTTCTGAATAAGGGCAAAAACCCTTGGACGGCCCATGTGCGTTCACTAGAGATGACATAATTCAAGAGTGATCTCGATCCTTTCATTGCTTTCTCTAAACACATAAACGTTAAGGCATTTTGTTTATTATCCTCTTCAGATGTATTAAGTTAATATTAAGCTTAATAACTAAAATAAACTAAACTAATTTTGTTGAAAATAGTTGAACAAATTATTTATTTACAAAACTCTATACGCGTATTTCAAATTATGAAGAGGGTATCTTCAGGGTAACTAAAAATTATAAAAAAAAATCTGTTTTTTTTTTCAGATTAATATATTTTTTATTATGAAACCAAACCCAACGTTTCTCTCAAAAGTTTAGAGCTTCTTCAAAAGGGCTAAATAGACCAGTTACAATTGTTAATTATATAAATTGATTAAAATTTTAAACTAGTTACAATTGTTCCAGTCAAACATGATTATAGTAAAACATCAACACAATTCTTTCCAGAGAAATACTTACAAACAAATGTGTAAAATTAAAAAACAATTTTTAACTATATCATAAACCTAAAATGGTTGTTAAAAAATAACATAAAAATAAATCAAAAGTTAATTTTTTCTATAGATTAAAAGACACTTGGTAGTTTTACAAATTTATTTAAAATAGTTGACGCATTCGTTTCGGCTGTTAAGCCATTTTAGGCTTAAATACTAGATAACGACTTTTAGTGGCTGAAATCTATTTGGCTATTGGTTACAAATTCGTTGTTATTGAGAACTTTACTTGTTTTAAAGATTTCAAGTGAGTTTATTAATCTACCTTTGTTATTATTATGTAGTAATTTAATGTTATCTGAATCGCAACGTTCAGCAAAACCAGTACAAGGTTTTTTTTGTGTAATTGATTTTTTATGCTCATTAATACGTGATTGTAAAGCTCTACCCATCTGTCCAATGTAAATTGCTTGGCAATTTTTACAGCGTATCTAGTAACTACATTTTTTTGCAAAAAGTAGTTATTAAGTAACAATGTGTTTTAAAATTAAAATTAATTAAAAATTATCCCTATGCTAAGCTTTGATAATCTATTGCTAATTATATTTGTTAAATTTAGTATATACCCAATGAAATGAAAGTGTTGTTTGTCTTTTGTATTTTTCAAGGTGTAAAATAACCGCAGTATTTCAATTTTTTTATTTTATTTATTCAAATTTGTTTTATTATTAAGTTACTCTTAAATGACTTCGTTCAACCAAGAGTTAACGATTCAAGTTTTCTAGCTAAAATAGTTTTTATTTAAGAATATTCACAAATTAACAAAATTGCAGTAAGTTAAATTGCTGCGAGACCTTGACAACAATTTACAGTATTAAATTAATTTTGATGTACGTATATAAATTCTAATTGTCAAGAAGGTTTTCATTTTTTTAAATCTTATTACAGATTAAACGCATTACATCACTGCTTAAATTAGCAGATTGTTTCCAATTTAAACTTAATCTTTGCACAAAATTTCTGTTACTACGTTTTAATATAATAACTGCGTTTTACATATTTTCTAGTATTTTTTTCTTTATAAAAAAATATGAGATAAGTTTTACTTGTACTTTTAAGTATATTCTGGAGCTACACTGTTAAAAAAATTATCCTGCATAACTTCATTTAGTGAAGCTGTTAAAAAAATATATAGACGTACGCTAAATATTAAAAAATGAAAAATATTTCTTTTTTCATTGTCAAGAGAGCGTAATTTTTGGCGCTTTTGGAAAATGGTAAAACTTGTTTATTTTTCATTTGTTTTTTAATATTTAATATCTATTTTATTTCATGGCTAATTTCTAACAGCTTCACCAAATCAAATTATGCATATGTGTTTCGTGTTAATTATCCATTCACTATTTTTTGTCCAAAATTACTTTCTTTTAACAGATTACTCTCGATTGGTCTTAAATATTAACAGACAAGAATTAACTTAACGAGTTTTGTTTCTTTTTTTTTAAATATCCAGTTGAACGCATATTATTTTTCCAGAAATATCTAGACTTTTTATCTGCATCAATTATTTTAGATTTTTCGACTTTTAGTTTTAAAGATAAAGAGTGAGAAATGCTTTTTCTTTGATACATTTTTAATTACAAAACAAAAACTAAATGATTGAAAACCCCGATCGATTGTGATACCCTCCTTTTAAATTCAGCGCCCCAATATATGAGACCTTTTTGTAATCGTAATAGTAAACATATCATGATTTTTTCTTCTGGAATAGTTGTGGATTTGGTTTTACAATTTTACCAAATTACTATTTTGGTATGGAATATTAAAAGTACTAGGTACTTGAATATCAAATTTCTGTCTTTTTCCTTATACTGTTAGAATGAAAGGAAATTTTATACTATTTAAAAGTATCCATCAAATTTGTAATTTATAGTTCTAGTCGTCCAGCCGTATTTTATTGAACTCCTAAAAGGCTAGTTAACAAAATTACTTCTGTAAATAATAATAAAAATTAATGAAAGGAACGAATTTGTGTGACAGAATATTTAATCAGGTACACATATCCTGTGAAGTTTTTTACTACTTTGAATCCAAATACGATCTCAATAAATTGCTTTCGAACCACCTATAAACTCTGCAGGAAGTAAAGAAGCTGATTTCGACAATAAAGATATCATTCTTCCATGTGTGCATCTTTAAGCAGGCCCAATTAAGCGGTTTTATTTATATCTTAAGAGCGTTTTAAATGAATACCTACAAGTTTTAAATTTGTCACAAAATAAAAATTACGACACCTAAAGGCGCATTTGTTTTAACGATAACAGGACAATTGATACAGTATGTTTAAAAATTGCCGAAACATTAAATAGTAATTATTAACGTCACAATTTAATGATTAAAATATTTAATCGAAGTATAATTTAATTGTAAAAATAATGTAATTAAAATGATTCAAATTTCAACATTTTTAAATTGAATAGTACCTCAAATATTGAATTATATCGGCATCTACTTTATGAAATTTCATTATCAGGGATATTTTGTCACAAATAAAACATTTACAGTTCCACTTTAAATTACTTTTATTCTTTACAATTGTTTCACATAAATATAAGCATCTTCAGAAGAAGTATTGTGTATTAATAAAAGCGATTTAAAGTGGAACTGTAATTTAATTGTTTTATTTGTGACAAAATATCCATGAATAGCACCTACTGTGCTTTCAGAAAACTTATAAGATTTTTAAAGAGTATAGCATGGGTTAGCTGTCCTTAGGAAATGAAGTCAATAGTTTTACCTTGATATCACATCACTAGAATACGTAATAATGTTTGTTTAACAGTTCATTGGTGTATCCAGCGTATACAAAAGATCATACAAAGTTATGTTATTTTTTCATAATTCGATTAGTTAATTTATTTAAAAAACTAGCGAATGTAGAGGTCTGATAAGTTAGTAGTGGGATGCGAGGTAATAATATCGACCTAACTGTTACGAAGGATATAACTATGCTTACCCTGCTATACTTTACTTGAAGCACCTTAAAATTTTGTATAAAAATATTTCAAAAATAAACTTAGTACTGATGGCGTATTTCTTTGGTTTCAAATCTTTAGAGTGGTCCTGATATTCATCAACTTCGAAAGAAGAAAGCACAAAATGAAAAATAAAAAACAATATTAAAGGAGACTGTATCGGCATCGATTACAGATAAAGAATCGGAAGATGAAATATAAAACAGATTGGAACTAAACAACCGGTTCAAAAGCATTCACAAAGGACTACCTAAAACAAGTAAATTATTTAAAATTTAATATTTCAGAAACCGTTTAATTCAATGATTCAATTACAAAATCATTATTACAAAATTTATTTTGAAATTTTTGCAGAACTGCGTGTCACAAAACGCAAATATAGTAAGTATATTTATACATTTATATTGCGTACACACAAACAGCGTATTTCTTTCTTATTAGTTTCCTTACCGAAAATAAGTTTAAACAAGGTAAATTATAATTAAAAAGCTGGCAGTATTTGTATTTTATCATTCAGCTATTTTAAACATTTAATGAGTGTAAAAGTTAAGTACGACAAAAGAGGGGTGGTTAGAAAACGTACGGAAAACGCATTATATTGTTTATGGGTAGTCCCTTAAATGATTTGAATATCAATTTCTATCTAATTCGTATAGGGTGTGCCGCAGGTAATGTAAGTTTGAACCGCGTATGATGGGCCTCAAGGCCATCCAAGAAATTGAATTTTTATGTTTGTAAAAAGTCTCACAGTTTTAGAGTAATTTAAACTTATTCATACTTTTGAAAAATTAACACCCCAGTCTCATGGGTGTTTTTTGCATATTATTCTTCAGTAGTTGTATGTTACTATCATACATGCTTTAAAATTCATAAACAGCTACTGTATTTCTTTTAAATCCTAAATCGTAAAATTTTGTTTTGCTCATTTTTTCATTAGCTTTAGGTGCGTAAAAAAGAGTTGCCGTCGAAACGTCGGACTTAATCTTTCATTTCGACCAAGGCCCATCAGCCCGATTGTTAATTTTTCTAAAGTCCATATTACTCGAAGAACGTGAAGGTTTTTACTAACATACAATTCAATATCTCCCATATGCAATTGAAAGTTTATTCACTACTTATGGGCACCCTGCACAATTTTTAGATAATACCACATTTGGACTAAAGTAATTATATAATAATAAATTAATTAAAGATAACAAATGTAAATTTTTCATGAAAATATGAACATTTTAGATATTTGTAATTTATTTTGAACGGTGAAGTTTTAAGGATAATTTCAGAAATATCGAATACAAAACAATAGAATTGCAATAGAACTATGTCCTTTTCAAAGAGTATGGAATTTAGCGCAAAATAAGAGATAGACCATTTTTTTATGAACCGTAACATGCATATGTTTTGACTTTTGTAAGAGAAACAAAAGGTTATGAAAAAAGAGAAGTATATTTATTAAATATTTAATTTTTGAACATACAAATGATGAATTTGGTTATTAATCGTACATTGTGGGTCTTGTTTTTCTATTCACCCCTGTACCTACAGCAAACTTACATTAATTAAATTTTTTACTATTTTAGGTGTCTTTATTTTATGTTTTGTCTATTTAATAGTTAATTCGCTTTTCTTACAGATTAGTCAACAAATGAGTCAGTATTAAAGTAAATTTTGAAAACATAAGTTGCTTCGGGTCTTTCTCAAATTATTTATTGATCGAACCTCGTATAGACAATGAGTTAGGAAACTTCAATGTTTCAGCTATTATCCGTTAGATGTCGCTGCATGTATCAAAATACAACGTACAATCAAAAGGCTTTATATATACAAAGCACATTCAAAAAGTATAAGAAAATGAAACCAATGCTTTTTGAAAATGTTTATTAAAGTAGCTTTTACAATTTAATATTGTAAACAAAAAATACACTGGGAACTAACATCAGTTATTAATAAAAGAACAGTGACTGTTACATGATTTTACAAATTCAATGTGGTAGCAATTATTAGCCAAGTATGCAATTAAAAAAGGAATAGGAATATCATGTTACATAAATTAATTACTCTTTACCCTCGGCGATTTCAGATGGTTTTGGAGGCTCCTTATCTTTGTCACCTGCCTTTTTCGAACCTGAAACGATGTCGTCGATACGAAGCAGCAAAATCGCAGTTTCTACTGCAGTTTTGTAGATTTGCAACTTAACGGCAAGAGGTTCCCAAATGCCCTTCTTTTCCATATCGACTATTTCGCCCGTTTCACCATCGATACCCCACATACATGGTCGATTTGCATCTGTATGAGCTGCATGTCTGGCTCTTAATGCTGTCAGTGTACGAATTGTATTTGCTCCACAATTTTGAGCCAATGTTCGTGGAATAATTTCTACAACACAAAAAAATATAATTTTTAGAAGTTGTTAACTTAGAATTCAGAGAATCTTCAAATTAATGCATTCCTTCACATTATTTATATTTCAAAATAAACATTTGATAATTACAACATCTAAATTGAAATAATAACCGACGTACCCAGTGCTTGTGCCATGGCTGCATATGGTCCATGGGTCGCCTTAGCTTGGAGTTTCTGTGCAATAGCCATCTCAATCGCTCCTCCACCAGGGACTAAACTTGGGCTGATTATAATATTTCTAGTCACCTGCAAGGCATCCTGTAGATTACGCTCAACTTCGTTCAAAATATCCTTGCTAGCTCCACGCAGCAAAATAGTACATGCCTGGAAAAAATTAATATAAATATTGCGTTTTATACCAAAAATAGTTTGAAAAGAAATTTAGTTACTACTGTCAAAGTTGAAACTAAAATTAAGAAATAAAAGACGGTTATTGATAACATTTACGTTAAATTTAGAATTTATATTATGTTCAAGGTTAAAAATATATCGTTGAATTACTATTTATTTACCTTGGGATTCTTACACTCAGTCAAGAAACAGAAATATTCGTCACCAATCTTCTTAATTTCAAAAAGTCCACAACCAGTTCCAACATCAGATTCTTGCAACTCTTCAGTTCTACTCACTATAGTGGCTCCGCAAGCCCTAGCAATCCTGTTGTTATCTGTTTTACGAACACGTCGAATTGCACTAATGCCAGCTTTCAAAAGATAATGCTGAGCTAAATCTGATACACCCTTCTCTGTAAACACCAAATCCGGCTTCAGAGCAATAATATCTTCACAAATTTTGCGCACGTGCTCCTCTTCAATCTCTAACATCCTCGTAAAATCCTAAAAAATAAAAATGGATTAAACTGAATAAAAAAGATAATGAAATAGCTTGCTTACAGATTCGCCAGAAATTTCCACGTTTGTTTGGGACTCTCCTTTCTTGTATTCTAACGGGCAATCCAATAGAGCAATCCTGGGATTCTAATATATACACATTAAATTACAAACATGTTAAAGAAATTAAAATATAGCATACCTGAATGTATCTTCTCATTTTTGGATGTGTAACATCTTTATTTACCATCACCCCACGAAGTACTTGTGAATCTTCAATGGACCCACCAGGAATTTTCTCCACTTTAGCATATCTTTTAATATCAACTTCTGTACGACCGTTGTCTACTATAGTAACGGTGTTCACAGCATCTAAGGCGATATTCACGGCTAAATCGTCCCATTTACTAAGAATTTTTGTGCCAATACAGCTTTTTACCTATAAATATTAAAACTGTTTGATGAAAAAATCTACAATAGATTTAAAGGGTTGAATATTTAGTGGAATAAAACATTAGACACAGGATGGGTATCAATAAATTGACATTTTATTACAATATATAAACAATTATAATATTCAAAACTATATTACCGTGAATATTTTTTTATTAGTTGAATTATGTACATTTACGTTATACGGAGTGCCTTATCGAATTATTAATTATTTTGCAATTCAAAACAGTAAAATAATCAATCTATTTCCTTTAACCTCTATATGCATTATTTTAAAATATTTGTTATCTAATATGTGAATGATCTTCTTATTAATAATAAACAATACATTGATAAATAAAATAAAAAAATGTGCTGAGTTAAAAAAAATCTATAAAATATTTAAGAGCATGTTATTGATACAATTATTCGAAAAGTTTTGAATATAGTTATACTCACTACACTAGCCACGGCATTCCTATCATTTTTATCTACAGGAACACTTAAGGGCCCTTCTATTAATGTGACGATGTCATCTAAGGCTTGTCTGTATTGACGAATAATTACTGTAGGATGCATCTGCTGTTGTAAAAACTGTTCAGTTATTGTCAAAATCTCTCCTGCTAAAACAATTACTGAGGTTGTGCCGTCTCCTACCTAAAAAAGCATACCATGTATAAAATAATTAAATTAAATTTTTTAAACACTTATTTGAATGTAAAATTGAAAAATACAAATAAATATAATGGGTTATTATAAAATATTGTGTTTTTAAATCTTATCCTACAATTATTGCAATAAAAAAACTATTGTTCCATCTGCATATCAAGTAATGGTATTAGTTTAAAATTGCTTATAACCGATATACCTATAAAGGTCTTTAATTTTCATTTATTTCATTGTTATTTTGTGATCTGCAGAATTTCTTATCTTCTGAAATTACAAAGTAGAAGATGAAGTGAATCAATAGATACATACTAATTTGAAAAAAATATCAAATCTTAGTATTTTTGAAAATGACTTAGTTTCACAAATGTTAAACTACTCAACAATAAGTAATATCAAAGAGTCATACTTTGAAAAAAGTTCTATTTGAAACAAACCACAAAAATGTGTGCTGAATAAATTTAAGGCTTTTTAATTAATACCTAAGATGTGATCAAAAAGGTATCAATTTAATTGACTTACTTCTTCATCCTGTGTTCTAGCAATCTCAATCATACTCTTGGCAGCAGGATGTTGCACCGTTATTTCTCGTAAAATCGCATTTCCATCGTTGGTCATTACAATTCCACCCATTGGGTCCATCAACATTTTTAACATAGCTTGGGGCCCCAAACATGTTCGAATCACGTCTGCTATTTGCTAAAAAGTAAGGTTACGTAGAAATATTATATTTAATTTCGAGTTTTTAGATACTTTTACTGGATTGGTAAATTTTTAATAGAATAATTTATTATTTGACAATCAATTAAGCTTATAATTTTTATTTTAAAAAGCACGTGCTTGCTTACTTTTCCGGCATTGATGTTTTCCAGCTGAACTTTTCGACCCGATTCTCGTTTAGTATTCTGGCCTATAATTACATTTTTAATGATTTTCAAGTAGTTTTATTAATAATATTTTTTTAAACTCACTTAAGACAAGCACAGGAGCTCTTCCTCCAAACATTTCTTTAATTTTTTTGTATGATTCACTGAATTCACAATATCACCTAACAATACAAATTGACAGTTTACAAGTAACTGTAATAGAAGCTGCTAGATGGCGGCATGAACCTTATTCGGGTAAAGTCGGTTTTCGAAATTTCACGAGCATGAAATGTCAACTCAATTAGGAGAGCCCAGCATAAACAGTTCGTGATTTGCATCAACATCGTATGCAAGTTATCCGGACAAAATGGCTGTTAGTGATAGTAAAGCTCCTTTAAGATATGTGAAACGAGTACAATTCGGCATCCTCAGCCCCGATGAAATTGTAAGCAAAAATATGAATTAAATCAATATATCAAGCAATACTTCAAATACTATTTTATACGTAATAAATTCTTAGGAAAAAATAATGGCGGGTAACAAACTACTTCGTCGCTGTTGATATTTTAATAATTCGTTTTAATCAAAAAGTTTGGGTTTTATTATAAGGTGCAAATGAGTTTTTGTCTTAAGTATTCACCTATTGTCGATATTAAAAATTGTATTGACAAGGCTCTATATTGTTTGGTGTCATGAGAATGTGGTGCAATAGTGTTTTCGTCATTGTTTTGTTTTAGAGACGTATGTCTGTCACAGAAGGTGGTATCCGCTTTCCAGAGACCATGGAAGCGGGCCGACCTAAACTTGGAGGTCTTATGGACCCTCGACAAGGAGTCATGGATAGACATTCTAGATGCCAGACTTGTGCAGGAAACATGTCAGAATGTCCAGGACATTTTGGTCATTTAGACCTTGCAAAACCTGTATTTCACATAGGATTCGTTACAAAAACTATAAAGATATTGAGATGTGTTTGCTTCTACTGCAGTAAACTTCTTGTTAGTCCTGTAAGTAATTTTAATAACTAAAACAGCGAAGGCAAAACTATAACAGTATATTTTTTAGAATAATCCCAAAATTAAAGAAGTTGTAATGAAATCAAAAGGTCAGCCCAGGAAGAGATTGACTTTTGTGTATGATTTATGTAAAGGAAAAAACATATGTGAAGGTGGTGATGAAATGGATGTAGGAAAAGAAGGAGAAGATCCTGGTAAATTGTTATTTGAAAGAAAAAATATATTTATAATATGTCTAATAAAATAAACCCTTCTTATGTAGGTAAAAGACAGGGTCATGGTGGTTGTGGTCGATATCAGCCTAATATTAAAAGAGTAGGACTTGATTTAACAGCTGAATGGAAGCATGCGAATGAAGATTCACAAGAAAAAAAAATTGCTCTTTCTGCAGAAAGAGTTTGGGAGATTTTAAAACACATAACAGGTAAATATAATTAAAAGTATACAGTTGGGGGATGTCATTAAAATTGTTCCTTTCTTATTTCAGATGAAGAATGTTTCATATTGGGAATGGACCCAAAATTTGCCCGCCCAGACTGGATGATAGTAACGGTACTTCCAGTACCTCCATTGCCAGTACGTCCTGCAGTTGTTATGTATGGATCTGCTAGAAATCAAGATGATCTGACACACAAACTTGCAGATATTATCAAATCAAATAACGAATTACAACGTAACGAAGCGGCGGGTGCCGCAGCTCATGTAATCAACGAAAACATTAAAATGTTGCAGTTCCATGTGGCAACATTAGTTGATAATGATATGCCTGGGATGCCCAGGTTAATATATTCAGATATTTCATAAAACAAAATTTGTCTAATAATAATTAACTCATAATGAATTGTACATTATACTTGTAGGGCAATGCAAAAATCGGGAAAACCTCTAAAGGCTATTAAAGCACGTCTAAAAGGAAAAGAAGGCCGAATTCGAGGGAATCTTATGGGGAAACGTGTTGATTTTTCAGCAAGAACTGTTATCACTCCAGACCCTAATCTTCGAATCGATCAAGTTGGAGTACCAAGAAGCATTGCGCAAAATCTTACATTCCCCGAAATAGTAACACCTTTTAACTTTGATAAGTATGTCAAAAGGAAAAACATTATTTTTTTTTATAATCAATGTTATTTAATAGATTCCCATTTTTTGTAGAATGTTAGAACTTGTTCAGAGAGGCAACTCTCAGTATCCTGGTGCAAAATACATTATAAGAGACAATGGTGAAAGAATCGATTTGAGATTTCACCCTAAACCCTCTGATTTGCACCTTCAGTGTGGATATAAGTAAGTGACTTCCTCTTAATTTATCTTATATATTAATAGGTTTGCTGTATTTTTATACATATTTCACCACTTATAGGGTAGAGAGACATATTCGTGACGGTGATTTAGTAATTTTTAACCGTCAACCTACTCTACATAAAATGAGTATGATGGGGCACAGAGTTAAAGTTCTACCCTGGTCTACTTTTCGTATGAATCTTAGTTGCACATCCCCTTACAATGCTGACTTTGACGGTGATGAAATGAATCTACATGTGCCTCAAAGTATGGAAACAAGGGCTGAAGTGGAAAATTTACACATTACACCCCGTCAAGTAAGTTTCACTACTTTTTTTTTTGGTGGTGTTATTTTTCTAACTTTAATTTTTAGATTATTACCCCACAAGCAAATAAACCTGTCATGGGTATTGTACAAGACACTTTGACAGCTATTCGTAAAATGACAAAACGTGATGTATTCATTGAAAAAGAACAGATGATGAACCTTCTCATGTTCTTGCCAATTTGGGATGGAAAAATGCCAAAACCAGCCATTCTCAAACCAAAACCATTGTGGACTGGGAAACAGCTATTTTCTCTAATCATTCCAGGAAATGTTAACATGATCAGGACACATTCTACACATCCAGACGATGAAGACGAAGGCCCATACAAGTGGATTTCTCCAGGAGACACAAAGGTAAAAGAACAGCAAACAAATTATTTCATAAAAAGTGTGAATATTAACATTACATTCAGGTAATGGTAGAACATGGTGAACTAGTAATGGGAATTTTGTGTAAAAAGACACTGGGTACTTCTGCTGGATCTCTATTACATATTTGTATGTTAGAATTGGGGCACGAAGTGTGTGGCAGGTTTTACGGTAATATTCAAACGGTTGTAAATAACTGGCTCTTATTGGAAGGTAAACAATTTATTTTTCTTATATTTCTTAGTAAATATTAATTGCACTTGCTTTTCTTTCAAGGTCACAGTATTGGTATCGGTGACACTATTGCCGATCCCCAAACATATTTAGAAATTCAAAAGGCGATTAAAAAGGCTAAAGAAGATGTCATAGAAGTGATACAAAAGGCTCACAATATGGAATTGGAACCGACACCAGGTAATACCCTGAGGCAAACTTTCGAAAACCAAGTAAACAGAATCCTAAACGATGCTCGAGACAAAACTGGAGGCAGTGCCAAAAAATCTTTAACTGAATATAATAATTTAAAAGCTATGGTAGTCGCAGGATCCAAAGGTTCCAACATCAACATTTCCCAGGTTATCGCTTGTGTAGGTCAGCAAAACGTTGAGGGTAAACGTATACCTTTCGGTTTCCGTAAACGTACGTTGCCCCATTTCATCAAAGATGACTACGGCCCTGAATCAAGGGGGTTCGTCGAGAACTCGTATTTGGCTGGTCTCACTCCTTCCGAATTTTATTTCCACGCTATGGGTGGTCGTGAAGGTCTTATCGATACTGCTGTAAAAACTGCCGAAACTGGATATATTCAAAGACGTCTCATTAAAGCTATGGAATCAGTTATGGTACATTACGACGGCACCGTAAGAAACTCTGTTGGTCAGCTTATACAATTACGTTACGGAGAAGATGGCCTTTGTGGTGAAATGGTCGAGTTCCAAACTCTTCCCACAGTCAAATTAAGTAACACTGCTTTTGAACGTAAATTCCGATTCGATCCAAGTAATGAGAGATACCTAAGACGCATTTTTAACGAAGATATAATTAGACAGTTAATGGGCTCTGGCGACGTTATTTCAGAATTGGAACGTGAATGGGAACAACTGCAGAAGGACCGCGAAGCTTTGAGACAGATTTTCCCCAGTGGTGAATCAAAAGTGGTGTTACCATGTAACCTCCAAAGAATGATTTGGAATGTCCAAAAAATTTTCCACATTAATAAGAGAGCCCCGACAGATTTATCACCACTGAGAGTTATTCAAGGTATAACATAAAAATATTAATACTTTTTTATTTTGTTTTATTTATTCATATACGCTTTTTCTTTTTTAAGGCGTGAGAGAACTATTGCAAAAATGCGTTATAGTAGCTGGAGAAGATAGACTTTCCAAACAAGCTAATGAAAATGCGACATTACTATTTCAATGTCTTGTAAGATCCACGTTATGTACAAAATGCGTTTCCGAAGAGTTCCGTCTTAGTACCGAAGCTTTCGAATGGTTGATAGGTGAAATCGAAACTCGATTCCAACAAGCACAAGCTAATCCAGGCGAAATGGTCGGCGCTTTGGCCGCACAATCTCTTGGTGAACCTGCCACTCAAATGACACTGAATACTTTCCACTTTGCTGGTGTATCTTCAAAAAATGTAACACTTGGTGTACCGCGTCTTAAGGAAATTATTAACATATCGAAGAAACCTAAAGCTCCTTCATTGACTGTCTTTCTAACAGGAGCTGCAGCTCGAGACGCAGAGAAAGCAAAAAACGTGTTGTGTAGACTGGAACATACTACACTTAGAAAAGTAATTATGTGATTTGTATGCTTTTTGACTATTAATTTTTTTGTTTTTTTCGCAAAAGGTTACAGCAAATACCGCTATCTATTACGATCCTGACCCACAAAATACTGTCATCCCTGAGGACCAGGAATTCGTAAATGTATACTATGAAATGCCTGATTTTGACCCAACTAGAATATCACCCTGGCTTCTACGTATTGAACTTGACAGAAAAAGAATGACTGGTAAATGAATTCAACTATTGAGTGTGGTATATAATTAACAGTTATTAATTTCAGATAAAAAATTGACCATGGAACAGATTGCTGAAAAAATTAACGCTGGTTTTGGTGACGATCTTAACTGCATTTTTAACGATGACAATGCAGAAAAACTTGTTTTACGAATCCGTATAATGAATAGCGACGACGGCAAGTTCGGCGAAGGGGGTGACGAAGAAGTTGACAAAATGGACGATGATATGTTCTTGCGATGCATCGAAGCGAATATGTTAAGTGACATGACTCTACAAGTAAGTTTCAATTTCATTATCCATTGGTAGGATAATTCTAATATATACAATTTTATTTTCCAGGGTATTGAAGCCATTGCAAAAGTTTACATGCACTTACCGCAAACTGACAGTAAAAAGCGTATTGTTATTACTGAAACTGGAGAGTTTAAAGCAATTGCAGAGTGGTTATTGGAAACTGATGGAACCAGTCTAATGAAAGTACTATCTGAAAGAGACGTAGACCCTGTACGAACATTCTCCAATGACATTTGCGAAATATTTTCGGTAAGGACCGCTTTTTAATCACTTCAAATGTAAATTGGTGACTTTTTTATTTACCAACCAGTCCAACATGTATAAATTTTCTTCTTTCAGGTCCTTGGAATAGAAGCTGTCCGAAAATCCGTAGAAAAAGAAATGAATGCTGTCTTGCAGTTCTACGGTTTATACGTAAACTATCGACATTTGGCTCTGCTTTGTGACGTTATGACTGCAAAAGGTCACTTGATGGCTATCACACGTCACGGTATTAATCGACAAGACACTGGTGCACTAATGAGATGCTCATTCGAAGAAACGGTTGACGTCCTGATGGACGCGGCATCTCACGCCGAAGTCGACCCCATGCGCGGTGTATCCGAAAATATTATCCTTGGTCAATTGCCCCGCATGGGAACCGGGTGTTTCGACTTACTTTTGGACGCCGAAAAGTGTAAAATGGGTATCGCGATACCGCAAGCCCATGGTGGAGATCTCTTAACGTCGGGGATGTTCTTCGGATCAGCGGCAACGCCTAGTATGAGTCCTGGCGGTGGTATGACCCCTTGGAACCAGGGAGCAACACCATACGTCGGTAGTGCTTGGTCACCACAAAGTATGACGTTAATTGTTTTAAATTTTATATTATTTTTTGTCATCAACTATTTTCTTTTTAGATCTAATGGGAAGTGGTATGACACCTGGAGGCCCTGCTTTTTCACCTTCAGCAGCTTCCGACGCTTCAGGAATGTCACCGGCTTATGGAGCCTGGTCTCCGACGCCTCAATCACCGGCTATGTCGCCATACATTCCTTCACCACGAGCGACATCTCCTTCATACAGTCCTTCAAGTCCAGCATATCAACCATCGCCATCAATGACGCCAGTTTCGCCGGGTTATTCCCCTAGTTCTCCAGGATACTCTCCTACTAGTCCCAATTATAGTCCAACAAGCCCAAGCTATTCACCAACGAGTCCAAGTTACAGTCCCACGTCTCCGAGTTATTCTCCTACAAGCCCAAGCTATTCCCCTACTTCGCCAAGTTACTCGCCCACTTCACCAAGTTATTCACCAACAACTCCAAGTTATTCACCTACAAGTCCAAGTTATTCACCTACTTCTCCAAGTTACTCACCCACGAGCCCTACCTATTCACCCACCAGTCCAAGTTACTCACCAACAAGCCCTAGCTACAGTCACACAAGTCCTTCATACAGTCCCACATCTCCTAGTTATTCCCCCACTAGTCCAAGTTATAGTCCTACGTCCCCTAATTATTCTCCTACGAGTCCTAATTACTCGCCATCGTCACCTCGTTATTCATCTGCTTCTCCCAGCTATTCGCCCACATCTCCAAGCTATTCTCCATCTTCTCCGCAGTACTCACCAGCTTCGCCAAGTTACTCACCATCGTCGCCAAAATATTCACCCACGTCTCCAAGTTATTCACCTACATCTCCGTCGTTCGCCGGAGGAAGTCCTCAATACTCTCCCACTTCACCCAGCTACTCTCCAACATCACCAAATTACTCCCCCTCATCTCCACAGCACACTCCCGCAGCCAGCTCTAGATACTCTCCATCTTCCCCTAATTATTCGCCAACTTCTCCGACTTATTCACCGACTTCTCCTCAGTACTCTCCCAATGCAAGTACAAAATATTCACCTACTTCACCGACATACACACCAACATCTCCGAGTTATTCTCCCGCGAGCCCTGCCTATTCACCCCAACCCCCAAGATATTCGCCCTCGTCTCCTAGTTATTCACCAACAAGTCCGGAATTGGACCAAGATTAAAAATTATCTTTTACGAATTTTATTTCTAAATTTAAAAAAATTCTATAAAGATTGTTATTTTCTTACCAATGACTTAAAATCACTACTGCGTTTGTATTGAACACATTTTGATTACATTTCATGTACATTAAATTTGTTAATATATTACTTCAAATGCATAATTTAAAAATTAAAAATTCGTTAAAAAAATACTTTAGTTACTTATTATTATTATTTGATGTTAGTTTTAAGATGTCTTGTATACCTATAGTTAGAATGTTTACAACACCTAAACATAGTAATGTAAAAATTTTGTTCATACAATAAATTGTAAACTTTGTTTATAAAATATACTCTTATTTAAACCTTTACACGCAAATGTAATTTAATACTATTATATTATTTATTGATTAATTTGTATACAGGTTGTACCTATTACAAATGACTATGATTACTTCATAGCTTGATCGGCCTTAATTATTCACAAATAGAATTGACTTCACTAACTCCTATTAGTCTCTTACCATACATTTACTAATTGTTAATGAAAATTTTATAAATTATAAATTTATTAGCAATCAGATCAATACAAAGAAATTGTTCGTATAAAAACTTCAATATTATAATTTTATTAACAACATATATATTTCTCTGTTTATTTTTTCTTTCTACATAATTGTTACATTTAGCTTTCATTTGTTATTTTCTCTTCACAGATACATTCAAAAATACAGGTCGTTTCCATATCAACTTTCGCTCCTTACGCTTGAAACATTACTGAAAATATTTAAACACAAATATGGAAGTGTTATAAAAGGACAAAATTCAAAAGATGATGCTTGAACAAGAATACAAAAGGTACACAAATAAATAATTTTCGTTATAATTAGCTAACAGTGATGCAAGCAACTATTATACCCTCACCTCGCTTAGAATATATGTTGCTATAGTACTTAATTTTTACTGAATCTTCACTATTTCAAAGTTATCAACACAAAAAAAACTAATTATAGAAATACTTTAATGATGCAATATTGATCAAACATTTTAATAATTACAAAAATGAAATACATGATTGATATGTTTCATTATTTATTATAAACTTTGTGACAAATGGTTCGACGTAAGCGGTGGTTACCATCATTCAAGTACTGACATTAAAACTAGATTTCAACCCTTAAATACTAACAGCGACACCATGGAAAAACCTAAAAGCAATTAAAAATTTGACAATAACAGTGGTGTTGAATTTGAACAAAGTTCAGTTTGATTGTTAACTAAAAATTTATTACTACAAACAGCTTTTTTAATTTTTAGATTCTCCAGCATTGTTATTACATAATTTTTGTTTTCGGTACGAATGACTTTTAAATTGCCAAGATCTAAATTATGATTACTTTCTACACAATTTTCCAAGGAGCCTGATGTTTGACTTTTGTTTTTAATACTGTAAACATGTTCGTTAATTCACTTTTACCAATAAAAGTGGCTGTAAAATATTTACAATTTAATTGATATATACTCCTTTTATCAGTTTTTGCTACTTTCTGTCTATTGTTAAGTAATTAGAAATGAGCGTACTTTACGTTTATTAACTTCTATTGCTATTACTTGTTGCCTATTTAATCTATTCTTAACTTTATCACTTATATTTTTAACAAAATTTTAATTTAAATGCTTTATCCTTTTATATTATCACAAAGTGACGTCTGTACATAATTTGAATTTGAAATATTTCGTGCCAGTCTAGAAAGCAGCCTATAGAGCTCCCTTCCGTGAAATTTGGTAAGGTTCGATAATCTCGTGGTACATACGTAATTATTACGATACAAAAAGTCTTGTTTTATCTAATTATCGTGATAATTAGTTATCGTAGATGTATTTAATTTTTATCAAAGTATATTTTTAAAGCGGTTTTTGTAACAACTAACGATGATTTAACAAATAAAAGTGATACATATTATGTGTGTTACTGTCATCAATGACGTACTTCCTTCCCGTTCGCTACTTTGTTTGTTTATCGCATCTACTATGCGTTTTCTGGCTGTTTTGAAATTTTATTTGCATTTTTGTTTAAAATAAATTGAAAAAAGTTATGATACATACAAAATTTATATCACAATAGATTCCGTAATATCAGTTTTATATACGGTATGTATTGTTTTATTCGGGTATCGGATTATTTGTACCATTCGCATTAATTAAGTAAACGGGCAGTATGGAGTTAATTACGCTATATTTGATAATTTAGAAGAAGTTTGAAAACTTGTTTATATCGATCGATTTTATGAAATATAATACCCATCAGTTCTGTATAAACAAATTAATTATATGGAATAAATCACTTTTTTAATTTAGTAACAGAATAATTACCGTTTTCATTCATTAGGCTTGTTTTTTCTACAAAATTATTTTGGACTTTCATTTGTTCTTTTCTTTTCACAGATACATTTCGGAATTCATTTTTTCTTGCCTTTGCCAAACGAATTCTCCTTTCAACAGTTCAACCTAAACAGACAGTGTAGTCTTATACTACCTTATTGCCGAGGGGTAAGATGACTGAAAATATTTGATATACTATTTTAGTTGGTTTTCGGTGCATATCTTTATTGTATTTCATGTTGTATTAATTTGACATAGTTAATTCGTTTTTCTTGTTTTAGTGCCTGCAGATTGACGGATAAATGGAAGAGAAGATTTATTACTGATTAAATAAATTGTCTGCTACAGTATTATTTCTGCTGGAGTTTGCTTGCTTTTGTCTTTTCACTTGTGGACTATTTCTCAGTCAATTAAAGTGAGAATACATGTCATAATATAAATAATTATATTTAATATGAACAGAAAAAATGATTTGATATTGCTTTAATAACCTGTTATACTCATTTCTTTACTAGGAAGGCTAAATTGATTATATTTTTATACTGTTTCATATAGTTTCAGTTTAGAAGAACATTATGTAAAACTCTGGATGTCATGTGTTATGAATCATTAGTCGTATCTGTCCTCTTTCAGTCCAGGGTGTAGGAATATGTGATGGAAGTATAAAAGTGCCTTTTTCCCACTGGAAACAGAGGCAGTATGTTGCCAAATAAACGATTTATGTCAAGGAATTGGTATGTATTACATTAATTAATATAAGATAGCATATATACTTAGACATTTTTAACTATTCTCAACGGTGAAGTTTTAAGAATCATTTCAGAAATGTCAAAAGCAGAATTAAAATAGCACTGTGTTCTATTGCAGTAGCATGAAAGTCAGCATAAAATAAGCAATAGAGCATTTGTTTTAAATGTTACTTATTTTATAAACCATATTAGATGCTAGTTAATGTTAAGGTTAGTGATGCCACGTCTCTATTTTATGTATTTAATAGTGTAGTTAATTCGTTTTTCCTCTTCTTTTAAAATACAATGCAACAAATAGCACAAAGATTTTTAATTAAGTGCATAAAAATCCGTCGCCACATTAAAATATTCTAAATATTTTACCCTTAAAAATTAAATGCTGTTCCCAGTCAGTTGGGAAATGGGAGTAAATTTTTAATTAGTTTATTACAACTAGAGCGTCTAGGAAGCAATTTATTTAAATAGTAGAATTCGTTTGTGTTGTACTATAAAAATAATGCCTTTAAAAATAAAAACGTGTGCAACGTTATTTTTTAACTTTTATGACGCCGATTATCCGGAAATAACAGCGATATTATATAAGACTGTATAGAAAGGGCTGAAAAAAGGTGTAAGTAAATATGTTTACTTTTGTAATGCGTGACTAGAAATGTGTAAATTGCGAAATTGTGTGAAAACTAAAAATACTCGTTAAGTTACCGCGTAATTTCGAATAGTTGAGTTTTGCTAAACATCGTATTTCTTGTTTGTTGGTGTCTTACTTTTTATTTGTTGCTACCTATAAACAAAAATTCTTTTAAATAAAATAAAATAAAACACACGTTGTTAAATCTCAATATAATTCTTTTACAGATTTTTCATAACAAAATTATTAAAGAAATATAAAATTAGTTTTTTCATTAGATTTTATCGTAATTGTTTTTTTAATGCTAATCTATCACAATTATGCATGTGTTTTTTGTTTTTTGTTTCTTTTGATTCATGTCTGTTCATTCCTTAGCATGTATAATTAATTCGTTTCTTTTTTCACCTTTCACAGTTTGACCTATAAATGCCAACCAACACCATTAAGTTTATTACTATTACGCTCCTACTGTGTACTTCATTTGCTGTTTCACTTTCAAACTTTGGAGTTGTTGTAATTAAAAAAGGTATGATTTCACCATTTAAATGTTTCAAAATATTTTTTATTGCGGTCAAAGAGTTACGGTCGATCTGTGCATGAGGTTTATACAGAATGTTTAGGTGCCATGTTGTCTGTCAAATAAAAATTTGTATCTTTATGAAATGTGATCGGCTTTTACTTGATGATAGTCGATCATGATAAAGAAATAAAGCAAACAACTGTACACTTTCACAAATGTTATAATTTGCGAAAGTATATGGTTTGTTTTATTTCTCTATTGCATGTTTATTTCAATCGACAATTAAAAAGTATCCTCGCCAGTAAATTTTACCCGATTTTTTATGTTTTTCACATTTTAAGAATTGAAAAATAATCGTTCAACAGGTGGAAAAGTTTTGAAAACGAAAATGTCTATGTTTCAATTTTTTTTTTCGTGCAATACGATGCAATCTGAAATAATAGTGGGTGTATGTTGAGTTACGTATGCATGGATATGTAACATGTTACTTTGAGGAATAAATATTTTTTTTTATGAAAGTTTATGGTGGTATTGGAATGCTTCCCCTTTTTACTTTTCGTGATCTTTATTTGTCAAAGACTTCCTACGATATTTTCGATTTTTTGCAGAAAATAGTAGTTACGAGATGGCAATAATTGGTGTCAGCAATTAGCAATTTTAGGACTGTCTGTTTCAGGAATGGATTGAATCGAAAGGTATGAATTGTTTGAATTAAATAAATTAACCGTATTTGCAGTCAAGTAATTGGTTATTCTAAAGTCACTTGTTTCATTACTGTTTCATTTGCTTTTGACCTATTTTTATTTTGAAACATGAATGAAAACGACTGGGTTAAATGAACAGCAAGAGGTACTAAACTTTTGACAATTTTAACATAATAAATTATTAATTTAAAAATCCTCTTGCTTTCCTAAATCGATTTTAATTAGTTAGTTTTATTTACGAACAAAATTGAATTTTGGTCTTATTGTAACATCAAGAAATTCTATTCATTCATGCAGCACCTAGATTTTGTCACCGCCAAATTATCGATTTTCATGCTTGCTAAACACGCGCATGATGTTTAACATATAAATTAACTCCGTGGTCGGATAATTATGAAACATAACAATAATATATTGCAAATAAAAGTATAGTTTTTTTTATGTTTCAAAAAAGTTTATTAAGACACTCTACAATTGTTTCGGCCCATGAAGATGCAGTATTATATTATTAGTACTCTCGAAAAAGGCATCATATGCCAAAACAATTGTAGGGTTTCTTAATAAACGTTTTTGGAACATAAAAAGCTATACTTTTATTTAAGTTATTAAATTAAGTTTGCTGCTGTATTAGGCGTCGCTTGCTTTGTTTGTCCATAATTCATGATAAATGCGATAACAGTATTGTTACATTGAAATTCTTTTTCTTTTACTCTTTTTCTAATAAAAATTGTTTGATCGTTTCATTTTCATATCAAAGGTAAAACATTAAAACTCTCACTGTTAATTCATTGCTAAAAATAAGTATATTGCGAAACGTAATCAAGCGATAACGGCTGTTCTACGTATGTAGCGATGAAACAAGTGACTTCTAGTTCTGGTTACAATTTTTAAATAATCAATACGAATACGTGTCTAAAAAAACTAAACACTCAGTCATACTGCTTTTTATAAACGCCAGTGCAGGGTAATATAAATAATACATAATGACAAATAAACAACTGAAGACAATGGGTGTATTAGGTATGTGTTAACCTGTTGCACTTTTTAATTGATTTTGATTTAGTTTGTTGATTGTTTTCTTACTGACATTTTTCTTGAACAATTAGTTTACTCCTTAATAAATGGTGAGCAGTTTGTTAAAAACAAAGCACAGAAAGCATTGGTTTTATATTTTAATGTCCGAATAATCTATTGCTATATATCTAACGAAAGTCGTATGGCATTTTTTGAGAAATAATTGAAAAAACAGACACTTGTTGTCTTCAGTTTCTTTGCAAAAAAATTATTTAATATTGTACATAACACTTTTTGGGGTTCTGTACTGAGAAAGGATAAAAAAGTCATAGTGGATTATATCTGAGTAATTACTACTACTACTACTTAGTGTTATTTATTTAAGCGTTCGCTTTGTTTACCAAAAATTCGGTATCATTACATTGAAGCTCTTTCCTTTTTTTGTTTTTCTTTTATTAATAATAAAAACAGTTTGCTCGTTTCATTTTCATGGAAAAAACAAAACATTTAAACTGTGATTTTTAATTAATTGATTAAAGAAAGATTATTGGGATAATCAACAGGTTACAAGACGTTATAGTCTATTTATTATATTAAATGAAATAGGTATTGACTTTGTTTTACATATTTATTTTCCAAAACAATTTAATCAAACAATAACGGCTGTTTTTCTGCATGTACCTATAAAACAAGTGACTTCTAGTACTGCTTACTCTTTTTTAATTTTTTAAATGATAAACAATACGAATGGGTGACTAAAAAATAAACACTCACTCATACTGCTTTTTATAAAGGCTACTGCAGTGTAATATATATAATAAATAATGGCAAATAAACAATTGAAGACAATGACTGTAACAAATAAGTGTATTAGGTATCTATTAGCCTGTTGCTTTTTTTAGTTGATTTTGATTTAGTTCGTTAATTTTTTTATTACTGACATTTTTGTTGAACAATTAGTTTACTCCTTAATAAATAGTGAGTAGTTTGTTAGAAACAAAGCATCTAACGCATTGGTTTTTCTATTTTAACTCATCAATTAAAATATTTCCGAATAATCTATTGCTATACATCTAACGAAAGTAGAATGGCATTTTTTGAGAAATAATTGAAAAAACAGACCCTTTTGTCTTCAGTTTCTTTGCGAAAATTTAATTTAATATTGTACATAATAATTTTTGGGGTACTGTACTGAGAAAGGGTAAAAGGTCCCAGTGGATTATATATGAGCAATTATTACTAGTACTTATTGTTACTTATTTGGAATTTACTTTTTAGAAATACTTGTATCTATTAAAAATCAAAGAAACAATCGTATTACTGTCCAGTTCACTATATAGACACTACGTGGCAGTTATTACATATCTATGGTTTTTCAGTTAATAAGTCAATTTGACGTTTCAGGGTTTGCTAGACATGTAGAAGTTGCTTGTTTATTTATTTTATTAAAACCAGTACAAGATTTATATAAAGAGTAAATTCTTCAGACTTATGCATAGATACCTGTTCGTATAACTGGTTATACTAAATCTTACAAACTACTTAGACCATAGTCTTGAAATATTTTATATTAATAAGTGAATATTTGCTTCTAAATTAAACAGCAATGACACATATTTCGTTATAATACAAGGTAGGTTTATTTATTTTGTAATGTATTTCGTATTTTTCTTGTTTGTGAATTATCTCGCTAGTGTGCATTAATAATTTTGTAATTATCAACTTCCGTGCAAATACTATGGTCTAATTAAAAAAGGCTAGGCCAGTGGTCGGCAAGCATGATTTTAGTTTCTCGATTATAATTGTTTCAAGAACTACTTTGTGTTCGATCTTTCTTCGATACTTTTGAAAATAAAAATCTCGAAATAATTATCAAGATGTTAGGTTAAGTTGCGGCAACGTCAAATTTAATAAACTTGAAACCTAGAATCATAAAGACGTAACCATAGTGATGGGTTGTCATTTAACAATCTGTTATTTTGTAACTGTTACTGGCAAATAACAATGACAACCTGTTATGCATTTAGAAAAATAACAGGTTCGGTTAAGCAATAGTTTCCACTGCTGAATGCGTATTGGCCGCGCCTATCCCGAAATAAAATAACAGTTGCGAATTGTTGTTGCCACCCACGCTTATAATTGGCTTCTAAAAATATTAATTAAAAGTTATACGCGTTATTTGCTGATGCGCATGTGTTATCTGTTATCCCCGGTTACACTGCTTTGCAAAACAACAACTGTTATTTTCAACCTGTTAATTTAACTATTATGTAAAATAATAACAGGTAGTAACAGTTAGTTTTTCTCCTTTCACTTGCGATTATGTATAGTCTCAAAGCTATTCGACGTAGGTGTTGTTCGACGATGACGATGACCAAGCCACGTCGCCATTTTCTTTTAGTATTTTACTTGTTCTCGCCGGTGCCTGTTAATTTATTTCATGTTTTATTTATTTAATGGTATAGTTAATTGGTTTTAATTGAATTTAATTCTAACTTTATTGAAAACACGAACCTTCTACTATGATATTTTGCTTACTGTAATTTTCACTTCGGACGATTGTTCAATCAAATGAGGTAAGAATACTTACAATAATGTATGTATTTGATATATACGAAGACAACGGTTCGGCATTACTTTAACATTTACATTATGCACGTTTTCTGCTAGGGATGGTTGAATTAATTGTTTTTGAATAATCCCCATAAAATTCTAATTGTTAGGAACGTTATGAAAACTGGATGCCATGTGTTACGGAGCATTGATCACACGTCGATCCTCTTTCTATTCAGGATGTGGCAGTAACTGAAGGAAGCATAAAGTGCCTTTTTGGACTGAAAACAGTGGCAGTGTGTTGGTGTTATAAAGAGAACGATGTATGACGAGGTAAGTAACAACATTAATTAAAAAAACTAGACGTAATTGTCGTTAAATTATCCCAGAAAGTTCAACTTTTTTGTAACATTTGTAACCTACAAAAATGTAAAATGCAGAATTTAAGTACAGCTAGAGCAACGTTCTCTTCCAGAAGTGTTGTATGTTATATGCATCTAATCATAAAAGAAATCAGTTAATAGTAAGGTTACTGATTCCACGTCTATATTTAATAATGTTACTGTTTTGCTTGCCTTTAGGTGTGTTTTTATTTTATTTTGTTTATTTAATAATGTAGTTAATTTGTTATTCTTCGCCGTTTCTGTAGATTGGCCAACCAATGAGAGAACACTGAAGTACAATGGTGTCGTTCTTCCTGGACTTGTTTACTGTTAACATCTTCACTTTGAAGTAATATGCGGATGATATGCGACTGATTCGAGTGAGAACACCTAGATACCACTGAAACGAGTTGTCTGCAGTAGTATCGTTGGATTTAGTGTGCTTTTCACACATGTAAACTTTGGAACGTGACATTCTACAGTTAATTAAGGTGAGAATACATGATATTACTAATATTAATTACTCGTTATTAATCTGTTACCACCGTATCTGTTTCAGGTCGCCGTTGGAGAAGACAAAAAAGACTGTAGTTAGAATTTTTCTTTGTTTTATTTCGATCAAGTTTTTATTTTGCATGTAGTTAGTCATTTACTTGAATTCATATTTTATTTTGCATGTATTCATTTAGTTGAATTCATATTTTATTATGCATGTTTTTAGCTCATTTAGTTGAATTCATCTTTTAGTTTGCGTGTTTTTAGCTCAGTTAGTTGAATGCATCTTTTGTTTTGCATGTAATGTAGATTATTTTATTTTGCATGTTATTTAGTTCGTTTTATTTGAATTATTTTTTATTTTTATGTATTTTGCATGTCTCTTGCTTACCTCTTCGCTTTGCTTACTGCACATTCTCGCTATTCCGCTTCGCATTTACACTACGTCTTCTACATGATTCAACGTTTCGTTATCGTGTTCAATTCTCTTCTCAGCTTTGTGGGCTTAGGGAGGGCCTCCCCGAACGAATCCCCTTAGCCTTAGCTTTTTAGTCGTTCTTTTAAGGTACCTTAGGTATCTTAACGCGAGTCTACCCTAACGTTACTTCATTTCAGACGGGGTACAGTGGGTTATCTGGAATAGGAGGAATAGCCGACTGCCCAGCTTATTTTGTCGAAATCTGTCCGATCTTTTCTACCAATCTATTAGTCTTTGTCGTTAGTCCTGCTAATGCTCTATTCGCTTTCAGATAATATGGTATTTCCTAAGAAGACCGAAGACATCGTATTACTTTCTTTTTATTGTGCTTTACTTGTAATTTCCTTTGATTCTTGTATTTCTCTTACAGGTATTTTGTTCTTTCTATTTTATAAACTGTTATGTTAATGTAATCGTAATTTTAAATGATAATTAGCTTTTCCAAATTCAGTTTTTGCCATAATTGTTCAAACCAAATACAATTTTATTGGTAATTTTAATCATTAGAAGTAATTTGGGTGGATAGGGTGGCTATAAGGGGTGATGCGGAGGCCACAGTGTTTGGGGGCCTTTTTGTCCTAAACATAGTATTCAAGTATTAATATAACAGCTTATGAACAACATATTGTACATAATTTTGTCTTTCTCTTACAGGTATTTTAATCTTCTTACTTTATGAACTGTTATATTAATATAATCGTAATTTAATCTGTAATTGGCTTTCCGAAATTCAGTTTTTGCCATAATTGTTCAAACCAAATACAATTTTGTTAGTAATTTTAATCATGAGAAGTAATTTGGGTGGATAGGGAGGCTATAAGGGGAGATGCGGAGGCCACAGAGCGTTAGGGGGCCTTTTTGTCCCAAAAATAGTATTCAAATATTAATATAACAGTTTATGAAGTATAAAATGTAAGTAGTTATTGCATTTAATTGTAGTAAACTCGTGTCAATTTGTATTAAAGTGTTCGAAGTTAATTATACTATCTGTATTGTTTGTAAATCAAGCTGTATTGTATCCAGTATATTTTGTATTAAATAAATCAATTAATCTATTAACAATTTTATGTAAATATAAACATGATTAAATAATTGTATTGTACCTTCTTAAGAGTTATTTTTAATAAATGTGTTAAGGATTAGAAATTGTTTTATTTGCTCATTAACCAACACTATAAATTCAAAAAAGAAGGCATTAAGTGAAGTATATTGATTAAATTGCTGCCTTATTTGTGCTAGTTCGAAATTTTTGACATAACAATATATAAGATGTTCAATTTAAATTCGATAAATTAATCTAAAACAACTTATGCTCTCCTGATACAAATGTCGAAAATTTTCCAAAAATTTGAATTTCTGTTAACATACGAGGTCTGGTCAACAAATAGTCTGACAGATGAAATTCAATCTGCCAATTTGTCAAACTTTTTGTTGACTGGACCTCGTATATAATTATAAACTTGAAAATTTGCGAAATCTTCAAAATTTGTATCAGGAGAGCATAAGTCCAAAGAGTTATTTTTCGAAAACTAATTCACAAGTCGGATCACTAGTGTTCAAAAGAAAAAGTAACTGACATTATGTTATACTACTCTTACCAAGTAAAAAAGCCATAATTTTGATTTAATTATTAACTACATCAGTAATGGACATGGAGTAGAACAAATAGCCATAATTTTGATTCATTTATTAATTAGATCAGTAAATTACATAAGGAAGAACAAATACATGTATTTTAAATATCTTTACAATACATACTTACAAAACAGCTTCTAATTCCTATACAAAAGCACATACATTTATTTATTCATAGCAAATCATTTATTTATATTATTTAATCATATACATGTTACCATAGTGTTATCAATCAAGAATAAATACATTTCAACAAGATCTTATTATAATTACAACAAAATTAGGCACAATAAATTGTTTATAAAGTAAAAAGAATAATATACCTACCTATAAGAGAAAGACAAAATTATGTACAATATATTGTTCATAAACTGTTATATTAATATTTGAATACTATTTTAGGGACAAAAAGGCCCCCTAACACTCTGTGGCCTCCGCATCACCCCTTATAGCCACCCTATCCACCCAAATTACTTCTAATGATTAAAATTACCAATAAAATTGTATTTGGTTTGAACAATTATGGCAAAAACTGAATTTGGAAAAGCTAATTATCATTTAAAATTACGATTACATTAACATAACAGTTTATAAAGTAGAAAAACAAAATACCTGTAAGAGAAATACAAGAATCAAAGGAAATTACAAATAAAGCCCAATAAAAATAAAAAAATACGATGTCTTCGGTCTTCTTAGGAAATACCATATTATCTGAAAGCGAATAGAGCATTAGCAGGACTAACGACAAAGACTAATAGATTGGTAGAAAAGATCGGACAGATTTCGACAAAATAAGCTGGGCAGTCGGCTATTCCTCCTATTCCAGATAACCCACTGTACCCCGTCTGAAATGAAGTAACGTTAGGGTAGACTCGCGTTAAGATACCTAAGGTACCTTAAAAGAACAACTAAAAAGCTAAGGCTAAGGGGATTCGTTCGGGGAGGCCCTCCCTAGGCCCACAAAGCTGAGAAGAGAATTGAACACGATAACGAAACGTTGAATCATGTAGAAGACGTAGTGTAAATGCGAAGCGGAATAGCGAGAATGTGCAGTAAGCAAAGCGAAGAGGTAAGCAAGAGACATGCAAAATAAAAACGAATTCAATTAAAATGAACCAAAGAATATCCAAAACAAAAAATTAATTAATATAAAATGAGTTAAATAAAATGCAAAATAAAAACGAATTCGACTAAATAGCATGCAAAATAAAATATGAATTCAAATAATATGAACTGAATACGTGCAAAATAAAATAAAGAAACATTCTAACTACGGTCTTCTTTGTCTTCTCCAGCGGCGACCTGAAACAGATACGGTGGTAACAGATTATTAGCGTGAAACTTTTAATTAACTTTCAATTTATTCTCACCTTAGTTAAGTACAGAATGTACCGTTCCAAATACCGAAGAAGTTAGCAGTAAAAGAAATAAGCCAACATAGTGCAGGAAGGAATGTACAACAGTAGTAAGCCACTTATAATCCAAGTCAACTGTATCTGAAGAGTACTCGGCCAATCATTACAACTTCTCACTGGAAATCGTCGTCAAATCCAGTGTAACTTTCTCGTCATCAAGGTGGAAGATATGGCTGAGAAGGAGCAAAGAATCCCACGAAGACAAAACTACGTTTAAGAACAGCTTGTGAGAAGTACTGATATAAGGCCTAAACAAGTAAAATACTCAAAAATCGGGGTGTAACAATCAAATGTAACCATAACTTGTGTGAACTATGTTGCATACGTATGCTTCTCAATTAAGAATATTTAAAAAGTATTTTTTCCGCCTATAAATATACATTTGGCTTTGAATTTAAAGAAACTAAAAATGAACTTGAGAAAAGGAACTGACTGAATATAAACTAAAAACTAAAACGAAAACAGTTTCAATATTGAATCATTTGTGTATAACAAATCCCTTAAATATTTTTTTGAAACATTTAACAAAAAAACTAGTTTCCTGAAGGAATACATCAATTGGGATTATGAAATATTTAGGCTGTTATTATCTTTGACAAAAGTGAAAACATTGCTGGGTTGTAAATAAACATTTCCCCAATAATTATGGAAGATATTATAAAAACGTCCTAAGCAACAAATTGCTCACAATTGAATGTATTAGTTATTTACGTTCTTTTAATATATAGCTATTCATTTCGAATGTTAATCTTTCGTAACTTGTTTATTACAAATTCTCTAACGATTATTTTAAAAATCAATACAGAATGCTTATTTTCTAAACTTTTAAGCCGTTTTCGAAAGAACAAATGTATCATTTGGGTTCGTTTAAAGAACAAATTTAAGACCCAAAAATATTCATAAATAAGTTTTCTTACCTTTTAATCCCACAAATTCCTGATGGATCCGAAAGGTAATAAATTCCACATCACAAACTTTCTTTAGCAATAGATTTCACGTTGTGATCGTTGTCCTTATTTCCAGTCAATCGAAATTCGAAGTTATCTTACCTCTCGATAATAAGGCCGTTAAGACATAGGGTGGAAATACACTACACATATTGAACCGTTGAAAAGCGAATTCGTTCGACAAAGCCAGGAAATAATGCATTCCCAACTGTATCTGTGAAAATAAAAAACAAACGGGAGTCAAAAACTATAATTCTCGAAAAGAAAAATGGCTACTAAATAAAAACAGTAATTATTTCATTATCAAAATAATTCAATTGAATTATTTTATACAATCAATTTGTTTATGCAGAATTGATGGCTAATATTTTTTATAAAATCGATCGATACAAACAAGACTTCAAACTTCCTAGATTATCAAACATGGCGTACTGAACTCCGTACATTTACTTAATTAATATGAATCGTCAAAATAAATTTATATCCGAATAAAAAAATACATACCACATATAAAACTATATTTCCGGAACCTATTGTGATATAAACTTTGTATGTACCATTCCTTTTTCCAAAAATTTTAATCAAAAATGTCCATGAAATATCACAACCGACAGCCACAAAGCATTATACGCGATGAACAAACGAAGTAGCGAGCAAGAAGGAAGTTACGTCATCGTTACGTCATAGTTACCTCATAGACTAAATTAACGAACGTAACATATATGACTTTCTTTCGCAGAATCATCGTTGGTTGTAGTAAATGTCTATATAAAGAAATACTTTGATAAAATTTAAATACATCCACCTCAACTAATTATCACGATATTGGATAAAACAAGTCCTTTTTTGTATTTGAATATTTACATAAGTGCAATTTACTATGAGATTATCAGAATGTCACCGAAGTTGACGGAAGTTTCTAGACTGGCGCAAAATATTCGAAATTCAAATGAAATTAAAATTTTATGAATTTTTATAAAAACGTTATCACTTTGCGACGCTGTTAATAGTGTGAAGCTCAACCAATGTTAACATGCTGTATTGAAAATCGACATATTTGAACGTATTTAATATGGGACCATGAAATATTGTTCATTTCTACGAAACAACGTCTCGCCTCTCAATAATGTTTATAATATATTATATGCGAGTGTGAACTTTTTAAAAGGGTTCATTCTGTTCATCTTCGTGGTACCTGTACCTATCGAATCTCTGTGAGTTATGTCCTGCAGCCAACCCTGTTAGACTACCAAGAAGCGGATCAAACGGCGCCCTTAATAGACAACACATTTTAACCCCTTTTAAAGTAAAGGCATCAATATTTTAAAAACCTTTTAATGTTATGAAAATTCTTTTGATAACTATTAAGAACATAGCAAACGTTTTAAAACAATAACCATTAGAGATAGAGAAAATGTAAATAAGGGATCTAGCCCTAGATCGTTAGTCTATTGTCATTTATACTTGTTCACGCACGCCTTCATCTCCCGTCTAAGTAGATAATTAATTATATTTACTATTTCCTAATTATTGTTGAGTAAAATTATCTTGATTATTCTTATTGATTTAAATGTACTTTTAAACATTAACCAATCTGATATCAAATTAAAATTCACCCCTTATAAGGATAACTTTCGTGTTACCTGTGACGGTAAGGCTCTTACCCAGTGGCGGCCCGTGTCCCCAAAAAGGGGTGAGGGATATTTTTTAAAATAGGAAACAAAGTTTATATGTAGAAAGGAACTGGAATAGTTAAGCGAACGGCTTTCCAAATCAACTCTCAAGGTATCGTTCTGTGACGCGTTGACCTTGACCGGCGGTCTCACCTGTAGCCCTACCCCCTCTAAAATAATAACGCCCACGTAACTTTAATTTATAATTACTCAACTATACTGTAATTAATGAAAGTCTAATAATTGCCAATAATTTTTAAAATGAATGTGGTGAGATTACTGTTTTCTTAAATTAATAACTATTATACAAAATGCCTATTTTTCGCCTTTTCATGCGCTTATAATTTTATTTTAAGTTTTATACAACAAATCAATACGCCTGTCTTTCATACTTGAACATTTATCTATCGCCTATAGTGTCGTAAAATTCAGAACTTTTGCAAGGTTCATTTAAAATTTCTTTTTCGATAGACATTAGCGCTAAACTAGAAAGATGTTCCTGGGACATTGTGCTTCTCAAGTAGGATTTTATTTTCTTTAAGCTAGAAACATTTCTTTCTACTGCAACGCTTGTTGAAGTAATAGTTAAAATTAAACAACATAATTTATATGTTTCAGTAAATACATCTCTAAATTATACCTACAGAATCCAAAAAAGAAGGTATTAAAATCCTTTTTCGTCTAATTATAAAGGATCACAGATCCCATGTTTGGAACGCGTCCTACACAGTAGGCACAGCGCACCGAATGCCATATACCACGACATGGGATCTGTGATCCTTTATAATTAGACGAAAAAGGATTTTAATACCTTCTTTTTTGGATTGTTACCTTCGTCTAAGAATCATTCGGAAACAACAGTGTAATTCAATGCCGGTGGGGGAATTAGCCCTCAGAGTAGTTGTTTCTGTTGATTCCATATGTCACGTATACTAAACATTGAGATTATCAAATTAATTTTTATTAATGCAATGAGTGAACCATTCTGTACCTATTTTGTATCGTATCTGCCCATTTGGCTGAAAACAAGTTTTAATCGTTGAAACTGATAGGATTTTCAAAATAAATGTACATTTCTAGAGTAAGTTAATCAGTTCTTTGTTATAGGCTCACTGAATAAACGTTATTATCCATTTCATACTAATAATATCTCATCTAGACTCGCTGGATAGATATTATTCTTTCAATTTCATTATAAGAATAGTATAATTAGTGATTAAGAATAAATAGTAAAAATTACACGATTTCTTATTGGTCCTTTGAAAAATAAAACATTAAATGTGGTACATCAATACAACCGTTCGATATAAGTGATAAAACACTACGACGGTAAAAACAATGTCATTAAAAAGTTTTACAAAGCCACTAGCTTTTGCAATAGATTCCGAACCCGATTCTTTGTCACTGACAATTTTTTCAACAACTTTTTTCAATTTGTCCGATTTTTATCAATTAAACTAACAATTTTTGAGCGAATACACCACCGTGTTACATTAACTTGAGGTACATTTTTTCACTAATATTGAATTTAGAACGTTTTGCTTATTGATGAAAAATTTCTGGAACGCCTAAGAGAGAAGCGAAGAAAATTCTTGACTGTACGCCATTTAATTCTGAAGACATTACATTGTGGCCGTTGTAACACTGAGCTACTAATTTTCTTTTTTTTATGTTTAGGTTCGAAAACATTGACCAAAAGTTCGAAAAGAGTATTCGTAGATCTATTCGCACTGACGTCATAGAAACCTAGAAATCTTTCTTTAATTCAGTGTTATTATTAACATATCTAAGAGCTATTGAACATCGAGACTTTTCAGTTAAATCGGTTGTTTCATCCTTTATGATAACAAAAAAAGTTGAATTTTGCATTTCATTTTTAATATAGTCCCCAAGATATTCCTCGCAACAAGCTATTAATTCGTTTTGAATTGTTGTTGACTGACCTGTGAATTTTTTTTTAAACTTTCCCCATGCTCTGCTAATTCGGTGTTTCTCTTAATAAGCGTTGAAAAAAATTCCTTAAAATTCCTAAAAAAGGGTCTAGCCAGATAAGATAGTGAAAATGCCCCAGGCCGTTTTGAAACAAAAAAATACCACTATATTTATCATGAAAAATAAGTATTCCCCACAAAATTTCAGACCCCTAATGTAATAACTACCCTAAAACAATCGTAAGGGTTTCTCATTATTTTAACGATATCTACGTTAATTTTTGACGTAGAATGAAGTGTTTTTTTTAATTGAATATTTTTCCAGTTTCTACAGATTTTATTTTGAAGTTTTGGCGCGAAATGTATTTTTTTATTACAGAAATAAAGAAAAACTTAACAAACCCTTATCACACTTGTTTTTGAAAAAAAAACACTTGTTTTGGATAAAAGAAGTTAAAAATTGATAAAATATCTAAATTTACGAACAATAAAATGGCGAAAACCGTAAAAAAATTTTTTTTGCAGGTTTTCTACACGTTCCCCCACTTCTAAAAATCTAAAAAGATTTTTTTTTTGAAAATATAACAGAAAAGTGATAAAATATATTTTTTTAAAAACTAAGTGCCTTGGTCTTTTTTTAATCGAATTTGAAAATTTGAAACTGTAAGAAAAATTTTTAATTTCTCTCTGTAGAAACTGGAAAAATATTTAATTAAAAAAAACACTTCATTCTACGTCAAAAATTAACGTAGATATCGTTAAAATAATGAGAAACCCTTACGATTGTTTTAGGATAGTTATTACGTTCGGGGTCTGAAATTTTGTGGGGAATACTTATTTTTTATGATAAATATAGTGGTATTTTTTTGTTGCAAAACGGCCTGGAGCATTTTTCACTATCTGATCCGGCTAGACCTTTTGGCGTCTTTCTGCTTCGTTTCATCTTGAAAAACGCGTTTCAAATACTATTCAATGAAGCAATTTCATTTTCGCCTCACAAACTACCTACGGAATCGCCAGTAATTAGGTTGCATGCGTTTAATTATTTAAGCGCAGATTGGTGTGTCTCTAGTGTCTCTAATAAGAAGACGCATACAGCTTGACGATCTCAGTTGCAAGTTGGAACACACAACTCGGGTGCGCCGTAAATTTTAAAAGCTCCAAGATGGAATATTTCTCAGTTTTAAAACAGACTTTTTGAAATTAATGTTGAATATAAATATAATAAAATACCAACAAATGAAAAACAAATACATTTAATAAACATGTCACGGTTTTTTCTTATTGTAGCGAACGTACACGTGTGTACGATGAATCGGTTAGCGTTGACTCACCCCGAAGGCGAACAATAGACGCTCGATAATATTCTGTTAATAACAAGTCGTCTTCTTTGGAAAGCAGTCAAAATATATTCGCGTGCTTTCTAGTAATTTCTTTCGGTGAATATACAGGGTGGGCCAAGAGTGCGTGAACGGAAGATTGTGTATTTATTATTGATTTTAATAATTTAAATAAAAGTTTCATCAAATGAACTCGTTCATATTTTAAAATTATTTTCGATTATACAGGGTGTTCCGTATCGCCTGGGTGCTACCTTACTTTATTTTTTTAAATTGAACACCCTATATATTATTGCTGAGGGGTTGTGGAGGTGCGAGGATGAATGTATTGGTACACTTTTTATTTTATTCATCTACATGATATGTTAGCAGCGAGAGCATGACTACTAATAACTGGCCGCTATCTCACTGTTATAGAACCTTATCTCACCAATACATAACAAACATGTATTGGCGGTATGTGCGGTCCCGACCTGAAAGAGTCTCTGCTCTATTCCAGCCATCTGGACTGCGTAAAAACCAAGCCATTATTATTGTGAATAATAATGCTTGGCTGCTACAATTGCATTTTTGAATTTTTCGATGAAACTAAAAGTCACTTTGATGAGTAGATATTGGGTCGATGTTGCACCGTTTCGGAGTTATTTAGCATTAAAGAAGAAAAAAAACTAAAGGATCCAGGTTTCACCATTGTGTTGAACAAGGAATTACCTATCGTCTCATATAATATTTACTTAGAACTAGGTATTCGTTTAATTATTGTTAATGTTCCTATTATTTAAAGCATTATTTCCTGTTAGGGTTGTCTTATTTTAGTATTACATTTGTGAAATCGACAGGCTGTTCTATTTTTTATATCAGTTTTGATATTTATGTCTGGAGAATACCATAAAAGTCCTCTGCTTTCAAATCGCACACAAAACGTTTATCCTTATTGCAGCTTATGCTAATAATAATGTTATGAACGCAAAACGTTCAACTGTCAAACATCTGCGAAGGTATCATATGTTTTTCATGGTCTAATACGATTGAGAATATGAAAAACGGCCAGAAATTAAAAAAAATCCAGTTATTTCAGAAACTGTTAAAGATAGACCCTAACATGTATTAATAAAATCGAAAAGCAATTGAATTGTCGATTTGATAACATGAAAAATATATACCATTCCATTTAAAAAAATTAATTTATTGATGTTTTAAATTTAAAAAATTAAAAATTGTCTGTTTCAATTTCGAAAAGACTAAATGAGTTAAATTTAGTATGAGACGATAGGTAATTCCTTGTTCAACACAATGGTGAAACCTGGATCCTTTAGTTTTTTTCTTCTTTAATGCTAAATAACTCCGAAACGGTGCAACATCGACCCAATATCTGCTCATCAAAGTGACTTTTATTTTCAAGGAAAAATTCAAAAATGCAATGATATATGGGGTGTTCCATTTAAAAAAATGAAGTAAGGTAGCACCCAAGCGAAACGGAACACCCTGTATAATCGAAAATAATTTAAAATATGAACGAGTTCATTTGATGAAACTTTTCTTCAAATCATATTTTCGTAAAATCAATAATAAAGACACAATCTTCCGTCCACGCACTCTTGTGTTCGGGTCAGCGGATAAATAAAAGTAAATTGTGTTGGGATGTATCGAGATACTACATGGCTTTAGTCAGGGTAGCACCTTATTGGCCATATTCTGGTTGCTAATTATTATTAGCCAGAATAAAGCAACAACTAACGTTGGTTAGCGGTGTTATTATTCTTGAATCACATAGACGTTTATTTTGTGGTTTGTTTATTAACTACTGGAAAATGTTCATGAGAGCAAGGGGACAGAAAATTGACTCTGTGACTCTTTTCCTTTTTCTTTGACTATGACCTTTTTTTTGTCTAAAACTATCGAAATTAAAACTTAAATAACATTTGTATGCAAATGTAATACGAGTGCATTGGACGAGTCCCTTCCTAAGTGTTATGGATGACAAGGTATGATTGGTTTTGAAAATGAGGCTGGTTTGATAACACAATTGAGGGTGGTTCTGAACTACACAATGACATGAATTTTTGTGATTAGTGACGCTTGTAAAAATAGAGAAATTCGGAGACAGTGCAGAAACCATAAATAAGGATACTTTCGCTTGAATTTTGTGATGTTTTGAAAGAGACCATAAACGAAACGTATCGGGTCCTTCCTGGACTTGCACTAATAAAGATAAATTTATGACGTGTTGCCGCTGTCAATCATGTACAAATTTTTGTCAACTTCCCCCATTAACTTTATTACGGTGCCATCCATAAAGCTATTCTTAAATTGGTTTACAAAGAAACCCTTCTCGAAATTGAAACAAAGAATTTGGATTGTGAAAGAAAGTATTATTCGAACAAACTGATATTAAAAAGAAACTGAATTCTATGTGGAACGAATTTATGAAAAGAGACTTGAACAAATTGTTAAATAAATAAGTGAACTAGAAAATTTGTTACATTGTTATCACATTCTTTAGCAATAGTATAAGAATAAGGTTTTATTTTAGCAAAATTTCAATTGTAGCACTGCCTCACTTGCCTCATCTGCTTTTACCATTAAACGATAAATAAACGACAAAAAGAAACTAGTAAAAGACGGCCGATTACATTAAGTGAATAGAAAAAAAAAAATTGGCATTGTTAGTAAGCTTTACATGTCTGCCAATAATCATGATTTTGACAACCATATTCACAGAAAAGACACAGCTTCATTCTCATTTGTCCAGTCCTGTGTCGAACACAATAGTGTCCAGACGAAAGGTCCCCATGCCAAAGGATGGCAATTAGACGAAAAGGTTGCAATATTTGGAAAATTAGTTGAATGATTATTAATAATGAAGCATGAATCACAAAATAGTGAAGCGATAATAAGTTGTAGACCAAAGTGGTCAGTCATTTTTCAACTTACCAAACTGGCAGACCAAAGTCGTCAATTATATTTCAGCTTACCGAAGTGGCAGACTAAAGCGATCAGTTATATTTCAACTTGCCAAAGTAACAGACTCAAGTGGTCAGTTGTATTTCAGCTTACCAAAGTGGCAGACTAAAGCGATCAGTTATATTTCAACTTGCCAAAGTAACAGACTCAAGTGGTCAGTTATATTTCAGCTTACCAAAGTGGCAGACTAAAGCGATCAGTTATATTTCAACTTGCCAAAGTAACAGACTCAAGTGGTCAGTTATATTTCAGCTTACCAAACTGGCAGACCAAAGTCGTCAATTATATTTCAGCTTACCGAAGTGGCAGACTAAAGCGATCAGTTATATTTCAACTTGCCAAAGTAACAGACTCAAGTGGCCAGTTATATTTCAGCTTACCAAAGTGGCAGACTAAAGCGATCAGTTATATTTCAACTTGCCAAAGTAACAGACTCAAGTGGTCAGTTATATTTCAGCTTACCAAAGTGGCAGACTAAAGCGATCAGTTATTTTTCAACTTGACAAAGTAACAGACTCAAGTGGTCAGTTATATTTCAGCTTACCAAAGTGGCAGACTAAAGCGATCAGTTATATTTCAACTTGCCAAAGTAACAGACTCAAGTGGCCAGTTATATTTCAGCTTACCAAAGTGGCAGACTAAAGCGATCAGTTATATTTCAACTTGCCAAAGTAACAAACTCAAGTGGTCAGTTATATTTCAGCTTACCAAAGTGGCAGACTAAAGCGATCAGTTATATTTCAACTTGCCAAAGTAACAGACTCAAGTGGTCAGTTATATTTCAGCTTACCAAAGTGGCAGCCTAAAGCGATCAGTTATATTTCAACTTGCCAAAGTAACAGACTCAAGTGGTCAGTTATATTTCAGCTTACCGAAGTGGCAGACTAAAGCGATCAGTTATTTTTCAACTTGACAAAGAAGTCGACTAAAGTGGTCAATTATTTTTAGTTTGCTGAAACGTCACCCTGGAGTGAATATACGAAAACATCACATTCAGATTAATATGCAAGGAAACGTCACCTTCGGGTGAATATACGAATACGTCCCATTCGAGTGAATATAAGAAAGCGTCACAATAAAAACGTCACCTTCAGATAATATTATAAATCATCACTTTCAGTTTGTATACGAAAACGTCACTTTACGTTAGATATACAATGTTGCTTTCTGGTGAATATATGAAAACGTTACCTTCGGGTGAATATGCGAATACGTCACTTCCTTTTGAATAAACAAAAACTACACCTTCAGGTGAATACACGAAAATTTCAACTTAAGGGTGAACCTACGGAAATTTCACTTACTAGTGAATAAAAGAAAACTTCATTTTCGGGTGAACATAATAAAATGTCACATATATAACCGTCACCTTCGGGCGAATAAACGAAAGCGTTACCTTCGAACGAATAATCGAAAACATCGCCTCCAGGTTAATAAAAGAAAATGTGGCCTTCGAGTGAAATATACGAAACGTCACATTCGGGGGAAAATTTAAAACATCACTTTCGAGCGAATAGACTAAAAAGTCACCTTCGAGTAAATGTACGAAATCGTCACTTTCGGGTTAATATGCATGGAAACGTCACCTTCGGGGGAATATACCCGTCACCTTCGGATGAACGTACAAAAACATCACTTTCGGGTGAATATACAAAATCGTCACCTTCAGATGAATAAACGAATACGTCACCTTTGGGTGAGTATTATAAAACGTCATATTCGAGTTGTACACGGAAACGTCACTTTAGGTTAGTTGAACTCAAAATTGTTAACAACTATTCGAGTATACCACCATGTAAAGAAGGTTCGAGAGAGTAAAATATCAAAAATGACTGGAATAAAACATATAATTTTCTTTCAAACATTGTTTAAATATTGCAATTTTACCATGTTTTTCGCACTTATCTTGAAAACTATCAGAGTAATCGTAATGCCTCAATCAGATAATACGTGGAGAATTACAAGATCTTTACGATCAAATATAAATAAAATTTGATTCCAGAGCTTATATTAACAACTTGACAATTGTTTTTCCTTACTAAAACTTAAAACAATTGCCAAGTGTGTAATTTAATCTTGTAATTCTCTACGTATTATCCCATTGAGGATTACTCTAATAGTTTTCAAGATAAATGGGGAAAACAATGCAAAGTTGTAATATTTAAACATAGTTTGAAAGAAAAGTTACATTTATATACGATGGGTTTCCATCAATAAATAAGACATGGTTATTCGACGAACACCTCAGGTCATTTTCAAAAATTCAGAACTTCGCAACAAATTGCTCTGTCGCCTTCTGTTGGGGCTCATCATTTTAAAGCCATTTAGAATCCCTCCAGAATAATTATTTCACAATTTCTATCGAATCGTATATTATTTATTAAAATAAAACTGGAAAATGTCTTCATAAAACATTTATTAGAAACCTCTAATACGTGTTTCGACCTTTCGGCCATTGTCAAGGAGGACTAACCTACAAGAATACTAAAATTAGAAACAGGTATCCGGCTATTTATAACAAACATCAGTAACTTGATTTGAATTTTCGACAATATTTGCAAACACATGAAATAAAGGACTATTGTACCTTTGGATTTGGTGATTGAACGTAATATTATGGGCTAAAAGTAGACTTTTCAATTTCCAATTTTTCTACGAAATTTAGTTTCCTGCCTTTATTTAGAAAATGAAGAATAGAAGTATTATTTTTACTGATAGATAGATATACAATGTTGGGATAAAGCCTTATATTTTTGGTTACTTAAAATAGATTTTTCGTCTTCTTGAAATCTAATGTCGAAATTTTCCCCGTTTTTCCAATATAAGCACTACTGCAATTATCATATTCAATAATATAAACGCCATATTTATTAAAAATACCATTATTCATTAACTTGCAATTTACTAACACGTTATTCCAATTATTTTTGTTTGAACTGGTTACATTTAATACTAATTCCTTTTTAAACAAGTACAATTTTTAGCTAATATTAATAAGAAGTATTTGTAATTATTTATTTTAATTAAGAATTAATTAATTAAGAATTAAGTATTGTTGAATATTACAAACAAGTTACTGATATTTCTTGTAAATTGCCAGATACCTGCTTTCAATGCTGACAATGATCGAAAGGTCGAAACTCTAAGTAGAAGTTTCAAATAAATATTTTGTGAACACATTTTCTGGTATGATTTAAATAAATAATTATTAAAATGTTTTACAATTCATGAACCTACCGCATAATCTATTGGAAATATTAAGAATGAGCAGAATAACCAAACATATCTAGACCTTTAATTATAAACAAATAAAAAATTTGGGAATATAACTTATAGGACACGTTGCTGTTCACCTATATTACCAAAACAACTGTATTTTAAAGGTATTGTAACGTTCGGGTGTTCGACAATCAAAACTCGAAGACTTTTAAACAGGAACAACAATTTATTTATACTAATATTAATTAACTTTTCTACCAATTACACTATTTACTTATGTACAGTTACTGTCTGTATAACACTTCTCACTTTTCTATTTATTTACTACGCGTCTCGATTTATTTCTCACATTACTTTCACGACCGTCAATTTATATCTAAACTCTTCACGACCGTCAATTTATATCTGCACTTCACGACCATCAATTTATATCTCCACTCTTCACGACCATCAATTTATATCTAAACTCTTCACGACCATCAATTTATCTGAACTCTGAACTCAACTGAACTGCACTGAACTGTCCTCTGCGATCGTCTTCTCGCTTATATACCGTTCTGTCAAATTTCCGGAACACTCCTGAGAAACACAGAGTAGTCGGGACCATTCCATCTTTCGCCGAAATACTGAACAAGTTTCTGCGAAACACAAATACGCTAACATGTCCTCATTCATCACGCACATACATGCAGTTACGATACACACGTTGCGGCTAGGCTGCGACCGGCTTGCTCACATACATGGGTACTCGAACGCACACAAGCAAACACTTTGCACTGTACTACCTATAAAATTTGTTTTAGTAGTGTGTGTAAGCGAAACGAAAATCAATAATTTGGTGGTGGCGGCATTTATTTTTAGAAATGCCTTGTAGTAGAATCGGTACCTACGTCAAACTTGAACACATCTGATCTTTACTTTTCCCTCACCAATTGGTATTAACTTTATTTAAAAGAAATCAAACTACAATCAAACCACATTTTGCACTGTATGAGGAACATCACGAGAATAAAATGTAACGAGACTACAAATTATTTTCCACATGAACTGTAAAGCACTGCTTGCACTAACGATGAAAATGTTCTGAACAACCCGAACAAAGAATATCTATTACAAACGGAGAGCAAAGGAGACGAAAAAATCAAACAATTAAAATTAATTTAAAAAAAGCAATACGCTTTCTAAATTGATAACTAATTAAGTTTAATTTGTCAAAAGTATGATGTCCCGTTCTCAGTTTATTTAATGTAAATGTTATTACTTTATTTTATTTGTTTCAGGATAAAAACAATTTAAAAACAAATGAAATTGGAATGAAACAAGTGACTACCAAAAACATTCAAATAAACACATCAATTATTAAATTCAAATTGTCCTACCTTTTCATCTAATTTGCTCTGTCCACCTTGAACGACAGCCCTATTTTTATCACAATAAGGAAGGAGTCCCAAACCAACACTAGTTTATTGATAGGAATATCGTATTACCATTTTCTAAAAAACAGGAAAATGTCATACCTAATTCGCCTCAAAATATTGTAAAAAAATCACTTGTTCTTCTGAACAATAATTTAGAAAAATCAGACGGTAAACATTTTGACGAGGTACCTGTTTCAAAAATACCATAAAAAAATAAATTACCGAAAAGAATATACACATCATAATCAGCAATATTTATTTATAACATTTTGACAATTGCATGACTTACAGTAAAAATTTTTACCTAGAATTTCAATTTCTTACCTACGATAGTATAAAAGAACTTGGTTGTTAGCATGTCAGCCATTTTAGTATAACAGATACAAGACATAGTCGTGATGCATCAATTACAAGCAACAAGTTGGAAGTGGCAGTTATTTCAACGCACGCTTAGTTTTAAATATTATGAAAGAGAATATATCGTTAAATAATTGGTACACACGCAATCATAAAAATGCGATAATAAATATCGTTCCAATAAGTACCAATATATTACCTATACTAACATTGTTGTATAGGTATTCATCAATTATTTCTTTATTTTTCTAATTATTTGCAAAAAAACATTACATTGGTGTTGCTAAAAAGTCACTTTATACAGTTTTACGTAAACAAAACCTTTTCTTTGTAAAATATCAATGTTTACTTATAATTATACAAAAATATATGTAGTTTACTGTTAAAAATTTTTAACAATGTTAACAGAACATGAAAACAAGAAGATGGCCAATAGCGGCACCAGTTATCTATTATTAATTCAGGATAATAATTTTTTACAAAAGTAAACAAGTTTGAGTAAATCCTACGGAAAATGAAATAATCACGAGGATGTATGTATCCATCACATAGGTAACATTTACACATATGTTACTATCAAAAATACAAAACAAAAAAACGATAAGTAGCCAAAGACAACATACACGTCACAATCTACAATAATTAATGATACGATTTCGACAAGTGCATGACTTCTAGCAATTTTATTTACCCCAAATTTTTATTTCTTACCTATGAAATGTAGCAACTACACAACACGACAATGGCTGATCAATGAATGATGGCCGATGCCAAAATTTATCGACGTCGTCAGTTTTTTCTAAGCCTACTTAGTTTCATGTGTCGTCGCTTTTTGAATAAAAAATGCCGGACGCCTTTTTTTGATTAATGAAACCTTTACTTTTTACGACTCATTGTTAGATGGACACAAATTAAAAACTACTCAATTTTATTGATTATTTAAATGTTTTTCAAGGGACACCTGATTCGAGTTATAATTTTAAAAACAAAATTAAGTAACCCAAATACTAAAGAATATAAAACACTTCAGGGTAATTTAAAATGCTTAACGCTAAATTCCATAATTTGTTCAAATGATCGATTTGAACTTTAAGCTCTTTCAGTATTGTTGTTATACTTTTTATATGTGGCAAAAGCCCGTTGATTTACATAAAATAAAATTAATTGTTATTTATATTAAAACCAAAACGTTTTTTTCTCAGTCGACCGTTCCAGCCTTTTACTGGTAGAGAGAGCAAGTATTCAGAAAATAAAGGATAGATAATACTTCGATAAACATGTAAAATATTTTCAATTATATATGTACCTTTACTGACGAAATTTTATACATATTTGGAAGCTTCATAGATTCAAAATGCGATATTTATAAATCTTTAAAAGCTGTATTATTAACTTTATCTTACAAATAAACTTTATCGTACAAAGCAATCACGTCACTGTTTTAATCTTACCGCTTACTTTATAAATATTTCCTATCTTTAATAATATTGCAATATGACCGAACAAAGAATACACGCATAATGGCCTAATAATAAAATAGCTATACAAACTATGTTATAAACACGTAAATAAGTAAGCAAAAACACTGTAGATTCTTTCAATCAATAAATAATATACTCGACGACAATTTCTACTAAAAAGTGAGTAGTCTTGGCTAATGACAATAATATTTTTTTAGTCGAAGCAATTGATGCGTATTTCATTGATTAGTTTATTGAAACAATCTACTATTTTACGTATTTAAAAATAACTATTAATAATATGTTTCATATCAACACGTCCATTATTAGTAGTTAGTTTTAATAAAATATGTTTTTGTTACAGCGCTTTACATACGTAATTCTTCTTGATTTTAAGGAACAAAATTGTACGCCGTCAAACTTTAAAATAAATTAATTAGTTAATCAAATCATGCTCATTACCATTACCATTACAGTTCCAACCGGATGGTATTTTCCTTCTCTTTTCCATCAGCAATAACAATATTGAGACATTATTCTCAATTTTTCATACTCGTATAGCTTCTTTAATAACGTAAAGTATAATTTTAAAGCAGAACTGCATTAGCTCAAGAACGAACTAAAAACGTTTTTTGTCGGCATTTTTTAACCGGTTTATCAGAACAACATATTTGTTTGTTTGTATGGGAATGGCTATACTGTACAGTAAACAACGCAAAAAATAACAGATCAGGCAAACACAAAAAGAAAATACAAATATACTCGCTTTACATAAGCAGTATAAAGAAGTCATAATGGTTTCCTTATACTACTTTTGTGTCACATAAATTTAAGTAATTTATTTTATTAAAATCGAAAAAGTTAATTGTGCCACTGTAACATACCTGTCCCCATTTCTTTTCTATTATAATTATGTATATCAATTGAAATTTACGTAGACAACCCACTATACTCCAAATAATCTATCGAGTAACAGCTAATGTGTAGATATCTCCCTTAAAACACTCCATTTTTAAAATGAGGGTTCAAAATCTTCAACTATATGTTTTTAGTATATTTAGAGTAGATCCACAACTATTTTATTACATTTTGAAACTTTGTGCTCGATTTAATAAGGGAGAATTTTATTTTTCAAAGTTTACATATGCTTATAGGGTATAATCGATAAAAAGAGGGTTTTATTTATTGTTCAATTTTATTTTGAGATAATTAAAAGATAAAAACAGTTTAAAATCTGCGTAGAATCTAATAATATTAACAATTTTAGAAATTGGACTAGCGATTGGAATAAACAAAGTAAATGCTTTGATTGAAAAAAACATTAAAATTCTTAATGTAATAATTTCTTCATAAATTATCGATTTGTTGATTTTTCTAAACTTCTGAAAATGAAGGAAACGTTAAACGTGTGTATTATTCAGTGATGATAATAGTTTGTTGGTACAGTTGTAAATAAAGGTACAAATTTTTAATTAATGAAAAATATGTAAAATTTCTATGCAGAGGAAAGGCTTTTCGTTCTTTAGGTGCATGTTTATTAGTTACTTAAGTGTTTATTATCTTGTACTGTAGTAGTTTTCAATCAGGACTTTTTCATCAAGAGGATTAGAGCAACACCATTATGGTAATAATGGTAAGTACTTATGTCATGTAATTTTTCTTTTTTTTAATTATAACTGGAGAGTACTCATAATGATTTTAAGAAACGTTTTCATGAAATTTGATACTAATTCGAGATTTAAGAAATAGGCATTTGATTTGATAACTATTTTCTCTGTATATTTGTTGGATGTGGTCTATAATTTTAATGGGAATCACTAAGTAGAAAGAACTTTCCAATTTTTAAAATTAATTCAATTTGATATTTTATTTTATAGATAAATAATACTTCAATTATCTATATATATATATATATACATATATTGATTCTAATATATTTTCGTCTAATATGTACCTAGGTGTAAAACAATATCACAAAAAAATACACAGCAAACCTAAAATTTTTATGGTTAATTTCAAAACATAAAATAACTGTCCCTTATATATGATTTAGAGAAGACCTATATAAGTAAAGTTTTTCTCATGATAACAAACCACAACCCCTATATAGGGTATTTCTAAGTGAAAATTAGAGAGTATTTAGTTCATTTTGACTAACATAAATCAGAAGTAAATCAAAGTAAATAAAAATCTCCCGCGGTATAGATTGATTTGAGATGTTGCTAAATAAAATATGTGAAAATTTGAGTGAAAAAAAAATCCAAACATTATCGGGTGCGTACATTTTCAACCTATTTTAAAACTTTTAAAAAGTGGTATCTTACCTTCATTAATTCCTCCCAGTTGAATAACACAATGCCAAAAGGGGCGCAGGAAGAAGGGCAGGGTGCCATCGTAAATGGTTTATTGTTTTAGTGGGAGCATAATAAAATAATTTGCGTTTTCAATCACCGGTTAAGCTATAATAACAGGAAAAAGAAACAAATTAATTAAATGCATTAATCACTAGAATATCATGCAAAACAATACGATAATAGATAAAAATTAAGAAACTATTTCGCAAAACGGCTACAAACAAAATTAGCAATGATGCCTCTTTTTTATGCTCTCAATAATTTCCAATAAACAAGTACATTACAATTTAAATTATTGATCAATTATATTTATACAATACTAGGATATTTATTTTATATATATATATCGCGATCAATTTTTAATTTGTAACTCGTTTTAAACATAAGAGGTTGGTCAAAATAATGTACAAATGTATGTAGAATTTAAAGGTCATGGCAATTTATAAGTACAAATTTTAATTATCTTACTAGAACGAGCCCAACTTGTTCCAATAGGTGGAAATAATCTTCAATATAGTCTTATTAGTGGGTGAGACAGCAAAAATCAACAAGGAAAACAAATTAACTACTATTCTAATCAAACTGTAAAAGCAGAAACTACAAAAAATCTATATAAAAAAATACACGCACAATCTACCAAATAATTTCAAAGCAGATACCTATCTTTTCCTTTTTACAGCCTGTTTCAAAAAGGAATTTCAACAAAAACATGATAGGAAGTAACACACAGTAACAAAAGCCTAACAACAAACAATGGTAACTATATTTTTATAAGTAGAGAAAAATTTTAGAGTAGATTAGCATAGGTCAAGATTATTATACCTTGATTATATTAACCATACAAACAGAAAATAAAATCTATCGAACTTTTTTATAGTTTTGACAAAATGCATTTTTGTTATGCAACCCATTTCACAAACGATTTAATTACTAAAGCTAGCGTACAGCGTCACCCGACGTGTTAAGTATCAACTATACAACAAGTAGCAGAGTTGATTAGGGTTGGCATAACCTATAAATGTAATTTTTTATTTTACTAAACAAATTTTAGGGTTTTCAGCTGCTAACTCCCATTGTCATTAATTTTAGAGTATATACAATATTTTTATGTCTAAAAATATTCCAATTTTGTTATGGTGGACACCATTCGTAGAAGTAGAGCGAATGATTAAATGTGATAATTATTCCTGTTTATTAACAAGTGATAGGGTCTACAAAAATCATTCAAAATTATGTGTAAGGTATATTGATGTGTATATCTGTTATTAACTCATACTGCTTCTTAGGCATATCTTTTTTATGGCAGTTTATTTAATCCTGGTGATCTACCTATACCATGGAATATTTTCAATATAGAGTCACCTAAAAATATGGGATTATTTTTGTACAGAGATGGACAGTCCATGTTTAACATAACATCCACATTTGATCAACACAGTGACTTTCCCATCCCATTGCAGTATTTAAGAGATATTGAATCTCTTAGAGGTATTTATTTTTGGTTTATTGGTTGATTTACTCTTAATTGCTGTTTTAAAGATCAACAGTATTATATACCAATAAAAAAAAAGAATAATTTGTTATAAAATCATTCACCACTGTTATATATTCAATCAGAGTGCAATACCCCATTAGAAAGGGACAAGATAGTGTAAGAATTAATGAATTATATTCAAATAGATTCATATGGAACTTGTTTGAATAATAAAAAGATGCCTGACAGGTAAATAATAAAGATTCTTCTTTTTTACTGAAAATTTTCAATATGTCTCTTTTAGTCTTAAAAAAGGTTATGTTTACTCATTTCCGTATCATAATTTGATTATGAGGTTTGCAGCTTCTTATAAATTCACAATAGCTATTGAGAATTCAAAATGTGATGATTACATAACTGAAAAATTGTGGCTATCATTTCATTACTATGAAAATGGATTCATAAAATTTTAATGATAATTCATAGGGGATTAATCTGTCTCTGCTTAACGATGGTACGAGAAAAAGATGCACGATATAAGATTACTTTAGTAACGTTATAAATTAATTATATTAAAAAGAATATATCAATCCTCTATGTATCGTTTTAAGCATCTAGTCATTATATAAAAATTTCACACAAAAGGTATATACTCACAGTCATTTTTTATTCAGCAGCCATGAAAATTTAGTCATGTTTCAGACATTTAATAATAAAATAATATACCACCGAATATATTGGGGAGGGGAGGGAGAGCTTTAAAGCCCCTATGACCTCCTCCCCTTGTATACCTACTGTATTTAATCATATAAATGAAACTTATTATCTTAACTGCATATGGTGTTATTTTTATTTCTCTTTAATAACTCAAACTAAAAAATAAAGGATAGCAGGTATTTTTTTAGATAATGAGAAGTGGTATAATATGAATTTTATTAAGTACAAAACATCAAAAATAAACACATACTTAACTTTCAATTCCAATACATTACACTAACCACTTATGTATGGTCTTTTTAAACAAAGTACAAGAGCCAAAGAAAATTTACAAACAAAAAACGGTTAAAGCTATTTTACTAACAAGTCAGATGAAAAAAAATTAATAACCGCTAAGTAAAACAAAATAAATTATTTATCAAAAGAAATAATTATAGTTAATAAAGGAACCTTTAAATTAAATTTCTTTTGTATGTGTCACGCAGTTAATTCGCCAGTAATTTTTTCTTTTTATTGGCAGGTTTCCAGATTGAAGGTGTCAGGCAATTGCAGCACTACCCCTCGTAGCTGATAACAGCGGTAGCACTCCATCTCCTTCCTAATACCATTTTGCATCTACATCTCACTTAATGTTCACATTAGATTCTGCAGATAAGTAAATATACCACTTCCATGATTACATTCACTATGTTTTTTATACGGCATCTCTAAGTGGATCGAGTAGCTTATTTGTGCTAATATATAAATATGTTAACTGTTTACTATGACTTCGGAATTGTTCATTTATTTTGCAATTATTTCATTCCTATGTAAGTTTGTAATTATTACAGTAGAACCCCTGTTAACCTTTCTGGGATTAATCAGCCTAATGAAAAATGGTCTGAGGTGTTTTAGTCGGTAGGTTCGAGGACACCTTCCTCGGGAATCCGACACTACCCAATCGCACGGGCGATCTTTTTCAATGTTTTCAAATGCTTCATCAAATCTGAACATACATATGATTTGCATCATAAAACAGTGTTATTTTATATTTCTGTTAACATTTTCCTTTGAATTAACTAAAGTGGCCGGTTTAGAGGGGTTCTACTGTAACTAAATAGTGAGTATATATATGTTAATTGCAAACGCAATTTATACAGCTGAATTTATTTTATACAATAAAATATATTATTAGCCTTATTCAATCTTTTTCATTATGTATCCTCTGCATTATTTTGATGAACTTGGAATTTAACATGTAATAGTCTACCAATTAAAAGTATATTTTGTGGTTTAATATATTCTTTTGGAAAATAAATTGTTACATGTTAAATTCTAATTTCATTACTTGAGAAAAACTTGAAAACAATACAATATTACAACCTATTTAAATTCCCCGCCTTTTCCTTTTTAATGTGTACACCAGTCAATAGACGGCGTTTATCGAGTGAACCATCTATAAACCTCTCTAATCTGTGGGCTAATCGATGTGTTCATAGATTTTGTTATAATGTGGTTATAATATCATTATGTTGCCATAGAAAACACAACTAAAAGATTGTAAATATTTATTAGTCGTGATTCACGTGATTCAAAATCCAATTTATGAAATAATTAATTATAAATAATGTACAAACATTTTTAATTCCTATTAATAATTTTAAAAGCAGTTTCCTTAATTTGTAACAATTTTCATACTCATGGGAAAAAATAAATAGTTACGGGTATTAGGGGAATCACCTATCACCTGACTGATTCTGACTGTTCGTTACTATTTACAATGGTTACAACTTAAAATAAGTTAAAATTGCTGAAGTTTTTGTAATAAAATAGCAATAAATAACACAAAGGTCTTAATTTATTAGTTACATAATTATAATGTGATTACATAACAAAAAGATATTTATAAACGTTATCGTTATCATATTCTGCTTGGTGACAGTCGCAGTAAGTAATAAGATATAAAAATAGTGTAAAATATTTTAAAGTTTTGTAGTGTTGGTGCAACGAAGTTTGTGTAACGTCGTTCTCGTCACCGGCAAATCATTGATTATCTGATGAATGTCACGGGTTTGAATTTATATTGCTGGCAGTAAAATAAGCCATTTTGCAATAATAATGTTAAAGAGGAAAGTAAAAAAGGACTGTTAGTAATGGAGTCGTGTTCGTGTGAAACTTATCTTCGTGTAAACTAGTGTCCGATGAATGCAAACCGTTCCGTTGTGCGTGAACTAATTAATTGCATTTCGATCAACTCAAGCCACCATCATTTCAGTGAAATCAAAACGGCATCGTTTATGAACTCAGGGTAATTAATAAATTTTTGAAAAAACAGTTATTCAATTTTGACATGCTAAGCAAGATGGCCATTTGAAAAAATTTCCTCGAATTTCCGAAATTTTATCGTGAATACCACTAAAAATTTTAAGGTTCCTTCACTAATTGCCATGATCATTTAATTTTCTCAAATTATCTCTACTAATCAAAAATATCTACGTTAATTACGGGATTAAATTTTTTTGTGCGTTATAAAAAATGAGTCGTCCAGCACGAATACAGGTACCAGATGAACTAAAGGAAGTGTTATTAGAATTTACCATTAGTTATCTTCTGGAACAACCTGGCGATGTAGTTGATTATGCCGCAAATTATTTCAAACAATTAAAAGAAGCCAGAAGAACTGCCTTAGTTTACGATGCTATTGAACCAGGTCCAACCTCCACTGGATCTGTGTCTTCACCAGATGAATCTATAATATCGCAAGAAGACGGTAATACTTTTTTCCTTATTACCCAACTCAAAGTTTGAAACATGATACATATGAATTGATACAATCATTATTATAATTTTTTTACGATCATAAACTGATCAATAAAAATTTCATTTCACAATAGCAGTAATAAATGTTATAATTTGCTTAGTATAAACAGAGCCATAATCATTTCCACTTTACAATCACTTAATTACCTTTATCTTTTAACACTAATGAAACTCATGTAATGAATTATTACCATTGCGGACATGTATTCTGTTATTGGAAAACATTAACAGAGTATTGCTCATTTTATGTAAAAACCTTCTGACTTGCAACAATAATACCGTTATTAACATTTTTTTTTCGTACATAGGAGTAATTTGATTGCAATTATAATAGGTTTTATTATTTAGTAATCCACCTTTTAATTTCTCTAGGTAAACTCTCAGGATCAAGTTTGGAAGTAGTAGAGGAATAAAACTACCAGAATATGAGATTATTGCATCTGTGCCAATTGATAAAACATATATAAAGCGTAGCTACAAAATTATTTAATAAAAAATTAATTACGTTTTCCTGGTCTGTACTTATGTCAAATTTATTGTACACATGTTTATTTTTTCTCTATGAAATAAATTATTGTTATGGAAATATCGAATAATATAGATTATTTATATATGTAATTATGATTATTATAGTAAATACCTGACAAAATTTCATAGAAAAAAATTATTGGTGTTTTTAAATTAATTATATATGATGATTACATTAACAGGTAATTTATAAAATAAGAAAAAATTACAGAAAATTATACACCATTTATAAGAACCTTCAAGTCTCATTTAGCTATGTATTTTCTCTGTACTTAAAAGTTTATTTGATAGTATGTATCTAAAAGGTTTATTTATTTTTTTCTAGAACCACCAGTAAATCGATTTGCGTCCCGTCGAAAATCAGTTTTTGCTGAAACATACGATCCAGAGGAAGATGAAGATGATGGTACAAAAGTGGTTTATCCAAAATCAGATGAACAACGCCAACGGTTAGCAGATTCGGTCAAAAATATCCTTCTATTTCGTTCTTTAGAAAAAGACCAAATGCAAGAAGTCCTAGATGCAATGTTCGAAAAGACCGTAAAAGCAGGAGACCTAGTGATCAAACAAGGAGATGATGGAGACAACTTTTACGTTATAGAAAGGTGTGAATTATTGAAATGTTTCTCTTATTTTTAATCAGATATAGCCTATAATTGTAAAAGTACCATAAAAAACCATAAAGATTACATTCCGGAGTAAATTAGGCAATAAATATGAATTACTAAACTTGTATTGGAATTGGAATTTTAATTGTAAAAAAAATATAGGGTTATTTATATTTGATAGCCTATTAGACTTTTCAATAAGAATTGAAATAATTCAAAATATGCAAATGAGAGTATTAAACAGTAAAAGAATATATTGAAAACGCTAGAAAAATACATTGACAAGAACAGGTTAATGATAAATTCGGAAAATGCTAAAATAACACTTTATGGGGGATATGAAGTTATTTCTAGAAATTTAAAGGTGATGAGATCGGAGTTGTCAACGATTTAAAAAACATTATGGAGGGTTGTATAAACTGAATAGCCAGGGAAAACCCAAAAAGGGTCAAATGCTACATATGGTGTTATTAAAAGGTCAGATAGAGATTTGCGGGGTTATCGTATTTATTTAAAGAATTTATTATTGATATTTGTGACATACATGGTTGAAGTATGAAAATGGTGTAGGTTAGATAGTATGATGAGGGTACTAGGAAGATACTGTAAGATGACTTTAGGGGTGGCTAAATTAAATTAAAGGTAGATCGCATATAATGTGCAATTAAAGAATATGCATGTATAAATATATAAAAGACATGCATGAACAATAAGAGATGGCCCAATTCTTTTTAAGGAAATGGAAGCTACTTTAAACAAAAAACTAGTGCTAAAAGTGACAATGTGTTTATAATGAATTTGGATGGGAAGGGTGAAAACAATGCGACTATAGCGAATAGAATGGATTAGGGGTGAATGACAATTTAACTTAATACGAAATATTGTAAAACGCAAGAAAAATATAAATACTCTAATAGAGCATACATGTGTAATAATAAATGGTTATTTTTACTATACAAACATAAGATGTTTCACTAGCTTGAATCGATTGAGAATGTTCTAAAATATTCAATAACAGAGATGCAACTTCTGCCATTTTTTCAAAATGTTCCTCTTTTTCATCCTCCTTTTTTACTGTTTTCGTTTTCTTAGAATCATGACAAAATGTGATTTTAGACTTTTTAAGAACTGTCTTATTTGACCCTTTTTTTATTTTCCCCCTATTAAAATAGGGTCTGACAACTTCTATAATAAATACATCTTGCATCTGTACAAAGCCAGAGATGTGAAAATCGTTATTACTGTGTATTTAAAATAAAAGATACAGAATATGAAACAATTCTCTGTTTTAAATACTAAGTGTAAAATTGATTAAAAAAATACATTTGTAACATGTAATTGGTATTTTGTAAATAGTGTTTAAAAGGAAATGCTTGCTTTTATTGTTATTCATTAATAAATAATAAATTTAGCAACACGAGATAGTCAGAAAATAAGTTTAAAAACTATCTAAATGCATATAAATATTTAAAAAAGGACATTTAAATTACAAATAGGTATTTTTCATTTGTGTTTTAAATATAACTATTTCAAATAGATCACATCTCTGATTAAAACATTTTAAAAGCACCGACATATGGAATCATGCATTTTATTTTCACCTTTTTTTATTGTTAGTGGTGTCTTTCATGCCCTTGTTGCTGATACTCCTGAAGGGGAACCAAAACACATTTACACGTACGATAACAGTGGCAGCTTTGGCGAATTGGCGCTCCTTTACAATATGCCGCGTGCGGCCACAATTAAGGCCGCGTCAGACGGACGTTTATGGGCCATGGATCGACAGACGTTCCGTCGCATTCTTCTCAAATCAGCCTTCCGAAAGAGGAAAATGTACGAAACTCTGATAGAGAGCGTGCCCATGTTGAAGACATTGCAAGCATACGAAAGAATGAACCTGGCAGATGCCCTCGTGCCGAAAACTTTTGCACCTGGAGAACAGATTATTAAACAAGGAGACGCAGCTGATGGGATGTACTTTGTTGAAGAGGGAACTGTCGATATCAGGGTATTGAATGATCAAGGGAAAGAAATCGAAGTGAACAAAGTTATTAAAGGGGGCTATTTTGGAGAACTTGCACTGGTTACGCACAGACCCCGAGCAGCTTCCGTTTATGCCGATGATCACGTGAAACTAGCCTGTAAGTATAGTTGTTTTTTTATCGGTTTTCTCTTTTCAGATTTCGTACTCTGATATTTTATGAGTGATTTTAATACTGAGATGTAGTCATTTTATTCTTTATGGCCACGAAATATTTCAAATTTTCATAATCAAAAGATCCTTTGAAAAATTAATTCGATACCTTCGTAACTGTTGAATTAAAAATCTTCCAGAATAAAATAAAGTATCTTTGGCTCTGATTTTCTCTAAAGATAAATTGTATTAGGGATCTAAAATTTTGAAACGTTGTGATCCCTAAATTATTTGGCTTCAGGAAAAAAAACAGTTTTCTCCAAAAATCAATTACCTTGGGGATCACAAACTTCCAGAATTTTAGTTTTTTGTTACCAATTATTTATCCTAAAAGTATGGGTGAGATTTGGCATTTGAAAATAAGATTTTTAAATGAAGTAGGTACCTGCTCTAATTATACGCAATGATTTATTAACAATTGCTATTCCTCAGAAATGTTACCATTTGATTACTATTAGTAATTGGGATACAGAAAGTAAAAGAATTTTTTTCTTTTTTGTATAGTTTTAGACGTGGAAGCGTTTGAACGTTTACTGGGTCCATGTATGGAACTAATGAAACGTAATATTACTGATTATGAGGAACAAATGCTCAAGATCTTCGGATCGAAGCACAACATTAAGGACATACGATGAACGCGAACGATCCTCAGCTACTGCCTTTTTGCAATACTTTCTGCATCATTTAACAAAAAGATAAAAACTAAACAAAAACCCTTACAATCATTTCTATGACCACTATTCAACCACCTCTACTACTAATGTTAACTACTACTATTACTACTAGTTGCTGTTTGTGTATAATTTAAATTGAGATATAGCTAATTACTACATCCCATACTTAGCCTGGTGCTCTTTAGTTATCTTTCAAAGCTGCTTCTTATGTGTGTGACGTTTTACATGTTTTGCTTGTTTTTCAAAAACAAATATTACAAATTATGATAACAAATTAAAGGAATGGACCCAAAATCCTGCTGAGTGTGCTATCATTTTAATATGATTCCTTACTAGTCATGTAAATACAATTATGGTCATTAATGTCAGAGTAACAAATATAAAGGGACAGCAGTCTTTCTCAAATTGGATTATTTGACACTTCTTTTCAACTTATTGCTATAAATGAATAACTTGCCTTATTTATTTATTTTTATTAGTTAAGTACGTTAAAAACAATCAAAAATTGATTAGGAAATTTTAGCTAATTTAAAACAAACCGATTATGGAATGATTATAGAAAAGGGGCAATATTCGAATTTACATAATTATTAAACAAGTTCTTATGTAAATAATTAAAAAAAATGTTGTGTTTTGTGAGTGTGCATGGTTTTATGTGCAAGTACTATGTGTGTTTGATGTTGGAAAATTAATAACATTTTAATTTTGCAGTTATGGAAGCACATTAAGTACTTTTTAATTTTATTATTCGTTAGCCTGGTTTTATATGCATTTGAAGTAGATCTATAATTAAATTAATTCCTATTAGATAGGCCAGTAACCTTCATTACATGAATTACAATTAAAAAACAACATTAGAGCAAAAAAAGAAAGTTTGTTTCTGCAAATGTTGATATTTTATAAAAAAGAGATTTAAACTATTCTCTGATATTGGATTTGAATTTATAAATAATTAAAAATCAGATAAAATGTTGACCACCATTAATATAAGTAATTTTAATTTGCTCAATATATTTTGATCTCATGAGGACCAACAGTTAGAGATCTGCATTAGTTTTTTGTGAACATGTATGAAACAAAATACTAAAAAGTTAAGGAAAGTAGTATCAGCTTTAATGGTTTTATTTTTAAATAAAACCAAAAAGTGGGATAATTTTTCTTAACGTTTTGATCTTAAAAAGTACATTGGAAAAGCACAAAGATCTTATTTCTTTATTTATGTCGAATAAAACATACAAATAAAATAAAAGTTATCATTAAAAAGAATATTGTATTTTTTAGGAAGCACAAGCCTCTTTCGATTTATATAAATTTTAAGGCTGAAAAACTGAATTAAGCTTTAAAAATAAGTAATGAACATATATTTATTTTAATTTATTTGCTTGGTTGTACATGTATTAAAACTTTTTATCTAATAGCATAATAGAATTCATCGTTTTGAATTTAATTTAGACAATTTTAGCGTCCATCTTAATAAAAATAAAAACATCGCATTGTAGCAAAACCCTACCTATCAGGTAATATTCATATCATTAATTACTATACTACGACTATTACTCTATTCTACTACTACTAAAAAAGTATGTTATTTTTTCCATTGCAAAATTTAATACACAACTTTTACTGTTTTAATACAATAATAACCATGTTGTTTATTATGGGAAAGTAGAAGCTTCTTGTTTTTCGCAGTTTTTTCTCTTTTTATTTTCATTTGAAAAAGTTGAAGCTTCATTTTTCTAAAATACCATAACCGTAGATAAGTAATACAAAAGTAAAATACCATTGCCTGGTAAGAGTGATGTATTTGTTCGAGGCTTAATGGAATTTCATATTTTTATTGTGATTTACCCATGTGCTTATTAATTCAATATTTATTAACCTATATTTTGTAATTTTTTCAAATCATGTAGAACGATAATTTAAAAATAAAATATTGTGTTTATCCCTACTCGTGGACTATATTTTTTAGGGGTCTTTATTTGGAAAGTGAGTTAACGTATTTTTACAATTTTACCTTGAGAAACGGTTTAAAAGGATCGTAAATTTTATAATTGTATTTAGTAATTGCAATATATATATATATTTTTAATAATAAAACTTCTTGGTTCTGTGGATTAATTTATTCACTAGTTTTCTTTTGAGTTGTCCCAACATATGTAGGCTTTCAAATTGCACATGTGATGTTTATGAAAATAACTTGTAGCTTTTGTGACTTATATTGAGTGTAATTATTAGTTATAAAAGCAAGTTACAGTAAAAATATGAAATTCAATTAAACATCTGACATACTAACCATGCTTTTACCTTCCAATGACCTTTATTAATGTGTTGTGGCCATAGGTAGATACTAAGTAGAATATGTTTAGAGTAAAAAATAGTGGAAAAAAGAAAAATGTAGTCTTTTGCCATTACATGTTATTGTTCTTTGTTTGTTGTTAATATATTCATTTATGTATGTTCAAACTTTAATCTTTAGTGTACCTACTTTTGCGTAGTAAAGTCACTTGGTGATAGAACTTCTTGTTATCATTTTACTTTTTGTTGCATTTATCATAATTATTAATGAATTAAATTTTATTTCGATTTAACAGCCCGTTGTTACCAGCTTTTCATCAGTCCTAGATGAATCTCATTTTTATGCTGTACTACTGTGTTATAAATTAAAGACAGATAATGAATTATTATTATCATTACTAATATTACCTGCATACTATTGTAACTGTTGTGTGCCAGTATTTTAATGAATACCTACCGAAATTTGTTTCCTAGAGATGTAAAAACATTATCTACTGCTTCCACAATGACTAAGCGAGCTTATAAAATTATTTCAACAATATTCTTTGTCTTTTTTTGTTCATAATGCTTATACCTTATTCTAATTAAAAATAACTTTGCTATTTTGAAAAAGGAAGAAAACAACATTCATATGAAACATCACCGTTTATTTTATAAAAAAAATATTCAAATACCAGTGAATTCGTTCTAACTCTCATAGTAATTGTCTTGAGCAAAGAACGCATTAGAATTTAAAAAAAAATACTTTCAATCTTTTACTTAATTAAAATGCATAAAGTTCGTTATTTTATATGTGAAATAGAATGAGTTACTGAAAAAAATTCAAACAGTTTCTGGTTCTTTATTGTAAACTTCCATAATTTTCTCCATAATTTCCCAGTGCTTATCCTTTTGCAAATCTTTCACAAATACTGAATACCACACTTCATCGTCATTTTCTTCAATTAAAGGTAGAGTAATGCCATAGCATTGAAGTGCCAGTGAAATACAAGCAATAGCTATATGTTGGGGTGTGTAGTCCAAAATGCTGGGATCATGATGATAATCCTGAAGGAATGCAGCTGCTGTCCTAGCAATTGGGGTGTTGCTCCATTTCTCTTTACCAATCCAGCCTTCTAGTGTTCGTAGATAATGAAGCATGTATTTATGTGGATGTACTATTGAAACTTCAAACTTGAGAACACGCATTATCAAAAGTTCAGCTTGAACTATAGCATCCCTCATATTCCAATATTCATCACCTATTTCTAGGGGGCCACTTCCTCTATGTAATGTATTATGAGCTACATTAATTATATCACGAATCTTAAGCGGATCATCCTTAACTTTACCAGCCAAATAAAGTGTCGATGCTGCAATCAACTGTAGACAATATCATTCGGTAAAACAGTGTAAGCAAACTTTTCAAAATAAAAAAGCTTTAGTTAGATACAGGTATTTAAATTTTAAGAAATATGTTTCAATTACTCTATCACAAAATAAGCTTACATAGTGATCATAGTTTGATGAATCTACTTCTTTGAAGAACCTATGCATGAGAATAGTTGCAGTAGCAATGGTAAGGGGTTGAGCTTGCAATTTCATTCCACATTCGAAAATAAACCGTGCAGGTGTAAACCCACCTGCAAAGTCCATTTGCCTGTAATCCAAAGGCTGAATTTTACGATTTTTTTCTCTTTGTAATTCCATAACGTCAATAACGTCTTTCATTATAGTGTTTCTAATTGAAATCGAAAAGGAACAATTAACATCTCTAGAATATATTAGTTTAAAATGGCTTACCTTTTATTAAAATATTTGCGTAAAGCTGGGAAATAATGCAATTAAAATATTTTGGTAAGAGAAAGTATGGCTTTACTCAATATGAACGTAGTTATTGAAAATTGAAGAAATGTACAAAAACGTAAACCCTACAATATCTGAAAGTACATACACACACCAGTTGACATATGGAAAAGGAAGTAAAAGTACAATTTCAATCAGTTCCAATATACCCCACAGATTAGAGAGGTTTATAGATAATTCACTCGATAAACGCCGTCTATAACTTGGAGTTCACACTAAAACGGAAAAGGCGGGGAATTTAAACAGGTCGTAATTTCGTTTTCAGTTTTCAAGTTTTTCTTAAGTAATGAAATTAGAATTTAACATGTAACAATCTATTTTCCAAAAGAATATAATAAACCATAAAATATTCTTTTAGTTGGTAGATTGTTACATGTTAAATTCTAATTTCATCAAAATAATGCAGAGGATACATAATGCAAAAGATTGAATATGGCTAATAAAATATTTTATTGTATAAATTGCGTTTACAATTAACAAATACACTCACAATTTAGTTACAGTAGAACCCCTCTTAACCGATCACTTTAGCTATTTCAAAGGGAAATGTTAACAGAAATATAAAATAACACTGTTTTATGATAACTAATTGTTTCTGCCTGTACTTTATGGAAATTAGGAACCATATTGAATCAAATAATTGAGTGAAACACACTTAATTTCCACTTAATACATTTATTAAACTCTCCCGATCGTTTTACCCTACAAGGGTATCTTCAGAAGAAGTATCGATCAAGTATCAATAAATTAAGTGTGTTTCACTCAATTATCTGGTTTATGATGCAAATAATATGTTCAGATTTGATGAAGAATTTGAAAACATTGAAAAAGATAAAATAGGTATCTACTGTACAAATTAACAATAACAGCAAAGTAATTTTTTGAAAAATTATTATTTTTTTAAGCTGAATATGGCTATTTTGAGTAACAAACAAACACTGGGTTACGTTTCACGAAAAAATTTAATTTAATCTTCTCTACAATATTGTTTCGACCGTTGCGGGTCATTATCAAGAGCTGTGGTGTTACTGATATTGTATATACTGTAGACAAGAATAAATAATTTTTTTTTTCGTGAAACGTAACCCAATGTTTCTTACTCAAAATACCCATATTCAATATTATTCAACATGTCTCACAAAGAATGCGATACGCAAACTATAAACGTCAATTTTTTTTCTTTTTTGTTTTTGTTTTCGGGGAGGAGAGGAAATCTTCTAAAGACACCCAGCCGCCCGTGCGATTTGGTAGTGTCGGATTCCCGAGGAAGGTGTCCTCGAACCTACCGACTAAAACCTCTCCCCCTCAGACCATTTTTAACTAGGCTGATAATCCCAGAAAGGTTAACAGTTCTACTGTAATAATTACAAAATTACATAGGAATGAAACAATTGCAAAATAAATTAACAATTCCGTAGTCACTGTAAACAATTAACATATTTATATATCAGCACAACTAAGCTACTCGATCCACTTAGAGATGCCGTACAAAAAACAGGAATGTGACCATGGAAGTGGTATATTTACTTATCTGCTATGATTATGTACTAAGAAGAAGGTGTAGTGTTGCCGTTATTATGAAGAAGATGTAGTGTTGCCGTTAGTACCATGAGGAAAGTGTACTGTTGGAGTAACTACCAAGAAGATGTAGTGCTAACAATAGCACTAACAAGAAACTGTAGTGCCGTTGTTCTATGAGAAGGTAGAAGGTGTAGTACTGCATTCTCTGTATGCCTTGAATGTGGAAATCTGCCAATAAAAAGAAAAAATTCACTGACGTACCACGACACATACAAAAGAAAAACAATAATTAAATGTATGAATTAATTTAACAAAGGACAGCATATAGTTAAAAACTTACGAGAGGTAATGAACTCGAAAATGAACATCATTAAGTGAGACGTAGATGCAAAATGGTATCAGGAAGGAGTGCTACCGCTGTTATCAGCTACAAGGTGTAGTGTTGCAATTGCCTGCACACCCTCAATCTGAAAACCTGCCAATAAATAGAAAAAATTACTGACGGAACTGTGTAACACACACAAAAGAAAAACAGTAATTACATTGTAAGAATTAATTTAATAAAGGACAGTATATAGTTAAAAACTTACGAGAGGTAATGAATTCGAAAATGGACATCATTAAGTGAGACGTAGATGTAAAATGTTATCAGGAAGGAGGTGGAGTGCTACCGCTGTTGTCAGATGTAAAGGTGTAGTGCTGCAATTTTTCCTTCAATCTGGAAATCTGCCAATAAAAAGAAAAAAATTACTGACATGAATTCGTGACACATAAAACCAGATTAACAATAGATAGTTCAATTGTTTGAATTAATGTTACAAAACAGTATACAGCTAAGAAACTTACGGGAGGTAATGAAGTTGAAAATTGACCTGGTGGTTTACAATATAGCACGTTTACTTCTGTAAAAACTTCTTACGAATCGCGTGTTTCTTCGCAGCGTACACTTTAATAGAATCGGACGATGTTTGTAATGAGCGGATAATATCTAAAAATTAGGAAAATTGTACAAATTACCACATTGAAATTGTTGCACGACTCTTACTGGAGTGTTTATTGATTGAAGTTTTACGCGAGCCTTTTCCCTTGGTGGATGCTTCCGTACGGGTCTTATCAGACGGAAAATCTGAGAAAACAAATTTATTTATTTATCTTAAAATTACGGGTTTGTTATCACAATTACATAAGAATATAAAAATATATATAATTAATTTAAGGAATTATCTAAACTACGGAGGAAAGTAAAGAGCCTAATCCTGCTACATCAACGAATACAAATAATAATATAATAAGAAACAACAGTGATCGCGGTGTAGTAATTACTTTTAAGGAGGGTTCTATTTAATGAGACAGTTACACTTACGGACATTTGTGGCCCGAGAAGTAGATGCTTCAGCGTCGTGGCTTGACGTCAATGCAGTCGAACATGCGATTTCTAGGTAAAACAAAATTAACTACCATTAACATAGTACTTACTTACGGAAAGAGTAAAATGCAGTAAAATAGTATAGGTAGTAATTGCAAATGGAATATATTACTGTTCGCTATATCGATACAAAACCAGGGGGAACTGTTGAATCAAGGGCACGTGCAGAAAATGTACTAAAAGTAATAATTAAAAGCATTGAAGCAATACCTGTTTCTGCAGCATTATTATGCAAAAATAAAGTTGGCACAGCATCTCGGCGGATTGAAGATTTATGCCACAAACCAACGTAAGCAGCATCAGGACCAAAATAGACATTACATACTCGATATGATTCTCTTACTTGATCCATAGGTTTTTCAAGTAAGTCAGCACGGCCAACACGTGTAATCCATTCTCGATAAAGCTATAAGAAAATACACTACATGGTGCACTTCTGTTACACAATGTGAATGACATTAGGGAAATAAATATAGAATTTACTTTTTTAAGTTATACCAAATGAAGAAAGGTGGTATCATTCAAAGAAAAATTGTAATAACGGAAAATATTTATTAAAAATATATAATGACATAACCACGTTGCATCTTATCTTCTGGAAATGTACAATCGTTTGACTTTCTTACCACTTCATCTTTGGGAAATCTATGCAAAGAAGTTGTTTTACAGGTGTTGGAACAACTCCTTACACAACACACATGCACCATTGTAACACCAACTGACACAATACTTGCACGCACGAAAAGTTAAAACAGTTACACTCACTTTTTCACTAACACAAACTTAATCTGCACACCACTAACAATCTTAAGTAGAAGTACTAACTAATGTAACTACACAATAAAAGCAAGCAAAACATACAAAAAAGTACTATAACGACCGCTATGCCTACAATATGCACCTCTTCTATATTTTACAACAACAAACAACAACCTTTCGTCCACGAAGGGCAGTAACACAAACAAAAACGACGAAAGTAGAACTGTACACAAATATACTATCTACGAATAAACCGAATAAACTACTTTAAGGATTACTAATGAATCAAATTAAAAATTTAAAACTATTTACTTACAAATGCTACTTAAAAGCGAAAAAAAAATTAACTTGCGCTAAGGAGATCAAAAATATACCACCTACGAATAAACTACTTTAAGAATTACTTTTTAATCAAACTATAAATTTAAAACTATTTACTTACGAATGCTACTTCAAAGCGATAAACAAAAAAACAACTTTCGCAATGGTTAACTAAAAAAATATGAAACAGTTATACAAAACTACTGCATAAATGCAATTACAGATTTATTTGGAAAGTCAAGCTTCGCTAATGCTATCGGAAGATAAAACACAAAATGCTAGATAAGAACAACAGAACGCACTTACGTAGCACATGTATTGCTAAAGGAATCGGTGGTGCACTTTTATAACATTTTCCATTTTTCAGGAAATAATCATAACCAATAAGAATATACAGTAACTAGTTATGTCGTTAACAGAAGGGTGGCAAACTGCACTGTGCGGGTGGGGAACCAATGAAAATACTCAACAAACGGAGCAACGAGCAATAGTTGCTAATCTGTGAAAAACGTTCCTCCATAGGTAATATGTGTTAAATAAAGAAAGTATATAACAAAAATATACGTCCTTATCATGATAAAATAGCTACTGATTGAACTTTTCTAAAGATCACCATTTACTAGAAAGTATATTTCTGGTGGATGATATTTTATTTGTGTAATCTCTTTTATGTTTGTAAACTTCGTCGCCAAATCGTGTTGTTTTTATTTTACTATTAATATTTCCCGCAACTCGGCTAGTTGACGTTACCTTCCATTCCCGACAGCTAACACGTATTATCATAATGCCCTAAAAATGTTTCATAAGTAAGAGGATTCCTTCCTCCGCCGTTGTTTACATTAACAGGTATCTGGTGTCTATCCGTAATATAAACAACCTTCCCAGATATGCGGCCATCAGGACCGCCAAACCTGACATCGTGTACAGTATGTTTTTCATTAATATTTTTTCAATTCATAATGAAAGTTTCTTTTCATATTGTTAAATTGTACAAAAATATATAATATATATATTCGAACGCCTTATAACACTACAAACAATCTTTATTGGTACAACCAAATGTATACATTTCGAGTACGAAGTAATCATTTTCAATGGTAATAGTAAACAGGTGGTAAACAGTTTACAGTTGAAAATGACTACCTCGTAGTCGAAATGTATAGGTACATTTGGTTGTACCAATAAACATTGTTTGTAGTGTTATAAGGCGTTTAAATGTATTTTTTATATAATTCACACTACAAGTCACTCGATACCTATCCGTACCTCTAATTATTGTACAAAAATTTCAACTGAAATTTATTAAATTAATTTATTAATTCTCCAATAATTGATTCAACTCCTTTCACACTGTACATGTATTGTTTCATATATAAAAAGTATGTACCTATATGTAACCAATGTTGTATTATTTTTTGCTAAATGTACCTATATTGTGGTTAGCTACCCAGATCTTTACGAAACTGTACTTGTTTTCATAACCTGTTTACTTACTTTTGCAATTTTAATTGTTTTTCAAATCACGATTCCGCCTTTTTTCTTCTAATGGCAATAAATAGTGCATTTCTTCAAATATCTCAACAACTTTCATTCATAAATACAAAAACTATAAGTATGTACCTTTATATGTTACCGTTTCTTTTTTATTTTATCGTTTTTTACATACCTTTTCCTTATCCACATTCTTCATTTTTTCTTTCGAATAAAGTCTAAACACTTTGTCACATATTTCACCGATTTAACAATAAATAATAATAAAAACGAATTATTACAGATTTTGCTTATTTACCGGCATCAACTATATACAATTTGTAAGAGGGTTTCCCCGCAACATTATATATATATATTGTAATATCATTATATATCTGTTTATATACAAATTACAACAGCATTAATAGGAGTAGCAAAGCATCAACAGCACAATATCGATATCACAATTTTTATTTCTAAAATGTTTCCTACTTAATAGACAACCCTCATTACGTAAACCTTGCAAAACAAAATTTAATTATAAAATACTTTTTCTCTTATGCAACCCATGTCACGTTGTACTACAGAGCTATCTTTGACTCGGAGTATCACCTATTTTGCAATTGACAGAGTGAATACCCCCTGAATATACCCACAGATTAGAGAGGTGACAGAGCTCAGTAAATCAACCATAAATTAACTTGATATATTTCAATCATAAAAATTAATTTTGACAGTAAATATAACATATTCTTTCATTTCAATAAGATTTAAATAATTATGAGTATAAATCAACAAATAATCAGTACATCAGTAATTCAAACAGCGTGCAAAAAGTAGATAACAGACTATTATTTACGTTAAAAGGTAATTTAGGCAATACAACCATAGATTATACAACTAAACGAGGTTGGTACGTTGGTACCTTGGTATGTGGTATCTGGACAATTTTTGACATATCAGTTGTATTACTTGTATTGTCTTAATCTTCTGACTAGTGATTTATTTCAATAATACATTCCTTTCAAATACTTTCCTCGGTTCTTTTAATTCGAAGTTTATCACTTTCTAACTATAACGTATAAAATTTACGTAAGTGCAGTTTAAGAACATATTAACATATAGAAATCGCAAAAAATATTTTAGAAAAAGTGTTACCTTGATTATGGATAAGATTGGGGAGCCAGAATTTCAAGAAGAGGGACAGTTCGTGGTAGACGATGTTAGTAAAATAATTAAAGATGCAATTGAAACTGTGATAGGAGGAAATGCTTACAATCAAACCAAAGTAAACAACTGGACAACCTCAGTTGTTGAGTCATGCACCTCTGAGCTAACTAAATTATTAAAGCCATATAAATACATTGTTACTTGTACAATAATGCAGAAAAATGGAGCTGGTCTTCATACTGCCAGTTCTTGCTATTGGGATAACAATACAGATGGTAGCTGTACAGTTCGCTGGGAAAATAAAACTATGTTCTGCATTGTATCTGTGTATGGCCTAGCTATTTAATGTTTTAGTAATAAGAATTTAAGTTAAATATTTTTATGGTTTTATATTTTTTTAGCTGTTATGTTTTTAAACTGCGTGTATTTAAAATTTACTGTAAATTGTCTTAGTGTCAGATACCATGTTTACGCTTATGAAATATAACAATGAATTGAATAAGCACCTATATACATGATTATTAAAAGCAAACAGCTCAATATAACCAGAATGCTTTTATTTCAATTTTTGACATTCTTCAAAATAAAAGTAAAGGATTATTAAGAATTAAAAAAATTCTATTATTTTAGTCTATAAAAGAAACGGGGTAAATTATTTTTTGTTTTAATTAATTTATCTAAGACAAGCATTCGACGACGGCTGTGAAAGTCCCGAAAACAGACTTTTATTAAGTATTATTTTATCACTTGTTATAAAAATTTATGTTAATGTGTGGATGAAGGTTTAGTCCAATCGATATGTCTGGTCATCGTAAGTAACAACAGATCAGATACATATTAAATTGGTAATGTTGGTAACGATCACAGATTCTATCGATGGAAATGTGTGTTATTTAAAGTTGAAATAGTCTTCACTTTTAAAAGTTATTATTTGTCAGTTTATGTAGTTCTCGGTTGTTGTTATTAAACAACTACAAAACTTGAATCTTTTATAAGAAACAACTTTTCAACTTCGATTAATATTTTTGTAATGACAGGTACTGTCAAGTGTATTGTGTCAAGGAAAACCGTCATTGGTATTATTTTTCATTGAAGTATTTTTATTTTTGGCAAAGATCCTAATTTCAGTACTTGTGCTTTAATTGAGCTATATTTACCAGTTACGTGTCTTACGTATTAAACATCCATTATTGACACAACCATTGGAATGTCGGATTCGTGGGAAACCGATTCCGAATTTAAGTGATAGTGAACAATTTTTGTGTTTAAGTTCGTAAACGAAACGAAAATGTCTGAAACCGACTTAGGTCCCCGAAAAACGCTGTTTGTAATAGTTATAGTAGTAGGATGTTTTGCAGTGCTATGGCCAAAGGTTTTTTATCCCATGCTGGTTGGGCCAACTCCTAAGGCCCGTGATTATGATCAAGGTAATTTTATTTTTTATTGGTACTGTTATAGACCTACTATTACTACGATAGTTTAACACTTGTATTCTGTGCGTCTAGGCTGTTGTGATGTATTTTCCGATACAGATGTAAACACAATCAAAATAATTTCGGAGCTATGCAATATAATAGCACAGCAATCAGATGGAAAAAAACAGTTGACAAATCAGGAGATTGCTTCGAATTGTAGAAATGCTATTCTAAGTAAATGTGGCATAGATATATCTCCCATATTGAAAGAGAATGTTTATTTGGACCGAAAAGTTAAAGATGTCCTAGAAAAAATTAGATCTTTAAATGGATCACTTTGTTTGAAATATCAATTTAATGTCTCGCCGTGGGTATTGGGAGTACCTCATAAAACGACCACAAATTTTACAGTTTATAGTAAGCAATAAATTGCAATCAAACTATTATTATCATAATATATATACTAACATTTTGTATACTGTCAAAAACAATATCTTATATAAAAAATGAAGACCATAGTGTGATAATAATAGTGAATTGCCCTATGGTCTTTCATATTCCATGTATAATGCCACTAAAACGATTTGTTTTTTTTTTTTTTTTAATTAACAAGTGTGTGTGTCCTATTTGCGTTACTACTTTTTGACAAATTAAATCCAGTAACAGTTTCAGTGGGTAAGGAATAGAAAATTAACGTTTTTATGTAAATAATAGGTGTTAGACAAGAAAGGCCTGCACATTTAAGACCTGAAATGTTGCACCCTGCCCTTAAAGAAAGAGGAAGAGCTATACCTCCTTCATTAGCCTCTAGAAAAACTCCTCCACCTCCAAAAATTGTTGAAGGAAGGGTAAGATAATTACTATTTATTTAAAGCTATTATTTCATATTCATCCATACAAATCAAAAAATAAAATATTTTATCGGATAGTTCATGATTATCCAATAATGTAAAAACCATAAATGTAAAGAAATGTTTGTTTTCATTTGTGTAGAATATTGCAATATTCTGCGTTCTAAAAATAGGCTTGGACTCGGTTTTACTCCAATTATTTTGGCAGGGAGCTTCTATTGCATTTGCCTATAGGTACATTTATTTATAACATTTTAGACATGCTTAAAATACAGACATTCCACTACCAAAATAATAATTTATTACTATATCAATATCTTTTGCAAAAATTTTAGTCTTTAAATATTGAACACTAAAAATTATAATTATACAACAGTAGTATGGGTGCAGTTTCTTCCCTTTATTCACTGTTATACTTTTTCTCGGGAGTTCATCTCCTACTGTTTTTTTTTTTTTTATTCAAAATTTTGAATGGATGTATGATGTATTACAAATATGAAAATAACTCTTGTAATATGTTTTTCTTTCATATATTTTTTGTAGTTAAATTATCCAAAGAGCAATTTGCAAACAAAAGTAGAATTAAGGTATATTCCTTTTTATTTAGTAATTTATACAACAAATAATCTTTTTTTAAATTTTTATATGTACACCTTGCCATAGCAAAACAGCATTTATTTTTAAACCAAATTGTATATGAGATTATATCCCGTAGATTTTGTAATAAATAAATAAATATTTACAGCCTCGTCCTATACCTGGCATGCGACCTCCCATGGGAGGTGCAGGCCATGTGGTACCACCACCACAAAAGGGCAACTCTATTAGTGTGATCATGCCCATTTACACTGTTGGTATTGTCGTATTTTTTGCTTATACCCTCATAAAGGTAAGTGATTTGCTACAACATTTTTGATATTAGAAGTTTATTAATAATATATCACCAGGTGATCTTCAAAAAGAAACCAGAAGGTCCTGGATTCGGTTTATACCCGTCAGTAGAACCAGACCAATTATTCAGGAAGCAGGTCTTTGAATCAAACAAGAATCAACTGAAGTCGAAGTATGGTCGCGACTTATCAGGAAAATTAGGCAAGTAATTTTTATTTGTTATATATATACCATTGGAGGAGGGGTTTTCACTATTAATTGACATCATTCAGCATTTCATTAGAATATATTTTTTTTATTGACTAATCTAATCAATTTTTTGCCATTAAACCAGGCTGGGAAGATAGAGATGCAAGTAAGTTTGATGATAATTTTTTAATAAAGTAAATCTTTTATATTCTTTATACTGCGGTAATATTGAATAAAAATCTGGTTAGTAAAAAAAAATTCTTATTGTCCCTTTTCTTTTTTAATTGTATTTTAAATTGCTTTTGGTGCTTTTGAATACCTGGAGTAGTGCAGGAGGGAGATGTAAACATTTTTAAAAAATATATTTTTTTTATCTGATTAGTATTTTAGAATTTATATTTCACGTTTGGGGATTAATTTTTTTTTAAAACAACATGGTTAAGTGAGAAATGTATTTTATTCGAATTTCTAAACTTCCTGTAATTCGATGATATTATTTATTAACTATTTGTAATACTCTTATGTAAATGTTTATATGTTGGCATCGTGGACTAATAATAATATAAAATGGGCGTGAATTTGTGCGTGCCGGCATATGCGTTTTTAACAGAAGGGTACATGTGTGTTTCCACAGGGGATGACGAGTTGGACGTCCTTAGGCGCAGGCTGCGCGAAACGGAATTGGCAATGGAACGTATTATGGCACAGATGGCACAGGTTCCGCTGGGGTCTCAGGTGGGCATGTACCCTCCTGCCTGCACTAGAGACCCTTTTTATCTCTTTTTTTTATTACCCTTCGCCTTTTGCTTCGAGCAGCTTTTTTTTACTTCGTCTCATTTTGCCTTTTCATTTTTTATTTATTATGTATGTAGGTACAATCACATACACATTCACTAAATGAAAAGACACCGGCTGTACTTAAAACAAGCACATAGACAAGAGAGGGGGAGCCCGAGAAGTCGTGACCTCCCAAAAATTAAAGGGTCACACCGGATGTATATGAGGAAGCTGAAGCTTAATTAATGATTCTTAAGTTATAAAACATTGAACTAAATAAAAGGAGACTGTAGTGATTAAAATAGATAAAAATGAAAGATTCTACCCCAATTAAGTCACAAGAATTTGTAAAACCGCGGACACGTGTTTTGTTCACTTGCGTTGAGAATGCTCACAAAGTATAAGTGAGCGAAACACGTGTCCGCAGTTTTACAGTGTTGTGGGTTAATTGGGGTAAGACTTTTTATTTTTATTTATTATAAAACCTTATTATATAGTAATTTTTTATTGTAAAATTCGAATTTATAGCCAGAAAAATATTTACCTAATTAATATTTCAAAGAGAACTTCTAAATATTTTTTTGTATTATATACAGATTACTCCAGAAAAAATTTTGCTAAGTGATATCTTACTATTACGTAATTTTTTTCCAAAAATTGATATCTAACTTCTATTCAATTTCATAAGCTGCTGTTATAATTATCATATTTTTTTAGTTATGGAAAGATTTTTCTTAAATGTGAAATTTATAATTTGTAAGTTAAATAAGTAGCCGAGATCCATATAACAAAAATTGTTAATTTTTATAATTTGTATCAAAAAACCTTTTTGTACTTTATAATTTTCCGATTTTCATATCTTATATTATATCTACCAAATTACAAGGGAAATACCGAATTTAATTATTCAAAGAAGAAAATCAACTTTTTTTTTAATATGACTCCCTCAAAAAAGTTGGATTGTGCACCTGTTTACAAAAAATTCTTTGCAATTTATAGATAAATACTAATATATATAAAACTATATAACATTTCTTGTACTCTCTCTTGGTTTGACGGTAGTTTTGTTGTTTATGCTTAGTTGTTAATGCCATGTCCGCCTTGTTGGATGAAGTTGACCAAGAGTTGGAGTCTAGGTGGAAAAGCTATGAGGTTGACAGTCAACAGGTAACCTTCAAGTGTTACCATTCATGGCTTGTCGCAGACCGTTACACACCAGCTCGCCTGTCTGATTTTTTTTTGTTACTGCTATTTTATATTGCACATTTTGTTATGCTCATGCATGAGCGCACTCCTAGCTTTTTTATATTGTGCAAGACGTTTACTTTAATTCTTATTGAGTCGTTATTGGTTATTATTTATACAGCAGTGAGTCATTTTTTTTAAATAGTTTGTGTCTTATGCTATCTAACAAAGCAGATGATATTTTTTTAAATGATTCAAATTATTTTATATTTTAATTTAGCATATTGCAAACCCAAACTTGCTTTAGTCGTGTTAATTGTACTTTATTTTTATTACATCACTTCATAATATACATATGTATATATATATATATATTAATTTCATTAAAGAATCACGCCTCAAATGGTTCACTTCCCGGGACCAAACAAGATCAAACTTCAGTCAAAGTACTCGGCATGGAAACTACGGCAAGTTGCGAAGGTGGTCAAAAGTGGAGCAGACCAAATTCTCCAATCATCTCACCAACTCCTCCACCGCCTGTAGAAGAGCCTGAACCTCCCCAGGTACATAATTTAAGATTAAACGATACATTTCCTTTCTGTAAGGTTTTTTTTTTTATTAGGAGATTTATTTAGAGGGAGCACTACCTGCACAGTCTCAACTATTAGTTTCTGATTCAAAAACGGAAACTCAACCAAATACGGACCCTTCTGATGATCCTGCTGTTGTATTAGCCAGCAAAATGACCCTTTCTGTAATTAGTTTGGATTCGTTACCGGAAACTGGTAAATAAAATTATTATAATTTCTCTATGTAATGGTGGAATGTTTCTGTTAAATAAAAGGGCTGTTGAAATTATTTCTTGTGTTATTTCTACACTTCTACGCTGCTGTTTTAACTATTGAATGGCTTTGAATATATCTGCAGCTTTTGTTATTAAACAGTGAATACGTTTATTTCTAATGTGTATATTTACAGAAAACGGAAGCAGTAGCAGCAGCGGCAAAGACAGAGAAGAGTACGAATTCATTAGTAAATCTGATCTGAGTCCTACACAGCATGAAGATGAGCGTGAGTCGCAAAAAATTCTATCGAACTTGAAAGAGGAGTTTTCGAGAGATTTGCTGCAAGCAGAAAATATTTCGGAGGTAATCAACAACAGATTATATTTAAAATATATTTTTTAAATCTCACTTTTCAGGGAGAAATCAGCAACGATGATATTGAAATTGAAGAAGAAATAGATTATCATAGGAGTGAAGATAATAGAGAAATTGCTGTAGAAGATTTAGATTTACAAAAATCTCAAGAAAAAATAGATACTGCTAACCAGAATATAGAAGAGACAGAAAAATCAGCACAACCCAAAATGCCAATATTTACTGAAACAGCAAAACACTCGGATGTTTTTAATGATGACATACAAAATGCAAGCGCAGATGAAAGTAAAGTTGAAGAAAATGTAAAAGATTTAACATCTGTTCAACATGAAACATCTCATAATGTCCCTGAAAAACTACCATCTGGTAATGAAGAAAAATCTGTAGAAGCTATAAATAGAGAAGAGAAGAATTTGCAAGAACTTTCCATGCAAGAAAAAACAAATTATGAAAATAACGGAACTGTTAATTTCAATTTACAAGACATATTAAAAGTAGAAGAAGTACGAGAGTCAATCGATCTAAATTTAAGGGGTCGAGACGAACAACAGAAGTTTGTTGATTTAGGTTTACAGGGCGATTTCAATGAAGACAAACCTCTAAAAGTACAAGTACAGAGTGACCTTAATCTAGACAAACCTCTTGAAGTAGAAGCCTTACGAGAGGATGCAGCTTTTAATGCAGAAGACAGCTCCACTGATGTAAAACTTCCACAAAATGAAAGTTCCACCACTTTTAAAATAAAGTCTATTGATAATGAACAACAAATTAAAAACAATGAAAGCAAACCACTCGCAAATAAAATTGAAGAAACTGAAGCAGAATTAACAAAAATGGCTGCAGAAATTATTGATGAAATTACAAATGCAGCTAATGCTACATTTGAATTGAAGAATCCTCCTCCAGAAGCAGTTATAGAAGTTCCACCTATTCTTGATGATGATGAAATATTTTCAAAATACATGGCACGTGTTGGAAGTGATAAACCTATTATAGGAACATCCTCAAAAAAGCCCACAACTTTATTTCTTGAGAGTGAGACATCCCAAGCCATTCAGAATGATAGCAGTTCAAACAACGAAAGTGGCTCAGTTGCAGAAAAAGAGTCCCGTTCATTGAAATTTTCTCCACAGGGAGAAATAATAGAAGAAAATTATTTTACACTTGAAGGATCACCACTATCGGCAGAAGAAGAAAACAGCGATGAGATGTTGGTTGTCGAAGAAGTCGTAGAACTTTCTGATGAAGAATACGAAAGACTCGAACGTGAGTTGGAAGAAAAAGAACGGGAAAGGGAAGAAAAAATCGAAGCTTCTACAGAAGGTGCAGTATCTTTAATAAATAAACCAGAAGAAGAATCTGATTTAAAGTTTAAAGGAAAAGTAGAACATTTAATAACAAGTCTGGAGTCGGCTAAAGATTTAATCAAAGATATCAAAGAGGAAAGTAAAAGTGACTCAAAGGAAAAAATCACAGATCTGGATGAAGATAATGATGACGATTTGAATGATTTCGATTTTAACAGGGAATTGGAACGAATAAAACGGGAAATGAGCGCTTTTGGAATTACAGTTGATGAAGGTGCTGAATCCAATGAAACAGATGATATGAAGAACAGGGATCAACCACAGGTTTAATTTACTATTTAACGAATTTAATAATTTCAAAGATTGCAATACATAGTTATTTGTAGATATAGAGAGTAATTGTAACGCTTTGTTTTTGTACTTACCATAATTATTGTGATATTTATTGGTTTTTTAACTTGTTTAGATTTTCCAAATTTTGAGAAATTATTTTTATAAATTTATTGCTATAACTTAATAATAGACTGAGTAAACTTTTTAAACATTGATTACTGTCTAGCATTTTTGTCTTTGTTGCTGTGTAGGTTTATATGTTTAAATGTAACATTTTCATATACCTACTCACAAATAAAAAAAACAATTCCTGCTAATTTTTTTACTAGTTTGGTTACATAATCTCAGTTAAATCCTCATTTTATACAAATAAGGCACATATAGAAGCAGGAGATGTTAGAACATTGTGATGAAGTTATCTCCAGAAGGGACCAAAGAATGAAGGTGCAAGGTTATTGTTGTTTATTACACTATATTTACATTTTTGGAACTTACTACATTTTTTTTCAGCTTACTTAGTACTTGGTACATCCTTTGTAAGGGTCCAATCCACATTATTTGCCCATAAACCTCCTTTGCTTCTTATAACATTTTTTGGATAAAACACCCACTCCTCCTCTATTGCTTGCTTTGCCAAGATAGCCGCCAAACCGAAGAAAGCACATGCTCCAAATCCTACAGGTATACTTTTGGACCAAGCCCCTAGAATTCCACCAGCAGGAAGAGCCCCCAGAAACCAATTTACTTTATCTTGTTTTTGACGAATACTTGCAGCATAGTTCTTCGTTAAAACAAAAGCAGTTGTCATGCCTAAAATGGGGCCACAAAAATACGCGTACCTTCCTAATGTGGGAATATATCCTGTAGGACTAGAATACAACATTACATCAATAGTGGCAACTCCTAAGGCAACAGGCGTTGCAATCTTTGTTGTGCACCATAATTTTTTCAAAGTATCTTCGCCTACGGGTGTATCAAAGTATTTGTACGGTGGTGCATGCTTCGACATTTTAAAATTGAGTAAAATTTACAGGATTTTTTAAAAAATTACGCAATGAATTTTGAGTTAACCTACTTAAGCTATTTTAAAAACATCAAATGACAGTGAATGACAGTAATGACCATAGATCGGAATAGCGATAGGTGGCATATCAAATTGTTGAAATATACTATCAATGGAGATCGAGTATTTGAAGAATTATATCTATCACATCCCTAATCCCTAATTTATTGTTATTTATACATTAGTCTCACATTGATAATACCCACAATAGAAGTAGGCGAAACACATGACCTTATTTTAAAAAAAGTGTGATATAGCAGTAAGTCATCTTTATTTTATTCTAATTTGTTTACCATAGTCTCCTTTACTGTTCTATTAGTTTGTTATACATAAATTTATGAGGTTTTTAACGATTATTTCTTTATAATTAATATTACTTATACTTTCTATAATTCCATAATAATAGCCGTTATTAATATCCTGTACTTTTATTGTTTTCGTTCTAATTCATTCATTAGAAATACTTATTACTATTAAAAAGCAAAAACAAAGGACCGTGTTAATGTTCAGCCACTATCTAGACACTACATGAGAATTTATTACGTATTTTATGGTTATTTTTAACATTTTAGAATTGTATTTGTTAAAAGCTTAAAGCTTTTTAAATTTAATTATTTGATAAATAAGAAGTGAGTATTTACCATAGGTCAAGTATTTACTTCCAAATCAGTCAGTAGCTCAGTCTATATCTCGTTATAGTACTAGGAAGGCATATTTATTTTGTAATGCATTTTGTATTCTTCCTGTAAAATAACTAACTTATGTTTAATGTGCATTAATAATTTTATGCTTTGCTTTTATAAATTTATAAGTGTGAAAAGTTTTAATTTAGTTGAATTACAGTTGAAACCAAGTCAAGAACCATCAACATTCTCTCTAATCTGTGACCATTCTACAGGACTCGTATTTGATAACGACGTCAGTGCACATCTGAACCTCTTCTGTGATAAAAACATCTTCAATTAAGAATAACGGTATGTTGTCTTTATAATAACAAAAAATATATAAGTTATCAATTAACAACATGTGGTTCACAGCATAATATTAAAGCAACATGCTAAATTTTAACCTGTCGTTGCTATTTACTAACTTCATTATGAAATGTTTCTTTTAATTTGTAAATAGAATTTTTCATAATCAAACTTATAAACATAAAAATTTAATATGGTTGTCTTACACTGATATAAAAAACTATTGTACATGCATAATTTGCGTTAGGGATGACAACTCTCTCGTTAGAAATTTTTGTTTTGTAAAAATATTTTTGTGAAACTGCTATTTTAAAGTTATAAACACCAAAATTTAATATAGTTTTGCATGGGGTATGTATTTTTTTATTTGGGTTCTGGTTATTCTTACGATTCCCATAAATTAAGTAAGTTTAGATTAGTTTATCTTATTCTATTTATTTAATACAATAAATAAACAAGTAAAATGGCTAAATGTATAAAATATTTTCATTGCTCACAAATCAGAGCAATAGAAAGTAGACAGTATAAAAATTATTTTTAAAAGGAATAATATCTAATAAGTAAAGGAAGAAGTATAACATACTTAGGAATACTCATGAATGATAAAATGACATGGAACAAACATACTAAAATAAGATCAGACATAGCAGCTAGAAGCCTAAATAAGCTATTCTATGTGCTAAACAAAGACAGCCAACTTAGTTTAAGAACTAAAAGAAGAATCATAACAGCAGTGGTAGAAAAACAAGCAGCATACGGCGAACAAATTTGGTAATCCGACAAAGAATTTAAAGCAAAGAAAGTTTTCACTTTGCAACATAAGGCAATGAGACTTATAATTGGAGCTCCCTTCTACATTACAAGCAATGACTTAAGAAAAGATCTAGGCCTCAAAAATTTATTGGAAAGAGCACATAAATCAAGACAAAAGATGATACAAACTTTAATGTCCAGCCTAATACAGTACAGACAAGAAGCAGGGTAAATTAAACTAATGAGATTATATGGCACTTGAAACATCAAGAAAAAAGGAGATGAATACAAAAAAATATATCTAATAAGTATGTTAACAGCTATGGTTAACAGATCAGAGAGGTAGTTGTCCATCAATTGTTATTAAAAATGCGACACAACAAAACTGAACAAAACATAGCGGGTTTAAAACTGACTGATGATCCCACTATGAAGTTGGCATCAGCCATCTTTTTTCGAGAAACTCTTGTTGTGTTGTGCCGTTGTTACATTTCATAGGTAAGAAATAAAAAATTGGGATAAAAAGTTTTACTGGACGTCATGCAATTGTCGAAATTTTATCATTAAGTATTGCTTACTGCGATATACGTATTGTGTTTTTGGCAACTTATTTTTTTCAAGGCTTTTTTGATAGTATGTCCACCTACATGTGTTCCCTATGTATATGCGCTTCCACAAGATTATTTGATTTTTCCTAGAATTTGCCGAAATTTCTATATTTCGAATGATTTGTTAATCAATTTTTATTTAAACCAAGACAATTTGTAGTTTTCGTAAAAAACAATTTATTACTTTGAATTAATTAATACTAATAAAAGATATTGGCCATCTTTGTGGAATTCTTTGGGTAAAATTTTAAAACTGACCCAATTACTATTGTATTCCATTGTCTACCAATTCATAATAATTAGAACTAAAATAGGTAAAGGTACAAGTATACATATATTACACATTTTCAGTTTTAAATTTCTTTAATTATATAATTAATTAATCACTAAATAAAATAATTTCACAATAAAAACCTTGCTAGTATTTCTTTCAATTATCCATTTTTTATACTACATACTTATTACTTTTAGATTTCATTTGTCATTTTCTCCTCACAGATCGTTTCCGTATCAATATTATCTGCTTACTCTTGAAACATAACATTACTCAAAATATTTAAACACAAATACGGAAGTGTTATAAAAGGACAAAACTCAAAAGATGATGCTTGAACAGGAATACAAAAGGTATACAAATAAATAATTTTCGTTATAATTAGCTAACAGTGATGGAAGCAACTTTTATACCCTCACCCCGCTTAGAATATTTGTTGCTATAGTACTTAATTTTTACTGAATCTTCGTTAGTTAAAACTAATAAACACATTGATACAGATAACTTTTGTGTATGCAAAATTTGCATAAGGGGCACACAACTATCTTTAGAAATTATTCAATTTGTAAAAAGAATACTTCGTAATTTCGGCCATTTTCATACTTAAAAACCCATAAATTTAATTTAGTTGTAGTGCACTGGTGTGGACAACTATTGCGTATGAGAAATTTGCACATGAGGCGCACAACCCTCTTTAGAAATTATTTAATTTGTAAAAAGAATACTTCGAAATTTCTTCCATTTTCAAACTTATAAACACAAATTTAATATAGTTGTCTAACACTGATGTAGGCAACTTTTGTATATGCAAAACTTTCATAAAGGGCCCACAACCCTCTTTAGAAATTATTCAATTTGTAAAAAGAATACTTCGGAATTTCTGCCATTTTCAAAATTATAAACACAAAAAATTAAATGAGAATATTTAATATAGTTGTCTGACACTGATGTAGACGACTATTGCGTATGCGGAATTTGCGTATCGCGTTAATTAGATTCATTGAATTTTATCAAAGTATTTTTCTTAAATCAGTTTTTACAACAACCAACAACAATTTAGGAAAAGAAACGAGAAAAATGATATTATGTTGAAATAACGTTAGGGTAGACTGGCATTAAGATACCTAAGGTATCTTAAAAGAACAACTAAAAAGCTAAGGCTAAGGGGATTCGTTCGGGGAGACCATCCCTAGGCCCACAAAGCTGAGAAGAGAATTGAACACGATAACGAAACGTTGAATCATGTAGAAGACGTAGTGTAAATGATAAATATCGAGAATGTGCAGTAAGCAAAGCGAAGAGGTAAGCAAGAGACATGCAAAATACATAAAAATAAAAACATGCAAAATATAAAAAAATTCAAATAAAACGAACTAAATAACATGCAAAATAAAATAATCTACATTACATGCAAAATAAAAGATGCGTTCAACTAACTGAGCTAAAAACACGCAAACTAAAAGATGAATTCAACTAAATGAGCTAAAAACATGCATAATAAAATATGAATTCAACTAAATGAATACATGCAAAATAAAATATGAATTCAAGTAAATGACTAACTACATGCAAAATAAAAACTTGATCGAAATAAAATAAAGAAAAATTCTAACTACAGTCTTTTTTGTCTTCTCCAACGGCGACCTGAAATAGATACGATGGTAATAGATTAATAACGAGTAATTAATATTAGTAATATCATGTATTTTCTCACCTTAATTAACTGTAGAATGTCACGTTCCAAAGTTTACAAGTGTGAAAAGCACACTAAATCCAACGATACTACTGCAGACAACTTGTTTCAGTGGTATCCAGGTGTTCTCACTCGAATCAGTCGAAAATTATCTGCATATTGCATCAAAGTGAAGATGTTAACAGGAAACAAATCCAGGAAAAAGGACACCAATGTACTTCAGTGCTCACTCATTGGTTGGCCAATCTACAGAAACAGCGAAGAAAACAAATTAACTATACTATTAAATAAATAAAATAAAATAAAAACACACTTAAAGGCAAGCAAAACAGTAAAATAAAAAAATAGAGACGTAGAATCACTAACTTTAATATTAACTAATTTCTATTGTAATTAGATACATACAAGTTTAACACTGCTGGAAAACTTTTAATTTTGCTTTTGACATTCCTGTAGGTTATAAATGTCTAAGAAGTTGAACTTTCTGGCATAATTTAATGAAAATTTCGCAACTACTATCTTTAATTAACGTTGTTACTTACCAATTCATCATCATAAATCCTTCTCTTTGTAACACCAACACACTGCCACTGTTTCCAGTCCAAAAAAGGCACATTCATGCTTCCTTCAGGTACTGCCACATTCTGGAGTGAAAGAGGATGGAAGTCTGAACCAACGCTCCATAACAGCCATACACCAGCATCCAGTTTTTATAACGTTCCTACACAATTAAAAATTTTATGGGAGTTTTCAAAAACAATTAATTTAACCATCAAGTAATGCTGAACCGTTTTCCTTGTGCATATCAAATATCTACATTATTGTAAGTATTCTTACCTTATTTGATTGAACAATCGTCAAAAGAGAAAATTATAGCATGAAAAATACCGTAGTAGACGATTCGAGTTTTTAATAAAGTTAGAATTAAATACAATAAAAACGAATTAACTGCACTATTCCGTCCCGTGATTATTTTGGGAATTTTCGAAGATAGATATACCAGGTCTAATCTAATAATTATTATACAGTTTTATTATTTTTACAAATCGAATAATTTGTAAAGAGGATTGTTCGCCCCAAACGCACATTTTGCGTTCACAATGTTTGTCTACACTGTCAGACAACCACTGAGCTAGCGTTTTTTAATTAGACTATGGTATTGGTACGGATGTTGACAATTACAAATTTATAAATTATTAATGCACACCAGTTTATCTGACAAGATAATCCACAAATAAGAAGAATACGAAATACGTAGCTTGAATAGTATTCGCAGTTGTGTTTTTGTGAAACATTTTATAAATAAAGATAGGAAATAAATAATATTGCTTTTTTGTTTCACACTTGAAACTACTACGAAATAAGAAATACATTACAAAATAAATAAACCTACCTGGCATTATGACGATATGTGATACGTTATTGGTTAATCAGGAAGTAAATATTCACTTTTATTCATTGCATAAATAAATTTAAACAACTTCGAAGTGTTTAACAAAAATATCTCAAAAACGTCGAATTTATTTACCAACTGGATAACCATACAGTACGTAATAACTGCCATATAGTGTCTAGATGATGGCTAAACAGTAATACAATTGTTTTTCTCGTTTTAACACAAATATTTCCAAAGGATGAATTGTCTGTATTAATGACGGTTATCACAATTTTATGGCATTATAGTAAGAATAAATAATAGTTTTAAATTTCGTAGCAATTGTGTTTCACATATACAAAAATTAATTCACGTAAAAGTGCCTACTCTCAAAAAATGTAATAAGAAATTTAATACTTTTTACTTGTTTAAAGGATTTTGATAACTTCACTTTGATTAGCACCATTTTTTTTTTAATTTTCATACGTAGAATTTAATCGTCCTTAACAAATTAAGTGAAAACTTTCTAAAGGTAGTTGTACACTCTAGACAAATGCTGTATACACATAGTTATCTTCATCAGTGTAAGGGCAATTACATTAAAAGGATTTAAATATATAATAAAATGTTTCCAGTATTTAACTAATGTTGTCTACATCAGTGTCAGACAACTAAATTAAAGTTTTGTATTTATAAGTTTTAAATTGGCAGAAATTTCGAGATATCCTTTTTACAAATTGAATAATTTCTAAAGAGGGTTGCTCGCCCCTTATGCAAGTTTTGAATACATGAAAGTTGTCTACATGAGTGTGAGACACTTATATTAATAATATGTAGTTATAAATTTGGACTAGCGAAGATTTAGTAAAAATTATGTACTAGCAACATAGTTTCTTAGTGGGGTGAGAGTATAACAATAGTTGCTTGCATCACTGTTAGCTAATGATAACGAATATTTGTATTTATTTGTATACCTTTTGTATTCCTGTTCAAGCATTATCTTTTGGGTTTTGACCTTTTACAACACTTCCGTATGTGTCCTTAAAAATTTTTGGTATTGTTATGATTCAAGAGTAAGGGGAGAATGTATTCTTGAGTGTATCTGGGAAAAGAAAATAACAAATGAAAGCTACAAGTAATAATAACGTAGAATGAAAAAATAAACGGAGAAATATTAATGTTGTTAATAAAATTATAATATTGAATTTTTTTGTACAAACAATTTCTTTGTACTGAACTGATTGCTAATAAATTTATAAATTATAAAATTGAAGTTTTCAATCTTTTCCTGGATTCTGTTATGTGGCGAGGTGAATTCTACACTATTTACTTATTTAATTTGTGGGAATCGTAAAGATAATTTAATAACGGATTAAGAAATACATACCGATTGCGATGTAAATTTAATATGTACTATTATATTTTTCAAAAATTTCTCATAAAGTGTAGATAAAATATTACAACAAACGAAGAGAAATACTGCATGGATGCCGGCAGAAAAAAATACGTCATTTGATAAGTTCAACCTATCATTTTTCTCGTTGTATGTATAAATCGTCGTTGGTTGTTACAAAAAGTGATTTAAGAAAAATACTTTGATAAAATTTTTACAAAATTGCATAAGACCACTAAATCAACTGGTAACGAGATTATCTGAAAACATTCAATTGTTCACAGTTTACCTTTTTATGAGAAAGTTTTCGATAAAAAAGTATATTACTAATTACTTATTTAAGACTACTTTGCCTACACAATAGATGTTTACATCAGTGTCAGACAACTATATTAAATTATTGTGTTTATTTATAAGTTTAAAAATAGCAGAAATTCCGAAATATTATTTCTAGAAATTGAATGATTTCTAGAGGATTGTGCACCCCGTATAAAAATATAAAAGGCAATAAAACTTAAGCACAAGTCGAACAGTGGCATGCACAAGATAAGTTGTAAATATTCAAATGCTATTTGAATAAAAACATAAAAATATAGATAGCTACAAAAATAAATTTTAAAGGAATATGTGTGGTTTTCATACCTTAAAAATGATTAAAAACATAATAATAAAAAGCTGTCAAACAGAATTATTATGTTAAATTAACTCACCTGGGCAATAACGAACGAAAATCTCTTAAATAACACCTTCCTTCAACAATATATCTAAATGAAAAGTCTTATTTTATTACACAAAACACGAAAACACTAAATAAAAGAATTCCTTATGGCGCCCCTCCCTGTGATGTCAGACTTAAAATATTTATTAGCCCCACCCTGTGTTGTTATTTCATCTGTTATATATATTAATGTAAATTTGTTAAGTAGTGCCTAATTAAACACCAAAACGTTTTTTTTTTATAATTTAGTTTTAAGTTTACATTTTTAAGAGTGAAAAAATCGAGACCAAACCACCATCTAAATATATTTACTTCTTATACTTACACCATCTTTTAGTTAGAATTTCAGAGTATTATTAAATTCAAAATTCTGGTAAACTATTAAAGAATTTGCAGGTAGTTTGGACAGTATCGTCAAGTTTGACATGACGTGGAGTTTGTCTTGGCGGGAAATTATAACAAAAAAATTAAATTTAGATAAGTTCCAATCTTCGAAATAAATATATATTGTATTTCGCGTTTTTTAAATAATGCATTACATTTCTCTTTATCAAACGATTTGTAGTTTTTACATGCTTTAAATATAAAGGGTATGAACTTTTATGACTCATTTCAGAACGGACCGAATAGGATGTCATTCGTGTAACAAATCACAAATGACAAATCAACCCAACCTAGCAATGGCGGCGGATGGAGAAGATATAATAACGGATCAAGAAAAAGTGCGAATAGTTTCAGATTTTATTCTCCATTCACCTCCTGGTGAATTTAACGAAGTATTCAATGATGTGAGAAAATTATTAAGTAACGACGATCTTCTCAAAGAAGGCGCGAGTGGAGCGTTCGCTCAATACAATAAAGATCAACTAACTCCTGTTCGACTTGAAAATGATTCTTTAATTTTGATAACAGAATATAACGATTTGGGCAACAGCCGATTTTACGACCCTCGAACCAAACAATCATTCAAATACGACCACTTACGAAAAGATGCATCTGATTATCAACCGTATTCTGTTGATACAACAGCAGAAATTTGGAGGTCAGCTTTAGATACAGAATTCGTACAGTATACAAAAAATCACTTTAAAGATGGTGTAAGTAGTGTGTTTGGTAGAAGTCTGCCAGGTGGAATTATACAGTTAACAGCGTGTGTTGAAGATCATCAATTTCAACCTAAGAATTATTGGAATGGTAGATGGAGATCAGTATGGTTTTTAACATTGAATGGAAGTTCAACAGCTGAGTTAAAAGGCATTTTAAAGGTCCAAGTACATTATTATGAAGAAGGTAATGTTCAATTAGTTAGTTCCAAAGAAATTAAAGAGACTGTGGTGGTATCAAATGAGATACAAACTGCTAAAGAAGTAGTACAACTGATTGAGGATGCAGAGAATCTGTATCAAACAGCAATATCAGAAAATTATCAGACCATGTCAGATACAACATTCAAGGCACTGCGTAGACAACTACCAGTCATAAGAACCAAAATGGATTGGAACAAAATGGTAACTTATAGCATTGGAAAGGAGCTTAAAACACAATGATGTGAGGACTGTTACATAGAAGAGGCTCATTTTCAAAGTAATGTAACAAGACATTTAATAATTACCTTTCCATTATGCTTAAAAAATATTTTTAGTGTAAATATCTACAGCATAATTTTTTATTAGTTGATTGAATAGTTGTGGAAAGGGTAGCCAATTCTTCTTTATACATATAAAACAAATTATAATTGTAAAGAATAAATTATCATTGATGAAAATTATAGCTTGCTTGCTATAAAGTTAATGTTTTACTGTATTGTAATTTTATAGTATTCTATTAATTTTATCCTCATATTTTTATAGTATTATTCAATGAAGAAGTTGATTATATGTAAATATAGAAGAAGAATGCAGTTATAACTTTAAAATGTAACCATTCAACAATTAATTTTTGTTATTCATTGAAAACACCTGTCATTTCTTACATGTTGTATTAAAAATATGTGCAATAAAAATGCACAAAATGACGCTGAATTTGTTACTACAATTAGCTGTACCAATATTATTAGAATATCAATGTCCTATTTCATAAATATTCTTTTTGTAATTTTACTAAGATATTAGTAATGGGATATTGTTATTTTGTTGTTCTACGTTTGCAATGGTTTCACTGACGTTATTTTATCATGTTTACAGTTGTAAAACATTTTTTTTAATAAAAATATGAAACGGGAAGGGTAATTTCTGGTATACTTGTTTTATTGATAATGGATATCTATGCTTTTGTTTTGTTTTTACTTTTCAAAACGTTAAAAGTTATTAATGCATTATATCTTTGTTTATTATATTCTCGAGTTACTATTGTCTATCAAAAAGAAAATCAGAATAAGGACAATGGTTAAAAAGAAAATAGTAGCCATTAACTTATTAATAATTTTAGAGCATATACACCTAGGAGTAGCGTAGCGAATGCGGAAAAAGTTGGCTCTAACTTGCAGGTTAAAAAGGTATAATTCCCGACTCAATAACGTGAGATAACAAACAAAAGAAAAATAAACAGAGCAGGCCATCGGCCATGAAGGTTAGTGTAAAGGAGAACGATCGCTATTTAAAAAACGTCGTAGAGATTTGGAGAAAAATTGTGAGGCTCTGTGATTACTCTAAATTGTCACAATAACAAGACGTTTTTTTTACCAGCGTTACTTTTAATTTCTACAAATTTACGGAATAAGCGAACTAAAATGTCACCCATGACGTTCGTACGCTTTGTTTAAAACCTCTCTAATCTGTGTGTCTAACCAACATTCAGGAGCAGTAATATTTGTTACGTAGATATATAAAAGCGAAGTGCATGTTATTAACAACTAATCGTATTCAAAGTACAAGTAGGATAGCAGTCCACTAGCTTTCCTCCTTTTTACGTAAAGTTTTTAACTGCCCACTATTATATGCTTCGTAAATCTGAGTAACATTTGTTTTGTAAGTTTTACTATTGGTAGTAACTATTTTACAATTCTAACTTCAGTACAAATAACTGTGAGGATAATTATAACCTCTATTTGTACAAGTTTTAAACGTAAAATTACACTGGGTATTTTAATATGAATCTGGTTATTTATACATTCAAGTCAATATAATTATGACAACTTATAAATTAAATACGAAATCTGATTGGATATAACGATAAAATTATGAGTGTCCTTTTGTATCATTATCCACTTTCAAAATCATCAAGGGGTGCCCTACTGGCTGCCCGAGCTGTTGGTGTTAATATTACAATTGAAGAAGTGAATCTACTTGCTAAAGAACAGTTAAAGCCTGAATTTATTAAGGTAATGTACTTTCACATGCAATTTATTCTTTTAGGGTATGTAGTGTTTTGTAGATCAATCCTCAACATACTGTTCCAACATTGGTGGACGGGGATTTTGTATTATGGGAAAGCCAAGCCATAGCAACATATCTTGCACAAGCTTATGGCAAGGATGACAATCTATATCCAAAAGATTCACAAAAAAGGGCAGTAGTCGATCAAATGCTTTACTTTGATTGTGCTACTTTAACTCCTCGTATTAATCAAATCACTGTAATATACAAAACCATTTATTTTCAACAGTATCACGTCTTTTTACTTTTAGCATCCCATATTGTTTTCAGGGCAAGATGAAGTTTATGATGAACATAAGCTAGCACTAGATGAAGCTTTAGGATTTCTGGATATTTTCTTGGATCAAAATAATTTTGTTACTGGAAAAAATCTTACTCTTGCCGATTGTTTTCTTATTGCCTCAATTTCTACTATTGCAGTAAGCATTGTGAACTTGTAACATTTATTTAAAAATGTCCATTCTCAACTCTTTTCTTTACTTATGATTAGGCCATAGGCTGGGATATAACACCATATGAAAATATTAATTCTTGGTTTGCAAGATGCAACTTAGAGATTCCAGGATATCATGAAATAAATCAGAAGGGAGCAGAGAAGTATGGGAAACTGATAAAGAATAAATTAGCTTCAGGCAAATTATGAAAATTTTATATATATTATTTTCAGCTTAATTCTAATATTCTTTTTCAATTTTTGTGAAAATAATAAACACTATTTTTATATTCGCATGCTCCTTTTAATTTTTCGTTTTTGTATTTTGAAGAAAATACCAAACATAACTATTATCCATATAATATAAAAAAGCATCCTGAAATGTAGTACAGGTGCAGTCTGAAGTTCTTCATTTTGTAAAAAAATGTTTTGTACTTTCACCTAATACCAAAAAACTATACAATACAGTCACGCGATGTCTACATGTTATTTAAAAAAGGAATAAAAAATAAGAACTTCAAAGGACCACCGATTATTCACTGAACTTGATAAAAAAAACATATTTGAGTTTATTTCAATTAGGAGGAAACCGCGCTTAAATGTGGTGGTGGGGGGGCGCAGGTGACGATACAGCGGATGCTTGCGGCGATGGCGGTGTTGGTGTGGTACTTGGACCTGTCTCCGTAGGCGGACCACCATGCGAATTAGCGCTATTTTGCTGTTGCCATTGGCCTTGTTCCGCTTGGAGACGTTGATGAGCTTGTTGTCGCGCTCTAAATTCCGCTGCTTTTAATTGCTCGAGATGAAACTGTTGTCGTTCAGTAATAAGCTGCTGTCGCTGATACTCGAGACCCTCTCGTTCTCTTTCCATCGTTGTTTCAAGCTCCTCAAAATGACGCAATTTGATTTCAAGTTTTTTCATTTGCGTTTCGACTAGGAGTGCAACCAGCGACTTTATCTTTCTTTCTTCTACAGCCGCTAGATGTTTAGCTTTAACAGCTGCGGCGGCTAAAGCAGCTGCAGCTGCACTCTGCATCTCAGCATCTTTTATGACACGTTCTGTTTTAGCGTCGCTCGTATCTGTTTTTTCACTTTTCTCGCTGTTTTCGTCTATTTCCATTTTAATTTCTTTTTCGAGCTTTTCATTATTTGTGTCAAGACCGTTTTTATTTTGTTCCCCTCCAGAACCCACTGTAACGTTAGAATTACGTCTTTACTTGTAAAATCTAACTAACATCTTTACCATACACAATTAGCATAACTTGTGACATGGTTCTTTTATTATTGATATGTAAAGTATTTAGAGTTTTCCAAATCTTATGTTCACTTGTTGATGTACAATTTTGTACATATATTATCTTGATTTATAGTAAATGGGCAATGAAAATTTCTTTATTTTAAAAGGTCTTTAGATTATCGACTTAAATGAATTTGTATTTTTTTAAACGTTTTTACGAATCAATAGTTGCATTTATTAAGATGCCTTATAAAAATTCAATTTAACTTGGAAACTGACAATTTGAAAAAAAAAACTTTCCTAAGGAACTTAAGCCTATATGTAAAAAGCCGGTCAGCTTGTATGTTTTAGACTTACCCTCATTTGATTTTTCTTCTTCCTTAATCTCAGGAGCACCGGGAGTTGTGGGAGCTTCTTTTTTTATCTTTTCCTCTTCTTCCTTGTCAGGCACGGTTCCTGCTATGCCCGTCAACGCTAGTCCCGCATTAGCATCAAACTTGCCTTCACTGTTTGCTGCCGCAGCTGCCTCCACATTTTTCAAATGAGCATCCATGAGAGCACTTGGAACTTCGTCTTTGATACTTGCAAATTCCTGCATAGCGGCCTTCGCAGCAGCTGCTGCCACCCTAGGATCAACTATAGATGCAAGAAAAGCAACCGTGGACATGATAGGATTTCCTGCTTTGCTGAACGGGATTGGTTGGTAAGCTAATGGTCCAAGAACACCTCCTGCTTCAGGATCTTCCAGATAAGGGTCTTCGATTGGTAAACGAAGAAAATGGAGGATGCATTCGTCTTGGGTGCGTGATCCGACGTGCTCGCATACCTTGTTCCAGTCGTCTTTGTACATTTCAAGGCCCTCGAGAAGGAGCAGCGTCTCTTGTTCAGTCCAGTCACGTGTTAAGGAAGCGGCTGTTTTGTTACGTAAAACGGCCGGTTTTTTCGCATATTGATCAAGTTTGAGACCGAAATTATTTGATGTATCAAGCAGCACATCCGGCTATAATAAAAAAACACGGTTATTTTTTAAATATGTAATTGTAAAACAAAATGTTTTAAAACAAAAAATGGAGCTTTAAATATATATTATTTGTAACCAGTACCAATTGTGTCACTATATTGTACCTAAGTAAAAAACAGGTAGTGCATCGACCATGAATCGAAACCGGGCCGCTCGCGTGGTAGACGAGTAGAGGTTTTACTCAAAACAGCCCAGTACTTTTAGCCATGTGAACAGTGCCACGATGAACTTTTTCAATGTTTTGCTTTTTCTAAATATAGACACACATGTACCTTTCATTTGCTACCACTCACAACCACATATACTCATTAGAAAAACCTCAAACTTTTTTGCACAAAATTATCAGGAAAATACATATATTCTTATCCCGCATTCTTTTTTAATGAATGGTAGAATGCTAATTTATTTTGATATATATGATACATGTACCTATGACCTACTCAAACAACTTCTAAATTTCTAAATTTTATGCATTAGAAGAAAAAAGTAGAAATCACAAACCTTTTTGTTATTTTCCTGCGTTACTTTTTCCAGATCGAGTAATGTCTTAGCCGCACTAGGTTGCGCGGTTTTTGGTGGATTAACGGGCTGTAAGCCAGATGGTGTGTCTGACAAGATGTGGAAATGAGAAGTGGATGGTGGCCCCATAGCTGTCGGTCGCGAATCAGTGTCCACCTGATAGTTAATAAGACCCCACTGTTCAAGAAACGCGTGCACTCTCATAATCGCACACACGTCTCCAGCAAGGTTTCTTCTACATGCCGTACTTGTAATATACTCGGTCGGATTTAATCGATAGGTATCTATCATAAAATTCCGATAAGATAAATATACCTCTGGCGTTTTCGACTTGTTTCGGCCGTTGAAGAACTCAGGTAAAGCTCTCTTTTCGATTTCGTGAACGCTGTTATAATCAAACCAAGCAGAGTATGAAGGAATAATGATGTGGTGCGTTTGCTCAGTAACATTGTCTTCCTGACCATCATCCTGGATAGTACCTGCCTCGCTTGCCTTACCCATTTGAGAGTCATCTCCACGATCTTCCGTTTCGTCCAGATCTGTTATCGATCCCCCTTTAAGTGGTTGAAGCTCGTGATCCTTTTTACCAGACTGACTGCTTGCTGATGGACTCACTTCCGCTACCGAGGGTTCTCCAGGGGGGTCTTCCATTTCTTTCGTCAGATCTTCGGGCTCTAATTCGTCGGGACGCGTCTTTTTTCCAACTGCAGGACTGCGACCGCTTTTTCGTTTATTACCCTTAATTGGCGGCGAAGGAGAACGTTTTCGTTTTTGCTTTTTCCTAAAACAACGTTCAGAGCTATTGTCGTAACTGAAAATATAAAGATTTTTCTTCAAAATATACTATATATCAAATACAATCAATACATGCTATAAATACTAATTTAAAAAGCTTAAGGGCATATAATATGATTGCCACAAAACAAATGGTTACCTATTTCTATCATCTCCTGAAGGATTCATCAAATCCTCAACTGATAGACGCATTTTATGTACTTTTTTTCTTCCATTTTCATCTACCTCATAGTCTTCTTCAGACATCCATTCATTATACTGGTCTGAGTCTGTTAGCCATGTGCTTGAAACTCTCCACGTACCAGTATGAGGAACAGGGCTATCTGCAGGAAGTCCCTCAAGGGTACCTTCCATACTAACCCATGTATCATAAGATTCAGGGAAGTAGTACCAATGCATCATTACCATTTTATCCCTCCTAATTCCTGAAAATTAAAAACCAAATAAGCTATTAAACTTAATATATTTTTTCACCAGTAAATCTTACCAGGCCTGGCATATTCTTCTTCTAGTGGATCACAGTGGGGATAGAGAATGTGTGTAGCATTGTCTTCATTTTCCATAACTTGACCACTTCTTTTTTTTATAATTTCTTTCAATTTTGATGCAACACTTTTATCAACATCTGATCTTATAAAAATTAATGGATATGAATGATATTTGTTTTGAATCAAGGATTTCTCCATTACTTGGAACATTTCTACTAATTTATCATTTTTAGCAGTCTTTCCTGACTGAAAATCAAACTTTCTCCATCCTTGTTCATGTTTAAATTTATAAGCAGCTGCTAATAAATGACAAACAGCACCTCCTGACTTAAAATCCATAAAATATTTAACAGGTATTCTAGTCATTGTGGTCTTTTGAACATTTTTACCCAAATAATCCTCTTGAAATTGCAAAATCTGAATTATAAGTGACGACAAACTTTTGTTTGTTGGGGGATCAGATTTGATATATTTATTTGCATTCTTTTGTAACCACTGGCGAACCACTTCTAACGAATTCAAAGTCTCCGTGGATTCAAAATATTTCACGTTAGGACTCCCATCCTTTTTAGGTCCAAATGCCATCATTTTTGGCGATTTTTCGATTTTTAATTCTATTCGCTATACTTATAATTACTGGGGGTATTTATTCAGTATTTGTCCAGTTCTCTTAAGACATGTTCCTGAACTGAACAAATTTTACGGTCTCCTTAAAGTAAATTTTGTCGTTTAACGGGCACAGCAAGTCCATAAAAATGTACTAACAGATCAAATTATAATAAAACGGTGCTGTAAACCGGGAATTCGTATCGAAACAACACCGACGCCATTTGTAATGTTATAGTTTAGTTGCGTTCAGCTATCACAAACCTATTTCGCATTATACTTTTATATTTTTGATAGTTTTTTAATAAACCTCCAACAACTGATATATCAAAAGTATATGTAAAATCTGTGTGTAATGTACCATTTTTAATTAATAATAATTCTTTAAAAAATAATATAATAATAATAATAATAGATTTTAAAAACTCCGGTTAAAAAAAAACTATGGAAATATTGGAAATGGCTAAATAGGTGTTAAAAACGCCAAAAATCAACCTAAATTTATAAAATCAATAAAAAAAATGTCAGATCACAGATGTCACAACATATTAAAGGACATATTATGAAAAATAGGTTTTCAACAGTTTTTTTTGCAATTAATTTAATTAAAATAATTGAACTAACTTGGAATATCTAAAGAAATTTTTTATAGCCAGTAGGATAAAAAAACATGTCTAAAGGGTAAGGTTTTTCTTTTTGAACTTTTGCTGTTTTCTAGTCTGTCCTAACAATTTACTTGAATTTTAGAATTAAAATAATTTCTGGAGCAATTGTTTGTGAGGAGTGTAAGTTACGTGGAGACGTAACTATAGGAGCTGGTACAATAATTCAACCAAGTGTTTCGATTATTGCAGAAGCAGGGCCAATAATTATTGGAGAAAACTGCCTCATTGAAGAGCAGACCAAAATAATTAACAAGTAATAATGGTAAAAAGTAAAAGCAATCGAAATATCCAGTTAAAATAAGTTAATTTTAGAGCTCAAGTGGATCAAATTGACAATGAAAATGTTCAAATAATGACTATAGGATCAAACAATATTTTTGAAGTTGATTGTACTATAGAAACACTAAACATTGGAGATAACAATATTTTTGAAGCTAAATGTTTTGTGGGTAATAAAGTGACTATTAAAAATGGATGTATTATTGGAGCTGGATGTCGTTTGACTGAAAAGCAAACAGTAAATGATAACACAATAATATATGGGGAAAACTGCAACATGAGAGAAGGATTGGACAGGCCTCTGGTAAGTATAATATAATATTTAAACTGTTGGATAATAAATTGTATATTTTAGCCACAAACACTCCAGATGGATACTTTGATAAGAATGTTACCAAATTATCACCATTTAAAGAAACCTAATTTAGTGAATAACAAGAAAAATTAATTATTTTCAATGAAACTAGCTTTAATTTGATATTTTTTAGTATAAAAAGAAGTATGTACTCTACTACACAAAAAGTAGTGAATATAAGGCTTTTAAAATATCAGTTTTTTATACTTATGTTATCAATATTTACTTTGTTGTAATTAATTTGTTTAATAAAAGATTTTCTAAAATACTAAAGAATTTCAGTCAAAAATAAGACACTGGATTTAAATTGGATATGCATGGTGGACCAATTTTGATATCTTATAAAAGAATGGAGTTGGTGCCTATTTTAAACATAAAATTGATAAAATGCCTTTTTATTGTTTCCCATTATGATTAAATCATGCAATTCACTACAATGCACAGTCAAACATAATTAATATTTATATTTTTGAAATTGTATACTTTAAATAGTATATTAAAAAAATATTTTGCAGTTGCACTACATTAATGTTCTATTTTCTTATTATCATAATTTTTTATGGTAAAACAAGAGACTTACGGTTGAAATATTAAAATACTTCTTACTATGTTTAGTTTATAAATAACAATTATTTCATTATATTTATGCCCTATTATAGTGTTGAATTCAAAATCAAGAGAACATTTACATTGGTTTGTCCTGTACGTGCTATACATCAACACCTGATCTGTGATCAACACTTGTCAAATACTACACGATTGAGGTTATATTACCATCAGAGTATGAAATGCATACCCATAAAACAATTTTTGTAAACAAAGTTCAATGATAAAACTACTTAAATAGTTAGTGAAATAAGACTTCTGATCTAGAAACATAGATCCTTTAATTTTTCTATACATGTATATAAAATAGAGTAGTTAACGTACATATCTATTATATTTCATATGTCCTGTGCATATGTTGATCAGCTAATAAATTAGTACACATAGAACAAGCACTAAGCTATTGTCCAAGCCGTTTGTTCTACGTAAAAAATAATTTATATGGAAATTTTTCTCGATTTTTAACATTGCGTTTAAAACGCCAATACAGAAAAAGAAAATTAATGATTTAATTATTTAGAGAAGCTTTATTTACGCCTAAAATGACTGGACTAAAAATATTAACGAGATATTTGTGAGCAAACGTTCAATTGTTTATTAAAAATGACAACATTAAAATGAGCGAACGTTTTGAATGAGACGATTTACAACGTTTGCACGAAATCTTTTCGTCAAAAAGTCAGTAGAAGCCACAGAGATGTCTCCGCAGAGGTATTTTATCAACCCTTTATTAGAAACAGCACAAGTCAAAGAAAAAGTAGTCATACCTGAGCATAAGCTTAAGGAAACTGTTCAAAACATCATTGATAACATTTCCAGTAATTTTAAACCAACCGAAAGAAATGCAGAAGATGGCATTTATCTTGGAACTGCAGGCGTTTCTTATATGTTTTATCACATAAGTAAAATACCCACCTTTACTGACCAAAAAGATACACTTTTAATATTCGGCTTAGAATATCTGAAACCCGCTTTAAAAGTAGCTTTAAAATGTGTATCTCATACTAAAGATGTACCTGCTTTTATACTGGGCAACAGTGGCATATATGCGGTTGCTTCAGTGTTATTTAATGCATTTGGCAATGAGAAAGAAAGTCTGCATTATAAAGAACTATTTAATAAAGCAGGAATTATTGTGAAAGAAAAAAAGTTTTTAGAATGTGGTTCAGACGAATTATTTGTGGGTCGCGCTGGTTACATATGCGGGGCACTCTGGCTCTCAAAAGCCCTAAATACTCCAGTACCACAAAAAGATTTGCACGAAATTTGCCACGTTATGGTCGCTTCTGGGCGCGAATATTCTCAAAGGCACAGATCTCCTTCACCCATAATGTATGCCTATTACAATGTGGAATATTTGGGTGCTGCTCATGGTCTGTGCAGTATTTTGCAAATGCTTATGTCTGTGCCAGGTTTTCTAGATGCAAACCCTTCTGATGCTCTTGCTATAAAACAATCTGTAGATTTTTTACTGACCCTACAAGATTCTGAAGGCAATTTTCCTGCTGCTATGGATGAAGCACATTTGTCCCGAAATGATTTAGTACACTGGTGTCACGGAGCCCCAGGAATAATTTATCTGATGGCAAAAGCCTATCTCACATGGAGGGATAATAAATACTTAAAATCTTGTATTAAAATGGCAGATGTTGTTTGGAAGAAAGGTTTATTGAAGAAAGGTTCGGGTATATGTCATGGAGTAGCAGGAAACGGTTACGTATTTTTGTTAATGTACCGTTTGACTAACGAACAGGAATATCTTCATAGAGCTCTGAGTTTTGTAAACTTTTTAGAAAATGATAGATTTAGAAGAGAAGCAAGAACCCCTGATCATCCCTATAGTCTTTATGAAGGCATCGCTGGAACGGCCTGTTTTATAGCTGACTGCACCAACCCCATAGCTGCTGCATTTCCTTTTTCCGATGTTTTCTAATTTTACAAATATGTATTCTATATTCTGTAAATCTTTTACAAATTGTTTTACTTCAATTATAATTAAAGCAAGTACAATAAACAATTTTTGGTTCATTCTGAATAAGAACGAGAAAATTGTTGAAATTATCGTGTCTTACAAGAAGGAAAAATTGGAAATAAATTGATGTTTAGTATCAATAAATGATTAGTCATTGAATGAGTTTGCTTTATACATACTTAAACCAGTTTGATAAAAAAATCAAATGTCTACCTTTGCTTTAGCTAACGAATATCAAACAGTTTGAAAAATGATACCTTTGAAACTACGATTTCGAGTGTTTATAATCGCCTTAATAGTAAAAAATTTAACTTGCGAATTTGATGAACAAATTATATTAAACTTCATGAAAAGAAAAGAAATATCGCAAGTCGCATTTTTTACTTGTAATACAGAAATGAGTAACTTAACTATTTAAAGAATATTTTGAACAACATAATAATCTCCTTATTTTTTAGATAACGTTAATTTTATCGCAAAACTTGTTCAAGAAAATTCAGTAATTTTGCAAACAGCAATTTTGAACTTAGAAAGTTTTAATAATGTAACAGTAAATTCCATGTTATTCTTTAAAGAACGACAAATGGCTATGATATTTGAAAGTGACTGCAAAAATGTTAAAGATATCTTACAAGACGTAAGGCTTAAAAAAAAAGACGCCATGAGAATTATTTTTTCCTTTTCAGTTTGGTAAGAAGAGATTCTTTTATGAAACATTCCGTTGGTTAATATTTACCAAACAGCTTAGTTCCATAATACCGATATTGAAAACTGTAAACCTTAATATAAACACAGACTTAGAAATTGTAGTGAAAAACGTATCATTAACTACTTGGGCAGTTTTTGAATGTTATAATCCAGCGTTTCATCAGAATGGAACTTTACGGCTTCAAAAAATTGGCCATTGGCATTACAACATTTCTAATAAAATAAGGATACAGTACAAATACGGAAAATTTCATAGAAGACGAAATCTTTCGGAAGTAAAATTTAAAACAGCGCTAGTGGTATGCATAAGTATTTTTTAGGGTTCCGTACCAAAAATGGTAAAAAGGAACACATATGATGGGACTTCCTCATAGATAATTATTTCAGCAATTATTAAAGCTATCGATTTAAATCAAATTCTCACTTCTTCGGTTTTTGATTGGCTTCTAAATTTATTATAAGTTACAGATCACATTAAACGGTACCGTTGATATTCCCAAATATGCACTTGACGAAACTAGTCGGCAAAACAATACCCACAGTAGGTATCACAGTGTCGTAATGAGAATCTGCAGGGATTATTATAATTTTTCGTATGTTTGAAATATCACTCGCTTCGAATAATTTACCCTAATTTTCCTACTTTTAGAATGGAATTGATGGGTACAAACTCATGGGGTTATGAAAAATCTGATGGCACATTTGATGGATTAGTGGAAATATTGCGTACAAATAAAGCGGATTTTGGTTCCGCTCCTTTGTTTATTTTTAGAGCTAGAGTACGCGTTCTTAGCTTAGGTTTCGGGACATGGACATTTGAGTATATAAAAATATATTATAGTAGTTTATAAAATTAAATATTTCTTCTTCAGTACCAAATTTATATTTCGCCATCCAAAAAACACAGCTTCTTCAAAAGAAATATACCTGAGACCGTTCGCAAGCAGCGTCTGGTTTAGTTTAATATTTTTACTTGTTCTTTTCGTTTTCATTTTTCGATATGCTTTACCAAATGGAACTAGTGCACATATATTTAAAATTGACCATACTTTGAGTTGCATAATTCTAAGTACAATTGGAATTTTATGTCAACAAGGTGAATAAATAATTATAAAAAATTAATATGAAATTATGCATCTAAAGCATTCTGTTTTCTGTTATTTTTTAGGTTCTTTCTACTCATCGCGTCTCTGTAGTATCCGAATAAGTATATTTGTAGCGCTGCTCTTTTCATTTCTAATTTACCAGTTTTATTCGGGTATTATTGTATCTTATTTGTTAATGGACCCTCCGAGGACCATAACGAAAGTGATAGATTTAATAAAAAGTCCTTTTGCGGCTGGATGCGAAGACACACTTTTTGAAAGAAATCTTTTAAAGGTAAATAAATTAAACTGCCAAATTCAATTTTACTTTTCTATAAACGACTTCAGCTATCTACAGATCCACTAGTACGCGAATTGAGAGATAAGAAAGTAAGGGACAATTTTTATACTGCACAAATAGGATTTCAAAAAGTTCGAAAAGAAAAATTCGCTTTCCATACCATGAGCAGCGCTGCTAACAGGATTATTAGAGCAACATTTAGTCCTAAGGAAATTTGTGACTTACAGGAAATACGAATGTACACTGTCCAACCGCTATATACGGTCTATCCGAAGAGATCACCTTTTAGAAAACTATTTAACTACTGGTAAAAACGTACCAGTAAAGGTATAGTAAATTTATTTCATCGCATTCTTTTTTAGTCTAGTGCATCAGGCCGAGGTGGGAATCTTAGACAAACTGAAGAGATTTTGGAATTCTCCGAAACCCCAATGCGTTAAATTATTAAGTGATACAGAAGTCGAGGTAGGAATTGAAGAATTTTATTGGGTTTTGATGGTTTTGTTAGTAGGGATCACAAGTAGTATTGTTATATTTTGTATTGAATTTTCTATCACCAGGAAGAGATTACTAGAAGCGTTTTTTAAAAACGAAGAAGGAAAGTTGAAACTCAAGAGAAAAAATAAAAAACAACGCAAAGTAAAACGTAAAAATATCAATTGGAATTTACCATAGATTTACAAAACATCCATCATGCAATTTTAATATAGAAATATATTAAATTTATTGAAATACTTATTCCCTTTAATTTAATAGACATTAAAGTGTGAACTCAATATATCATGTAATGAAATAACACAAAAAATACTATAAAAACCTAAAAAGCACTTAAATTTTTTGTTCTGAAATAATTAAAATAAATGTGAAAGTTGCACTGGTTTACAAGTAAAAAAGAGTATATTAAATTAGCGGAAAAAGAAACTCAACCTAAAAAAAATTAAATGGAAGAATTATAGCTAAGAATTTTGAAAATTATAAGGAATGGTATGATTTTTTTTTGAAACTAAATTTAGAACATTTAATTGGAACGTGGGGGTGTTTAATGTTCCGTATATTGCAGAAATAAAATTTATTTAAAAAAAATTGACTCACTCATTACTGCAAATACTGTTTGCACATGGCTCTCAAGAAGACACTTTTTCTCAGGTTACTTGCCTCCCTTTTGATCTCTTCGTTATTGTTCGCGTTTAATTCAAGCAGACCCATCACCTGTATGGCTCTCTTTCGGCGCTGGAATTCGCCCCTCTTGTGATGAACGTGCACTAGCAGTTCCAGCATACTCATATCCCAAAAACAAAGATAATATGCATCCGCAGCATCGTAACATATCTTCTGTTCGGCCAAATTTCGAAAAGCAAACATATAGTCTGGTTCGTCTAGGAACTGACAAAGGACTGATGCCTGCGTATGACAGTTTAAGGTACTGCACGTCTTTATCATCCGTTTGATAACAAGGTCATCATTTCGAATTGGAATGTTGAAATGATCACTGGCAATTACCAGCGACTTGAGGTAATAACTCAAAGCGGCCTCATGATGACTATTCACTAAAGAAAAAATATTCTTTTTTGGAAAGCAAACGACTTAATTTATACATTCAATCTTTTTCAAATTAAATCATTGCAGAGTTAACGAGAATGTTCTTAAGTTCTCAATTCATTTGAATGTTTTAGAATATTTTGTTGTGGTTGAAAACAGCTCATTTTCAGTCATCCATAAAAACTATTTCAACTTACCATAGTTGATGTCACCCTTTAATCTCAACCATGGCACATTCATAGGATAATAGTACAATGCTTGTGTTAAAACTTGAGATAAAACTTCGCAAACATTCCTCGTACTATATGAATTCGCACTATAAAACGACGCATTTCGAATTAGTATTGGAGTAATTTAATATTAGTTTTTTTTTTTACTTGCTAACAACTGCTGGCCACAATGGCAAATAATCGGTGTGTAATTCTAAACTGGTTTCATCCCTCAGAATGTTGTATAATCGTGCCAGTAACGAAATAATGATTGTAAAAATGGTTGAGTCCCTGATATGTGGTAAAAAAGACATCAATGTCGCTCTACTATTACCCTGAGGTGAATCTCGGTGTATTACTGTAGTGTTTCCTGAACTAGACCGTTTAGTTTGCAATGGAACAGAACTGAATGCTGGAAGAACTAAAGACAAAACACTGAAATATTCTATTTGTCTTGAAATTATCTTGCAATAAAGCAATAAATAACTACCGATTTCCCACAGGTCCTTAGCTACTTTTTTGAAGCCTTTGTACTTTTCTAGGTCTTGACAAGCGGTCATTATGGCAGAGGCGATTTCTGAATAACTCCATCGTTTTTCGAACGAGGATAAAAAGTCCCATTTGGTCAAATTTAATAGACAGATGGCACAATATTCAATTATTTCTGTCCTTGGAAGAATCGATTCGCTGGTTTGTAAACAAGTCTCACAGGACTCAGCAAGATCATTTTTATCTAATAAATATTTGTAGTTAAAAATATTTTCCAAAAACAAAAAACTAAATCAATACCGAACCAGCCAGTCCTTACTCTTATTAGTAAATTCATAATTTTAACGAAAACTATAAAAAATGTACTATTTACCAATGTCAGGTGCAGGCCACTGATCCATCAACTGGTTTATTTTAACTAAAAGAATTTCCCATTCGATTAATCGTAATAATTTCGGAACTGCATTGCCGGTTTCCTTTTGAATTTCATTGGCCACTATATTTAAATATTCTACAGAAGTGTTCCAATCTTTACTTAACATCATCTCTCTCGCTTTTGCTAGCATAATAAAACTGTAGTCTTGTAAAAACCCTATCAAAAAATTCGTTTGTTTTAAAATTTTATTAACGATCCTTATTAAATATTTACCCTTTGGCATTGTAACAAGTACACTCTGAAGAGGTATAGGTAGTTCCCAACAAGGATTGATCTTCCACACAGGCTTGTTTGAGTTCTTTGTACAATATTTAACTAACAATTCTTTTAAAACTGAATGATCATAAGTCAACATTAATTGTTTCTCCAGTACCTTTATATCCAAAGAAGGATTTCCTGTATGTTAAAAAGATATATGGAAATTTGAAATTAACAAAACTTCATACATTTATTATAATACTAAATTGCTTACGTTTGGTATACAGTTTTACAGTTTCCAAATCCTTTCCTCGTAAACTGTTTGGCACATGTACTGTATCTACTATGTCTTGATTCAAATTTTGCAACTCATTATTGCTGAAAAGACTGCGTAAAGTACTATCAGATTTAATTTTATTAAACAGCTTATTTTCTTTTTGATTCAAAATTAGCTTTATCAAATATTGCTTTATTATTAATTTATCTTTGCTATTGCATGCATTTATCGTTGGAGTTACAGCCTAAAAAAGAAAAACAAAATTAAAATGAAATAATTTAAATTACAAATTTTGCAATTAAAACTAAATAAAGTGTATTTCTTATAGGTAAAACTCCCGAAATAACATTATTAATCACTCAAAAATTTGAATCAATTATCCACCTTAATAAAGAGATCTATTGTATCAGAATTGAAGTTGTATCTGCAAGTTGTTTTTTTATCAAATAAACATCTGACACAATTCAACGCTTGTATTCTGGATAAAAAATCTCGAGCAGCAGTGAATTTTCCACTCGAAAGTGCTCCTTGAACGTCTAATTCTAAACTTATTCGGTGTACTAGGGAAATTTCTCTTGTGAGATTGTCTTGCTGTAATATGTTAAAAATACCCTAAAACATATACTTGATTTATTTTTCTTATTCACTACATATTTCAAACAATTTTACTGAAACTTACTGTATATTGGTTTGCAATGCAATTGTAGAACTGCTGCATCAAGGATGGCTTCGTGTCTTCAATTTGTGCATTGCAAGCTAATAGGTAGCCTTTTAGATTTTCTCTGTCTATATTTGCAAAAACAAAGTCACTGCAGTTTTTTAAGCAATGGGCAGTATTAGTAAAATGCAAGGCAGCTGCTTCATAGTTTCCATTATGAAAATAATATACAGCAAGATTGTAATTAATTTGAGCAGAAATTTCATCTTTTGGAATGATCCTTGCCTTTTCCCAATCGTTTTTTACTTCTAGATCATTCTCAGTTAACATAATAAAACATTCAAAAACTGGCAGTTTGGGCGTTTTTGTCCAATTTAAAACTTCCTTCAGAAATTTAATGCTTTTCTGAATGTTTTCTGGAGAACATACCACATCTTCTTCAGGTACTGTTATTTCCATACTGAAAATTATTTAAATTAATAAAAAATAAATACAATTCCTGAGGGGGATGTGCCCTATAGCACTTGAAACATTTGTATTTGTTTAAACAAACTTTCCTTTAAATAAATAATATAGATTATATCACTTTTGGAAATAATTTCAATGCCAGAATGGCAAACAAAGGGGGCGAAATAGGCAAACAACAAACTGTTTACGTGAATATCTCTACAAGAAGAAATTCACAGAAACAAATAACTATTAAGTACTCTGTTATAATTTAAAACTATATCAGTAAACTTCATTATCATATTCTGGCACCATTGTTCAAAATTTGGCAAAAAGAAAGAGACAAATGAAAGACAATTCAGAGGAAAAAAATTATTGAAAAGAGAAAACTGATAAAATAGAAGTTACAACAATATTTAACAATACCATTCTGGAACCACATACCAATAGCCTTTAAAAGCTGCATTATTTGCTGAGCTATTCACAGAAACACTTAACACCCAACTGTGGTAAAGAACTATAGCAAATAAATAACAAGGAAATGCAGATTCAACATTGGCATCTGGGACATTGGGAATATCAACAAGTTCTTTTTTATCGCTAGTAAAATATAAAAGGTTTTGAATAAGATCCATTTGAACTCTGAATGGCAATGTTATAATTTGATCTGTAAGAAAATCATACATATATAAAATTAATATTCAAGACCAGTTTAAATTTTTTACCTAAATTCCATCCACCAAATGCAGCAACTTTTAAACATAATATTTTAAGAGCAATATTCTTAGAAGACTGTTTTGGATAACAAAAATCACTATTAATATCTGGAGTTTTAACTTCTCCATTTTCATCAATCTTCTTAGTATCCAGTTTACTGGTGGAGTTAAATATTACAGAATAAAATTTAACAGTAAGATCAGCAGGATCTGGATCTAAAACAAAAACTGTGTATAGTATCTATATACAATATTCTGCTATTATTTTGCAAACCAGGGTTACTCTTCTTTAAGTGGCTTAAAAGCAAATCCTCACTTAGGAGAAACTCAAACCAGAGGATTGTTTCAGGAGAAATAGGGACAGTGCCAGGCCTCAACAACTCTACATCCATTGTGTATTCGCTATTTTATTGCCTTTATACCAAATTCACTAAAAACTTAACTGATCTCAGGCTAAAATCATTTTAAATTAATTTTTTAGTAGGATATATCTTGGTTTTAAACTTGTTTTCACAAAATATATCTTTGTTAGGTTAGGTTATTTCTAACTGTTTCTAACCATAGATAAGCTTTAAGTTGTAACCACGTTCTAACTTCTAAATCGTTTCTCTAATAAACCTAATAGATTATATTTAAATGTATGCTATTTATTTAATGAAGCGTATGTATCCACATCGGTTTCAAAAAATAGGAAACTTGCCAAAACTTTTCAAGAACATGTATTTTTACGTCATGAAATTTCATTGTTGTAAAAAAAAGAGCCAATTATCGGCCAAAGTTACCTTATATACTGTGCAATTACAAAAAAGTTAATGTATATAGTAATTAAGGATATCTTCAAATATAGTGCTATTTATCTTTGATATTTAGCAATATTTATGTTTTATTATTGTATAAATATAAGTTTAAGTTAAGCATAATATGTAATTTTATATACGTATTATGTATTTTGTTTTCCAAAAATATATATGTACTTTTAAAAGAAAATATTTCACAAGAGGGGCTGCGAAACTACAAATGTTCAATTTCGAGATTTCGACCAATTGGTCAATTCTGCATGATTTTGTCAGTCTAGTAGCTGTTAGTAGCGTGCGTAAGTTGTGACGGTACGTGCGTTATCATACTTTTCAGGTACTTTGGTACTCTCAACGTTGTCTCCACTCATCGTTATAGTTATATTTTTATAATAAATTTCGCATTTGTTTACGTATTACTAAGACACATTTGAGTATTGCCATTATATTTGGTCGCATTCGAGAGGTATGTAAATAAGATATTTCTTTAAAAGTTTTTAGAAACATTATTTTAGGGAATGGGTGCTAACAATAGTAAAAAATCAAAATCGGAGCTCTCATCCTTATCAGCAGACGAAAAAACTATCGTTTTGAAAACCTTTAAATTAGCTACTAATAATTCTGAAAGATTAAAACAAGACGATCTCAAGGTATTTGTCTGTTGAACCAATGTTTGTAGTGGTTAAATTCCGTTTGTTTGTTTTAAAAATACACAATTCTGACGTGTTTAGTAAAATATATATGCATGTCCATACCTTAATTCCAGTCATTTGAATCAATTTTTTTCTAGATAGACAAGTAAATCGTTGTGGTTTACAAAATTGAAGAAAAAAATTGTTCAATTTTTAATTTTTGTGTGAAAATATTGCCATTAACATTTCATAACCTCGATTGAATATGATCTTGACATAAAAACTGATAAATTAATTAACCATGACATTGTAATTTGCTAATGGTCACGAGTAATGTTGCTATTTCTACTAAAAAACAAAAAGTAAATAGATATAATTGGTTCTGTCAGAATGTACAGAGTGTTATAAAATATTAGCCATGACAGGATTTATTTTAAAATGACGCGAATAGTCAAAAATTGCGCATCTTTTGAAAATCATACAATTTTATCACAATCAACGTATGAAAGTCAAAAAGGTATTAAATTGTGCCTGTGCCTAATGAAAGTGCTTTTTCTAATAAATCATTAATACAGATGTTTACTCAGGTTTCGTCAACAACTAAATATTTTCAGGAATATGAATATATTAGGTGCTTACTGTTATCGTTTTAGCTTTTGGTGCGATATAACAGATGTGCCTTGTGTAACATTATTATGTAAATATTTTATCTATTAATACATTAACGGTAATTGCAAATTTTAGAAAAATAGTATAATGAATTTTTCTATGACAGGAGGAACGCATCCAGTATCTTTTTTAAGGTCTTTTTACCAATATCCCTTTTTTATTATAATTTTGGAAATTATGAATTAATAAAAATTTCCATGACAGAAAAATCAATATTGTATCTTCTTTAATGATATTTTTATTATTTACTAGTTCCCTTTTTAATACAGGAATTTTAGGGTTCATGAATGCATTAAACAATTAAAATTTTCAGGACAAATTAATTACTAATGTCCTTTTTTATTATAGGAGTTTTGGGGGCCACGAATAGATGATAGACTATTTTATTACATATGCAATTATTTGTTTAATGGGGAGAATGAATCTCATGCTAGCCATGGGATACAAATAGAAACTTTCAAGAATTTGTTTATTTGTTCAGTAAGAGGCACAGTGGATGAAAAATTAGATCTTATAAAGAAATCGATTGGAAATGACAAATTTGTAGATGGAAAATTAGCATACAACGATCTTAAAGAGGTAAAAAGCAAAGGATTTAATTGTAGTCATTTTTAAAGTTGTTTGCATTATTTTTCTTTCCCCTTTTTTATATCCAGTAATATATACATATATATATATATATGCTTGTATGTTAAATTGTTTGGTTTTACTCGGAAATAAATTGCGTTTACGACGACCATTCGCATCTTAGTGTTTTTATGACTGCAATTTAGTTTATTATCGAGATGCAGAAATAGAATGTGGTAATATGTCTTCGGAAATATAAAATCGCCATAAAATTATATAATGGTCATGACTGGAACAGACACGTTTCATTAAACTTACAATACCTACTTTTTTGCCTGTCCAACATGTTTTGATTACTAATAAATTGTTAGTATTTAAATTTATGTTTATCTCTTTGTAAGTGATAAAAGATTAGTTAACCATATCAAAAAGTTAGAAATACCATATGTACCATTAAGAAAATGTTAGTCAGTAAATCTTATTTACGCATACTATTTAAATAAATAGGTACTATTAAAATTCTAAAATTTTAAATATTTCAAATCCAAATTTATTCTTAAATTATGAGTGAGATTATCGTCCTTTACTTTGTTGAGTTAAAAAGTATTGTTACAGTTTAATATTTGAGTCATTTATAAAGAAAATTGTTTTGTGCTGGCAATGTTTTATTTATGTTTAGAATACGGTCAGTATATTTTTGGTTTTTTAATAAAATAATCTTAAAATAATCCAACGGCAAATGCAAATAAGTAACCAACCAAACTGCAAAACTGTCTATTCAAAAAATTTATGGACTATAAGTTGTTCTTTAAACAAACTCCTGTGCTTAAAATAGACATATGTTGCACCTGATTTTTTTTATTTCTAAGAAAGAAAGCAATATCCATTTGTTTTCAGGTATAGATAATAAATAATAATCGGCATTTTTTGCCAGAAAGTACAACAGCCTTTTAAATGAACAATGTTTACGTCTACAAAATTTCTTTTTCATTTTTTTTAACTTAAATTTCTTCACCTTCTAAAAATTCATCTAAAATTAGTAAATTGTTGGAATATTTAATCGCCTTATATATGGAGATCCCGAAATAGCAAAATGTTTCAGATCTGTTTATATTGTAACGTTTCTGAAGTACAACTAATGTAAACTTGGAGAACGACGTGTTTATATTCCACAGCAACATTTTACCCATTCTTCTAGTACCTGGTTAATTTGGTTCTAACATAAATGTGTGGTTTTCGCGAAATTGATGCTTTTCTAGAAAAGGAACCTTCTTTTCTTTTTATGTTCATTATAATCGTCGTTAAACAAAAATCAATCTGTTATGGCCATATAAATTTTATAATTTTTTGTTTTTAATAATAAAACGTTGTACAACGAATGCGATATACATTCAATTTTATATAGATTTTAATTGATTTAAAAAAAATCCACGACTGTAATCTAATGTTTTTAGCTTCCTGTTAAAGCTCATATTCAGAAGTCAAGAAAATTGCGAAAAGTTATTGAGATGATAATTATTCTTCTGATAAATGTATTTATTCACCTTCCCAAATACAATTTTGTTCTAGCAGCATGTACATAAGTGAAAATATTATATTCGTTCTTATTCTAGTTTGTAGACAGTATAGTGTCATCGTATGTACAAGTACAAAATGCATCGAAGAGTAGGGATTTGCAATCGTGGCATTTCAACACAACAAATTCACAATGTCTGGTGCGTTTTTCCGAGAGTATTCTGGAGCAATTTGGTCAAGATTATATAGTCGATAGAGCATTGGAGGGATGGATTCAAACGGCTACATTATTTGCACAATTGCAAAAACTTCTGTTTTACAATTTATTTGGTGCAGGCGTAAGTAAGGGTCATGATGTTAAGAACTCTCACATGCACGGGGACAATGACGAAAGTGTTTTGGTTGGTTTGCACAAAAATTACGAATTATTGCCTCGTTTTACCGGCGCTGATCTGCCTGCGCACTATAAGAGCTTACTAGATATAAGTCAGATGATTTTTTTGAATGCGCACCTCCCCCAAGAAAATCAGAACGAATGGAGGCTGCTGTTTTCAACTGATATACATGGTGAATCTTTTTCTACACTGATAGGTGATTTCGAGTGGAAATGTTCTTAATAGGTAATAAGGTTTTGTGTTACAAATTACACTGTTTCAGGTAAAATTATGAATCAGGGCGCCACAGTCATTATAGTTGAAGATAGTCACCGTCACATTTTTGGTGGGTTTTCTCCTGTTAGTTGGTCAATGAAACCGAAATTTTACGGTGACAGTGGCACTTTTCTTTTTACCTTAGTTCCTAAAATGAAAGTTTATCATTCAACTGGATATAATGATCATTATCAGTACCTCTGTCTTAATCAACAAACTTTACCGAATGGATTGGTAAATGTGCATTTTTTTTTTCTTAGTTTTCTAGTTTTTAATTTAATTATTGTTTTCAAGGGAATGGGCGGTCAGTTTCATTATTGGGGCCTTTGGTTAGATCACGACTTTGGTCATGGTCAGTCCAGTGAAAGTTGCACAACCTTTAGTGAATACAGCCAATTGTCCAACACTAAAAATTTTCGTATTAAAAATATTGATGTATGGGGAGTAGGGATGCCGGAAGAAGTTGAAACGACCGATGAAGCACCTGTCAAAAGTGTCCTCGATACCAATATCGAAACTAAAGCAGTTTTACAATTGGCTGGAAGGAAAATTCATAGTGAAGGAATACGTGAAGAAAGTAATTAATAGATGTTTGATTATGGTAATAGTACAGAATGGCGGTACCAATGAGTCAGAATAATCTATTATATAGTTGACAGCTTCTTGATCTCTGAATCTTCATAAGTATTACAGTTTTTTGTTTATGATCAAATATTCTATTTATCAGCTTGATCACATTCATTTTAATCTACGTTACTGTATAGACAAGATGAAAACCTCGTTTTCGTATGCAAAAAAATCCTATACTTTTTTGCATATTCACATAGGAAAATGACCTTAAACCCCGTGAAAATGGGGTTCCAATTTGTTTAAAAAAACGCAATTTTGAACTTGATTTTTGTGGAGTACACTATTGACCTGTATTCAGGGTTACCTTACGAATGTGCATACACAAAACAATTGCATGGGAAATTTTTAACATACGAGCACGAAGTTTTCACCTTGTCTTGTAATGTTTACAAGTTGTTGATTGATTTGATACTATTGGAGGCACAACATTCCAAATTTTTTTCAACTGCATTTTAGTAATTTCTTTTTCATTTGCCTCAGTTAATAACTTTTTATGTTATGCAGGGTAAACAAGATTCTAGTCATTATTCGTAAGATCTAAAAAAGACCACATTGAATATAAAATAATCTCTACAAAATGACATTTTCCAAGATTAAATAGGTAATCTTATTAACTCTATAACGATGCTATTTTGTTCTGAGAAAAGTACCTATTTAATAGTTAAAATTATGTATGTCACGGAAATTACTGTGCTTTAAAGAAAACACATTAATTAATCCTTTTATGTTTTAACGTAAGTATTTATCTTGTTTATGAATTAAAATGCGAAAATGAAGAATAAAATTATTTTGTAAAAAGACAACTAAGTTAAATAAAACTACAGTCTATTCGAATTATTCTCAATCTTACAAATCGTAATAAAAAGTATACTTAAGCATATATGCTTAATTAATAATTAACAATATTGTTGTTAAATAAAAATATTATTTATGTATGTTTTTGTGTTGTTTTGTCGTATAAGCTAATGACCGTTAAAAATAAACGAATATTTTCGACAATTTTATTTCTTTAGCATAAGTGTGTACATCGTATTTCAAATAACATGATAGAATTCATGAAGCGAAAGAATGTACAAGTAAGCGAAACGGATTCGTAAAAGAACCGTTCCACTGGAAACCCAATTTCAAAATAATATTAATAGGTACTAGACAAGAAAATACAACAACATGAATTAACTTACAATTGAAAATAAAAACCAATTTAAACGAAAAAGGAGCAATTCTAAAATAAGAAAAACATTTCAGAAATAACCACTTTGCCATTTTTATTCGTATACTTATTTCCTATGTACGATCTTTTTTATATAATCCTCTTCGTTCTCTATAAATTAATTTAAAAAAAATATCCAGAGGCATTAAAATATTACTGGAGCAACTCAAGATAGTAATGGAAATCAAAGAACACGTTATCCCCTTTTACTTATCTCGTCCATGATAATGGCGGTGTTTATTATAATAAATTCTGTAAAATTTACCAGTGTATATAAAAAATAAATTCTCCTTCTGCATTCTAGTCATTCAAGGTGATTTTATTAATACCATTATAATGGTTATTTGTAAAATTTCTTATGTAACTACGTAGACTTGGTAAAGAAGACCGATCAAATTCCCTTTATAATGAATTTCAAATATTGTCTGTTTTTTTTTTCTTTCCTTCATAAGAACTATCTATTTTTCTTGTAGATCGGTCTGGCCGCATTTTATTATTTAAACTTATGGTGCAACCTTTTTTTTATAAACGACGAAAGTCACTCACTCTGCACTAGATATAGGTCAGTTTCTTATCTCTCCTTTTTACACTACTGGAACCACTGTAACCGATCCTCATATATTAAGTCACTTTTCAGTATTAAGTTTTTGTCGTTTATTGTGTACAACGGATCACTTTTCAATTTCCATTTTCATTCGTTTTCTTAATCGTTTCGCGGGCGGTTCGTCTAAACTTTCCTCCAAAACAGGTAGTTGAATTTTTGTCTCCGACGCCTCCGAAGGCTGAATAAATTGTAAAAGACAAAAAAATCCCCTTAATATATTTTGTATTAAAATTAATAATATTAAGGAGCAGGAGAAGGGAATACACAACAGGATTAGTCAATTAAAAATGAAAAATTATAAATTATAGAGGAGAAATTGTAATCATATGTATGAAAATTCTAGATAAAAAGAAAAAATACTGTACGGTGGAAATGCATAGAGATAATATCAATCACTAATCAACTGGTAACACATAATTAAATGATTTATATAATACTTAAAAAATACACGCCAGATAAGACAATTTACTAAAATTTTCTTTTTCCTTTATACTTTTAACTACAATTAAGAAAAAATCAATTACAAAATTTATTTTAATAATTTACTATAAATATTTCAGCACACAGTGCCTTCTTCAAGAGGAAAAAAATATTCCACCTAAGGAAGACACTTTGTACTAACATAATTATATTAAAAGAAAAAATTGTAACTAATTGTTTTTTCTATTTGTGATAGAGTAGCAAGATTTCATATAAAAATATTAATTTATATTTCTTTTAAAAATCACATGCAAAAATATTTAAATCAAGCTTACCTGAACATCTATACCTGCTAGCTATTTAAATAAAAGCCAGAATCAAATAATGCGACATAAATTAATTTTTAGCATTATACTGTTTCGTAATCATTGTAAAAGATACAATTTATATTGGTTGCATTTCTTAAATAAACAACGTAAAATGTATTCTTTTGAATTTGCAAAATCCCAAAAATCCCAGTATTATTTTGTCTTTATACTTTCAAAAAACGAATAAAAAACATCAACTGACCTTTACATCAGTTCCCAGGGGCCCGCAACCTTCCACTTTTGGTTTACCTTTGCTCTTCTTTGTCTGCCTTTCAGAATTGATTACGGATAGTGTGATACCACCTTTTTTATTAGGTTGATACTGTAACTCGGGTGGCAAGAACACTTTTGTGTTTACGAAATCGTCAGGTTGTGGTGCGAAGTACATAGTTGGAATACGCGTCTCGCTGGGAAAATCTTTCATGTCGTAGTTTGTGGTCTTTGTTAAAAGCAGACCAGTCGTTAGATCGCACAAAGCCCAAATTTTCTTCAAAAAGAAAACAGCGTCATCAATAAATGGTTCTAATAAATTACAATAAAATCTTTGCAAAATTAGACGTAGCAGTAACAGGAATGCAACCCCCTTTTTTCCTGAATGTTTAATTTTTTTGTTTTAACTTAGAAAAATAGATAAATAGCTACAAAAAAGTTTAAGAAAAAAGGTGAAAAGAGGAACTTATCAAGAAAAATGGAAGAGATCGCATATCTGCATTAAAAAGGAGAGATGGTGTGTATAGTTATGTACACACGTTAAAAGTTATCCTTCTATTTACATATTTGTTTAGCTGATATATACATAATAATTACGTATTTATTTAAACGTTTTCGATTACGTATGTAAATATTACCATGTAGTGCTATCCCTACTGACCGGAATACAAATTCATTTCACTAATCAGTGAACAGTGGCGACCGCCGAGACCAGAAACACTGATCAGTTCTGATCCCACACTCGAACTAGCCACGCTGCTAACTGAATACTGTCTAATTTTCAATAGCTGTGTGCGCGAAATTTGCATGTTAAAATTTTCTTTTAACCAGCCAAGAGAGACATAAAATAAATTGAAACTTACAAATTTTATGTTTGTATTATACTAGAGTCTGGTACTTGAAATATGTATAAAAATACTCACGTAATTAACGGAATCGTCGTCAGGTCTAAGGGCGTCTTTATGATTTTTCATTCTCTCTATTAAGCTTTTGTAAAAACCATAACTAAAATAGTCATTTAAAGTAACAAGCGGTTCGAGGATGAACCAAAGACATTGACGCGCACGTATCAAGTCTTGCACATCATCCCAACGGGAATATGCAGGATCATGGGCTAAAATCGGTATCGCAAATACAAGCATATAATCAGGCAAGATATGTGGTAACTGAGACATCGCTTTATCCATCTGACCGCTAGTCATTGTCAACGTCTTCACATAATCACGTCGCCTGTTTATGTCAGCCAACATGTAATTCCTTATGGTTGATTTTAGTCTCGATTCCGTTTCCCGACCGGCCAAAGCGTAATAGCCCATAAAATCTAACGGGAGACACTTGTTCGGCAACCCACGACCCAGACCTTTATGCAACTTGGCGGAGAATCGTTCTCTAACTTGTTTAACTTCATCGACCATTAGTTGCGAGAGATTGTAAAATTGTTCGGCTGTGTATTGGTCACCAACACCTTTTTGTTCACAAACTTTTAGCATTGCACAGCCAGCCGCTAAACGGAGCCAGGCCATTTCCGCTTTAGTAAGCCGTCCCGATTGCAAAAGGTCTCCTTTATGTAAAATAAAGGCGTTCAGCATGCGGAACGTCTTTTGAGCAGATGCAATGTCCTGTTTAAGACCTAGCAACCATCTGGCCATTGCCTTCAAACCCTCTACCTTACACCGTGTTTCTTCAGGAAGATCTTCTTCACTGCACCATGAGTCTGGATCAGTATTTCTATCCCTGTCGTTGTCCGAGCTTTCCTTTACTAATAACTCTTTAACCAACTGTTAAAATACAACAATTACAGTAAAAAATGGATTACAATTAATAATTATATATATACCTTTCTAGATATAATGTTTTTGATTTGGACTTTGCAGCGTTCAGGTACATTGTATGCGATGTGTCCTAAGGTGACTATAGCAGTGCGATAGTGGGGCGATTCAGGATACATGTTTGCCTTGATGGTTTCGAGTATAGATGTGAAGACTTGGTCATGGAGATCAGGCATGTTCACATAAATGCAGCGGATTGCGGCTTTGGCCTGTTTGGGTGTTCCATGTTCTGCGAGTTCCTTACAAATTGGTGCCAACTTGTCCATTTTTTCCTTAAATTGTTCATCTGGAAAACGAAATATATTTAAAAAATAACTGTTATTAACAATTACTCTAAAATTAAATGAGATATTTTTAAATATATATAGTTGAAACATTTATTGTGTTAAGTTTTTAAGATGAATTATTTACAATGTTTTATCAAAAGTGCACCGTTAATAATTTCAACAGCATTAAATATATTCAAAATACAAACATTTCTCAAAGAAACCAAAAAGTTACTAACATAGACACTTGTATTTTCCTAGGAATGTAAATACAGAAAGCACAAGAGGGGACACATTTTCATCTTCCAATTGGAGTAGATTGAGAAGCTGGTCCAAAACATCATTGTGGTGAAAATGAGACGAAAACACAGCACTAAGCATGACTAAAAGCTTCAGTCCCCGATCTCCTGCAGTAGCTGGGTGTAAACCAACCTCTTCAATAGTATTACCACCTCTCAAACAGTCTTCCACATACCCTATTAATAATCTAATGGCCTCATGATCAACCATAACCGAACTAACACGTTCCAAAAGCATTTTAACTGTATTATAATAAAGATTAGTCATAACAGGTTGACCCAATTTTTTCAGGACAACAGCAGTAGCATCAGAACATTCTTGGCAACTGACTGAAGGTCTAGCCACTGTTTCCATACTCTCTAATAGGAGGGGTTCCCTTCTAAGGTGCAAACTAAACTTGGAAAGGAACTCGTTGGCTTTTACAGGTTCAGGCAGGCATCGAGACAAAGCTTGTATTTTTACTGGAATTTTTTTTTCAATTTCTGGTGTCATTGGACGCCTATGAAGTTCTAACCATTCAAGCACCAATTTACGTACACATAGCTGGTTCTTTTGAAGTTCCATAAAAGCTTTAGTGGCATGTTCATCTACAGTGCCAAGAAGATGATACAACTTTTTCATTCTTTCAACAGCAGGTAACTGGTAAGGAACCAAGCAAGTATTGAGTAACCTCTCCACTAGCAATTTATCTTCCATGCTAGCCATATAATATCCATGCAAGATTTTGTCTTTTATCCAAGTAACTGCTTTTTTTGTGGCATTTGGGACATCTGGATCATTTAAGTGTTTTCTGTAAATCATCGCTAGACCTGACATAGCTTCTTTTCTAATTTTAAATTTTTTATCCAAAGTTCTTTCTTTAACAAACTCTAAGAGGTCCTCAGAGTCTGATACAACTTGAAAGTCTCTCCTTGCTGTCGTCACAATTGCCATGACGACTTCATATCGTACATTCTCTTCAGAGTCGTGTTGACGCATCTTAAGAGTTTCAGTTATATCCTTTCGTAAATCTGGATGATTCAAAAGAAAATGCATTGAATATTGTACGCATTTTGTACGTATAGCAACAGAAATGTCGTTAAATCGTCCAAGAAACGCTCGCCAAAGAGCCGAATGTCTTTTGGCAAGTTCGGAGTCTTTTTCACTGAACATTCTAGCCAATAGGGCTACTGCTCCCAGTCGTTCTTGTTCTAGAGGACTCTTAAGTTTGCATTCAAGTTGTGGTAGTACTTGTACTAAGACCTTAGGGCAAATGTGATTTAATTCATAAATGAGATCATAAACTTTGCCACTAATAGCTAGATTTTTGTCCTCTTTACCTAAAATCAAGACTTGGTTAAAAAAAGCTTGTATGTAAGGCTCAAGGGTTTCTGACGTTTTAACAATCAGTTCTTTTGCGAGTAGGTAAGCGTTTTTTCGTTGTGTTTTATTCGGCTCAACGATGTTAATGAGAATAATGTCCAGCAGCTCATTGCTAACCATGTCACTTTCGGTAATGAGAGGACAAAGGACATCTAACATGAAACTTTTGACCCTTCCCGAGTGTTCGTCGTTGACAATTTTAAACATGAGATGAAAGAGGGCGCAAAATATTTCTTGACAATCTTCTAGTTCAAAGCACATATTAAATGACTTAACATATGCTAGATTTTCAAGAAGGTAAAAGTATCTTTTGAAGGCTGCATCTTTTGGATCTTTAAGGCCTGTCAGTTGAGCGATAAGAAACAAAAATATCGTCTTCACTTGTTCTGAATCTTTGTATGGTGCTTCAGGGGCATAAACTCGTAATACATCTGCTATACAACAGGCAATCAGTAATTGAACATCTCGAGATGTGTGTGTAAGAAACTGCTCTTCAGCAAGATGCAGTGCAAGTGGTATATACTGTTGGTATGCTCCTTCATCTTGACCCATTGCTTGAAGAGTATGTGCAAGGGTTTTTAAGCGCCTGATAAGCTCATCAGCTCCCAAATCGTCAGTTATGGGGCGGCAACCTGGAGGATACACTATTTCGGCCATTTTAATACCTATGGAATAGAAGAAGTCCCATGTATAAAATAAAGTAAATAACAAAACAATATAAAGTTATGTGTAACTTTTTTAACTACTTCAATTAAACGATACCGAATTAATTAAATAAATGTATCAATTTTCACGAATATTTACTAACTACATATTACTATAATAAGCCTAGCTGTGTAATAACTTAGAAGAAAAAATTCAACTGATAAAAACAATTATGTAGATATCTTGTTAGTTGTTGTTACTATTTTAGCTTTACACTAATTATGGTTCAAAAACAAGTATTTTCACGAAATAACAATTATCGATATAAATATTAATATTTAGATAAATAGATATAGGCAATGGACGTTTCTAGACATATACAAAAACAGAAGATGGCAAAGTGTACCTTTATTATTAATAACGTTATGTTTTAACTTAAAACAATTTTTTAATTAAAATAATCTCATTTTTAATACAATACTTGTATTTGAAACTGGTGAACATGTAATTTACCTCCAAACACACGTAAAGCGGTTACGCTACAGCGTATGTAACACAGGCAGACTTGAGGTATCACAAACGTCCCTCACTTTTCTTCTTTAGAAGGCATGGTTTGCTCAAAAATATTGCAAATCCTTTTCACAATAAAACAAAAATTATTTCAAACATTTTAAACATTTACACAAACACCAATCATATTCCAAAAACACGTAATGAATCTCATAGTACTCGTCAAAACTAACAAGCTTGCGACACTATCAACGGTGGTTTGCAGCTATGTCAAAAAAGAACGCTTACTGGGATTATTTCGATTACAGTACACTACCCATGGATACTATATACTACAGTGCACTCAATATATAAAAAAACAAAACGATATCGTTTAGTCACTGTTGCATTTATACTGTTCAGATTTTTACAACTTCATTAAAATACGTTTAAAAAATACAAATATTAAGAGCGCATTAGTTTATAAATGAAATGTTACGATTTAAAAAAAATATAGCACAACATATTCAGCTAAACGGCGGACAATAACGAAACAACTAATCAGTTTTGACGGAAATCGATAGCAAAGAATATTGTATCAAATATAATTTCCTATAATGCTTCTTTACAGTAAACTGCAAAAAACAATAAAAAGAACTAGTAAATTTATTTAATAAAAAATAGTTTTGAAACAATTAAATCACATAGTAAAAATTGTTGGCACCGTTTTCTAAACTATTCACTAATTCCTCTTAAACTTCTACAACTGTTGTAAATTATATTTATTTTTATATGTAAAAAAATGAGTTACATTTTTTTAATACATTTGGGTATAAAGCTATTAAGTATCAAGTACTACATTTGGATTTAAATATGTAATATAAATTAAGAAACGTCAACTTATAAAAAAAAATATTAATTGTTTATTATGTTATAAGGTACTCTAAAATAAAGTAACAATAGAACCAAGCTTTTTTTTAACTAGAATGTATTTTTTGCTCTATTAAGGAAATTTTAGACATAAAAGATTTCTTATATTTGAATCAATTCGAATATTTTTATTTTTTGTATAATTACCATGCACTTTTTAATTGCGCATGCGCTCAACGTCAAAATTCATATGTTTTGTATGCATAATAAAGGTAGTGATTGATTCTTTATAAACGAATTTAATTAATATTGCGAAAATAGTTTTATGAACAAAAACAATGGCAGCAAATAGAGAAGAAATATTGGCTGATTTTCAGGTAAAAATATATTATTGAATATTTTCTTTTGTTGTTAAGGTTAGAATATCTTATAATTTTTTGTTCACTAGGCATGCACTGGTATTGATGATATTGCAATCGCAATACACCATTTAGAAGAAACGGAATGGGATTTAGTAGTAAGTCGTAGTAAGGATTTGTTTGTTGATTTCTGCATTTGAACTGTATTTTTAGAGAGCTGTCAATCGAGTGATGCCCCAAGCATCGCAGTCTTTTAATGATATGGAGGTAGTAGATGAGCCTATAGAAATTCCAGTTGTTCCTGTTGAAACAGCTACTGATATGGCAACGGTAGGTAATAATGTGGGGCATCCATGTGCCAAAAGTATGCCATTTCTTGAAAATGATGTAGTAAGTCATTCTTCAACATCTGCACAGCCCTCAACATCTTTGTCTAAAGTGGCTAGTTCTCTAACATTACAGTTTGATGTGAAATACTGTGATAGAGTTATTTCTTTAAACATGCCAGAAACATCAACAATAGGTATGAAAACATTTTTATTATTGATTTGATGTGTCTTTAAATAATTTTCTTTGTTTATTTTTTGTTAAATTATTGCTTTTTGTTAGGTAAGTAAGCAAACAGTCAATAACATTTTTAGTTTATCTTTTGGGATTTTTATAATTTGCAAAATTAGTGATATATTTGTAGAGGAATCAAATGTACAGTAATTTCAGTAGTTGGGCAGTCAAAATAAATTATTGAAACTCATGAAAAATATATATACATACTTTGTTTATTATTTTAACCTGGAAAAAGTTATTATGTTGATGAAATAAAGCATCATTTCATAAGATGAGTCAATTGATGATTTTCTATTAACAATAAAATGGTAAAATATACAAATAAACAACTTCTCCTTTTCTATGAAACCACTTACTGTTATTTATTTTTATATATCTATTTTAAAATGAATAAACACTATTATGGATTTTGTTGTAGCTGATTTAAAAATAAAATTACACAGAGAATTAAAAATTCCACCTTGTCGGCAACTGCTTTCTGGATGGGCTAGAATTCCTCAATATGAGAAATCACCCTTTTCAGAACTTATGCTACCTGAGAAAAATACTTTATTTTTATCCATTAAATCAACAGAAGGAGGTCTGGGGGCTGATGAAGAGTAAGAATATATCCTATTCAAAACCAAAAGGTGTACTTGACTCTTACAATGTTCTTACAGGCCTGAAGTTACAGAAAGATTGAATGGTACTTACATATTAAAAGTAACAGATGAAACAACAGGAAAAGTTTATTGCTTGAATTATAGTGGGACCAAAACAATACTCGATGTAAAAACAGGTGTTTACACCCTAACTGACATTCAGGTCCGTAATCAAGTTTGGAGTGGATGGCCACCTAATATAGACGATCGTACCACCTTGGCACTTTCTGGAATAAAGTAAAAATGTTTTATTTGTATTAATATTCTGTGCATTTATAATTTTTTAACTTATTCTGCAGTTATCCTGAGCACGAATTGAAATTGAGAAGAAGCACGATAATGAACCATGTTCGCGAGAAAAAGTCAAACATTATAGAAATAGACAGTGACGATGATGAATTTGAAGACGCATCGGAAACGTTTACAGTTGATGATGACATGTTTGTCGACAATTATCCAAGTAAACGTGTTGAGCCATTAAGTAAGCATTTCTGAAATTTCAGGACAATGTTAAAAAGTACATTTTTTGTCTGATATAGTTCCAGAAGATGTAGAAGATGAAATTATAGGCACCATAACATTTTCTGATCGTTTTACGGCCCGATATGGACCTGTGCATCCCTCTTTTTATCAAGGTACTCTAGAGGATGCTCTTAAAGAAGCCTGTCAAAAATCTGCAAAAGATGTAAGAGAAATTTAGTCTTCCATTTGTTTCTCAAGTCAAATAGATCATTATTTTATTTATTTTGTATCTTTTACTATATTCTTGTAGCTTCAGGATCAGTTCCCACATGTTTTCCTGGCTATAGCCTTTATGTTTTTGTTAATTTTTCTCTTATAGCGCAAAATACTGGCAGTATACCTTCATCATGATGCTAGTGTATTAACAAACGTGTTCTGTACGCAACTGTTGGGTTGCGAGAGTGTCATTCAAAACCTTGAAACCAATTTTATCTTGTGGGCGTGGGACTTGACTTTTGAGAGTAATCGTACAAAGCTGCAAGAATCCGTTAGCCGATGTCTTGGTTCAACGGCTGCCCTCAGTCTAAAAACAATTCCGGTCGATAGACTTCCAGCCATCGTGTTAATTATGAAAATTCGATCATCTACAGACGTTTTCAGTGTCATCCATGGTTAGTTTTAGATGATTAGAATAATTGTAGATCGGTTTTAAAATATCTATTTTTTTTTTAAGGTAATGTAGGTGTCAACGAATTGTTGATTAGTTTAATAGAAGCTGTTGAAGTGTTTTCGGAGCACCAGAAGGTGGAAATTAGAGAAGAAGACGAGAGGACAGCGAGAGAACTCGTTAAATGGGAACAAGATCAGGCTTATAAGGAAAGTCTTGAAGCAGATAGGTAATAATTTAATTATTGATGTGATGTTTTACATTTTTTATTTTTATTATTTTTCTTATTTAGAGCGAAAGAAGAATCGAAAAGACTTCAGGAAGAGGCCGAGAAACAGAAGGTAAAACAGGAAGCTCTAGAAAAGGCAGAAGAAGCGGCCAAGAGGGAAGCTCATAGAAGAACTGTCGAGGCCAGTTTACCTTTAGAACCTGCTCAAAATGAATCCGACATAACTAAGATACGTTTCCGATTGCCTGGTGGACAAAATATCGAAAGGCGTTTTCTGGGAAATGACCCTCTTCAGGTTTGTTCCTTCAGTTTTAAAAATGTATCTTAATACAATTTTTATCTTTTTTTTTAAATTTATTGGTAGGTTTTATTGGACTATTTATTAGTGGAAGGATATCCACAATCTGAGTACAAAGTTATTTCGAGCTGGCCCAGAAGAGATGTAAGATATAAGTTTAAAATTCAGAAGGTTATGTTTTTGAATGTGTGATAGTTCTTTAAATGTATTAATTTTCAGTTAACTGCGTTAGAAAGCAGAAAAACGTTGAAAGAATTAAAATTGTGTCCCCAAGAAACTGTGATACTGGAAGAGCGATAAGTAATGTCGAAAAGTGGAAGTTAGCACATTCCTGAGTGAAGGTCCAGTGCACTTTTGTATATCAATAATGCTATAATGATTGTCTCTTTAATTTAATAATATAATTTTATTTAATCTAATTTAAACTCGATTAATTATTTATGTTTATAGTGTTCTTGAAACATTTTCAATAAATGTTGATCTTGGACTGTCCCGTTTTTTTTTTTTGAAATCTCATTGTATTTCCTTGTGATTTGTGGTCTCCTTATTGGCTCATCGCGTGTTTCATAACTCTTTAAATTTTTTCTTTCTATTTTTACATAAATAAATACAAAAATTGTGTATTTTTATTATTCTTGTTTCTCCATTTTATTTCTGAAAATAAATTATTAATTGTGTGTATGGATTCCAAAATTTTACATAAAAACCATAAGGTAAAGTCTGCGCATAAAAGTTTTTTATTGCACATACATATGCAGACGTAAACAAAATAGTGATCACATCTTAATAATCATACCCATATTTTATTTAAATATAAACGTTTGTATCTCTTAAACATATGTGAGTATTATATTATCAAGTAAACAAGTTGTTATTACCAAATTATATGACACAATAATGAACCGATAAGGTGTGTTGGGTAATGATAAAACTAATCCAATGCAAATGATTCTTCCCCACTTTCATGTTAAACTACAGAACTGAAAACAGTTTCATTCATTTGTGTATAATAATATCAAGAGATAAGATGTTTCAGAAGCAAACAGTGTTCTTAGTAACAAATATTACAAATAATTTAACAAGTAGGTACCTATAATACTCAAGATTTTTACTTTGTAACTTCATCTCATTTTTTTAAATAATGTTTTTTTATTTACTTTCACTAATTGATAGTATAACATAGCATAATACTTTTTAAAATGAAATAATAACAATTAGGCTCTGCATTATTATATTTATCATTACTAACAATTTTTAAAGTATAAAAATTAAATTTTTGTTTTATAATTCATTTTTTCTTGTTTTTATGACCTTCGCGAACTTGTTTGTTTTACGTTTTCTAAAATGTACAGTCTGCATCGAAAGTACAGCGGTTTTACGAATAATTATTAATATGGAAAAAACTCTAAAGTTTAATAATTGTCTGTAGGAAGGAAAATCAGTAACAATGTAGGATTCATAGGATTAGGAAATATGGGTGCCAAAATGGCATCCCATTTAATAAAAAAGGGACGTAAAGTCAAAGTATATGATGTATCAAAAACTGCTGCACAATCTATACAGGGTGCTCAAATATGTAATTCCCCTAAAGAAGCGTCCGAAAACAATTCGATCGTCATAACTATGTTGCCAGATGGGGAGATCGTTAAAGAGGTGCTTCAAGCAGAAAATGGTATATTAAAAGGCATAAAGAAAAATTCTTTATTCATAGATTGTTCTACAATAGAACCTAAAAGTGCCCAAGAGCTTGCCAAAATATCGAAAAAGAATTCTATTCGTTTTCTTGACGCCCCCGTATCGGGTGGTGTTACTGGAGCAGCTGCAGCCACTTTGACTTTTATGGTTGGTGGTGACGTTAAAGATGTTGAAGAAGCAAAACCGTATTTACTTCAAGCAGGCGCTAAAGTTTTTCATTGTGGAGATTATGGAGCAGGCCAAGTAGCAAAATTATGTAATAATTTGATTCTAGCTGCAACAATGGTTGCTACAGCGGAATCCCTTAATATGGGAACCAAATTGGGTTTAGATCCGAGAGTTTTAACAGATATCGTTAATGTCTCGACCGGAAGATCGTGGACCTCCGAAACGTATAATCCATATCCGGGTATCGTTAAAAATGTACCTCCATCGAATAATTATGAAGGTGGTTTTATGGTAAAATTGGTGGCTAAAGATCTCGGATTGGCAGAAAGTGCTGCCATACAGTGTAACGCTCCGGTCCCTATGACAGCCTTATCTCATCAACTCTATAGAACGTTAATATCGCAAGGATTTGGAGATAAAGATTTTGCCTATGTTTATCAATTTTTTAAGGGAGTAAATTAAATTTCTTATGAATGTTCTTCAAAAATAAAGGCAATATTTGAAAACAGCGTAATTTTTTTTACAATAAATACAAATCATGTTTTAAATTTCTTCAGTAAATACATTTATTTCATTGCCGATTCAATATATATATATATTTATATATTTACTTGTTAAGTTTAACTGTTTTCCATTTACGATATATCGTTTATTGTGAATATGTACAATTTTTTAACTGCTCAATTTACTTTTTTTATCGGATACTGCATATGAAATATGCAGTATCCGATAAAAAATATATATTAAATTTAGATTTATGTACGAATTTGCAAGTCATGAATTCGATTTTTACTTTCTTGACTAAATTATCAGGTTGTAAATAGTTTTGTCTTTTGTTATACGAGGCACGTTTTTTAAACTAAGTACAGAACTTTGAAACAAAAAGAAAGGTAGGGTTTTTCTAACAATTTTATTTTTACATAGAAACCTGTACTTTAATCTAGTTTTCCACATAATGTCCACCAATATTAAGACACTTATCGTACCGTATTATTTACGTGATACCATGCATCTTAGTCGGCCATGAAAACTGCCTCACCCAGCTTCTAGACTACACTAATCGTCTAAATTCTACATAACATTACGTAAAAAAGTCATAGGAATGTGGAAAGTACACAAAAATAATTGACACTTATTTTTTTTTTATGAAAGGCATCAAAATTTTTAAATATTTACTTGAGGTACCCAATTGGAATTATAAGTACTTTAATGTTCGCCTTGTATACGTTTGAATATTATACAAATGTACAAAACTCAAACTTGTATAATAAATAATAACAAAATAACATTGATAATATATTAAAGGTATTGCATCAGTTTAGGTAGAGAAAGTACCAAATGCACTCTCTTAATTAGTAATGTACTGCAGCCATAAAAGAAAATGTAATACTTATATTTGTATTTCTCGTATTCTGTTTTCATGTTTTTATTGATATATTCCATATGCGTTTGGTAATTATTAATTTGTTTTTCTAACGTTTTCACTGATAATATTTTTATTTATTTGAAGTTGGAAAATAATAAGAAACGATTCAGGTTAACAAAATTCTTCTTTTTAATATCAATTAGCAAATAAATATGTACTCAACCCCATAGGAGATAGTTGTAAGTCTTCATTCACATTATGTTCTTCATATAAGTGTAAGTATGTTAGGGATGATCTGATGAGCGTTCCAGATCCATTAGGAGAAAAAATTGTCTGTAAGTTGACCTGGAATTTAAATTTTAATTAGAAATAGAAAAATATTAAAAAAAACGATTTTTTATTAATTTATATATTATATACATTGTTTATTACGTACCGTCTGTGGCTGTTGACGTGTTTGATTATCTTTGGCAAAACAAAAATCTAATTGTTTATTATGTAAGGTAATCCCTATATAATTTTTATCATTTACTTTTATCCCACTTCTTAAAATTGCTAATGAATAGCCAATTCCAAAATTAACATCTGGTGGCACATACGAAGAAGAATGAGTGAGAATAATGTTTTCGTCAGTTTTAATTAATTTTATTAATGGATTTAGTAGAGTTTGTGAAGCAATATGCGATGCAAGTGTTGGAAAGCCTTGAGGATCAGTATCAGTTGTTTCCTTAAAAAAATAGTCGCTTATCTAATTTTTTAAATAAAACAAAAACCAAATGAAAAAAGAAGTGTGATGAAATGTTAAACAAACGAGGATCGCTGACGGCAATCCTTTTTAGAAAAAGCAGATTTTTCCCTTACGTAGCAATCAGGCGTTCTCCTTTCTTCCAAAATAATCCTAAAGACATGTCGCGTTGGGTGGTTGTCTAGAACCCCCTGGTCGAGACCCCTATTGTCATCTTGATTAAGTCTGCGGTCTTGCATTATTTCTATTTGTCCCTCTTTAAGCGACGAACATCCCAAAGGAGTACCAGTTACTACTGTTAATCTCGATTTCTCGTCTTCAATATAAATCATTGAAGGCATTGGATAATAATTGGCTTGAAGCGGAAGTTTAGAAAAACGTTTTCTTCGTAAAATCTGAAAATAAAAGGAATTGAAAACAACTTAATGTTGGACAATTTTTGCTACTATTAACTTGGTAACCGTTCAAATCAGTAAAAAAATCATCTGAACTTTTGATGTTCGTTGTAAGCCTCATAGCAAGCTCGAAATTATTCGTTTGTTCAATATCAACTAAATTTTCAACTTCTATTCCCAATCTTTCAGCTCCTACAAAAAAAAAAACAAATTAGTTCAATGTAAACCAAATGAAAACATAAGCAAATGCTATATAAATACTTACCTAAATAATTGAATATTTTAACTGTGTGACTAACTTTAAATAAATTAACCTGCACTTTTGATACGATTGGTCCCTCGATTACTTTAACGTTTTCGTTTTTATCTTCTAATGGTACTGCAGGGCCATTTGGTAAAAATAAATACGCTCCACTTTGTACCTTCCTATTTTGCACACCGTATCTAATTGTAAAAAATAAATAATAATGTAAGTATATATAAAAATTAAAAATTATAATCTATCTACAGGGTTTGTCCGAAATGTAATGTCAATGATTTTATTATGAAGCGACTGGTTGGCATTGGTGGAAGAGAAACGTTAGCTTACGAACATGCTAGAGTAAGGAAAGGTTTTCCCGTGTGATCCTTTTTCGTCTTTTGTGGATTTCCATTATGTTAAGTTCGAAGTAGAATTGTTTTTCCGTGAAAGGACTTTTAAACCTTTTGACCGTCGTTTAAGTGTTCCTTTAATGTTACAAATATTATTATGAATTATTAATTTGAACATACGAAAAGGTGTGTGATGATAGTTCAATGGAAGCATGCTTAACCCTGACAACGGGCAGTGGTGGCTCGTGCCTTCGAAAATAGACGAAGAGTTGCAATTAACAGATAAAAACTAAATTTAGTGTTAGGTAGGATATCTTATATATCTCTCGGAATATATGCCATGAAATGTGTCGAACAATATGAATATTTCGAGTTAAGTGTAAGTATAGTAATAAGTATCCCAAGACTCACGAGGGTAAAACTATGTATATGTGAAATGTACATATACGTGCCAATCGCGCCGACACAAATACGAACAACCAACGTACACGTACAAAGAGTATGCAGGCGCAGTAGACTGTCGATCTATTCCCTATTTTGCTACGGGTGGGGATCGCTAGGCTTGAAAATTTGCATCCGATGTCATCGTTGTTGTTGTAAGTTCAGTAAACAGGGGTGTCTAGCTCTTCTCTTAGGCGTATGTTACGTATATTAAGGCCATTATAATGGCTATTTAAAACGTTATAAAATGCTCTAAATAAATACAATAATTTCATTTTTTTTACACGAAATTTCATCGTTTATTGTAAATCAAAAATAATTATAAAAGAAATTATATTTATTTTGTGAGAGAAATAAATACCGATTCTTTCCAGAAAAACCTGAATAAACGTCATATTCAAAGATGCTAACGTTTTCCCTGCCGCCCTATAGTCCTAACGTGGGTCATCCAGATTTCTTTTGGTTTTCGTACTTGAAAACTTCCATGAAAGGTCATTATTTCAGTACAGTTGACAATGTCAAATAGTCTTGTACCAAGACTCTAAAGGACTTCGACGTTTGGAAATCTGTCTGGAAGCGATGTATCGACGCAGAAGGAACGTATTTTAAAATCCTTTATTGTATTGATCAATTTTTTTTTTATCGACATTACTTTTCGGACAAACCTTGTATTATATTTGTTATACTTTGCAAAATCCAATCGTATTGGTATCAATTTTTCACCAATTTCAATAGAATCTAGTAGCCCTGTTGACGTGAAGTTTGCTTTTAAGTAGTCATTCACTAAAGAAAATCTATCTGCCCGAGGAACCACAATGAAATTTTTAAAAACACCAGTTAGAACACCACTATCAATAATATTGTTTTGGTTGTAATTAATTAATTTTATTTTGGAATAATACGTTTCACTAAAAAAATGATATTTTTTATTTTTATAAAATTTAAAAACAAAATATACCTGGGAACATCAATTTTTTCTACAGTTTGTATTGTGTAACGTGCCAATCCTAACGGTTTAAGTTTTGCCACAAACGATAATTCATAAGTGCTTGAAATTGTTAATTCTTTATTAATTTCTTTGAAAATTGGAGAAATTTGGCATTCAATTGTTTTCCCTTCATTGTCTAAAATCTGATAACAGGTACATAAATAATTAAGAAAATTATTTTTTCAATAATTTTTTTCTTTTGTATAAATGTAAATTACCTGTAAAAATGGAGTGGAAACAACAAAAGTTACGACTTCTTGCCTTTCAAATGGCAAAGAATTGTAGATCACGACAGTTTTAAAGCCGAAGAAATTGCTTGTATCTATTTCAAGGTACTGAGGTAAGCCATCGTGACTAGTCCATACATCGTCAATTTTATAAACACCTTCCCCTATATTATTTTCATTTTTTTTTATTAATAGAACGTTAACCAAATCACTGATAACTTCTTGTAAATTGTTAATAGAATTGAGCATTCTGGAAAAAATAACAATTTTCTTTTTTTTTGTTTTTAACATTAATTCTTCATTGTAAAATAATGCGTTAGCCGATTTTTATAAAAAAAAATTATTATCTTAAAAAATCTTTGTAATCATTGATATTATAAAAAAACAAATATTGAAAAACAAAAGATTGTTAACCAAGTACCTAACAGGTAGATATATCTATTACATACTTAAAATATGATATTTTCATTTTTTGTCTGTTTATTTATTTATTATCAAGTAGAAACGGAAAGATGTTTTGTGTATTAAAAATACACAACGCATATTCTTAGAATTTTTACACTTCTTGAACAAGAAAAATATTCCATCACAATAAAAAATAAAGCTTAAAGTTCAAAACGATTTGATATTATGTTGAATGTTTCGTTACATTTATTGTATCTTCCTCAATGTATTCATTCCTTTACGTCAAAAGCTTTTGAAACCCTCATATTTCATGTAAAGAAATCAGTAGAAATGGGTTGCTGAGGAAGTTGTAAAAAGTTGCGAAACGTTCCGCATAATTTTAAATCGTTTCCTTTAATTTACAAACAGTCCAATTCTCTATGACAAACATTGAAATTTACCGCATCGTGGACATGAACAGAAGCTTAAAAAATATACATTCTTTTTTAATTTTGATCTTTCAAAAAGGCTTCTTGTTAGAACCGAAACATTAACATTGCATTAAAGATAATCTTTTTAAACTTTTACCTTGTACCATAATCGATAACTACATGATCTGCTGCAGTTCCGGTAATGCCATCGTGATGTTGAAATAACGCTAATGCTCGTCTTGCTTGTGATAAAGTCAGTTCAAAATCTTCCCAATTTAAATCAAATTTACGACTCAATTGAGTTAATGATAAAATTATCTCTGCTCCCCTTCGAAATTAACTGTTATTAACGTAATTTTTTAACACATTATTATCTTCAATTTCACTTACCTTAAGTAGTGTAGTAAAATTCTATCCATTCTCTTGTAAAATGGTCTTGAAGTATAATAACCACTCCAATAATGATCATCTACATCAGAATATGTAAAAAAGTCACCGGAAATTGTAGAAAAATATTCAGCCCTCATTTCTTTATGAACGGCATCAAAATAATCACTTAAGGTACCGAACTGGATCTGTAATTATTTTAATGAACCCTCCCCCCTTTTACATTCAAAGATTGAAACATTATACAAAAGTGAAAAGTTCAAAATTTAATAACATTAACACTAAAGGGTGTTGCATTATTTTAGAAAGCGAGAGTACCTACACTCTCTTACTTAGTAATGTATAGTAGTCACAAAAGAAAATGTAATACATATATTTGCATTTCTCCTAAAATGTTACAAATCGATATTCATGCCTTTTCAGTACTTTTAAATTTTTGAGTGCTTATAAAAGCAAAACTATGATTGATACACACCTGTACGTGCATGTTTTTATCCTCATTCATGTAATCCATGAGTTTTTGATAATTATTAAATTGTTGATCACATTCGCTGCTAATGCTATATCTAAAATCATCGCCTAAAGGTATCAATACGACGTTGCTTCTAAATAACATCGATTTCTTCTTGTATTGGTCTAGTAAAAGTTCAGCTCTGAAAAATATTGATTGTAATAACTGCATAGGACAAGAATGAATTTTACTTCTACTTTTATTATTATTACTAATCATTACCGTTCAACAATGTTTTCAGTTGTTATAAGTTTAGGTACAACGCCCCATGGACAAAACAATTTGTATTTTACAAATCGTATAAAGTCAAACTGGCAACAAATTTTTGGATCTGGACCACAAGTATGTGGAATATCGTAAAAATAAAATGGCATCATGTGAGTGAATAATTGAGTTTCTCCAGTGTTGTCTATTTTAAATAATTGGTATTAAATAATTATTTTAGTTTTATATATTATACCTACCCCAAGTTTGTTTCCAATTAAACTCAAGATCTGTTTGTAAAGCTAATTGTTTTTTTACAGCATAATGTACTCTTTGAATAAGCATATTATGAAGTCCGGACTTTTTTAATAAAAATGCTTGCGTAGGACTCAGGCCAAAAGGATCTATTGTCCAGTCGCTACGAGGTGTGTAATTTAAGTTTTTATGCAACCACTGATGTCCTTCAGAAAGCTGATGAACAATGGACAACCAATTAGAATTGGCCTCGTCATTCATCACCCAACCACCTGTTACGATTTCCAATTGATTTTGTTTTAATAATCTACAATAACATTATTTATGACAAAATATGCGCCGTGTGTTTCAAAATGGTATCTCATTTTATTCTCAAGTTATACATACTGTTTCACGGATTCCTTTTCTTGATTACTGATATCATTCCACCACATTGAAAAATATGATATTTCAGCCCATATAAATTTTCTTCGCGAATCTTCTTTTAATTTTACAAGAATATTGTTTAAAATGCTTTTAGTGAAATCTTTGTAATATTCATCGATGGTTGATTTCCAACCAGGATCATTATGAGAATGCGGTACTACAAAAACTTTTAATTTTCTTTGCTCGTTCCATTTACTATTGTTTAATTTTATATCCCAGCCTTGTTTCCATACTCCCCCATCTTTATTATCAAATTTAATTTGGTTATACAGCTCTAACATCTAAGAAAATATTGTTTACAAAAATATACTCCAGTGCATTTTGTTCAAAGTCAAAGATGCGTACATTTGTGAGACGCATTGTATGTTCACATATATTTTATTATAGTCAATAAATTAACATAAACAAACCTGTATATCCCTGGTGGATTTCAACTCTGCATTATTTAGATTAAAATCCTCATTATATTCCAAGTCAATATTTTCATTATTTTGCGGTTGCCAGTCAATATTAACATCTCTCTGATTAAAGTTTACTATTTTCTGTAAACAATAGATTTAGTTAAGCTTGAAATATTTGCGCAAAACAAAATAAACTTACCTCGTCAAATTTATTAGAACGATTATCTAGTACTAAGTTTTCCATAATAATAAGTATTCCAATAAAACTTATTAAAATTGTTAGAATTAAAAAAAGGGAGACGATTTTTCTGAGACGCATTGTGCAAAAGTAAATGTTTTGTTAAAAATTACATCATGTATTTGAAATTATTTTTTATTTCACATTTCAATTTGTCAACGAATGAATTTTTTCTGTATAGTGATGATAGCAAATATTGCAATGAAATAAATTCATGACTCTTTTATATAGATAAGATACCAATGCGTACATGTTTGTCGTATCTAACTAGTGGTTAATACATATGTTTACAATGTTTTGTACTTTTGTCTATTTTAAAATATATTATGACTTCATCGGAATTATTGAAACAATTTAGATTATTCTAATAATTAAAAAATTAATAAAAATTATCTTAACTGTTGAGATATTTAATTTACGTTTATTTTTATTCATTTTATCTTTGCCGCAGCCAACAATTTTAACTCTGTTTATATTGCAATTTATTTCAGGTGTGTTAAGATGTAATGTAGTTATGATATATTCAAATTTTATTGGATCATATTGTTATCATGTAAATATTCTTTTCTTACAATTCTATTTCTATACTTGTTCTTTACCTGCTCTGTATCTTATCTTCGCTTAACGACAATTTAATTGCTTCAGTACTTTCCAGTACTTTCCTATAATCCCTCTTAACAATTCAACTCTGTATACCAATAGCATGCGGTCTATAATTCTTACTTTTCCTAATAACAATTTTAGAACGGGTTTCTTTGGTGCTTTTGGTTTTCAGTATTGTGTGTTATCGACTAACAAACTTCTAGCTCCCCTCTTATCTATCTTTCTACAATATTATTTTAAAAACAACAAACAGTTCCGATTCGATCTTCCTGGCAACGCTCAAATTCTTTACTTCATTCAATTTTATATTTATTTTTAACCACTAGTCCTCATTTAAATTTATTAGTCAATTATATATTTATTTTTGGTTCAGTGCTATATAAACTCAAAGAGTCTAAATAACGAATCAGATAGTTTATCAAAAAACAAAAAAATAATAATGTCATGAACAAAAACTGACCTGACATTAGATATTTAACTTTTTAGGCAAAAATTAATTTTTTTTATTTTTCTTTTGGTTATACAATAAAATATTTAAAAAATGTCCAAATCGTCGTGCAAACCTCTTGAGCAAACAATTAATTTAGCGAAAAAATGTGTAAACACTCCTTCAGCTACGCAGCAGCTAGTACTTGAGAGACCAGTACCCCCTATATGTAGACCCTCTTACAAAAATCAAGCTACCCCAGTAAAATGCCCCAACGTGAAACATATAAAAGTTTGTACAGGTGCTGAAATGAAGAAAAAATGTTTCCAGGCTAGACCTTGCCCTGCTCCCTTTACACCCCCAAAATCAGCAGGCCAAAAATTAGCTTCCCTAATTTTTTTTGGTGTAAAAGCAGCCTTTGCAGGAAGTTTAGTTTATATGACGTACGAAATGGGTTTGTGGGGTAATTCGCAAAGTACCGAACAGATTTGGAGGGAGATGTGTGAAATTTTTGGGTTGAATAAAAAAAAAGAAATACCAACACCTAGTGCTAGGTGTAAAGCTGAACGGGAATTAGGAGCAATGGCTCAGCCAGGATTTCCGAATACTTGTTCAAAAATGATGGTAGACACAGAAAGGACTGTATACAATCTTCAAAACACTTGGAATAAGATTGTTACAAGCATATTTTGGTTTTTTCTAAAAGGCCCGGAAGAACTTGTAAATTATGTTAATCAGCAAAGTAATAAACCCGTTCAAACAAAAGCTGGTTGTTCTGAGAGCGGAGATAAATAGATTATTAAGTCAGAAGTACCAGTTATCGCAGTCCAACAGGAATATGTTAAATTAACAGTTTTTTAAATTGTATTTTGCCCTTATGCAGTCCACTCGTAAACGTTTTACATCTTAAGTTCTACGCCCGTTGTTTATTCAAGTAATAAAAAATTAAATTCATGTTAGTTTTTGAACACCCTGTATAACGATATTGGCGATCTTGTTAACTTATATCTGTAGTAAATTGTATTGTATCCTGACTTTAAGGTGGTGGTAGTATCCAGTAGTATCTGTCGAATGTTTATTTCCGTTTATCTATGTCAAGTTTTTGTTATTGCATTTGCATAATTGTAAATATAAACAACAAAAGTGGTGTAATTATATATATATATATGTCTGATATAGTAAAATAACGTGAATCATTTTAAAATTATTCCCATTTACAAAAAATCTATATAAACCTTATCTTGCACAATATTTTCAGCGTAACTGAAATTGGATTTCTAATGCCAAAGTGAGCATTAAAATCTTAAAATACATATATAAAAAATGGATTTTTCTAAAACAACTATGCTTTCAAATTCTACTGAAGCTGAATGTGCTAATCAAGAGCTGCTTCTATCTAATTCTCAAAATAATCAGCTTTCCTTAAATTTATCTACAGAAAATAAAATGGCAAGTGGAGAAGGAATTCTGAAATCCGTGTCTGTTTCAAAAAATGCAAGTGATTTCCATCCTTTAATGTCTCCCACTTCACCCATGTCACCTGACTTTCCTGACTTGATACCTGAAAAGTCAAGGAATAGAAATGCAAAACAATTTTTTCATCCTGAGGTTAGTAGTTCTCCTAAAGAAGGGGCTGAACATTTGGAAAATATGTATGAAAATCACTTAAACATGGACTTACCAGGATTAGAAGAATATTTTGAAAAAATCCCAGGTACTTAAAAACTATACTAAAGGAAGAACATTATATTTCATAACAGACATTGTTTTAGATTTTCCTGATAGTCCTTCTGCACTTAAAAAATCTCTATTATTTGATATGCCATGTGAAATATCAAATTGCGATGGCAGTGACACAGAGAATGATAAGTCTGTGTATGAAGCCCATTTAAGTGAAAATTTTCAAAATGTAGCTCTTAAACTTAATGAAAAAGAAGGCAATTTGAATTTCTTAGCTCACACTACTCGTAGTCACAAATTGCGCAAAATTCGCGTCACTCACTCTGTAGCTGTAGAGAGTGAAGTGTCTAGTATTGATAGCGATCCTGAAAGTTTAAAATCAGATGATATTTTTATGGAGCCAGAGGAAAATAATGTTACTAGCAGAGGTATCTTAAGTTTTCAAGTTTTATGATTAACTGATTCTACACACACTATTTATAAAAGAATAAATAATTTTAGTTATACATATTACCAAATAACATTAAAACAATCTAATTTAAAACTTATCAAATTAATCATATAACCAGATCATTTTAATGTTTTAGGTCAATTGAATTAATTTTTTAATTAATGAAAATTATTGCTTCAGACAGTGATACACCTTTTGAACCAGTTGAACCATTGAGTGCAGATGAAGAAAGGTGTCATGCACGACATTGGCAGAGAATGATTTTACCAGGAGGAGAACAACGTACTATAGACATGAGAGTTATAGAGCCCTATAAAAGAGTGTTATCTCATGGGGGATATGTTAGGGGTGGTGGAAATACTGCCATTGTTGTATTTTCAGCTTGTTTTCTTCCTGATAAATCCCGTATCGATTATGACTATGTGATGGATAATTTATTTTTGTAAGTAAAAAAAAAAAAATTGAAACATTTCCTTATCAAAATTCAATTTATGCTTACTTTGAAGGTCTATTGAAAAAATAATCTATCGCGATATAGATGAAGAATAAAAATTTTACAACAAAAAATTAATTTGATAAAATTAAAATTTTTGAAACGGTGCGATTTTCTTTTATATTTTAGATATGTTTTATGGACTTTAGAGCGTCTAGTCACTGATGATTACGTTATGGTGTACTTACATGGGGGTGCAACCCGTCTTCCCGCGTTCAGTTGGTTAAAAAGATGCTACCAGCTGGTAGGGAGACGTTTGAGGAAAAATTTAAATCATATGTACATTACCCATCCTACAATTTGGATAAAAACAATGCTCTTTATGGCAAAACCGTTTATCAGGTATTGTAATTGTTATTTGACTATCTTCTATTTGATGTGGCATATCTTATCACTTTTATTTACTTTTGTGGCTTTCATAAGGTATGTACATAAGTTATCATCTTATCCATTCAATTTAACGGGGTTATTTTTGCAAAAGAATTGAGCTTTGGTATTTTTTTAAAATAATTACTAATAGTTGTGAAACTATTCCAAGGTTTTTTACTTTCACATATACAAAAATTGCAACTTTAAGCAAATAATGTCCTCAGAAGTAAATTATTAAATTTATGATGAAATTATTATATCTCGAATGGTTAGCCAACGTTTGAATGGCGGGATATTTAAAAATAAAATTTGATACCTAGAACAAACTTAGAAAGCCCTTAAATTTTTAACAATCGCTTAAAATCTAAGAAACGTTTGTATAAAATCAGTGATCAAGTAGAGGTAAAAAAAAAAAGTTTAAGAGGTGAGTAGCTACTTCTTCCTTTTCAAGTGCTCTTTGTACTATTGCTATTGAGTACTCTCAGCAGAAAATAAATTTAGGTATTTCACAGTGAAATCATTTTTATATAGCAGCTTTTACTATTATATTGTTTGTTGTATTTTTTTGAAAGCAGTTAAAAATATTAAGAATCCGTGATTTAGGATTATCGATTATTTCTGACATTTTGTATTTTACTCTTTTTGTCCATTACTTATTTATAAAGTGAAATTAATGAATTGGAAAATATATATGGTGAAATTGTTTCGTAAACAATGTTTTAATAAATTGTAAGTTGCTTATAATCGATACAGGTTTGATTACAAGCAATTAATTTTTTTTATGTATTATTTTCAGTTCAAAATTTTATCGGAAAATAACTTTTGTTGGAAGTTTAAAAGAATTATACAATAGATTGCCAATAGAGACCAATGCTGTACCAGATAAAGTAAAGGCTTTTGATAGCCTTCACTGTAGGACATAAATAAAATAAGAAAAATCAAAATATGTGTGAACTGCTTCATTAGGATATCCTAATTCTGGACCAGGCCACTAGACATCGAATCTGTGTACCTAAATAATTGTATTTAATATAAAAAAGTGATGTGGTTTTTTATGTAACACATTCGGTATTTGTCTCGTACATTCCATGGGAAAATGTCTTTGCTGTTAGATTGATGGAGGAACTTTAGGTAATTTAGATGGGAAAGTATTATTAACGTTCCATAGGGTCATTGTCTGTGAAATAATGCTTTATTATTATTTATGTATTTATTTTATAGAAATGTATTTACTCTAAATTATTTTTTCAATAAAGTATTATTTTTTGCAATTTTTTATTTATTTTGACTTAAAAGTTACCTTTATATTAAAAGATATAAAAGCTAGTAATTTTGAATATGTCAATTCATGAAGTTTTTTGATAAGAGCAATATTTGAGTAGAAAATATTTTGAATCCCCTCCTGATATCTTGTTCATAAATCAATATCAGTGTCGTAAATATAAAAAATATTATAATTTAAAATTAGATTTTTAAATTCTTTCTAATGTTCGCCATTAAAATAATTCTTTCTCTATTTTAATTAAATACCAAATATAAATACTATTTTTTTTTTATTTTTAAATAATTATTGCATAATGATAAAGAAATAAATAAAATGTAATAGTTGTGACGTAAATGCAAAATGCAACAGTTGGTAGCCATATGTCACCATATGTTTAGATATTCTGTTGCTGCTGCGCGAATGTGAATGCGCTTAATTATTGCTGAATGGGTGTGCTTTCTCGTCTTAGTGATTGTAGTTGTGCCGTAGTACATGTTTGAACGAATTAAGCGGTTTTTAGGTCATTTCAACTAAAAGCTTGCAATTATTTTAATGCATTACAAACAGTTAATTATCGTGTTTGTTTAAAATGAATAATAAAAAGTGTGCAAGGTGTGAAAAGACTGTGTATCCAACAGAGGAGCTGAAGTGCCTTGACAAGGTATTAATTATTAAGATAATTTCATGCTATTTTTTAATTAAATTATGTCTATTTTTATATGAAGTCGCCGTAGAATTGATAAAAATATCGTAATGATATCAGTCATCACTACCGACCATCCTAAAAACGTTTATCATGATGAGAAAGTATGGTATTGTGTTAAGATGTGATCTAATTCATTAATGAAATGACTCATGAATGTTTCAAATTTAATTATCTCACTTGATTTTTTTCAATTTAATAAGGGTAGTTATCAGTTACAGAATTATGCATTCATTTGTAGGTAATTCTGAAACAGTTCGTCTAATAATAATAAAACGATTTCACCCAATTACTTTCTGCATTCATATTGCATAACAATAAATTAATCTAAAATGAACATTGAATTTTGTAACGCCTTTTTACGTGCGTTGCATTTAAAAAATAAGTTATTTATATGCATGAATAATTTAGCTGACCTAGGTCAAATGTGACTCAATAGGTGCAATTGTTTATGTTTCGTATAAGTACTCGGTGTCTCGTACATTAAATTTATTAATTACTAAATTGCTATACTATATATTATCATATATTAAACCCATTCGTATCCAAAACAAATTTTAAATTTGGTTGTATAATGCATTTCTGTTTTCATATTTGCTATATGCATTATGTTGGTGTTTAATGTTTCTGTTAAAAACTTATAAATAGTGAGAGTATGATTGATTATCATGTATTGCTATTATCGTATTGTACCTAAATAATTTTTTTGTATATTAAATGCTAAATGCACAAAACAAAAATTCTTTTAATTGCATCGCAACAGGGACGAACTAAAGTCCATTTTTGTTAGAAAGGTACAGATGTGAATGTTTACTGCTTTGATACTGTTCATAAAAAAATATATTATACCTAGCAGTAAAAGCAGTATGGTATTTTTTCCTTTAATCTTATTTTATTTAAAGGTATGGCACAAGTTCTGCTTCAAGTGCAAGGAATGTGGAATGACCCTGAACATGAGAAACTACAAAGGTTTTAACAAGGAACCCTACTGTGAAGCGTAAGAATATAATTAAATTAATATAATATTTAAAGAACATTAAATACTTGATTCTTTTCATATATTAAATTGGCTTATATATCAGAGAAAATATTTAATTATATCAACATTATTTACATATATGTGACCGCTTTTTAATAATGACAATTCTTTTGATAGGCATATTCCTAGAGCAAAAGCGACAACGATGGCGGAAACGCCGGAACTTCGTCGTATTGCAGAAAATACGAAAATTCAATCTAACGTAAAGTATCATGCGGATTTTGAGAAGAGTAAAGGCAAATTTACTCAAGTAGCAGATGACCCCGAAACACTGAGAGTAAAACAAAATAGTAAAATAATATCGAATGTAGCGTATCATGGAGAACTTCAGAGAAAGGCTGAAATGGAACAGAAACGTACAATTAACGAAAATGGTTTGAAACAACAGGCGCCTGCTTCAAGCATCGACCAAGCGAATGCAAACAGATCCCCCGTAGAACGTACCAGCAGTCCCCCTACCATCACTCCCATAACTCCCATTGGCAACCCTACAAACATAGGAAAAATTGCTGATTATGATCCTCAGGCTGTTGCAAGTCCTTATTCTGGAAGAAATACGCAGACGGTGATATATACGTCCGACCAGGGACCGGTCAACAATCCTCCACAAAGGCATATTGGATCCGTGCACGATATTGATCCTGTCAATCACAACTACGGCTCCTTAGGCAGGGTCTATAGAGCAATGTATGATTACGAAGCGCAGGATGATGACGAAGTCAGTTTTATTGATGGCGACTTGATTATTAATGTAAGCAGCATAGACGGGGGGTGGATGACTGGAGAAGTACAGCGGACAGGACAAGTGGGCATGTTACCCGCCAATTACGTACAACTTGCCAACATTTAAAGAAAATTAATAATAAAATTATGGAGAACTGAACGGGATACGGTGATAAAAAATTGGAGAACTTGATGCGTGTAAGTTTATTATAAGGCGCACTTTATAAAAAAAAACATACGGAATAAAAATTCCCTTCAAAAATAAGCCGTATAAGTTTGCCCATGCAACATTTAAGGGTGGCATTGTTTCTTAAAGAAGAAACTTTTTTGTCTGATAAATTTTTAATTAAACGGATTAATAAATTTATTATAACAATAAGATCATGTCACAACATGCAAAACCTTTTTATTGATATTGGCTTTTGTTTTCTCATTAATTACGATAATTAGATTCATTTCCATAAGTGCGTGAACCAATTCATAATGTATTAACGATACATAACTAATATATAATAATAATTGATCATTCCGTATATTTTCTATTACAATTTGCTTTTGATTTAGGAATATATCAATAAAAGGAGTTATTATGTTGTGTTAATTTTAATAAGTGATATTGATATAATTTTTAATAAGAATGCATCTACTGCATTTATTTTCTTTAATACCTTTTTTGTATGAGAATGCCTTTTATTTTTTTGACTTAACAATCCTACTTAGACATCAAAAAAGAAACTAATATTTACTAAAATAACATAATAATTGTATTCGTATAAATACAGCATATTAATAATTTATTTTTTAAACATTGAAAAACTCAATTGTCTGAGTTTTTAGAATGTGTTTGTGTTATTAGTTGAAAAAAACTAAGTTTACAACTATGGTGAAGTAGAATATCCTATCCAAAGAAGGCTGATAACATTTAAGTGGCTTTTAAATGTAAATTTTTACAATTTTTCAAGTATTTTAAAAAAACAATATACATTCAAATTGTCCAAAACATTCCAACATCGTTGCATTTAACAAAGTGCCTAACTGTATTTGATAAACATTTATAGAATATTTACACTTTTGTAAAACGTACGCATTTACAAACATTTTATTCCATATAGAAACATATAATATACATAATCATATTTGTAAATCTTGTTAGCAATAATTATTGTTAATCTTCATGGTGCTATTTATCAAAAAAGTTACAAATAAACCCATTTTTATTTACTTATACATTTTTAGTCCATAACATAATAGTTAGGTACTAAAACATCTGTTAAGTAATTAATTAATTAACAATATGCCACACGTTATGTTATTGCATTTATTAAAAATATAATATTTTTTACATAAAATGATAAATAGCTTGTTTACTGTAAGTTGTAAATTATGATGTTGAATAAAATATATATAAAAAAAATATATTTTAAATTTCCTTCCCTTAACGTTAATTACTTTTCTATAGGATTAAATATGAAATCGACATTTTATAATTCCCATACTTTTATCAAGGTATAAAGGAACACTTATGATGAGATTTGAATATATGTCCATATGTTCATCTTTTTATTTTATTTTTTTAATTCTATATGACATGCATAGAACAAATAATTTTGTAATAACTTGTCAAAAATGACTTCAAGCGATGAAATTGAAAATTTATCCAACAGTAAAGCAGATAATTTAGGTTTAGGGGATGTAAACGTTCCTGAAATACCAAATCATATTATATTCCCTAACGAACTAAATCTTTATCTAAGAGATCAAGTCCAAGTAAGTATTAATGGTAGTCAAAAATATAAAAATACAAATTCATTATCGAATTTATAGTGTCTAACATTTGAAAAGGGATTGTTACAAAAAAAATTAGTTGAGAGCGAAGAAGATCTTAGCAGATGCAAGTGTGAAATAACTTTACTGAAATCTAAATTGGAACAGTATGAACAATTATGTGCACCAAATAGTAATTACGCAAATTTGGCAAATACATACAATTGCAAAATTGTCGAATTAAGTAAAACTTTACGTGAAAAGTCTTGCGAATTGGAAAAATACAAAACAAAATGCTCCAAATTAGAGCAAACAATAGTTGAAATTCAAAAGAAAGATAAGGAGGTTGAAGTAACTGGTAAATAATAGTTTTGCTGTTGTATAAATAATTTATAAAAATAATAGACTAAATTTATCATTTTATAAAGAAACTCGTAAGGACACAGAAAATGAAGCTGACGATTCAGAGAATAAGATAAAATATTTACAAGACAATCTTAACTTCACCAAGGCCAAACTTTGTGAAGTCAGAAATTTAAATTTAAAATTGAAAAATGATCTAAAATTCGCGAATAAACTGCTCCTTCAGGAAATTGGAGACAATTTTGATACCATTCAGAAGAACATTTGTACTACAAATTCAAACTGGAGGGGCAGGGCACAAATAATTTGTGACTTACAACAAAAAAATAATGAACTTAAAGAAAAACTAAAATTATATCAAGACAAAGATCAGGGTCAATATTTAATTTATATACTTGTTTTTTTTTTATACAGGATGATGATAAATTAATTATTAGGTAAAGGAGATTTAAGAAAAGAAGATAATAAGAAAATTGATGCTTTGCAACAGGAGAACCAAGACCTAAAAAAAGGACTGGAGGATACGAAAAAGAAATTGGATGTTTTACGTGCTAGATGTAAAGTTTTCGAATCCGAATCAGTTATATTGAAGACCAAATTGAGCGCTACAGCTGAACAAAATGAAAAGAACAATAAACTTATCACACATTTAACGGTAATACGTTTAAAAAAAAAAAATCGAAATATCAGTGCTTTTCAAATTTTAGAATCAGATATCTGATTTTCACGAAAAGAAAAATAGCGCCATTAACGAGAAACAAAAAATAACTAATAACTTGGAAAAAGAAAATAAAAACCTCAAACTGCAACTTTCAAAAGAGAAATGCTCGTTAGAAAGGCTACAGAAAGAACTTGACGTGAAGATAAGTTGCATAGAAATGTTAAAAAGAGACTCTGAAAATAAGAAAAGTGTGCCTTACTTTGACTCAACTGTAAGTGACTGTACTATTTTGAAATTTTAACATAAGTTTTAGGGGTTTGTAGATAATATGACAAAAACAGAATCGTTATAATTTCGTGACGTTTATTGTCTGTATGATACTTTTGTTTAGTATATCTTATAGTACAGTAGGGATGATGATGTGAGGTATCGTAAGAAAGCTTACCCTTACAATATCAGCATTAATTAATTATACACTTGTTTAATATGATAAAATAGACTTGTACAACTTGTACTCGGAAACCCACAGAAAAATATTCAGTCATAAGTCCAATGATTCGTTAGACACCTACTTCCACACTACCTTTGCTCTCTTTACTCCTGTTTCTGCTTCTAATATGTCCCTAACTAAAACATTATTAATAGATAATATTCATTTAAACTTGGCCAGTTTTCAGGCTTCCTCATAATATGCGGTGCAACTCTGTAATTCATGTTGATGAGGGCAATCAAGAGCAGGGACCCTTCGTTATATATGCGCCTATCTTCTGTATGTAAAGTGTATATAATTTTTTCTTTAGAATGCTGATATTCGAAAATTAGAAGGGGAACGTATTCGATTAGTTGAATTAACCGAAATGTTGAATAAGCGATTGGAAAACGAAAAAGAGGCACATTTTAAAACGCAATCGAATTATTTATTCGAAAGACATAGAGCAGCTAAGTTGGAGGCAAAATTGGCGCGAGTTAAGACCGAAGGAGGTTCAACAAATCGCTCAAGTAATTACAGTACCACCAGTTTTAGAAAATTTAATACTAATGAAGAATTGGAAAATAGATTAGAATTAGCGAATGAAACAATTAAATCCTTAGAAACGAAACTGAGTCTGGAAAAACAGGAAAGGGCGATGAATTTTGAGAAATTTTCCGAAATATTAAAAAATCAAACTATTAATAGCGAAAGTGAGTGGGATTAATTTGACTTATAAAATTAATAATAATAAAAGGCTACACTATTATGATTTTTTTTTAAATTCTTTGGCTGTTGAATCATATATTCGGTGCTACACGATTTATTTGCAATTATTACTTTGGGTGTTACAATATTTTGCGGTTATTTGAAAATATAGTTCATAATTCTGGGTAAATAAAGCATACTAATAAGTAATAACCTTTGGTTTTGGGTGTTACAATATTTTGCGTTTATTGTAATAAAAAACTGTATTTTGATTTCGGCCCTTCTTAAGGTTTCTTTTATTGATCACCAAGATAAAAATAATTACCCCCAAATTTTATTTTTTTTTGTACTTCGATTACATTTACAACTAGCTTTTACACGCTTTTTGTCCGTTACGAAGTTGGATAGAAACTATTTCTAATTGTTTATAATAAATTTAATTGTTATAACCAATAAACAATTAAAAAGTAGTGTCTATATCACTGCTGGCAACCTCCTCTACATGTTTGTAAAGTTCCATCGAAATCGACAGATTCTGTTGTTTTCGTTATTAAAGACAGACACTTCTATTTTATTTTCATTTTCATATATATATGTTAGGGACAAAATTATTTATGTTTATTCCATCTACTATAATAATTAGTTTGGTAACAAATGTATAGATATAGTAAGAAAAAGAGGAGGAAAAAAAGAGAGGTTACAGAGCACGTTGCAAAGAGGATGGAAGAACGAATTAAAACTGTGTATACGCAGAATCCATTGTGTAATATTAATCAGAATTAAAGTTAACTTCCCAAGTTCATTGTGAGTTTCGAATTAAAAAAAATAGTATTTTCTTTTTTATTTTAACATTTTAAATTTTAATTATTCCAAATGAAATTATAAGTACTCTTTTTACTCGTAAACTAGTGTAGCTTCTAGTCTAATATTTTGGGGATAAATAAATACCAGTAGTGGTAATTTGTATAAATAAAATATAAGACCTTATGTTGTACGGTAGGTCGCCTTTAATTAATTCAATCATATACCAATAAAAATTACAAGACAATCACCGTGTATATATAATTCTTTGTAACACTCTATATATTGGAACTGACGGGACTGTCAATACTTATTTACACATTTATTTATTCTTTTTTATATATATTTTCTAGGATGTTACCACACTCTAAAATATTTATTTAAGATGAAAATTGAGCATTTTACATTTGAAATTTAAAAAATATTTAAGAATACTTCCAAAACATGAAATACAAATTCGAACTTTTAAGAATTTGACACTTCGAAGTCTGTTGTTTTAGTAATTGAAAAGAACAACAAAAAGACAGTTAAAGTCAGAAAACAAATACGAAAATAACATTTAGTGATAATTATTTATTTTCAGTAATTAAATGAAACAATTATTAATGCTCTAATATGAATAGTCCTTGCTGAAAGTACGTTACAATCTTTTATTTTAAAAATAGTATCGATAAAATTTTGCAGTTTAATTCCAAATAGGGGCAGTAATATGTGTATACTGTTAATGCTGTACTCTGCTTATAGATCTCCTGTTTTTTTAAATGAATTACATTCGCTGTATATTAAAATGTTAATATAAATAACATCCTTGCATGTTACTTTATTCAAATAGAATCTCACATAATAACAACTAACATCAAAACATATTTACATAATTATGTGTAAAACTACCTAGAGCTACAAGTGTTAGTTATTAGTATTTTACTCTTTCTTCTGCAGTTGTTAACAGTGTTTTTTATTTTAGGACTTATAAGTGGTACAAGAAGTGCATGAAATGCGTACAAGAAGACTAATATTGATGTTTATTTTCTGTATAATATCTGTGACTTTCACTGTTATTTATTTTTTGACTGGGAGTTTAGCAAATGATACTGTTTTTGTACCCAAGCCTGAGAAGGTAAACAACATTAACATTATTATACAAATATATTCTCCTTTAAGTTAAGGAATTTTAACAATTGTGGAGGAAATAGTGGTAATAATTGCAAATGTAGAGAAAGAACTAAATATATCATGTTACATTTTCATGAAGCTTAAGTTTATAATAACAGAGGAAATTGTTATTAAAAGCTGTGTTATTATCACCAACATAAAATAGGATCATTTGACATTTCTATTTATCCATTGTAATTATTAAAAGTGGTGTTAGCTGAAATAATTCTTTAAAAAAATGTGACAAGGATATGTAGTTACTGAATAGGGTAATAATAATATATTTTTATATAATTAAAAATCAAAATTTTATAAATTACGTATTACATTATCATCATAACAACTTTTTTCAAGGAAAATTATATGACATTTTTTTCATGACAATTTATAAAACAAATGCAATAAATTAGTTTTGTAATATCAATTATTTTGGAATTATTTTTATGGCTGTGATGTAATTTAATAAATGTTTTACTGATATTTGTTAAATAGGTTCAATTCAAAAAATAATAAAATCAAACTATAAATACTTTTCAAATTAGTGCACCTCAGGTTTACACAGATCAAATTTATAAGCAAATCTAATGTTTGTTTCTCTTGTAAACATTAATTCTACTTACTTAATTATTAAAACAAGTTGATGGATGCGCACAATTTTATATGTGCTTGCAAACTGAAATATTTGTAGTAATACATTTGTCACAGTTGATAAGATTAGATTTAGTTAAATATTTGGTCTCTATCTATATCTTTATCGGTAGATTTATTTACGTATTTGGTTATGCATGTAGGTACCTATTACAGAAAAAAATTTATATTTTTAGGGACGAATGTCATGATAAATGCAAATTATTTTAAAAATGAAAACATTTTTATGATTATCACTTATTATTTTTTATTATTGAGATAAGCAAATATTTATTTTCAATTTTTTAAATTACTTATTTAAAAGTCTATAATAAACTTATTTCAACGCAGGAATTTTCTTACTACATCAACATAATTCGTTAATCTGTTAACTTATAAACAGGAAATCCTTATCAACTAGAACTTTTTATTTTATTAAAAAATTTCAGTATGCAGATACGAAATGGGTAGAGTTTGAAGGACGATTGAAACAACTTGAGAGTGATTTAGTAAATCATCATGAAACAATAAAAGACATAAGCCAATCTCTTCAAAAAATCGTGACCGTGAAGAGTAAAAATACTCCAAAAATTACCGAAGAATTACTCCAAAAAGTTGTAGATCAGACTTTAATCTCAACTCAAATAATACACAATAATGGTTGCTCTATACAAACAGGTCATGCTCCAAAAACAGATATTCAGGTACATTGCAAAGTTAATATACATTCTTAGGTAAATCATAAAGAATTACTTAATTTTTAAGATGTTGGAGCTTTATAAAAGAATTAAGTTTGATAACGTCGATGGCGGTGTTTGGAAACAAGGGTGGAAGATAGAAATAAATGACAAAAACTGGAATAGAGAACATAAACTGAAAGTGTTTGTTGTTCCTCATTCTCATAATGACCCTGGTTGGCTTAAAACGGTTGATGAGTATTATTTGAGTACCACAAAGCATATCCTGAACACTATGTTAATTAAATTGGAAGACGATCAAAGGCGAAAGTTTATTTGGGCTGAAATTTCATACTTTTCAATGTGGTGGGAAGAACTGGACGACTCTGAAAAGAAGAGAGTTAAAGAGCAAGTATTTCTGTCCCCGATTTTTTTTTCTTTAGGCTGTGCTTTTTTATATAATTATTTAATGAGTAATTTTTAGGTTGTTGAGAAGAAATCAATTAGAAATCGTAACAGGTGGTTGGGTAATGAATGACGAAGCAAACGCGCACTGGTTATCAGTTTATTATCAGCTTTCTGAAGGTCATCAGTGGCTGAAGAAAAACCTAAACTATATTCCACGCAGCCATTGGTCTATTGATCCCTTTGGTCTTAGCCCAACGCAGGCGTTTCTACTAAAAAGTTCTGGACTGGAAAACATGCTATTGCAAAGGGTTCATTACTCCGTTAAAAAAGAACTTGCACACAGGAAAGAATTAGAATTTAAATGGAAACAATTATGGGGTAAATTATTAAAAATCATTTAAAGAAGTACTTACATGATTTTTATTTGTTAGATGATGATAGCTCATCTGAAATATTCACACAAGTTATGCCGTTTTATTCATACGATATTCCTCATACTTGCGGTCCTGATCCAAAAATCTGTTGCCAGTTCGATTTTAAAAGACTTTCGATGTATGGGTCCGTATGCCCATGGAAAATAAATCCAAAACCCATCACTGAACAAAACGTTGCTGAAAGGTATAACAATTTTTTTAAAAATGATTAATTTTATTTCATAATACATGTATGTTAGAGCGACCCTTCTTTTGGATCAATATCGCAAAAAGTCGATGCTTTTCAAGACAAATGTCCTGCTAGTCCCTCTTGGAGACGATTTTAGATATACTTTTCCCATTGAATGGGACAATCAGTATATGAACTACCAGAAATTAATGGATTACATAAATAGTAATGTGAATTTACATGCTGAGGTATATGTGTATTTACGTTATTATGTTTTATTATTTAATTTTCTTCTAATATTTTTAGGTTCAATTTGGAACATTGAGTGAATATTTTGATGCTGTAAGAGCAGATAAATCTATGAAAGAATTTCCAACGTTAACCGGAGATTTTTTCACATATTCTGACAGAGACGATCATTATTGGAGTGGATATTACACTTCCAGACCATTTTATAAAAGAATGGACAGACTTTTACTCTCATATGTACGGTAAGAGTACTTAATAAAGGCAAAAATATAATTATTTATTACCATTTTAACTTATGATAAAACAAAGTTTAAACTCGTTTAAAATGGAAATTAATTACTTAAATCAAATAAAGGCCAACACAATCAATTATATGATAAAACAAAGTTTAAACTAGTTTAAAATGGAAATAATTTACTTTAATCAAGTAAAGGCCAACACAATCAATTATTTGAAGAATTATTTATTACATTAAAAAAATTATTTATCTTTCAGGGGGGCTGAAATTATTTTGGCATTGTCTCAATTGTGTCAGAATTCGGATTCAGTTCCTTCCAAAGCTGCTTTTAATTCTTTGGAACAGGTTGTCTCCGAATCGCGGCGTTCTTTGGCTTTATTTCAGCATCACGACGGAATCACTGGAACAGCTAAAGACCATGTGGTGGTAGATTACGGAAAGAAGTATGTTGCTAGTTTTGTCTTTTTAAGTGCATTAAAATATGAATCACTTTGAAGTCTTAGTTTTAAAGATAAACAGTTGTTAATAAAGAACATTTAGTTCTTGGTGAATTTATTGAAACTATCAGAAGTGGATTGCGATTTCGAACTTATTAGTTCTCATCAGCACACCATAGGTAACTTCATTAAATTACTGACCGAACCCAATAATGATGGTGAAAGTAAATATCAGTAGATGGCGTTACACTGTCTGTAATATGACTTATTTATTTACTGTAAATATGGGCAATGTCCCTGATACATATTATTTAACAAAATTAAAGTGGTTAACATAATGTACAAACTTAAAATTATAGATATAAAGAATATGATGTAGGGTGAGCAGCTCTATTTAAACAATTATTAATATTAAGGAATACATAGTTCACATGAGCTAATCGGTAGTTCTATAATAAAGATTACCATTAGGTATACCCTAGTAACGTAACTTTAACAGTTCGTTTGAAATGTGCAAAACTGCAACTAGGAAATTCAATCAAAGATATAAATAATTGTATAAACTGGTACATTAATAATTTTTAAAATATACATTCATTCAAGGCATGTTATTTTTATATATTTTATTTAAGTAATGAGTCGATTGTTTGATTGCATAATTATGAATGTACTAATTAGCTTTTTAATAATAAACAAACACTTGAATATTTACGATTTTTAGGATGTTGGCATCGATAAAAGGTTTACAAAATGTAATCCAGGCGTCAGCAAACTCGTTGCTGCTCAGTAATTATCCAATACTGGCAGATGAGGTTGTTTATAAAGTAGATGATATTTGGAGAAGTCACGATAGGGTGCCTGAAAGACACACCATTACTATAGGACCAGAATTGAGTACAAAGTACATTGTTGTATACAATTCTCTTCCCCACGCTAGACATGAAGTCATCTCGTTCGTGGTTTCTACCCCTTACTTGCAGGTTCGATAATAACAGTTTTATATTAGATTCTATTAGAATTATAACGTATTCCTGCGAGTAGGTTTTAAGTTGGAAAGGTGCAAGGGTCAAATGTCAGGTGTCTCCGATATTTGAGAACAGCTATGAACCCGTTATTTCTCATTCAAAATATGAAGTGTCGTTTGTAGCAACTTTGCCAGCTTTGGGATTAGTCCGATATGTTATACAGGCCCTTTATGAGAAGGAAGTACCCCGGTAAATGTATTGACTTTTAAATAATAGAAAGTTTTAACTTTTTTTTTAAAAAAAATAACGTTTTTACACAATATATGTTTTAAAATTTTATATAAGGTTCTGTCTTGTGAAATGATTTCCTTTTATTTATCTTTTAGAGAAACAACTTACGCTAAAGTAAAGGTACTTAACCATTATATGGATATTCCTACCCCCACTGGATTTTCTTTTGTAGAAATATCTCCAACTCCGCGTGAATTCAGCATTCAAAACCCAAAAATTACGGCTTCCTTTACTACATTTGGCCTTTTAAAGGCCATTAAAATTGATTCCAAAACTATACCAATTCATTTAGATTTTGCAAGGTAATTTTCGTAACAATTTTCACTATATTGTAGTTACTATTTCCTTGTAAGACACATTTTATAGATATGGCGTTAGACATACTCAAGAAAGAAGTGGAGCCTATTTGTTTTTACCAAGTGGCGATGCTGTACCAATATCTCTAGAAAGCACCACCGTTAAAATTATCGAAGGCTCCATTTTCTCATCTGTTCACGTTCGTTTACCCTATGTACAACATTCACTTAAATTGTATAACAGTACAGGTAAACTATTTCTAATTAAGTTTAGTTTTGAAACAAGAACAAGTCCTTAATTTTTTAAAATCTCTTTATAATTATTTATATGTATTATCGTCTTTAGGGGCCGATGGTATGGGTTTAGAAATTGAAAATCTGGTTGATATAGAAAAAACAACCAACTTTGAGTTAGTTATGAGACTGATGAGTAACATAAAGAGTGGTGAAGACTTTTTTACAGACTTGAACGGATATCAGGCAATAAATTTCATAATTATTTTTTTTAAATTTATAATATTTTCCATTTTGCAGTTGATACGAAGAAAACGGTTTTCTAAGCTTCCTCTTCAGGCGAATTACTATCCCATGCCCTCAATGATGTACATCGAAGATAACGGAACCAGATTAACTATGATATCGAGCACTCCGTTGGGCTGTTCTTCTTTGAAAGAGGGTCAAATCGAGGTTATGCAGGATCGTAGATTGAATCAGGATGATAGCCTGGGATTGGGACAGGGAGTTTTGGACAATCATCCTACAAGACATGTATTTCGAATCGTATTGGAACATAGAAAACGAGACTGTTATGTAATTAAATTTTTAATTGTAATGTGTTTATATAATCTGAACATATTTTTTTAGGGTACATCAGATAATTACCCGTCTGGTTTTCCCACTTTGTCAGTCCATGTTGCTTCCCAGTCTTTGTTGAATCCCATTTTCAAACTGCTTCGGGTTGAAGATGAAGACCTGTCGTCACGTCCGGTTTACGTCCCTTCAGCGGCCGAATTTGGAGTCGATTACACGCTACCGATATTGAGAACTGACGTCTTGGCCGGTAATAAGACCTACGTGGCCGTCACCTTGCACAGACAACAACTGGATTTGTGCTTCGCAGATGAGCCTCTTCTACACCAATTTCCGTTAAGCTCAGGAAAAGTAAGAAATTTATGAATTTTCAGGTGTTAAGGTTAAATTAGATGTGCGAATTATTTATTTTCGGACTTTTATAATTTGCTTACGTTCCTTGGTGCTATTCCCGCTTGTTCAATATTTCGATTACAAGTACAAAAAAATAAAAAGAAAAATCTGTTTTATTTCATTATATTTGACGGTTAATCTTTTCTTGGCTATTGTAGGTAAACTTGCAAGGTCTTTTATCATCAAATGGTCAAGGAGGGACTCTTACTGAATCGTCGTTGACATACTTGTTTACCAACCGGAAATTGAATGTGTCTGAAGACATACAATTATGTCCAATGCAGCTGAAGACATATTTATTCGATCGTTTTAATAGGTGAAAATTGTACTGGCCTTAATTAATCTAGCGTTACATACATCTATTAGCATCTGTATTTTATACATACATGTGTTTGGGGTATTTCTTACGTAGGCAGCTTACATCAACTAATAGTTCCTTTTTTATCTCACTTTTTAATTTATTTGAAATGTATAATACTCACGAATGGGAAGGATATTAATTTATTTTCATGAAAAATCTCGAATCTTTATATTAAATGGCAACTAAAAATCTTATAATTTATACATATAACATTGTTCTATTTATATACTATTTATTTATTCTTATTTTGTTTTTCTTTTTGTAAATTGTGCAGCTTACTACTAACTATCAACATTCCGTTCTGTACTTTCTTAGTTTAGATATGGTTGCTGTTGGAAAAGACAAAGATGCACGTTATGTTAGTTTAGAAAATTTATTTAGAATATGGTCAACTAAAATAATGCATTGTTTAGTTTATTTTTTAGTGCTATAGACAGTTAACAAACCCAACATAAATAACAAATAAATATAAATTAATAGCTTAAATACTTTCCAAACAGACTGTTGTACCGCATCTCAAATCTTTAATAAAGATTCAACTATTTAAATTGAAACTAAGGAATTATTTTTTTATACAATAATATTTATTAGTGAGTGCTCAAAAAAATCCTGTATCAATTGTTTCTTAATTTTTTTATTAATAGAGTAGATATATGTATTTATAAGAAAATAACACAAGTCTTAATCCGTTAATACAACGTCCTAAACACAACCCTAAAAACAACGCTATGCGTAATATGCGATAAATTAAGTATATCATTCGTTCTTGTATTTTAATTCAATTTCACAGAATAATGGAATGTTTGTGTAGTTATGTGTACGAAAAACTAACGTAATACTTGATAAAAAACAAAATTTACAAGCTAATAGATTTGCTAAAACTTTTTACAAACATATCAGCAACAAAGAGTAGTTATTATTCTGAATATATCTTCTTGGGTTTACTTTTACCTTTTATCAATTTAGTTAATGTAATATTACATAATACCTTATTAGTCTTTAATACGATATATAAAACAAAAAACTGATTAAACAATCGAGACTTGACACTGACACATAAATATTCTATTTTCAGTTCATTAAAGAAACATGTAAATTGTTTATTAAATGATAACTTCGTTTAATATTTATACCGGATGTTAAGAAAACTCAAAGTAAACCTCTTTCACTTACAGAAAATAATCACAATCGTTATATCACAATATGATTCTATTAAATAGTACGATCAATAACAGACTAACCTTTGAAAATTAAGTACATACAATTTTTATTTACAGCATGACTTGCTCTTTCCGTCATTTTTTCCAAGTTCTGCTTTTTGGCACGACGAAATCTAGTTCGGGAACACTAGTAGTAACACCTGGCACGAACGGTGATGCATTTACCCCTCCGATTGTGCCATTTCCTCCGCCTTTTGACTTTGTCCCAGCCGTTGCGTAATTATGAAACGAATCAAATGCGACCGGGTTCGTTATGATATTAGGTGTAATGTTTGTCGCGGGCCAATTAGGCGCTCGTATGTCACGTAAGCTCCATCCATTAGTACTCGGAGGGCCAGACGGAGCCGCAGGTCGGCTCGATACAAAGTCCGACCACTCCTCATCATCATTAACGCCACCTTCAATTTTTTGTGGTGTTGTCGGCGCAATAGGTGCAAATGTTTTTTGTTGTAAGCCGATACCACTGTACATATTATGGTGGTGTCCAAAAGTCAATGTTTCTACTTGTTTTGCATATTGGTTGCTTATTAAGGACGGCTGAAAGTCGGCGTTTGTAGGTCTAGAATTAGGGAATGTTTGTCGTAATGGGCGTGATTGAGTTGGGATGGGTGTCATCTGCATGGCAATACTAGGTGACTGATAACCTCCACTCATGTATAGTCCTTGATGCGTTATCACGGGTGTCGGCTTTTTAGGTGGTTGGATTTGGTTTAGTTGAGAAATCGATAATTGTAATTCGGCCTTTGGTTTATCTGGAAGCTGAAATAAATATTCCAGTTTTATTAACATTTATAATTTTTTTTAAATTATATGTACCCCAAACATCAGTGATGTTTTTGTTGTTTCATTGTTGCTAGATGCATTTTCGCTGGATATAAAATCGCTCCAATCGTCCTCTTCTGTTGCTGTTTTCTTTTCTTTTCTGCTACTTGCAATAACTGCGGGTAGTTTTGGACTATTTCCGTTATCTTGATGCTCTTCTTTTCCCAACAATTTTTTTGGTTTATAACTGAGTTCAATTTCGTCAAGATCTTGGCCACTTATACCTGGTTCGGGCCATTCTATTTTAGGGGGAGCCTGTATGTTGCTACTTGCAGGGATTGGTTGCAATGGAGTCAAACAGGTATAATTGGAAGTAACCTGTGCAGGAATAAGGGTCTTTAAAGGTAAAGTACTAGATATAGGTGGCACGTCACTTTTAGTGGAAGGAACTTCTGAAAATTTGAAGAGAACGTAATGTTAGTGGTTGAAAAAACTACCTTTTTCACCTTTTTACCATTTTTCTTCAACCCTTGGAATTGATAAGGAGAAGAAACACCTTTGATTTCTTGTTTAGGTGGCGAACTTGCTTGAATATCATCAAAATCGTCTTCGGTGGTGTAAGGTGCTTCTAGCTGTGAATTTGACAAACTTTCTAATTTCTTTACTTCGACCCAAGAAGAAAATTCTGAACCTAAAAAATGAATTAATAAAGAAGAAATCGTTAGCAAAGGATTGATTTTCTTACCATTGTCGATTTGTTCTTGTGAGTTTTTTACACTTTCTGATGGAATTGGAATTTGATTAGAAATATAAGTTTCTCGCAATGGAATTTCTTTAACATTTTCATTAACCGTGTATTGGTAGGAAGTGAAACCTTCAAAGTCTCCAAACTCATCCTCCTCTAAATGTACCATAGATTTGTTAATTTGTCCAAGAGAATCGTAATCAGTAGTGATCTCGTTGAAGTTAAGTGATTTCACAGAAGTGTCATCACTTATTTTTGATAATGCAACATCACCAAAGTTAATATTATCGGTCTTTTCATTTGAAAGTTTTGAACCTTTCAATGAGTTGGAGGATTGAGCTGAAATGTTTGCAATTAAATATTAAATTGTAAAACTTTTAAAAACATAAAATTGAAAATTTTAAAATAACTTACAAGCAGGTAAGGACATCCAATCCTTGAAATCATCATTAAAAATAGACGAATTAAATTTAAACGAATTATATGTTACAGAATAACTCATTGTGGATGAGAATTGATCAAAATCAAGAAGTATTGAACTTACACTAGAGTCTGTTATATCCATTTAATTAAATATGCAGCAATAACAAGAAAAAGTACTTTAGAAAGTAGATATTTGTTACATATGTATATGTAAATAATTGAAAAAATATATATCTTGAAAACTTACAATCTAAAGGATTAGTTAATCCTGCAAGGTTCCAATCAAATTGAGCTGATGGTACATCCTCTATCGTTTCTTTTTCTGCAATTTGATCTATTGGTACATTAGGAGGAACAATTGTTGAACTTTCTTGACCTGTTTGAGGCACAGTTGAGTCAGATTTGACAGGTTCTAATGGAACGAATCCCAAAGTGGCTGCAAAAGGAGGCATAGTTTCATTCCATCGTGGACCATATAGCTGTAATTATTACAAAAATAATGTTCATGCATTCATGTAAACATATTTGAAATAGTAACTTACAATATTCCGCATGTCAATATTTAGTGCTTTAAAGAGGGAACTTTGAGAGCTGGATTTCGCCCATTTGTAGACTAAAGCTTTGGTATCAGTAATGTCTCTTATCTGTTTTAAAATAATATCATCTTTTTCATTGTATTCAGGAAAACAGTCAACAATATCTTCTTGTTGCTCCAAGGGGAAAAATTCTTTAATTATCGTCTCTATTTCTTCAAGTTTAGGAAAAGTGAATGTTGTAGGAGTTCCTACATCTGGATCAGTGGTAGCAGATAGATTACTTGCAGATGAAAAATCAGCAAAATCATCAAAGTCTTCATCTTGTTTATCTTGCTCTTCTTTTAGTGCATCAAATGAAAATGTGTTTGTAATATGATCATTAAAATCAGCAAAATTGTTAAAGTTATTCTCCTCTTCATCAAAGTTTTCAAAAGTGTCATAATTTCCAATTTCTACGTGTTCTTCACCCTCATTCAACTTTGCTTCTTGATTAGTAACACTTTCAACTTTTTGACTTTTCTCATCACTTGCTACTGATTCAATTATTATTTCATTACTATTACAACTTTTTTCATTTTCTTGAGATATTTCTACATGTAGTGATTCAATTCTTTTAAAATCTGTGTCTTCAACACCTCCAGTATTTAATGCACATTTATTGTCTTGACTAGAATTGTTTAATGATTTTGACAAATCGGTTGATTCCAATGTATCATTCCTCAACTGAACAACACAGTTATCCTCTTTAAATTTACATAAGTCAGATACACATTCACTTTTCTCATTATTATTATTTTTTTTTTCAGACTCTGATTGTGATATTTCATTAATTATTCTATCATAATTAGGTTGTTTCCCATTAATATCAACTTCTTTTATCTCTTCTATATTTGTATTTTTTTTGACCAAATCATTGCATCCTGTACTTATAAATTCTTTTACAGTAGAAATATTAATTTCCAATGTACTATTGATTCTCTCAGATTTGGTAGAGTTTTCTGCATTATCAGTAAGTTTATCTGAACTTTGTGAATTATTTTGTTCAAATAATTCTTCTTCATTTAAAACTTGTTTTGTTTCAACATTTGATTGAAAACCACTACATTGATGTCCTTCATTCAAAGAGCCTTTTAAATTGTCTTTATTTTGACTGCTAATTCCATTAGAAACATGATCTATAATGTGGGATGATATTTGTGGTGTATTGTATGGAAATGATAATACTGAAACAAAAATACAGTCTATTTAATATAAATCAAAGAATGTTTAAAACACTTACCATCAAAATCAAATGATGAGTCCCTCGCTGAATTAAAATCTCCAAATTCATCATTATCAAAATCATCCAATTGCCCTACTATAGGTGGTGGAGAGCTATTAAGTAATGGTGGAATTGTATTGGACATCTAAAGTTTATGTTTTAAATTAAGAACGGGTTACTAAAAAATTGCAAATTGGCACATACTTGCTTGAAGTGTCTCCTAGTAACTACAAATTTATAACTTATATTTATAGTTGGTTACAATGGCAGTTTTGATGAGAACCATTCCACTAGTGTTTACAAAAACACTAATTGTAAAATAAAGGATAATAACATTTTTAAACCACTTCTAAGCCAGTAATTTTTATTCACGAGGTAATGTTTTGACACTTCTGAAAAAAAAATTGTTTCGCATTGCCATTTATTTATATCATTTTACCAGATATTGCTTATATGAAATGTTATCGTAAAGCTTACAATTTGGGTCTACTATTTTTTTCTTGTATAACGTTTTTATAATGAAAATTGTAATTATAAACAGAAAAACTATTACCCTCTGGTTGATCAACGAGCTCTTCTTTTTCTACGCAAATTGTCAGCTGTCATCGATGTCACAAGAAAGACGTTTTAAATCATTTTATTTAGCCATAGCTGGTCTCTGAGTAGGGGTATCCTCCTATCTACCATTAATAAGAGAATTATGAAGATATTTTGAGAATTAATAAATTATTCTTTTTCTTTTTTTAAAAGTTTTTATTGTTTAACATAGTTTTTGTTTGAAAGAATCTGTCAATTTATTGATTAATACTATTGACAAATGATGAATGATTTATTAAAACAAAGTTTGTCAAAAAAAAATTTCAACCCTATCTTTATTTAAAAAATTAATAGTGCCTATTTTGAAATTGTAACTGATTTTATAATCCTGAGATAAAGTTTAAAATTTTTGGAAAACGTAAAGTATTTCGAAAAAAAATGAATTCATCTTGGTTTCGTTGTCAAACAGGTAAACATACCAACCAATCAAATGTAAAATTATGTTTAAAGTTCAAACCGTTTAAACTATTATAATGAAGTTAATAAAAAGAAAGTTTAAAATATTTATTTATATATGTTATCAGGATATTTATTTAAGTAGTAAAATCTAGAGAATAATGGAACAATGTATTTATAAAATATATATAAATACGCGTTTACCTTTAACGCTTTTAACATTACAATTGGATGTAAATAGAGGATACAAACAAAGCACAAGATAAACTCTGTTTACAAGACAGGGTATATATTAAAATAACAATTAATTTTATACAAAGTATGAGTGTTACTTAGTATATTATAAAAAATGAATCGTCATAATTTAGAAATATTTTTTCATATGAAAAATCATTACAAAAAGTTAGAAGGTGTGAAATGTGTTGTAGATACTGGAAGGTCTCGATTAGAGCAACACCATTCGAAGAGGTATGTATCGTAATTTACAATTTCCATCTTTTTGACTGGCTCGTTATTGTTATTCAGTGCAGCTTTGAAAAGTTTTCGTAAAAAGAAGCGTGCAATTAAGGCAGGAAGTGACAAAACAAGGACTGTTAGTGACTCTCGGCCACAGACAAGACGAAATTTGTCAGATGTACCTTCTAAGGTAGATTGCTTCCATTTCAGTTTATATTTTACTTCAAATTGTTTATTGTGTACAGCAAAACAGAAGTCATTCAACAAAGAGATCGACTTATAAAAGTGATATAAAAAATAATAAACAGTTACCTAATCAAATTAGGCCATTTACACCTGAACAAAGGGTAAGAAATTTTTTATCTAATTTTAATTTAACTTAAACTTACTTAGACAATATTGTTACTAATCGTGTTTGTTTTTTATAATATGGTTAATAAAATTTAGAATATGTATCAAAATAATGTTTTGTGTCTTTATTTTTGTAAAGGATCCTGTTACGATAGAGTCAGATTCATTGAACACAGATAATGAAAGTTGTGAAAAGAGAAAAATGAGTCCTGTATCTGAAGAAGCAACATCATCAGTTTTTTCAAAATCAGAGATTTATGATGTTATTACAGCAGAAACTACCTCCAATATTACGACACGTTTGGAGAATGTTGTAGAAGATAATAATTATGTAGGATATGAAAAAAAATGGTATGAAATAAGTTTTGTGGTTTGTGGACCCTTACTTTTTGGAAGGGATCAAACAGAAAAAAAATCTCTACCAATTTGATTGAATATCAATATTTATTTTCTCATGTAATTTTAGAGACGTTAGATAATAAAACTCAGAATCAGTGTAGAAGAGAGAGATAAATACACCTTTTGATAAAAATTATTTATTTACTATTCAAAAATAAGTACATCATAGTACATTTATGTGTAATCAATTTATTGGACACTATTTTATTTTTTACTATTATTAGTATTTTACATTTGTCTGCAGAGTGAATGATTCACTGTACGTGGACTGGTGAGGCAACTGTTAGATTGAACTTACAAATCTAGACTTAAAACTATTATAATAAGTATAAGCAAGATTGAAATCATTCACATAGTAGCTTAATTATTTTTAATCCAAGATAATAATGTTTTCTTTAAAGTTTTTCTTTCAAATGATAATGTTTTCAGACAATTCGGTAACAAATTGAAAGTTTTGATGGTTTTTGTATAATTACTTTTATCAGTAACTCTTTTTTCATTTTTTGGTAACAAAATGTTTTTACCATGAGCCTTAGTCATAGATTGTTGATTTAATTGTTTCAATTTATCATAATAAAATAGCATGTTACTTATCTTTTTCTAATTTATTTACATTAATAATTTTTAAAATTTTCGTTTGTATTGATTGAATTAATTTTCAATCGAATTCGTTTATATTCAATTCTAGCATAAATGAGCATGAATATTCACAATTTTTGTTGCGCATTACTGAAGACATAATAAGAAATGAATGTTACACAATGGAGATGATACTGAACGTTTTTAAAAGCCACATTGAAGCAAATAAATCACACCTCGATTTGGTAAAGTTATTTGGATGCAAAAAACATATTCTTTATTATTATTTTCTTATTTATAGGACAAAATGTTATTGATGATTAAAAAACTGTGCTCTGAAATTAACTTTCCCCTTGAAATCAAGGAAATAGAAGATTGCGATGAAAATGAACAATGTAGAATTTGTGTTGGTTTGTATAAAATTTATTACTAATTTTTGATTTATTTACGCCATATTACAATATATATATATATATATCTTTTTATAGATTATTCTTGTGAAAATATGAATTTAAATTGTACTGCTGCAAAACTTGAACAGCAACAAGAAACAATTTTGGACAAGTGTGAGACTAATGATGCATTTCCTCAAAATCAAGAGGAGGTTAATGTTGTTAAAGAAATGGTGCGTTCATTTTATGTTTTTAAGTACGGGAGACTGCTAGGAACTATGTCAAATTACTGCAATAATGAAAACCATTATTAAGTTTTATATAAAAATATAGTTAACCATAACTTGTGTTTTTTTCCCTTTATTACAGAACTCACTCTGCATATCTACTGATGACGGCCAAACAAAAAGCCCAATACATTTATTGTCAGAAAAATTACGGAGATGTCTCGAAAAAGATGGGGAAACGTCACCAAAAATGAAAAATGAACCAGAGGAAATTAAACAAAGTTTAAAACATAAGATCGAGGAAAAGGGCGAAGAAAAGATAATAATGAGTTACAATATGAATAAGGAAAAGCTGGAATGTGAACCAGAACAGAAATGGAACAAAGAAGAAAACGCATTGCCAGTCCATTATGTCAACCAACGTAATCTAACTTTTTATTTTTTTTTTTGTTAGCAGAGCTGCCTGGGTTTAGATCTTATAAATAGAGAGTGTTAATAATAACGTAATACATTATCTTATAATTTAAGTTGAAACTTGTTTGAAGCTAATGGAAACATTTTTCACACAAATTAGTCAAGCAAATATCAGCCAACCACAAACTTCAGCAATTTGTAATGTTCCTCAAGCACCTTTGCATTACCCCGACAAATGCATTAAAAGTAAATACAGAATAGGGACGGTTTGTTATTTAATTCGGAAACATAGGTTTATGTATTTCTTTGTTCAAATTCTAGATAATTTACATCAAAGAGAGCAGTACCTTGAAACATACAACGCGACTAGATCTCCGAAAAAACATTATTGTAAACACTGCCAAATGCATTTTCGTCAAAGTAATTCTAGTAACGAGTTTTTAATAACGATAATGAAAGTAATTAACTTCTAGAACCTGGTAACAAGAACGAGCTACCAACTACTTACCCCTTTGATTTGTCATATGATTGCAACAAAAGTATTCCTTATCATATTTCTTTTTAGTTTTATATACATTATATATATTATTATCCTAAAAAAGAAACTTTGTTTTTCTATAAAAATTACTCATATATACTCATTCTTACCTCTAGAGAAAATTACTGTATTTTAGAGCCCGTAAAAAATGAGATTGAATCAAAAGAAGTAACGTTTTGCAATTTCTCTTCTGAATATTCAAGCGATATCGATTGCAATGAGTACGCAGATGAGGCTGTAGAAGTTATAAAATTACCACCGAAAGCATTTGTTGACGAGTCATGTTTCGATAAGAATTTTATTCACGTGTGTTCCTCCAATAACACTACAACAACGTGTGATTTGCCCTTGGACACAAATAAAAGTAAGTTTTTAAAATATTTTTCAAGTAATCATCTTTTATAACAAAGACTATTCTTAGTGCAATTTTTGTGAAGCTGCATGATTAAATCACAATAAGAAATAAAGCAATGGTACCGTTTCACTATTTATAAATTGTTTTATTTCTTATTGTGATTTAATCTTCTTTTGTAAAGTATGACAATTCAATAAGCTTTTTTTTTGCCTTTAAAAAAGTTCAGTTGTACATTTCACAATAAAGTTTGAAAAATAAATATTATCTTTTTAAAAGTAACTTTTTTTTTGTTGTTGAATTAAAGTGCAATGCAAGGGAACAGAAATACAAACAGAGATCGTTAATGAAACAAAAACTACTGTTATTGAAAAAAATCAACCAGTGCAACAACGAGCAGTAGGTAAATAAACATATACTTTTAATATATTTCATAAAATAAACAATAACAAATGTTCAGGTATTCAATGGGGAAAATGTTCGTGTTTGAACAACAAAGGTAATCAAACAGCTAATTGTTATGTTCCTAGAGAATGCTCGACATCTAAAATCGTTCCAAAATCGACCGATGCCAGTACTCAGTACGCCAAATCTGGTAGAGGTGCTGTATTGAAATATGTTATATTTTTACTATTGTTTTTTTATTTTCCACAAAGATTATTATTCCAATTCTTTTGCCGGTAATTTAGCAAAAGGTGTATTTCAAAAAGTAAAAGCTTTTTATATTATTTTTTATTTTTTGGTTGAAATACAGGTTGTCCTAGTAGCAGTGAATATTATAAGAAGAAAAGATCAGCAAAGGAATTTCCAGAAAAAGTTGACGCATTTGTTCAATATGACAAAGGTACTTTCGTTGAATAATTGTATATACTATAATCAAGTTCTATCAAAAGTATTATTGATACCCAAAAAACAAGCCAAATTGGGATGAGACAATGTTTTATTCTAGTACCAATACCGATGTTTCATCCTAGGTAGCTGCTTTTTATCACGGTATATTTTTACGTCAATTTGTGTTATTTCTATGATGTAAAGTTTTATATTCAAAATACATGTATTACTATAATAAAATTAACAATAAATTGAACTAGAAACATATAACTTTACATCTTAGACATAATATAAATTGACTTATAAACCTAACGTCGGTGTTGGTAGAAGAATAAAACACTTTTTTATCCCTATTTGACTTTTTTTTTTGAATTCATATAATAAGGGACAGAAATTGAAAATAAAAACTATTATTGATATATTTAAGAGACAGATAAATGTAAAAAGTCAAAAACGGACCTAGTAAAAAATTGTATCGAGGAAAATTTAAATTCGCGCAAGGAGAAGTTTAAAATTTGCATTCAACCATCAGAAAACAATGAATGGAACTCAAAAATATTTGAATATAAATTGTTGTTGCAAGATCTTTTTAGTAAATGTGAAAATCAATGTGCAGGTGCTAATATAAATCTTACTAATGAAGAAAAAAAAAAAATTTTTGTTGATCAATTTTAGATAACTGTGGGGCAGACTTCGAAAACGAACCTCAGAAGGATGGTAACTACCTTATTAATATACTTTATATAATAATATGTATAACAATCATGAAACGATAATAAGAAATTATATTTTTTAGTAAAAGAATATATAGAAGCTAACTTCAATGGATGTAAAAAAAATAGCGAAAATGGTACTGCAGCAGATAAAGGCTATTATAAAATAAATGAATACAAATCAATGTTACAAAACCTTTTTCAAAAGTGTGATGTCATTACTAAGAGTAATTATTTTTTTTGTAAAATTTAAGTTATATTTTTTTCTGTCTCTTTCTTGGCAGGCTCTTGGACTTTATATATAAATTTTATAACATAAAAATATTGTAGACTTTGCGAGGAAAATTTAAGATATAGAATTATTTAAAAAAATAATAAGTAATAACAGGGTAAAAAAATAATATAATTTATTTTATCGTTAGATGAGGCTCCCTTGGGCAAACTACATCAAGCAACAAATGCCCTACCTAAATTACTTTTAGAGAATTATAAAATTAAAGCATGTCAAAAAAGCAGTGTCCCTATAAAATTGCATTGTCCACTAAAACCTACAAAAGAAGATGAAATTTTTATAAGTCCCGTTTACGAAAATTGGTCCGTATGTTCCAAAGACGTCAAATTTGATCATGAAGTTGCTCATCAGCATCCGCAAATACAACAGGACTTCCATGCTACTGTCATGCATGATGCTTTCACTTCCATGCCCAACAAACAATTATTTACCACACCTTACTGCAGCTCTGCCAATCGTATTTGTGACAAAAGAGAAATCTACCTACTTGACAGTACCTATGAGAAAAATAACTACAAAGAAAATACAGTGTTACCCTTAACATTAGCCGCCTTCTTTCCCAATGCCGAGACGCAAACAACTGATATCGACAGACATTTGGCTACGCGGCTGATAATGAGTATACAAGCACCCACTAAAGAAGAGGTACCAAATAAAGGCAATTCTGATATTCCCCAGAACGTGACGGAAAGTACTGCTCAGAATATTGTAGAAGAAATATCGCAAATAGAAAAGGAAGTGCAAAATAAGACAATAGAAGAATCTGCAACAACACAGAAAAAAGGATCACTGAAAGCAGAAACTAAAAACAGAATAAAAAGTATAGTCCAAGCAAATAAAATGGTGTCAGTAGGAAATACTGAAGAAGTACCATTCACCTTTGAGAATGATATAACGAGGTATCACAGCGAGCCTCTGCCAGTTGAAAATGTTACGGAAAAAGAAATACCAGAAAATAGCCAAGGCGGCAACACATTTGATGAAGATTTACAAGAGGACAATGGCGGCTCTGAAGAGATTGAAATAGAAAATATCGAAGAAGAGGAGGATGTAAATGAGCCGGATTCGTTAGAATTAATGGAACTGAGAAGTAGAGGATCTCGAAAATCGAGTGGAGGAAGTAGAAATAAACAAATCGAACAAACCGAAAAACAAGGTAAGAGTATTCTTCTTAACTTGATCAATTAAGAAATTTTTATTATTGAAATATGTTTATCAACTTGAGGAAAATGGGTAATGAATGCTTGCAATTCTACAACTGTAACACAGTTAAAACGAATTTCTATTACGGTCACTGTAAGTTTGAAATATATTTAGACGAACCACTTTTATCCGACGAGTCTGAATACAATTGTTGCGGCAGAAAGAAAATTTATGTTTCGGAAATGGCTTCACAAAACAACAGATCAAGTACTAAGGGAAATGCATGGATTCCCGATAAACAGACACTCTTAAATGATGAAAAAGCAAGTTATAAAAGTGCTGAAATGCAACAAATGACACATGACATTGATAAACAATCGTTGAAAAAAGGCAATAAGCGATTAGCTGATAAAAATATAGATATAGAGTCAATCAAGAAACGATTTGATCGGACGAATTCTTCAGTCGCTTCAGATGAAACTCGTATAGAGCAAACTATAAGGAAGACTCTCGGTGATAAACCTGGAAAAGATAGAGGAAGGACCAAGAGCCATTACCTTGACGAAGAAAATTTGGAAGTGATCAGAACGCGATCCAAGAAACGCAATACACTGATGCTCCTCCAGGATCAAGTTTCTAACGATAGTTAGCGTAACAAGAGATGGAAGTTTTCGATATATGTATTTATTTGTTATAAATTTTATCAAAATTAATAAATTACTCAATTATACGCCTTATAAGTTTTTAGTTCGATTTGTAAAATATATTTTAAATTAAATTTGCTAAGAAGATATTGTTAACTACATCTTGTATTTCTTTTTTGTTTGATATTAAAATGTTTGACAACAAAAATTTTATTTACAACTGAATTTCTTCCTTCCATTTTAATTTCTTTTACTGTTAGCTATATAAATAAAAATAAAATTATTAAAGACGAAAGATTCATAAGCACGTTTGATGATTACAGTAATTTTTTATTGTTAAAATTCTTTTGTACAATAATAATGATATTCTTTGGTGAAAATTGACTGTAAGCCGTGGTTGAGCTCTATTAACCATAAGTAAATTTACACATGCACACAAAATATATAATACTAATAACAATAGACACAACACGTGTTCTTGTTTATTGCTGCTTGTGAGTATTATTTTGCAAATTTGGAAGAAGCGGTTTTGCGATTCCTAATCTAACAGGTCCTGGCATTGTACCCTTCAGTGCCTGGACGGCTTGGTCCAAGGTTACATTTTTTAATTCTACTCCATTAACTGATATCAAACAATCTCCTGAAATATTGAAAAAACGATTTATATTATTATTTATATAAAAATTGTCTGAAGCTTTTAAGTAAAAAATAGTTAATTGTTTACACAAAATAATTAAAAGCAATTTTCTTTCTCTAATAACATTATAATATAAAATTGCAGGTAGGTACTAGTAATGCAAAACAATTTCAATGCATCATTAATTAATAGTTCTAATACTTTTTAAATAGCTCTATATTAGCTTTTTTCAAACTGAATTATAATACCTTTTGTAACATACTCTTATTAGAAGTATCAGTTGTAAAATAATAGTTTATATGTTACCTGGTTGTATTTTACCATTTGTCTCTGCTACTCCACCAGGTACTAAAGTCCGTATGACTATTATGGTAGCTGCTGAATTAACAGGGTCTTGGTAATCCAAAATGGAAAATCCTAAACCCTTATCTCCTTTAATCAGATTAACGTATTCCACTTCGTCTGACCACATAGCGACGTTTGTATTTTCAAGCGATCTAGACTTTGCTTTTTGTAACGTTGGTTCTGGAGTTATGGTAGTTGCGCTACTGTTACTATTATTATTAGTATTATTGTTATTAGTACTTGTGTGATTACTGTTATTTATACTGGTATCGCTAAGAGCTTTGACCAGCTGCTTTGGTCCGTTTTGTACTATGAGATTTTTTAGACTACCACCCAGAATATTTCTTTGTTCAAATGCTTTCAGATTTTGGGACGTATTAATAACTCGATTTGCTTGATTCTTTCTCGCACAAACGAGACGGACGGCGCTAGGCAAATTCCTAAGCACCTTGACCGCTTCCACGTGATTTACACCGATCAGTTTCTGACCGTTGACTTCGAGTATTTCGTCGCCGGGACGTAATTTGCCTGATTGACCTACAGGACCTTCTGGCAAAATTGATCTGATGAAGTGATGAGGATTCTGTTCGATTCCGTCCTCCACTTCTACAGTGCCTTCCAGACTAATGCCCAAACCGGTGAGTTTTTTTAAGTGCAACACTACTATGTCTGAGTCAGAATTAATTTGTTTTTGCCACTTTTGTTTAACGGATTCTTCGAGAATATCTAGAGATTCTGCCTCGAAATTTTCGTCAATGAACACCTCTTGTTCTTCGTTATTATTGTTGCTTTCCAAAATCTAAACAAATTATATAAAAAAAATCCACTATACACAATTATGGGAATATTGCATGTATACCTCACTGTTTACAGAAGCAATAGATTCCCCTTCAGGTTCAATATTAATTTCAGTGTTTATTGGAATCCAACTAAGGGTAGTTGTAGTGGGAGAGGGTGGACTTATGTCTTTATTTTCTTGATTACGAAGTAAAGCTTCCTGAGTTTAAAAATAATATATTGATGCTAAGATTGTCATTATATATTTAATGAAAAATATGCAATGAAAATGATTACATATAAAATGAAAAACACTTTCACAACAAATTTTTAATTACAAATGTTACCTTTGGATGTTGTAATTCTTTTTTCTATTATTCTTACCTGCAAATGGTCATACTTTGGTCCACGTAAATACCTTTCAAAGATAATTTTGACAGTGTCTCCAGCTTTTTTTAACTTCTCAATGGCCTCATGATTGGTGCAATTGTCTAATGATTCATCATCAACTCCTACTATACGATCATTAATTTTGATTTTGTTGCATCTATAAGCATCACTATCGACACTTACACTCCTAATAAATATACCATTCAAATCTTCTCTTTCACAAATGTAACCAGCAACTGTTATTCCCAGTCCAAACTCTTTATGCTTTTTTAATTCAACAGTAAAACATTCAGTTTCTGGTAAGTCTTCAAATAATTCAAAATTGTTCTCTATATGTGTTTCAATGTCACAGTCTACATAATTATTGATACAATTTATGGGAGCAATCTTTGAACTTCTAATTATGCCATCAGTAATTACACAGTTGCTCAAGCATTCAGAAGAGTCCTGCTGAAGGGTCATTTGATTTTCATAAGCATCAAAGTGACTAAAATTGCTAAATTGCATGTAACCATTTTGGGAAAGTAGCTTCTCAACTTCTTCGGGATCACAAAGAATCTTTGTGGGAACAATAGGTGCAGTTGGTACAAATTCTTGTAAATTTGCAGAAGTTATTTCAATAGGTCTTGCTACTACCATTCTAACATGAGCTCCAGCTTGTCTAAGTACAACAGCAACCTGTTCTGACCCCAAACCTGCAAATTGACAATTAACATAAAAAGTTACATCTTTTTTCAAATCCATTTATAGGCATTACCTTTTAGATTGACACCTCCTATTTGTAAAATATGATCTCCACTCTGCAAACGTCGTCCTTTATCAGCAATACCACCAGGTAAAATGCTTTTCACAACTACCCCCGTACTGCGACCCCCTACTATTCCAAAACCCAAGCCACTTCCATCATTAATTAAATCTATCACTTCAACTTGGGACCATTCTGTACTTAACACCATTTTTCATTTTTCGAACACTCATGTCTCATTCAATTTTTCTTCTTATGCCTACATATCTATTTTCATTATTACAATTTTTGTTTTTAATTTAATTAGCGTTCTCTAGAAAGATATAAAATAGCAATTGTACATGAGTAAACATCTTGATTGTAGAAGTTTATATAAATATCTAAAATAAGTGCATTTTTTCTCGTTGATTGTGTTTCTGATTGTAGTTAATTTTATTTTTCACCTGTACTTTGATTAAAAACGTTTAATAAAACAAATTAATCAATTTAAAGACAAACTATCATCAATCAATTCTTATGACACATACAATTTTAGGTTATGGTGGTTTACAGCCACAGATTATAGATGGTTCACTCGACAAGTGCCATCTATTGACTGGTGTACACACTAAAAAAAAAAAGACGGGAAATTTAAATAGGTTGTAATCTCTTCAGTTTTCAAGTTTTTCTCAAAAGAATATAATAAGCCATAAAATATTCTTTTAGTTGGTAGATTGTTACATGTTAAATTCCAAGTTCATCAAAATAATTCAGAGGATACATAATGAAGAAGATTGAATATGGCTAATAATATATTTTATTGTATAAAATAAATTCAGCTGTATAAATTGCGTTTACAATTAACAAATATACTCACTATTTAGTTACAGTAGAACACCTCTTAACCGGCCAGTTTAGCTATTTCAAAGCAAAATGTTAACAGTGTTTGTTACTCAAAATACCCATAATCAATTTCCTTTAAAATGTTTCACAAAGAATGCGATACGCAATCGATCAACTTTTTTTTTTTGTTTTTGTTTTTGAGGAGAGGATAGCATCGAAAGACACCCAGCCGCCCGTGCGATTTGGTAGTGTCGGATTCTCAAGGAAGGTGTCCTCGAACCTACCGACTAAAACCTCTCCCCTCAGACCATTGTTCACTAGGCTGATTAATCCCAGAACGGTTAACAGTTCCACGGTAATAATTACAAACTTACATAGAAATGAAACAATTGCAAAATAAATTAACAATTCCGAAGTCATTGTAAACAGTTATCATATCTATATATCAGCACAACGAAGCTACTCGATTCACTTAGAGATGCTGTATAAAAAACATAGTGAATGTGACCATGGAAGTGGTATATTTACTTATCTGCTGTGATTATGTACTAAGAAGATGTAGTGTTGCCGTTGTTATGAAGAAGAAGAAGATGTATTTTTGCCGTTAGTACCATGAAGAAAGTGTACAGTTGGAGTAACTACCAAGAAGATGCAGTGCTGACAATACCATTAACAAGAAACTATAGTGCCGTTGTTCTATGATGAGGTACAAAGTGTAGTACTGCAATTTTCTGTATGCCTTGAATAGAGCAGAGGAAGACATGAGGGCATTCACTGAATAGGCTCTCACAAAACCAGCTATGTATGTCAGTTTCCCCTTTTGCAGCAAAGTGGTCTGGCTGACTCTATATTGAGGTATAGACATAGCTGGAAATAGTAAAGTCCTTGGAGGTATTGGTAGTGGTCATAACAAAAATGCTTTTAAATCGTCAAGCGGCTTTAAAAAGTCGACTTCGCAGTTAAATGACTTGGAGCAATTGGCCAAGTAGTTGTTAATAATCAGTGATTTGAAGGAGCTTACAAAAGCAGCGGCATTGGGATTAATATTTCGTACTCCATGACTACGTATGCAACCAAAAAATTTTTCTAAACAATCCTGATTTAAATTCCGTGGACAGAGAAACGACAATCCTTCTTCCTGCAGAGCATTCCACAGATACAAAAAACCCTGCATGGTGTGGATCCAGTTACGTACGGATGGTGGGATATAATATCAACATTGATACAAGAGTATAATATACATGCGATAGCTTTGAACGCTTTCCGGCAAAATATTCGGCCGACCAGTCTAAATTGCCGTCTTCTGTTTACCTTTCATGTACAGGGTGTTTTCTATCCCGAACCTAACATTCGGCCATCCTGTCTTGCGGGATACCTCAGACCGCCTGGTACTTGGTATCTAGAGGCTTCTACTATTCTTAATGACTCATCTCATTCATCATTTATTAACGACACATCGGCCATGATAGGGCAAGTGGACAATATCGGTCCCAGTTGCCGCCAGTACCCTGACGTGCCAATTTTAAATTTTAGAAATTATTGCCATGTCTTATACTAATTCGTATGAAATTAAAATAAAAAGAATAGCATTCTTTAAAAATTACCATTCAAACAACTCATTTGATAACTCAGATTTTCTATGATCTAAAATTTCAACACAAACTTATTCTCAGACATTTCGGGGCGGGGCTGTGGGTTAATTTTTACAAAAAGTTCATATAATCATACCCTATCGTAGTCGTGAGTTTAATATATTTACAACTGTACATTTAAATATTTTGATAAGAAAATAGTTTAATATTTTTAACAGTATCTATACGTTTCGATGTCATTGTGCTGTTCGTTATTACTTTAACATACACTAATTCACAACTGCTTCATTACGTAAATGTAAAACGCAACTCACCTTTGTAATTATCAGTATTTGTACCTACTACAGTAAAGAACGTTTTATACTAAGCAAAATATATCATTAAATAAATAATGATAAATGGGACAATTGGTCCACTATTATATAAGATTAATTGGTAAAATGTTTATGAATGAAGAACTGTAAATTAAGCAAGACATTAGTGGAAGCGTTCGTCATAAATGGCAGTTACACGCAAAATTCAGTCTCTTTCAATGTCACATTTTTAAATAATAGTTTCTTTCCAAAAATTTTCCTTCGTATTTTTAAGGGTTTCTTCTATCCAAACGTTGCAAGCACATTTGTGAATGACAGTGTACTAATAAATCTAAGGATAGGAAGTAGGACCTAAAAATTATTCAATTCTTAACAGCAAGCAATACGTAAAAGATGTATCTTTTGTCAAGTGCAGGTCCACCGAGGACCTAAACATGACAATGTATTGCCTGCAAAATCTTAAATTTTACTTGAAAGCTAAAGAAGTTGTAAAATCGTAATAAAAGTAGATTTATTGACCAAAACAGTTATTTGCCTACTAACAGTTAAAGTTATTGATTTATTATTATTAATCAACTTACACAAATCGGAAACATCAGCGATTCTAGTGAGAATGGTATCGCAAATACATACATTATCATAATAGAACATAAGTGAAACAGTATTTTAAATATGCGTGCATTACTGTTTGTTAATGAGGTCTTAACTTTAAAACAATTAATATAGGCTTTAGTTAACGCCCATTGGGTATTACCACCCCTGGTTTAAGTTGACCTCACGGTTTATTTTGTAACTTCATTGTAACTATTAATTCTTTAAACTTAATTGAATTAAATGTTAAACAATCAAATCGACTGTTTAAATAAATAACAAAATAATTTTTTTTAAAATAGTTTCAAACAACCGTAAACCAGTTCAATATAATAAAAAATTAGAAACTTAAATTAACCTCGTTATGCCCAAAGCTGATTATATCTAGCCGCCTCGGACCATACCACTCCAGGGTAACAACCTCACTGGTTATAAGTATAGATACTTACTATTTCTGTAATATTTTGTTTCAAAATGACGGGAATAATTTTTTATTAATTCTCCAATAATTGATTCAACTCCTTTCACACTGTAGATGTATTGTTTTATATATAAAAACTATGTACCTATATGTAGCCAATGTTCTATTATTTTTTGCTAATTATACCTATATTGCAAATATAATAAACACATTACACATACAGGGTTTTTCAAGTTGATGGGCTATTAGAAGTATATCAATTAGTAGAATTAATTCAATTCTGAAACTTGGGCTCCTTTGGTTATTGTTTATGCCGCTTCTTTTAAAAATATTTTCAAGTTCGATTTACATCCGGTTATACCGGAAGTAGATGTTAACTTTCTTATTTTTAATGGAATGGCATACTTTTTACTTTTATATTTTCCGATAGAAAATCTGAATTCGTGCATATTTTATAGGAGGCACTACCCCGAAAATATTGATGGATTTTAAGTTATTTCATTTTTTTCAAAATTTTTGACATTTGTACGTTAACATTATTCACCAGATTTAACCCCTTTAAACTTTTATTTGTGGGGTCATGTAAAAGGTAAATTGTACGAAACCCCTGTTAATTCAATTGTGGAATTGGAGCAAACAGTGAGACATTGTTTCAAAAATTTTGACTTGAAACAAGTGCGGATAGCAACGACAATTGAACTCGAAAAAAGAATTGTAAAATGTTTAGATGCAAATGGCGGATACATTGAACATTTAATGTAACTGTAATTGTTTTTCTTTTTTAGTCATTAAGTAATGTTTCTATTTTAATTTTTACTAAACATTTATAATGAACAGTAAAATTTGCATTTTCAACGTTTTTGGGAAAGTGTAAAAATAGGCAAAACACTTATTTCATTATCTTCTCTGTCTACAATTGGTTTCGTGTGGTTGTTTTGTTTTCCGATACCATTTTGTAAAAAATTTGATTCAATTCTTTTAATTGTTTTTCCAGTCATTCTTATTTGTTTGGATAACGTTCATTAAAAAGTCTGCAAATTGTTTCTGTAATTTTTCCACATTCACCATGTAAATAAAATAAATTTAAAATATCTTGATTGCTGTAGTTTTGATCGAAATTATTCATTGTGGATGCTTTATTGCAACAATTCCAAATTGTGGGTCTGGAAGACGGCATACGCTTTCTAACACTTCACAACAATTGATTGTTCAACTTTTTCGAAATTACAGCACACTGCTTTCATTAAGATTATACGTATTCAGTGCAAAAAGCAAAATCTTCACAAATTGTAAATTTTCTCAAAAAGTATAAACAAAGCTATACGTTAGTCCCATGTCAATAGACGCCAAATTCAATGAGGAATGCAGTCAAAAATGGGTCATTCCTTTTAAAAAAATTGACTTATGCCCCTTTTCGAGTTGACCAACTTTGACCACAAAATTTGAACACCCCCGTACATTTTAGTTAAACACCACATTTTTTTTTTTCGATAATGTGAATAGTTACGAGTTATAAACCAAAATCTCAAAAATCAATTGAATTACGGTTTTTTTAAATGTTAACGTGCAAATGTCAAAAAAAATTTAAAAGAAGTGGTATAAACAATAACCAAAGGAGCACACGCTTCAGAATTGAATTCATTCTACTAATTCATATACTTCTAATAGCCCATCAACTTGAAAAACTCCGTATAAAATACTATAGGAACCTAGCTACCCAGATCTTTATAAAACTACACTTGTTTAGATATCCTGTTTTACTTACTTTTGTAATTTAAATTGTTTTTCAAATTTCGATTCCCCCCTTTTTTCTTCTAATGGCAATAAATAATACATTTCTTCAAATATTTTAACAACTTTCATTCATGAATACAAAAACTATAAGTATGTAGGTTTATATTACAGTTGTGTTCACCGTTTCTTTTTTATCTGATCGTTTTTTTAAATACCTTTTCTGTATCCATATTCTTCATTTTTATTTTTTTTTTGAATAAAGTCTAAACACTGCACATATTTCACCGATTTAACGATAACCTGTATCAACTATGTAGAATTTGTAAGAAGGTTTCCCCGAGACATTATAAATATATATTGTAATATCAATATATATCTGATTATGTACAAATTACAACAGCACCAAAAACCATCAACATCACATTATCGTTCATAATTTTTATTTCTAAAATGTTTCCTACTTACTAGACAACCCTCATTACGTAAATCTTGCAAAAAAAATTAAATGATAAAATACTTTTTCTCTTATGCAACCCATGTCACGTAGTACTACAGCGCTATCTCTGGACTGGTGTATCACCTATTTCGAAAATGACAGAGTGAACACTCCCTTGCAGTCAGGCCAGAGTTAGGTAGTAGTTATGATAAGATGCGTTCATTCATCTAAATTTATATAGATAGGTACTTTTTGTTAGATGATTTTATTTCATAAATGTAACTGAAGATGTCACCTTGGGTGTCGAAACGCTTTAAGTTTTCAAACTTTTTATGGAATTTCAGGTTTTAGTGTTTATTTAGTTAAGTTCCATAGTATTCCAATTGACTTTTTTGTATAGATTTTTGCGGCTAAGTAATTGATGATGGATGCTCCAATGTGTAATTTAATATTGTTATTTCTGTGGGTAAACTGAAATAGAAAGGATAATTCTGTTTAATAGTTTATCATTTTTGACAATGATTTAGAAATTATCTTCTTTTATTAGTACAAAAATAATTGAATCAATAACAAAAAAATTGGAAATGGAAATATGAAGGCGATTAATTAAATTCTAAACTATTATCTAATGTGGTGCAAGACGAGATAAGGAACAGTTATTGCAACAGAGTATATACAAAGGTTAATGTGATTTTGTAATTTCCTAAATACTCATAAATATTGTTGGTCTTGCATTGAAATAAGACGCAGCGAAAGTTTTAAATGATTTCCCCCATTTCTCTATTCGGTGTTTACGCAGACAACTCGGCACAATGCGCGTATTGTACTTATACATAACAATTACGTAGGACCTAAGACATGGATTGTTTATTTTTAGTGTTATAGAATTAAGATACAATTGTTTGCTTGAGATAAAAGGTTTTTGTTCATTAGAATTTTCGAGGCTTTTAAATAGTGCAAGAAAAATCATCATTTGAATCAGTAATAAGATATAGTCAGTGGTGTATTTAGGTTAGACATTGTAAAAAATATGGTCATATCAACAATTTTATTCGATTTGGATAACACGTTGATTGCAACGAGAAAAGGAGATAAATTAGCATGTAACAAGGTAAATTATTTTGCATTAATCATTTGTTTTTTATTATTAATCTTATTACTTAGTAAAAGTCCGACTCTGTTAAACTATAATATGATCAGCTGATTTGGTGATTTTTAACGCATGCTATGATCGCACGTTGTTTTGCATACTGTATTCTCTTGCGTCGCAAAAACCGCAATGAGCCATGTTACAAGTTGGGATATTTTTAATATTTTAAAAGTCAGTGACTTAAAGACTATTTATAACCGAGGGAATTTGAGATATACACAATTACCAAATTTAGAATCAGGGCTGTGGCTGATTCTAAATATAACCTCAACGCGTATCTGCATCAGATTCAGTTTTATATGATATTACTGAAGCGCTGTTCCGATCTCCATAGTTGATTTTAATTAGGTTTTGTAATTGCAAAGCACCAAAAATACAAAAAGTGTAGTTATCAGAGTTATTGAGTGTCTCGTGTAGGTTTTGCTATGGCCGGGGAGATATCAGACGCAGTAAAAAAAATAGTGACGATATTAAAAAATGCCACGAGTGATACCGAAAAATTTGCTGCTCTTTTCATGGTCACGAAACTGCTGAAAGGTAAAGACCACAATAAGCCTGCATGTAAGAAAGCTATATTCGAGGCTATTGGTTTTGACTTCTTAAAACGACTCCTCTTAACTTCGGATGTTCCTGTTGATTGTCCGCCATCTATTTACAAGTCTGTAGCGTTATCTATATTAACTTGCTTTTGCAATGAAGCTGAACTAGCAACTCATTCGGAAATGCTGGCCAACATACCTGTTTTCTTGGACATTGTTCAACAGGCAGATGCAAGTGATTATGATGATAACCTTATCATAGTAGGAGAGGCTTATAATTGTTTAAAATCAATTGCTTCATTTGAACCAGGGCAGAAAGCCTTAGTTGATGTGGGTGCTATTTCAAAAATGGTAGAAATTTACTCCCAGCAGAGTTTTCAAACTGATGAAGCTTTGAACATTTTGGTGGTCCTTGTTAGTAAGTTTGGACCAGAATCATGGGACAACAAGAATCATAAGGCTTTCCATAACATTATAAATAAAATAGCTCTCGATTTTGAGACAGATCATGATGAGCGGAAGTTTCAGTTATGCACATATCTTAATGCTTTGTTATTTAATTCACCTAAAAATTCAGTAAACAAGAACACTCCTTGTGAAGAGACCTGGCCACATAGTGTGTATAAAGGCCTGTGTGATATACTTATGAGTAAAATAGGCAAGGATCAAAGGAATCCTGCTTTGATATTAGCTTCAACTTGTTTGAATCACCTGGGAGTAGAATGGGTTCTAACTGATGAAGAGAAAGGGAAACAGCTTTTTCTTTTACTTATTCAACTTGCAGCCATTGAAGTTCGGATGCAACTTGATGGTAAGAGCTTAAAACAGGCCCAATCTCAAGCTGCACTTATTACAGCTTGCTACATAATATTAGAATTGTCAATTAATTATATTGCAACAGATGTACTAGATTTGGATCAAAAAGAGAAGCAAACACTATACACTGGCTTAAAAGGTGCATTTTCTGCTGTAATTGGTTTGTTAACAAAAGTATCAAATGATAAGAGCAAAGACAATTTGCCAGTTGAAGACAAGGTATTTGTATGTGCTTCAGTTCGTGTTCTGGTTTCTTGGTTAGCTCAGGAAACTTCAGCAATGCGACCACAAGTCTACCAACTTTTGCCATTTATTCTGAGCTTGGCAAATGAGACGTTTCAAGCTTCAAAGGCTAGAAGGATTGCCGAAAAGACGGGAATTCCCCTGGAAAAAGACTTTGGACCTTTGTCTCAAATGGATGTTTTGAGGATACTGTTGCCTGCATTATGTCATTTGACTGTTGAGGATGATGCTAGGAAAATAATGTTGAAAGTTAAAGAAGAGGAAACTCTGTTTGATTGCTTTGAATTTCATTGGATGATTGTCCATAGGAAGAGGCCACCTGTTCCAAGATCAGAAAGATTAAAGGTACTCAACCAACCACTTCCAGAATTGACACCAGAAGCCTTGGAAGAAATGAAAGATTCTAGGGCTGCAATGGTCAGTATTTGCAATATATTTATGAACATCACTGTATTAGAAGCAAAATTGGTTGAAGAGAGCACCTTATTCAATAAACTGTTAAGGTTTATTTTTGAAAATTTACCTGAGTTGAAGAACATTCCCGAAAATTTAGTTTTGCACGGACATCTTGCTATTTTAGGACTACTTTTATTGAAGCAACAATCCAAAATGGTGAAAAAGAACGATTTCTCAATTTGCCGTTACATCCAGGCGACGATACGCTTTCTCTGGGACGCCTATGTTGTAGATGAAGCAAACGACCCAACTGCTTTGGTTGTTTCTATAACATATAAAGAATTTTGGATGGAAATAATGGAATTGTGGTTTCTGGGAATGCAAACTATGTCTGCGGTACTTGCTCAAATACCATGGATTTCCGAGTTTGCGATTGAAAGTGGTTGGGCCGAAGACATAGTGAAAACTTTAAAGAAAGTCAAAATTGGCACTCTTCCTCCTAACGTGAAATCAGCTTATGAGGATTTTATGTGCCATTTGGTTGATGCTAACGATAATGTTGTGGAGGTTCTCAAAAAAGCTGACGCCCTTAAAATGTGCAGAAACCATAGGTTTATGGAATTAGGAAAGAAGTTATTTGGAGATTAATGGTTTTATATGTGTCTATTCATTTTTAAAGAACAGTTTGGTTTGCTTAAGTTCCTTTTTATTTGATGAATTGTAAACGAGAATGGAAACTGATCAGCGTATTTTTTAATGTTTTTTTTTTGTTAGCTTTATTTGAACTGTTAAATTTAAGATGTAATACTTAGTAGCTTCAGTACAAGATTATTATTATGTATATATGCAAGGTGTCCTACGTACTTTCGGAAAATTTATAAGTTACCACGTATATTATAATTGTGTTATTATTTTATTGAATGTCTTGGTGATTTTTTCAGTTATTACACCTTGTATGCGAGGTATTAAGTAACTATTAAAATAATTTTTAAAATGAATTATCACAAAGTAGAGTTAGAGTATATCCAGTTTTTAAAATCATTTTTGCTTAACACAGATGCCCTGCATTTCTTATAGAATTTTTTCAAGAATAGTGTAAATATTGTGATATACTACATCAGGATGGAATATAAACTACTTAATAATAGCGCTATTTATAAATTTATTTGCAGTTGCTTGTTAGTGAATTAAACGTACTTTGCATTTATTTGAATAAATACATTTAAATAAAAATACCTCGTATTTTTATAAGTATTGTACTTAAAAAAAATATGTTTGAATTAAATTTTGTTGTAATAGAATATTTTGTTTAATAAAGTTTGTTTGCCAATAGATTCACATAAGGACGCTCTATTTATTTGTATTTTTGTAAGTGACACTTTTATATGAATAAAAGTTTGCATCAGATGCTATTTTCATCTTTTAAAGTCTAGTTTCACCTGTCCTCAATTTTCTAAAATTGTCAGCTTCTAAACAACATCTGAAAAAAATTAGATTCATCTGATACGCTATTAGTTATAGCGTTTCATATAAACAAAACATTGAAAAACGAATAGAAGTTCTGTGTGGATTTATAATCACGAATTAAATCATTGCTACTTATAAATTTTAAATAATTTTGTGCAGTAAATGCTATAAATAACTGAAAACGGCACCTAATATAAATACGTAGAATTTTCGTTTATTAAATGAAAGTTGTTTTGGAGTTAGTTACAGTTTTAAAAATGCATTTTTGTATTAATTTATCGCATTTTTTTGTTTACTTTTTTGCAGTTGTCTGAAGTTTTATGGGAAAAGTATGCTATTCCTTTAGACGTGGCTGCATCTGTATGTGCATCATTTTTGCGGGCTTTTAGGAAGTGTCCCGAAAACGCTGGAATGGGTCTTCACGAATGGCGAAGACTACTTTGGGCCAAAGCTCTTAATTGTTACAGCGGCTTAGTAGGTATGTTTCTTATCATTTTTATTTTGTTGAAGTTTTTTTATCCTCCTCTTAAAGCCACCACCAAATGAAGCACAGCTCCCCCATGCAATCTATAGTTTGCTATTGTTTTGTTGTCCTGTAATTGTTTGCCTTGATATACTAATCGTTGTTGCGGTGGGGGAATTCCTTCTTTTTCTTCGACTTTTTCCTTGAGTCGCAAAATATTGTCCGTAGATTCTATATTGATGTCCAGTTCAGATCCGGTTAATGTGACAACTTTTATTAGCATCGTAGTTCAAAAAAATCATGAAAAGAGTCCGTTGTCGAAGAAGTGCAAGAATGGTTGGTATTTAACGATGAATAATAACGCACTTGAATTTATCATTTTTACAAAAAACTGACATTTGTATTTGTCACAAAACGTCACCAAAACAGATGTGAAATGTGTGAAAATAACAAAGTTTGTTTAAAAACTAAAATAACTATTAATAGCAAACATCGGGATGTTTTCTACAAAGCGCACACTTTAATAAGCATCATTATTATCCTTACATCACATCTAATTTTGGACATATGTTGTACATCACATTACGTTGATGTAAATCAATTACTTTATATATATATATCGTATATGATTATTTGTTTACTTAGGTTTACCTTTTTAAACTTAAGAAACATAATACAGTGTGTATAATTGAATAAGTAAGAGGTCTTTTAAGCCCTTTTTCTTATATTTTACCACAATAGGCAACTGCGTATTAGTTGGTCTGGTACATAGCTTTATAATAAAATTATGAACCACCTTTATAATACACTTATCTACTACAGACAATTTTTAGTACTTCTTAATAATTAATACAGACCATTTTTAGTACATTATTTGAGGATATTGAGATATACTCTACTATTATACTTACAGTATTTGCATTTTACAATTTTTATATTTGATTATATGCAAGCATCTTACATTGACGGAAATTATTGTTTATTATATCACAGTAATTTTACGTGAGGATGATTTTTTTAATGAAATACTGACATATCTTTTAAATGTTTTTAATATTTAGGTTTTAAGTCTTTAGTAAATTGAAATAATAAGTAGCATTACAATCAGTACCTTTTTTACCTGCTTCTAATTGCACTGTAGGCAAGCTTATGCTTTTATTTCTAGTTATGCTTTGTAACTAATGATATTGCTTGCTTAAATATTTTAGTCTAAAAGTTGTACGATGTGTGAGAGATTAACACCATGACAGTTATGTCTCCTATTATCATACGTAACCTTCATTGTTTCAATCCGCACTCAAAAACCACGAAATTCTACGCTATTTTGGTTTTTTTGACTTTTTAAAACTTTAAAATAATTGTATGTAGGCTTTCACGGTCGGCGACCGTTTAGAATATGTGATCGGGCTTTCTGGCCGTTGTCTATGGAAATTCCTCCCCAACTCTTAACAGTTGCCTTAAGGGGTTGGCAAACCAAGCCAACTAAACGTTGCAGAAGAAATCACTTAAACATCTTCTATTTTTCTTTTGCCTGGTTCTCCACTAATTAACTGAGAATTCAGCAAATTTCATCTACTATAATTCACTTTTGAGAACATTGACTAGAGTTCATTTAATACTTTTTCAGTTGTTACTGTTGTTTTGTACAACATTACTGAACAACTGCTTTTTTCTAAATTTCCCATTTTTTTAATTCCAGATGAAATTTATCAGAAATGGGTTCATTTGAGGTATTATTACCTCTCACTTGATATAAAAATAAAAAATTTCTTAGTGGAGCTCCATAAGCGTTACAACTTGGCCCTTATCACAAATGGACCATCTCATTCGCAATGGGAAAAAATAAATATGTTGAAGCTTAGGAGCTATTTCGACGTTATCCTGGTATCGGGTGATTTGAATTGGGAGAAGCCGCATCATAGAATATTTCACATGGCTTGTGAGGAGCTGCAAGTAAGTCCTCGTCAATGTATTATGGTTGGCGATAAACTTGAGACCGATATATTAGGGGGTATAAAGGCGAAATTAGCGTATACCGTTTGGATACCTTTGTCTCCAACGGAATCTTTGAAACAAAATGATCCCCAGCCCGATTATGTCATCAATGATGTAACTGGACTGTGGAATATTTTGGATAAAAATAAATGTTTGGATTCACCAGATCTTTGCGATTCAAATAGTAATCAAAGTGATGGTAGCTGATTTTTTGTGTTTTATTTAGTATATTCTTACAACCTGTTTTCTTTTTAATTATTATATAAAATAGGAGGACGTGATCTCTCTTATTTATGTATATGGGTATTTAGATGTATCTAGTCCTAAATTTGTTTTTTATTATTTTTAATTTCATAAGGTTAAAATGTTGAAGGATTTTTAAATATATACTAATTTCTAAAACTATTTAGTAGTAAATATTTGTAAAAAGAATATTTTAATAATGAAAGTAAATATTTACATGAAAAGTGTTGTGGTATGAGTAAGTAGTTAAAAACAAAGTGGGATTTCGTTTTATAAACAACAATAAATATGTATGTATGTTTATTTTTCTTTTATTTCTTGATAATTACATTTAAATAGTGGAAGATGTTGAATAATAATCTTAGAATTGTATTGTAACTTGCTTGCCTTGATTCTTGATCCTTTTATTCATTGGACAAGGATTATCACCCATTAAATGTTTTCTCCAGATTTCTTCTTGGTCTTCTAAATTTGCGTGGCACAGAAGACATCGATTACAGGCTTCAGTTAATTCTACAATATAATAAATCATTTCGTTTTGAATTTACGTTAAAACATAAGTAAAACACTAACCGGTACATTCCTTTGAATGTGTTTCCAAATTGTCTATTTTCACAGCTTCAGTACACTGACAACACTGGGTGTAATGTTCCCTTTGTTCACAGTCCATAACTAAATGTTCTGAGAAAGTAGCTATTTCAATAACTTGACTACATTCTTGACAACGAATTAACATTGGACAGGAACGCCAGTAGTGGGAGTTTAGTGATTTGTTAATATTCAATATTTCTGCTTCTGATTGATGACAGAATATGCACTGTCTGGATAATTATATACAAATTATTGTAACTTTTAGCGACTATAGAAAGACAATTCATTTCATATGTCAGGTATATAATAGTTAATGAGTGCCAATTTTTATATTTACGTATATACTTACTTTTCGGTGTCTTCTTGATTTGAATGATTGCTAGGAGTGGAGACGCCACTAGTTGAACTATTGCTGCTTTTTTCAACTACGTCTGCTTTTACTTTTTCGTTATTTTGAACTAAATTACCACCACTCAGGCTTTTGGAAATTAGAAGATTATTTTCTAATTCGGTTGTAACAGCCGCTATATTTTTCGAACTTGCGGATTTGTTGAGAGTGTTCATATCTATAATAGGTTCTGGACTCAAACACGTACTGTTCACAGTACATTGCTGAATTAGGCGAGTTCTTTCCAACTGTTCTTTTTTTCGCTAAAGTTATACAATAACGAGTAAGTACATAATATATATTTGCATTTTGAGTTAATTTAAAAAGTTTTATTACCTGCAGGTCAATTTTATCGAATTCTTGAAACAGCTGCCTATACAACAAATTTCTTCGTGTAATATCGTCGTCTGGTGGTAACTGTTTTCTAACTAGTCTAGGATTTACTCTGTAAACAAGCACCAGAATTCTTTCAGCTACTTTGCGAACAGCTTCTGCAGGGTGATGAAGGCCACTCGAACCAAATTCTGCCAATGTCCTACATGTTAAGCCGCTAAAGGTTGAAATATTTTAATTTTAAATCTTGCACTAGTTTTTTTTTTTTAAATCTTTTTACCTGTTTTTCTCAGTAGATATTCCATGATTTATTATCAACTGCTCAACCATTTCAGCCCTGCTAAGAGCTAATCTGGGATGTGTACTGCTACTTAAAGGTCTGCTTAGATGTATTGGAATTATGTGAAGTTCTCTATACAGAAACTTTTATAAGTGAATATATTATAATAATTAATTGCAGTTTATTTAACCTGACACTATTACAATCTGCCATAGTTAATATTGTGTGGACAGCCATGTGATGAATCCTTGTACTGGTGTCTCCACTTTTCGTTAGTAGTTCTGGAAGAAGTTTGTCTACACTTCTGGCTACTTCAGCAGAAGAAACCCTATTTAATATATAAAAAAGAGATGCTAGACAATTATATAATATTATAATTAATTAAATTTCTCACCGTCCAGGAACAAACTGCATGAAAAATAATCTGATAACTTCATTTGCAAGGTTGTAAATTGTAAAAACCTTATCACGTAACGCTCTGTGCAATAGAAAAATTGCGGCCCTTGCGGTTTTGTTAGCGGTATGCATTTTAGTGTGGTCATAGGCTAGAAGTTCTTCTTTTAACCTGTTTAGACCTTCTTCTTTGTCCAAATATTGTTTAGAATAGAAATTTTCGACCAGATCAACACCAAAAACTAAGATTGGTAGTGCGGCCTGTTTTTTCTCTCTTTCGGTCAGTTTCGAAGTTGGTTTGTAATCGTAATCTAACTGACATTCTCTCAGGAATTCATTAGTTTGAGAACTACAATACGAATTAATTAAAAAAATTAATCAGTGATAAAAAAATCATTTCAACTTGCTAGCCGAGATATTTTAAAATAATAAAAAAATACTTGCTGTCTTAAAGCTGGTAATGGTTTCTCTTCATATTGTTCGTAGGTTGATTTCCCGATAGATCCAGCAGATTTGTTCCTTCTGCGAAATGATCCTTTGCTTTGAAGACTTGTTGGACTTCCCGTCAATGGTGATGAATTCTTGGGACTTTGATGACTTCTAGTGCTGTGGAGAGGCGATACTGGACCGTGATATATGTGTGAGGTGTTTGGAGAACTTGATTGTCTTTCTGGTACTATTTTCATTTGGGTTGGCGATAAACATTTCTTAGCTGAATCGACTTCTTCGAAACAGTCGTCATTTTTTGGGCACACCTTAAATTTCTTTTGCTAGTTTAAGTAGGTATGTAAATAATTTAATTTATGAATTATTTGATAAGAGGTCGTTCAAGTATTACGTAACGCTTTGTGGCTTCCTTCCCTCCCTGTGACGTTTCGATTTACCGTAATACTTCAGTGACTATCTTTACCTAAAAATGTTAATGATGTTGCGCAAAAAACGGAAATTCATAAAAATATTGCTACGTAACGCATTGCTTGACCTTCCCTCCCCTTCTGTAACGCACCGTAACGTTTTACAATGTCTCCAAACTATATAATACTTGAACAGCCCCTAAGGTACCGAACTCGCATTGGTCCGATTTTTTCAAGAAGTTTCCTTTCCTTAATATTAAAATACTTACTCCTCCAATTTCTAAAAGTTCGTTAATATTTAAATTTTTATAGAGATCAGCCCGAAAATCGTCACTTTGATTTTTTTTCAACCTTGCTTTTTCGTAATCTTCCATTTCAATTGCGTGGCGTTTTTCCAGTTCATATTTTCCCAATTTTTCCCCTCCAATTCTTAATTCTTCCATCGCCTTTTTTAACTTTCTCGCATACTCGAATCTTTCGTCTAAAATATTTTAAATAGATTAAGGAAACGATTTTAATTATATAAGTTAAATATATAAATATAATATTTTACTTACTAACAACCGCCAAATGTTTCTTTATCTCCATATTTTTTATGATGCTAGCTACCTCGGTGTCAACATACATTTCAAATGCTAGGTCATCGTAAATAGAAGAATATTCAGGATCGTTAAACAAATTTTCTAATTTTTCATTTTCGCTAAGCTCACAATTGCTGGATGGCTTTTTATTTTCTAATTGTATTCCTAGTATGTTTACTGCTATAAGGCTAACCTACAGCATACATTTCTTCATTATTGTAATAGAGAGACAAAAAGTATAGATTTTCAGTACCTGGTTATATACATTGTGGGAATTTTTGTGGTTGATACCAAGTTTTAATTTTAAAAAGGACGCGATAGCTGAAGGGACGTTGACTGATTTGAGCTCTCTACATTTAAAATCTGTACTTTGGTTGTCTGATAACGTTACATATCCTAAATATTCCCATTTTATGTTAGAAACATTATCTACCGTATTTGTGTCTTGATTACTGGCATATAATTCAACTTTAGATGCTAAAATGTTTAGAAGGTTTTTTTGTGATGTGATTATTTTCTTATTACTTACAAATTAAAAATTGATGCATTAGCATTTGTATCTTGGTAATAACGCACTTTTTTGCTAATTTTAAAACGATTTCTTGGGGATAATCGCAATTTTTAGGGGATTGCCAGCCCTTTACCGTTGGACCGTGCGAATTTAACTCGCTACTTTTATACTTCTGATCCTCTCCTAAAATACAGTACGTAATTACCTTTACTAATTAATTAATAAAGGGTGGAGAAAAATATCAACTATTGATTTTTTGTGAGCATTAAATAATAAATGAATGCATGTTTTTTAGCGTTTATTAAATTATTAGTTATTTACCTGTTGTAAATATTACTTTATACTCGATTTTTTTGGGCATCTTCGGTTATGCTGCATGGCTTACGGCATTTTTGTAAAAATATCTTGTTTGGCAAAAGTAGCTTGATAAATGTTTTCTTCTCGTAAAATAAATGCATACATTTATTTAAACTTGTAAACTGTTTATAAATATATTTTAATCACTCGTACGAATATTGCATTTGTTGTGTGATAAGTAATGCATTTTTAATGTGCACGACCGACGGTCTCTGAAGAGGTATTGATTAATTTCGTAGAATGCGAATTTTAAATAGCGCGCTATTCTATTGAATAAGTTGAGGTCAGTATGAATTGTAAGTAATAGATGGCACTGATAAAAAAGTTTTATTGAAGTTTACATCTGTGAAAATATTATTTATTTTATTGTAATTATTATTTGACATTTTTAACTCATAAAGTTAAAAAAATCTTTTTAAATTGGAGACGAAACTAAAAAAGTAAGATAATTTGTATGTTGAATACAAATTTATTGGTCGGTAGCCAAACCAAGAATTAAGCTATGAATTTTAAAACTTGTATTTTTAAATTTCTAACGTTATTATGAGGGATTCGATTCACGACATCTATTGACTGATGTACACACTAGAAAGGAAAAGGCGGGGAATTTAAATAGGTTGTAATTTTGTTTTCAGTGCTAAGTTTTTCTAAAGTAATGAAATTAGAATTTAACATGTAACAATCTATTTTCCAAAAGAATATAATAAACCATAAAATATTCTTTTAGTTGGTAGATTGTTACATGTTAAATTCCAAGTTCATCAAAATAATGCAGAGGATACATAATGATGAAGATTGAATATGGCTAATAATATATTTTATTGTATAAAATAAATTCAGCTGTATAAATTGCGTTTACAATTAACAAATAAACTCACTATTTAGTTACAGTAGAACCCCTTTTAACCGGCCACTTTAGCTATTTCAAAGGAAAATGTTAACAGAAATATAAAATAACACTGTTTTATGATGCAATTAATATGTATGTTCAGATTTGATGAAGTATTTGAAAACATTGCAAAAGAAAAAATACGTATGTACTGTAGAAATTAACAATAACAGCAAAGTAATTTTTTGTTTGTTTTTGTTTTCGAAGAGGAAAGACCGTGCGATTGGGTAGTGTTGGATTTTCGAGGAAGGTGTCCTCGAACTTACCGACTAAAACCTCTCCCCCTCAGACCATTTTTCACTAGGCTGATTAATCCCAGAAAGGTTAACAGGGGTTCTACTGTAATAATTACAAACTTACATAGGAATGAATCAATTGCAAAATAAATGAACAATTCCGAAGTCATTGTAAACAGTTAACATATTTATATATCAGCACAACTAAGCTACTCGATCCACTTAGAGATGCCGTATAAAAAACATAGTGAATGTAATCATGGAAGTGGTATATTTACTTATCTGCAGAATCTAATGTGAAAATTAAGTGAGACATAGATGCAAAATGGTATCAGGAAGCAGATGGAGTGCTGCCGCTGTTATCAGCTACAAGGTGTAGTGTTGCAATTGCCTGACACCTTCAATCTGGAAACCTGTCAATAAAAAGAAAAAATTACTGACGAATTAACTGCGTGACACATACAAAAGAAATTTAATTTTAACGTTCCTTTATTAACCATAATTATTTCTATTGATAAATAATTTATTTTGTTTTACTTAGCGGTCATTAATTTTTTTTCATCTGACTTGTTAGTAAAATAACTTTAACCGTTTTTTGTTTGTAAATTTTCTTTGGCTTTTGTACTTTGTTTAAAAAGACCGCACATAAGTGGTTAGTGTAATGTATTGGAATTGAAAGTTATGTATGTGTTTATTTTTGTTGTTTTGTACTTAATAAAATTCATATTATACCACTTCTCATTATCTAAAAAAATACCTGCTATCCTTTATTTTTTAGTTTGAGTTATTAAAGAGAAATAAAAATAACACCATATGCAGTTAAGATAATAAGTTTCATTTATATGATTAAATACAGTAGGTATACAAGGGGGGGAGGTCATAGGGGCTTTAAAGCTCTCCCTCCCCTCCCCAATATATTCGGTGGTATATTATTTTATTATTAAATGTCTGAAACATGACTAAATTTTCATGGCTGCTGAATAAAAAATGACTTTATGTTCATAATCTTTTTTGGTATAATTTTTTTGTTTCTCTAAGGGTTCTTTCAAAACTTTGCCTTCACGTTTACCTCTTTTCCAGTGGTCTATCCACCACATAGGATTTTTTGAATCCTTACTTTTTGGTTCTCACAATTGTACACAGTTTCTTTTTTTTTTGTTTCTTAAACCCATTATCATGAATTTTCTTGCAAACAAAACATTCAAAGGCAGGAATAATGTCCTCTTGATTTCCTTCTAATCCATAATATCCTCTTTTAAGTATATTTATCAATCATTTATTGCTTATTTGGTGCCCAAAAATAGATTTTTCTTTACGATTCAAATACAGATTATCATCTTGATTTACTCAGTTAATATAACTTGCTAATGATTCTATACCTTTAAAATCACTAATGAGTACTGCAGATTTATTATTTGGGAGCCAATTCTGTAAAAGATAATTAAATTATTGTCCATGTAATAAGTTTTTAAAGTCTGACCCCAACGTTAGGAGCACCAAGATAAATTGGAACAGAACCCACCATCAATGATGGTCACAATTTTTCAGTTATGTAATCATCATATTTTGAATTAGCTATTGTGAATTTATAAGAAGCTGCAAACTTCATAATCAAATTGTGATACGGAAATGAGTAAACATCACTTTTTTTAAGACTAAAGGAGACATATTGAAAATTTTCAGTAAAAAAGAAGAATCTTTATTATTTACCTGTCAGACATCTTTTTATTATTCAAACAAGTTCCATATGAATCTATTTGAATACAATTCATTAATTCTTACACTATCTTGTCCCTTTCTAATGGGGTATTACAGTCTGATTGAATATATAACAGTGGTGAACGATTTTTTAACAAATTATTCTTTTTTTCTATTGGTATATAATACTGTCGATCTTTAAAACAGCAATTAAGAGTAAATCAACCAATAAACCAAAAATAAATACCTATAAGAGATTCAATATCTCTTAAATACTGCAATGGGACGAGAAAGTCACTGTGTTGATCAAATGTGGATGTTATGTTAAATATGGATTGTCCATCTCTGTACAAAAATAATCCCATATTTTTAGATGACTCTTCATGGAAAATACTCCATGATATATGTTTTAATCCTATAGGTTAATTACCAAGATTAAATAAACTGCCATAAAAAAGATAGGCCTAAAAAGCAGTATTAGTTAATAACAGATATACACAACAATATACCTTACACCTAATTTTGAATGATTTTTGTAGACCCTATCACTTGTTAATAAACAGAAATAATTATCACATTTAATCATTCGCTCTATTTCTACAAATGGTGTCCACCATAACAAAATTGGAACATTTTTAGACATAAAAATATTGTATATACTCTAAAATTAATGACAATGGGAGTTAGCAGTTGAAAACCTTAATAATTAGAAATCCAGTTACTAGAACCAGAAAGAAAAGAACTGTTTTAATTTTTAATCCAAATATGGAAGTACACATATTTGTGACTGTATATTCAACAAATCCTTAAACAGTACATTGTTTACTTAAAATTTGTTTAGTAAAATAAAAAATTACATTTATAGGTTATGCTAACCTTAATCAACTCTGCCACTTGTCGTATAGTTGATACTTAACACGTCGGGTGGCGCTGTACGCTATCTTTAGTAATTAAATGGTTTGTGAAATGGGTTGCATAAAAATTCATTTTGTCAAAACTAAAAAAGTTCCATGGATTTTAGTTTCTGTTTGTATGGTCAATATAATCAAGTTATAATAATCTTGGCCTATGGTAATCAACTCTAAAATTCTTCTCTAATTATAAAAATATAGTTACCATTGTTATCAGTTATTATAAAATGTTAGTTTTTTGTTACTGTGTGTTACTTCCTATAATGTTTTTGTTGAAATTCCTTTTTGAAATAGGCTGCAAAAAGGAAGAGCCAGGTATTTGCTTTGAAATTATTTGGTAGATAGTGCGTGTATTTTTTTATTTAGATTTGTTGTATTTTTTGCCTTCACAGTTTGATTAGAATAGCAGTTAATTTGTTTTCCTTGTTGATTTCTGCTGTCTTACCCACTAATAAAACTATCCAAGATTATTTCCACCTATTGGAACAAGTTGGGCTCGTTCAAGTAAGATAATTAAGATTTGTACTTAAAAATTTCCATGACCTTTAAATTCTACATACATTTGTACATAATTTTGACCAACCTCTTAAGAGGTTCAAAACAAGTTATAAATTAAAAATTGATCGCGATACTATATATAAAATAAATATCCTAGTATTGTATAAATATAATTGATCAATAATTTAAATTGTAATGTACTTGTTTATTGGAAATTATTGAGAGCATAAAAAAGAGGCTTCATTGCTAATTTTGTTTGTAGCCGTTTTGCGAAATAGTTTCTTAATTTTTATCTATTATCATATTGTTTTGCATGATGTTGTAGTGATTAATGTATTTAATGAATTTGTTTCTTTTTTCTGTTATTATAGCTTAACCGGTGATTGAAAACGCATTAATTATTTTATCATGCTCCCACTAAAACAAGAAACCGTCTACGATGGCACCCTGCCCTTCTTCCTGCGCCCCTTTCGATATTGTGTTATTCAACTGGAAGGATTTAATGAAGGTAAGATACCACTTTTTAAAAATTTTTAAATAGGTCGAAAATGTATGCAACCGATAATGTTTGCGATTTTTTTTTCACTCAAATTTTTACATATTTTTATTTAGCAACATCCCAAATCAATCTATACCGCGGGACATTTTTATTTACTGTGATTTACTTTGATTTATGTTAGTCAAAATGAACTAGACACTCCTTTATTTCCACCTAGAGATACCCTATATAGGGGTTGTGGGTTGTTATCATGAGAAAAACTTTACTTATACAGGTCTTCTCTAAATCATATATAAGGGACAGTTGTTTCATGTCTTGAAATTAACCATAAAAATTTTAGGAAGTGAAATTCTTCGGGTTTTGCTGTGTATTTTTTTGTGATATTGTTTTACACATAGGTTAATATTAGACGATAATATATGTATATATATATAGATAATTGAAGTATTATTTATCTATAAAATAAAATATCAAATTGAATTAAATTTAAAAATTGGAAAGTTCTTTTTACTTAAAATTATACACCACGTCCAATAAATAAACAGAAAAATTAGTTATCAAATCGAATGCCTATTTCTTAAATCTCGAATCAGCATCAAATTTCATGAAAACGTTTCTTAAAATCATTATGGATACTCTCCAGTTATAATTAAAAAAAGTAAAATTGCATGAGATAAGTACTTACCATTATTACCACAATGGTGTTGCTATAATCCTTTTGATGAAAAAGTCCCGATTGAAAACTACTACAGTACAAGATAATAAACACTTAAGTAATGAATAAACATGCACCTAAAGAACGAAAAGCCTTCCCTCTGCATATAAATTTTACATATTTTTCATTAATTAAAAATTTGTACCTTTATTTACATCTGTACTAACAAACTATTATCATCACTGAATAATTCACACGTTTAACATTTCCTTCATTTTCAGAAGTTTAAAAAAAATAACAAGTCGATAATTTATGAAGAAATTATTGCATTAAGAATTTTAATGTTTTTTTCAATCAAAGCATTTACTTTGTTTATTCCAATTGCTAATCCAATTTCTAAAATTGTTAATATTGTTAGATTCTACGTACTTTTTACACGGTTTTTATCTTTTAATGATCTCAAAATAAAATTGAACAATAAATAAAACCCTCTTTTTATCGAAAATACCCTATATGTAAACTTTGAAACTTTTAATTCTCCCTTATTAAATAGAGCACAAAGTTTCAAAATGTAATAAAATAGTTGTGGATCTACTCTAAATATACTAAAAAGATATAGTTGAAGATTTTGAACCCTCATTTTTAAAATGGAGTGTTTTAAGGTAGATATATCTACATTAGCTGTTACTCGACAGATTACAATTATTTGGAATATAGTGGGTTGTCTACATAAATTTGAATTGATACACATAATTATAATAGAAAAGAAATGGGGACAGGTATGTTACAGTGCGAATCGAAATTGGTGCACAATTAACTTTTTCGATTTTAATAAAATAAATTACTTAAATTTATGTAACACAAAAGTAGTATAAGGAAACCATTATGACTTCTTTATATTGCTTATGTAAAGCGAGTATATTTGTATTTTCTTTTTGTGTTTGCCCGATCTGTTATTTTTTGCGTTGTTTACTGTACAGTGTAGCCATTCCCATACAAACAAACAAATATGTTGTTCTGATAAACCGGTTAAAAAATGCGGACAAAAAACGTTTTTAGTTCGTTCTTGAGCTAATGCAGTTCTGCTTTAAAATTATACTTTACGTTATTAAAGAAGCTATACGAATATGAAAAATTGAGAATAATGTCTCAATATTGTTATTGCTGATGGAAAAGAGAAGGAAAATACTATCCAGTTGGAACTGTAATGGTAATGGTAATGAGCATGATTTGATTAACTAATTAATTTATTTTAAAGTTTGACGGCTTACAATTTTGTTCCTTAAAATCAAGAAAAACTACGTATGTTAAGCGCTGTAACAAAAACATATTTTATTAAAACTAACTACTAATAATGGACGTGTTGATATGAAACATATTATTAATAGTTATTTTTAAATACGTAAAATAGTAGATTGTTTCAATAAACTAATCAATGAAGTACGCATCAATTGCTTCGACTAAAAAAATATTATTGTCATTAGCCAAGACTACTCACTTTTTAGTAGAAATTCTCGTCGAGTATATTATTTATTGATTGAAAGAATCTACTGTGTTTTTGCTTACTTATTTACGTGTTTATAACATAGTTTGTATAGCTATTTTATTATTAGGCCATTATGCGTGTATTCTTTGTTCGGTCATATTGCAATATTATTAAAGATAGGAAATATTTATAAAGTAAGCGGTAAGATTAAAACAGTGACGTGATTGCTTTGTACGATAAAGTTTATTTGTAAGATAAAGTTAATAATACAGCTTTTAAAGATTTATAAATATCGCATTTTGAATCTATGAAGCTTCCAAATATGTATAAAATTTCGTCAGTAAAGGTACATATATAATTGAGAATATTTTACATGTTTATCGAAGTATTATCTATCCTTTATTTTCTGAATACTTGCTCTCTCTACCAGTAAAAGGCTGGAACGGTCGACCGAGAAAAAAACGTTTTGCTAGTTTTAATATAAATAACAATTAATTTTATTTTATGTAAATTATCGGGCGTTTGCCACATATAAAAAGTATAACAACAATACTGAAAGAGCTTAAAGTACAAATCGATCATTTGAACAAATTATGGAATTTAGCGTCAAGCATTTTAAATTACCCTGAAGTGTTTTGTATTCTTTAGTATTTGGGTTACTTAATTTTGTTTTTAAAATTATAACACGAATTAGGTCCCTTGAAAAACATTTAAATAATCAATAAAATTGAGTAGTTTTTAATTTGTGTCCATCTAACAATGAGTCGTAAAAAGTAAAGGTTTAATTAATCAAAGCGACGACACATGAAACTAAGTAGGCTTAGAAAAAACCGACGATGCCAATCAATTTTGGCGTCGGCCACATTCTTTGATCAACCATTGTCGTGTTGTGCAGTTGCTACATTTCATAGGTAAGAAATAAAAAATTGGGGTAAATAAAATTGCTAGAAGTCATGCACTTGTCAAAATCGTATCATTAATTACTGTAGAGTGTGACGTGTATGTTGTTTTTTGGCTACTTATCGTTTTTTTGTTTTGTATTTTTGATAGTAACATATTGTAAATGTTACCTATTTGGTGGATACATACTTCCTCATGATTATTTCATTTTCCGTAGGATTCACTCAAACTTGTTTACTTTTGTAAAAAATTATTATCCTGAATTAATAATAGATAGCTGGTGCCGCTATTGGCTATCTTCTTGTTTTCATGTTCTGTTAACATTGTTAAATTTTTTTTAAACTTTTTAAAAATTTCAATTTTAATTAAATACAATTCAATCGTCGTAATACACCTAATATTTGTATAAGTACATACATCTGTTGGTTAATTTAATTATTTTCTAACTTGTAAAAAGGCATGGGATTGGTTCTGTCAAAAAAAATTAAGAAGTGAATTAATATTTTAAACTTTCATACTACAGTACCAGTAAACTACATATATTTTTGTATAATTATAAGTGAACATTTATATTTTACAAAGAAAGAGGTTTTGTTTGCGTAAAACTGTATAAAGTGTCTTTTTAGTAACTTTTCTACAACACCAATGGAATGTTTTTTTGCAAACAATTAGAAAAATAAAGAAATAATTGATGAATACCTATACAACAATGTTAGTATAGGTAATATATTGGTACTTATTGGAACGATATTTATTATCGCATTTTTATGATTGCGTGTGTACCAATTACTTAACGACATACGGCGCGTATTCTCTTTCATAATATTTAAAACTAAGCGTGCGTTGAAATAACTGCCATTTCCCACTTGTTGCTTGTAATTGATGCACCACGACTATGTCTCGTATCTGTTATAACTAAAATGGCTGACATGCTAACAAACAAATTCTTTTATACTATCGTAGGTAAGAAATTGAAACTCTTAAGTAAAAATTTTTTACTGTAAGTCATGTAATTGTCAAAATGTTATAAATAAATATTGCTGATTATGATGTGTATATTGTTTTTTCGGTAATTTATTTTTTTATAATATTTTTGATAACAGGTTCCTCCTCAAAATGTTTACCTACTGATTTTTCTAAATTATTGTTCAGAAGAACAAGTGATTTTTTACAATATTTTAAAGCGAATTAGGTATGACATTTTCCTTTTTTTCTTCAGAAAATGGTAGTACGATGTTCCTATCAATAAACTAGTGTTGGTTTGGAACCCCTTCCTTATTGTGATAAAAATAGGGCTGTCGTTCAACGTGGACAGAGCAAATTAGATGAAAAGGTAGGACAATTTGAATTTAATAATTGATGTGTTTATTTGAATGTTTTTGGTAGTCACTTGTTTCATTACAGTTTCATTTGTTTTTAAATTGTTTTTATCCTGAAACAAATAAAATAAAATAATAAAATTTGCGTTAAATAAACTGAGAACGGGACATCATACTTTTGACAAGTTAAACTTAATCAGTTATCGATTTAGAAAGCAAGCATATTGTTTTTTTAAATTAATTTTAATTGTTTGATTTTTTCGTCTCTTGCTCTCCGCTTGTAATACTTATTCTTTGTTCGGTTGTTCAGAACATTTTCATCGTTAGTGCAAGCAGTGCTTTACAGTTCCTGTGCCGTGGACATGGAAAATAATTTGTAGTCTCTTTACATTTTATTCTCGTGATGTTTCTCATACAGTGCAAAATGTGTTTTGATTGTAGTTTGATTTCTTTTAAATAAAATTAATACCAATTGGTGAGGGAAAAGTAAAGATCAGATGTGTTCATGTTTGACGTAGGTACCGATTCTACACTACATCAAGGCATTTCTAAAAATAAATGCCGCCACCACCAAATTATTGATTTTCGTTGCGTTCTACACACACACACACACACTAACAAAAAAAATTTATAGGTAGTCCAGTGCAAAAGAATAACTTTAAAATACAGTTGTTTTCGTAATATAGGTGAACAGGAACGTGTCCTATAAGTTATATACCCAAATTTTTGATTTGTTTATAATTAAAGGTCTAAATATGTATGGTTATTTTGCTCATTCTTAATATTTCCAATAAATTATGCGGTAGGTTCATGAATTGTAAAACATTTTTAATAATTATTTATTTAAATCAAACCAGAAAATGTGTTCACAAAATATTTACTTGAAACTTCTACTTAGAGTTTCGCCCTTTCGATCATTGTCAAAGAGAGCTATGTACATTACAAGAGCGTAGAATAGGTACGTAGGTACTAAAATTAAAAGCAGGTATCTGGCAATTTACAAGAGATATCAGTAACTTGTTTGGAATTTTCAACAATACTTAATTCTAAATCCTTTTTTAAATAACTACAAATACTTGTTATTAATATTAGCCAAAAATTGTACTTGTTTAAAAAGGAATTAGTATTAGATGTAATCAGTTCAAACAAAAATAATTGGAATAACGTGTTAGTAAATAGCAAGTTGATGAATAATGGTATTTTTAATAAATCTGGCGTTTATATTATTAAATGTGATAATTGCAGTAGTGCTTTATCCCAACATTCTATACCTATCTATCAGTAAAAATAATACTTATATTCTTCATTTTCTAAATAAAGACAGGATACTAAATTTCGTAGAAAAAATGGAAATTGAAAAGTCTACTTGTTGCGAATCTGATGTATAGACTAAACAATAATTATCTTTATGGTTTCTCTTGGATTTATCTAATCTATTTCCTGTAGGTAACAATACCTATTCGATTTCGCAGGGATGTCATTCTTGCATTTCTTTTTTATAATAAATTTCATTCATCATTCACTCGGTAGTCGTTAAGCTATAACATATCTTTCTTTTGTATTCTGTGTTGACCTGAATAGAGTTATATACATCACCAAATCCCAAGGTACAATAGTCCTTTATTTCATGTGTTTGCAAATATTGTCGAAAATTCCAACTAAGTTACTGATATTTGTTATGAATAGCCGGATACCTGTTTCTAATTTTATTATTCTTGTAGGTTAGTCCGTATTAGAGGTTTCTAATAAATATTTTATGAAGACATTTTTCAGTTTTATTTTAATAAATAATATAGGATTCGATAGAAATTGTGAAATAATTATTCTGGAGGGATTCTAAGTGGCTTTAAAATGATGAGCCCCAACAGAAGGCGACAGAGTAATTTGTTGCGAAGTTCTGAATTTTTGAAAATGACCTGAGGTGTTCTTCGAATAACCATGTCTTATTTCTTGATGGAAACCCATCATATATAAATGTAATTTTTCTTTCAAACAATGTTTAAATATTACAATTTTTCCTTGTTTACTCCATTTATCTTGAAAACTATTAGAGTAATCCTCAATGGGATAATACGTAGAGAATTACAATATTAAATTACAAACTTGGCAATTGTTTCAAGTTTTAGTAAAGAAAAACAATTGTTAAGTTCTTGATATAAGCTCTGGAATCAAAATTTAATTACATTTTATTGTAAAGGTCTTGTAATTCTCCACGAATAATCTGATTGAGGCATTACGATTACTCTGATAGTTTTCAAGATAAGTGCGAAAAACGTGGTAAAATTGCAATGTTTAAACAATGTTTGAAAAAAAAATTATATTTTGATTGCAGTCATTTTTGATATTTTACTTCCTCGAACCTACTTTACATGGTGGTATACTCGAATAGTTGTTAACAATTTTTCATATATTCATCCGAAGGTGACGTTTTCGTTTATTCATCCGAAGGTGACGCTTTCTTATATTCATCCGAAGGTGACGTTTCCTTGCATATTAATCTGAATGTGATGTTTTCGTATATTAACTCCAGGGTGACGTTTTAACAAACTAAAAAATAACGGACCACTTTAGTCTACTTCTTTGTCAAGTTGAAAAATAACTGACTGCTTTAGTCTGCCACTTTGGTAAGCTGAAATATAACTGATCGCTTTAGTCTGCCACTTCGGTAAGCTGAAATATAATTGACGACTTTGGTCTGCCAGTTTGGTAAGTTGAAAAATGACTGACCACTTTGGTCTACAACTTATTATCGTTTGACTATTTTCTGATTCATGCTTCATTATCAGTAATCATTCAACCATTTTTCCAAATATTGCAACCTTTTCGTCTGATTGCTATCCTTTGGCATGGGAACCTTTCGTCTGGACACTATTGCGTTCGACACAGGTCTGGACAAATGAGAATGAAGCTGTGTCTTTTCTGTGAATATGGTTACCAAAATCATGACTATTGACAGACATGTAAAGCTTACTAACAATGCCAATTTTTTTTTCTATTCACTTAATGTAATCGACCGTCTTTTACTAGTTTCTTTTTATCGTTTATTTATCGTTAAATGGTAAAAGCAGTGGCGGCCCATCAGATGAGGCAAGTGAGGTAGTGCTACAATTGAAATTTTGCTAAGATAAAACCTTATTCTTAGACTATTGCTAAAGAATGTGATAACAATGTAACGAATTTTATAATTCACTTATTTATTTAACAATTTGTTCGAGTCTCTTTTCATTAATTCGTTCCACTCAAAATTCAGTTTCTTTTTAATATCAGTTTGTTCAAATAATAGTTTCTTTCACAATCCAAATTCTTTATTTCAATTTCGAGAAGGGTTTCTTTGTAAACCAATTTAAGAATAGCCTTATGGATGGCACCGTAATAAAGTTAATGGGGGAAGTTGACAAAAATTTGTACATGATTGACAGCGGCAACACGTCATAAATTTATCTTTATTAGAGCAAGTCCAGGAAGGACCTGAAACGTTTCGTTTATGGTCTCTTTCAAAACATCACAAAATTCAAGCGAAAGTATCCTTATTTGTGGTTTCTGCACTGCCTCCGAATTTCTCTATTTTTACAAGCGTCACTAATCACAAAAATTCATGACATTGTGTAGTTCAGAACCACCCTCAATTGTGTTAACAAACCACCCCCATTTTGAAAACCAATCATACCTTGTCATCCATAACACTTAGGAAGGGACTCGTCCAATGCACTCGTATTACATTTGCATACAAATGTTATTTAAGTTTTAATTTCGATAGTTTTAGACAAAAAAAAGGTTATAGTCAAAGAAAAAGGAAAAAAGTCACAGAGTCAATTTTCTGTCCCCTTGCTCTCATGAACATTCTCCAATAGTTAATAAACAAAACCACAAAATAAACGTCTATGCTATTCAAGAATAATAACACCCCTAACTAACGTTAATTGTTGTTTTATTCTGGCTAATAGTAATTAGCAACCAGAATATTGCCAATAAGGTGCTACTCTGACTAAAGCCATGTAGTATCTCGATACATCCCAACACAATTTACTTTTATTTATTCGTTGACCCGAAGACAAGAGTATACAGGGTGGGCCAATAGTGCGTGGACTGAAGATTGTGTCTTTATTATTGATTTTACGAAAATATGATTTGAATAAAAGTTTCATCAAATGAACTCGTTCATATTTTAAAATTATTTTCGATTATACAGGGTGTTCCGTATCGCCTGGGTGCTACCTTAATTAATTTTTTTTAATGGAACACCCTATATATTATTGCGTTTTTGAATTTTTCGTTGAAAATAAAAGTCACATTGATGAGCAGATATTGGGTCGATGTTGCACCGTTTCGGAATTATTTAGCATTAAAGAAGAAAAAAACTAAAGGATCCAGGTTTCACCATTGTGTTGAACAAGGAATTACCTATCGTCTCATACTAAATTTAACTCATTTAGTCTTTTCGAAAATGAAACAGACAATTTTTAATTTTTTAAATTTAAAACATCAATAAATTAATTTTTTTAAATGGAATGGTATATATTTTTTCATGTTATCAAATCGACAATTCAATTGCCTTTCGATTTTATTAATACATGTAATTTCTGGCCGTTTTTCATATTCTCAATCGTATTAGACCATGAAAAACAAATGATACCTTCGCAGATGTTTGACAGTTGAACGTTTTGCGTTCATAACATTATTATTAGCATAAGCTGCAATAAGGATAAACGTTTTGTGTGCGATTTGAAAGCAGAGGACTTTTATGGTATTCTCCAGACATAAATATCAAAACTGATATAAAAAATAGAACAGCCTGTCGATTTCACAAATGTAATACTAAAATAAGACAACCCTAACAGGAAATAATGCTTTAAATAATAGGAACATTAACAATAATTAAACGAATACCTAGTTCTAAGTAAATATTATATGAGACGATAGGTTATTCCTTGTTCAATACAATGGTGAAACCTGGATCTTTTTATACTAAATATCTCCGAAACTGTGCAACATCGACCCATTATCTGCCCATCAAAGTGACTTTTATTTTCAACGAAAAATTCAAAAATGCAATAATATAGTGTCCCATTTAAAAAAATTAAGTAGGGTAGTACCCAGGCGAAACGGAACACCCTGTATAATCTAAAATAATTTTAAAATATGAACGAGTTCATTTGATGAAACTTTTATTCAAATTATTAAAATCAATAATAAAGACTCAATCTTCCGTCCACGCACTATTGGCCCACCCTGTATATTCACCGAAAGAAATTACTAGAAAACACGCGAATATATTTCGACCGCTTTCCAAAGAGAACGACTTGTTATTAACAGAATATTATCGAACGTTTATTGTTCGGCATCGATCGGTCGACATGAAACGTGCCGCCTTCGGGTGAGTCAGAGCTAACCGATTCATCACACACGTATACGTTCGCTACAATAAGAAAAAACCGTAGCATGTTTATTAAATGTATTTGTTTTCCATTTGTTGGTATTTTATTATATTTATATTCAACAATAATTCCAAAAAGTCTGTTTTAAAACCGAGAAATATTCCATCTTGGAACTTTTAAAATTTACGGCGCACCCGAGTTGTGTGTTCCCACTTGCAACTGAGATCGTCAAGCTGTATGTGCCTTCTTATTAGAGACACTAGAGATACACCAGTCTACGCTTAAACGATTAGCCGCATACAACCTAATTAAAAATACAGTACATATCGTACTGCGTGGTGTACTGGCGATGTCGTAGGTAGCCTGAGGCGAAAATGAAATTGCCTCATTGAATAGTATTTGAAACGCGTTTTTCAAGATGAAACGAAGCAGAAAGACGCCAATAGGTCATGTCGGATCAGATAGTGAAAAATGCTCCAGGCCGTTTTGCAACAAAAAAATACCACTATATTTATCATGAAAAATAAGTATTCCCCACAAAATTTCAGACCCCTAACATAATAACTACTAAGATTTTTAGAAGTGGGGGAACATGTATAAAACCTGCAAAAAAATATTTTTTTTACGGTTTTCGCCATTTTATTGCTGGTAATTGGTCAAAATTTGATTGCTACTTTTTTCCCGAATATTAATGTAAAACATGATTAACAAAATTATTATTATAAATTTTTCACATTCCCTCGAAGCAAAATTACTTCGACTGTTTTTTATTTTTTTATTTTTTGTTTACACAGTATTGTATTCATCTAGGCACCAACGAAATAGGTAGTTCATTTAGATATATTATCAATTTTTAGCTTCTTTTATCAAAAACAAGTGTTTTATCAAAAATAAGTGTGGTAAGGGTTTGTTGTTTTTCTTTATTTCTGTAATAAAAAAATAAATTTCGCGCCAAAATCTCAAAATAAAATCTGTAGAAACTATATAAAAATATTCAATTAAAAAAAAAAAACTTCATTCTACGTCAAAAATAAACGTAGTAATTTTGTTGGGAATACTTATTTTCATGATAAATATAGTGGTATTTTTTTGTTGCAAAACGGCCTGGGGCATTTTTCACTATCTTATCCAGCTAGACCCTTTCTTAGGAATTTTAAAGAATTTTTTTCAACGCTTATTAAGAGAAACACGGAATTAGCAGAGCATGGGGAAAGTTTAAAAAAAATTCACAGGTCAGTCAAAAACAATTCAAAACGAATTAATAGCTTGTTTCGAGAAATATCTTGGGGACTATATCAAAAATGAAATGCAAAATTCAACTTTTTTTGCTATTATAGAGGATGAAACAATCGATTTAACTGAAAAGTCTCGATGTTCAATAGCTCTTAGATATGTTAATAATAACACTGAAATTAAAGAAAGATTTCTAGGTTTCTATGACGTCAGTGCGAATAGATCTACGAATACTCTTTTCGAACTTTTGGTCAATGTTTTCAAACCTAAACTTAAAAAAAAAATTAGTAGCTAAGTGTTACGACGGCCCCAATGTAATACCTTCAGAATTAAATGGCGTACAATCAAGAATTTTCTTCGCTTCTCTTTTAGGCGTTCCAGCATTTTTTCATCAATAAGCAAAACGTTCTAAATTCAATATTAGTGAAAAAATGTACCTCAAGTTAATGAAACACGGTGGTGTACTCGCTCAAAAATTGTTAGTTTAATTGATGAAGAATGAGACAAATTGAAAAAAGTTGTTGAAAAAATTGTCAGTGACAAAGAATCGGGTTCGAAATTTTTTGAAGGACCAATAAGAAATCGTGTAATTTTTACTATTTATTGTAGTCATATTTTTTGAAGTTGTTGATATAACTCCTTTACTGTCAGTTAGAAATTAATTATGCAGTCTTTTCTAAAGTAGAATTTATAGCGCTTATTGATTCTGGAAAATTTCAAGTTTTCAGTAAAGAATTTCCCAAGAATTACGTTGCGTCTTTGTTAAATGCCTACCCAAATGTGTTTGAAAAAGATCGTCTGTCAAAAGAGTAATATCTGTTATGTATCGCGATAATCAATTTTATAATTTAGATATAAAGAGCAGTTTTAAAATTCCGTAGGGATAATTTAGAGATGTATTTGCTGAAACATATAAATTATGTTGTTTAATTTTAACTATTAATTCAACAAACGTTGCAGTAGAAAGAAATGTTTCTAGCTTAAAGAGGATAAAATAAAAAACTTTTTAATTATTATAAAAGAAACATTGTTTTAATTTTTTTATTTAAACAAAGTTTACAAAGTCACTACTATAAACTAATTGTAGATTCGCCTAAGACTACGGTAGACAATAAACTAACGATCAAGGGCTAGATCCCTTATTTACCCTTTTCTCTATCTCTAATGGTTATTGTCTTAAAACGTTTGCTATGTTCTTAATAGTTATCAAAAGAATTCTCATAACATTAAAAGGTTTTTAAAATATTGATGCCTTTACTTTAAAAGGGGTTAAAATGTGATGTCTATTAAGGGCGCCGTTTGATCCGCTTCTTGGTAGTCTAACAGGGTTGACTGCAGGACATAACTCACAGACATTCGATAGGTACCACCAAGATGAACAGAATGAACCCTTTTAAAAAGTTCACACTCGCATATAATATATTATAAACATTATTGGGAGGCGAGACGCTGTTCCGTAGAAATGAACAATATTTCATGGGTCCCATTATTAAAAACGTTTAAATATGTCGATTTTCAATACAGCATGTTAACATTGGTTGAGCTTCACACTATTAACAGCGTCGCAAAGTGAATAATTCATTATTTCACAAGCTTCTTTGGCGCATCCATACATTTTATTTAGCTTTTTTTGAAATAGAGTGCTGTGCATGAAGGTCTGCTATTTCCGATGGTTAAAACTAATTTTATATTAAACTTGAAATAAGTTAGAAACTGCGTCGCAAAGTGATAACGTTTTTTTAAAACTCATAAAATTTTAATTTCATTTGAATTTGGAATATTTCGCGCCAGTCTAGAAACTTCCGTCAACTTCGGTGACATTCTGATAATCTCGTAGTCAATTGCACTTATGTAAATATTCAAATTGTCTTGTCTTGTTTAATCCTATATCGTGATAATTAGTTGAGGTGGAAGTATTTAAATTTTATCAAAGTATTTTTTTAAATCGACATTTACTACAACCAACGATAATTCAGCGAAAGAGTCATATATGTTACGTTTCTTAATTTACTCAATGACGTAACTATGACGTAACGATGACGTAACTTCCTTCTTGCTCGCTACTTCGTTTGTTCATCGCGTATAATGCTTTGTGGCTGTCGGTTGTGATATTTCATCGACATTTTTGATTAAAATTTTTGGAAAAAGGAATGGTACATACAATGTTTATATCACAATAGGTTCCGGAAATACAGTTTTATATGTGGTATGTATTTTTTTATTCGGATATAAATTTATTTTGACGATTCATATTAATTAAGTAAATGTACGGAGTTCAGTACGCCATGTTTGATAATCTGATAATCTAGGAAGTTTGAAGTCTTGTTTGTATCGATCGATTTTATAAAAAATATTAGCCATCAATTCTGCATAAACAAATTGATTGTATAAAATAATTCAATTGAATTATTTTGGTAATGAAATAATTACTATTTTTATTTAGTAGCCATTTTTCTTTTCGAGAATTATAGTTTTTGACTCCCGTTTGTTTTTTATTTTCACAGATACAGTTGGGAATGCATTATTTCCTGGCTTTGTCGAACGAATTCGCTTTTCAACGGTTCAATATGTGTAGTGTATTTCCACCCTATGTCTTAACGGCCTTATTATCGAGAGGTAAGATAACTTCGAATTTCGATTGACTGGAAATAAGGACAACGATCACAACGTGAAATCTATTGCTAAAGAAAGTTTGTGATGTGGAATTAATTACCTTTCGGACCCATCACGAGGTTGTGGGATAAAAGGTAAGAAAACTTATTTATGAATATTTTTGGGTCTTAAATTTGTTCTTTAAACGATCCCAAATGATACATTTGTTCTTTCGAAAACGGCTTAAAAGTTTAGAAAATAAGCATTCTGTATTGATTTTTAAAATAATCGTTAGAGAATTTGTTATAAACAAGTTTCGAAAGATTAACATTCGAAATGAATAGCTATATATTAAAAGAACGTAAATAACTAATACATTCAATTGTGAGCAATTTGTTGCTTAGGACGTTTTTATAATATCTTCTATAATTAGTGGGGAAATGTTTATTTACAACCCAGCAATGTTTTCACTTTTGTCAAAGATAATAACAGCCTAAATATTTCATAATCACAATTGATGTATTCCTTCAGGAAACTAGCTTTTTTGTTAAATGTTTCAAAAAAATATTTAAGGGATTTGTTATACACAAATGATTCAATATTGAAACTGTTTTCGTTTTAGTTTTTAGTTTATATTCAGTCAGTTCCTTTTCTCAAGTTCATTTTTAGTTTCTTTAAATTCAAAGCCAAATGTATATTTATAGGCGGAAAAAATACTTTTTAAATATTCTTAATTGAGAAGCATACGTATGCAACATAGTTCACACAAGTTATGGTTACATTTGATTGTTACACCCCGATTTTTGAGTATTTTACTTGTTTAGGCCGTATATCAGTACTTCTCACAAGCTGTTCTTAAACGTAGTTTTGTCTTCGTGGGATTCTTTGCTCCTTCTCAGCCATATCTTCCACCTTGATGACGAGAAAGTTACACTGGATTTGACGACGATTTCCAGTGAGAAGTTGTAATGATTGGCCGAGTACTCTTCAGATACAGTTGACTTGGATTATAAGTGGCTTACTACTGTTGTACATTCCTTCCTGCACTCTGTTGGCTTATTTCTTTTACTGCTAACTTCTTCGGTATTTGGAACGGTACATTCTGTACTTAACTAAGGTGAGAATAAATTGAAAGTTAATTAAAAGTTTCACGTTAATAATCTGTTACCACCGTATCTGTTTCAGGTCGCCGCTGGAGAAGACAAAGAAGACCGTAGTTAGAATGTTTCTTTATTTTATTTTGCACGTATTCAGTTCATATTATTTGAATTCATATTTTATTTTGCATGCTATTTAGTCGAATTCGTTTTTATTTTGCATTTTATTTAACTCATTTTATATTAATTAATTTTTTGTTTTGGGATATTCTTTGGTTCATTTTAATTGAATTCGTTTTTATTTTGCATGTCTCTTGCTTACCTTTTCGCTTTGCTTACTGCACATTCTCGCTATTCCGCTTCGCATTTACACTACGTCTTCTACATGATTCAACGTTTCGTTATCGTGTTCAATTCTCTTCTCAGCTTTGTGGGCCTAGGGAGGGCCTCCCCGAACGAATCCCCTTAGCCTTAGCTTTTTAGTTGTTCTTTTAAGGTACCTTAGGTATCTTAACGCGAGTCTACCCTAACGTTACTTCATTTCAGACGGGGTACAGTGGGTTATCTGGAATAGGAGGAATAGCCGACTGCCCAGCTTATTTTGTCGAAATCTGTCCGATCTTTTCTACCAATCTATTAGTCTTTGTCGTTAGTCCTGCTAATGCTCTATTCGCTTTCAGATAATATGGTATTTCCTAAGAAGACCGAAGACATCGTATTTTTTTCTTTTTATTGGGCTTTATTTGTAATTTCCTTTGATTCTTGTATTTCTCTTACAGGTATTTTGTTTTTTCTACTTTATAAACTGTTATGTTAATGTAATCGTAATTTTAAATGATAATTAGCTTTTCCAAATTCAGTTTTTGCCATAATTGTTCAAACCAAATACAATTTTATTGGTAATTTTAATCATTAGAAGTAATTTGGGTGGATAGGGTGGCTATAAGGGGTGATGCGGAGGCCACAGAGTGTTAGGGGGCCTTTTTGTCCCTAAAATAGTATTCAAATATTAATATAACAGTTTATGAACAATATATTGTACATAATTTTGTCTTTCTCTTATAGGTATATTATTCTTTTTACTTTATAAACAATTTATTGCGCCTAATTTTGTTGTAATTATAATAAGATCTTGTTGAAATGTATTTATTCTTGATTGATAACACTATGGTAACATGTATATGATTAAATAATGTAAATAAATGATTTGCTATGAATAAATAAATGTATGTGCTTTTGTATAGGAATTAGAAGCTGTTTTGTAAATATGTATTGCAAAGATATTTAAAATACATGTATTTGTTCTTCCTTATGTAATTTACTGATCTAATTAATAAATGAATCAAAATTATGGCTTTATTTGTTCTACTCCATGTCCATTACTGATGTAGTTAATAATTAAATCAAAATTATGGCTTTTTTACTTGGTAAGAGTAGTATAGTGATCCGACTTGTGAATTAGTTTTCGAAAAATAACTCTTTGGACTTATGCTCTCCTGATACCAATGTTGAAGATTTCGCAAAATTTCAAGTTTATAATCATATACGAGGTCCAGTCAAGAAAAAGTTTGACAAAAAATCTGGCATATTGAATTTTATCTGTCAGACTATTTGTTGACCAGACCTCGTATGTTAACAGAAATTCAAATTTTTGGAAAATTTTCGACATTTGTATCAGGAGAGCATAAGTTGTTTTAGATTAATTTATCGAATTTAAATTGAACATCTTATATATCGTTATGTCAAAAATTTCGAACTAGCACAAATAAGGCAGCAATTTAATCAATATACTTCACTTAATGCCTTCTTTTTTGAATTTATAGTGTTGGTTAATGAGCAAATAAAACAATTTCTAATCCTTAACACATTTATTAAAAATAACTTTTAAGAAGGTACAATACAATAATTTAATCATGTTTATATTTACATAAAATTGTTAATAGAATAATTGATTTATTTAATACAAAATATACTGGATACAATACAGCTTGATTTACAAACAATACAGATAGTATAATTAACTTCGAACACTTTAATACAAATTGACACGAGTTTACTACAATTAAATGCAATAACTACTTACATTTTATACTTCATAAACTGTTATATTAATATTTGAATACTATTTTTGGGACAAAAATGCCCCCTAACGCTCTGTGGCCTCCGCATCTCCCCTTATAGCCACCCTATCCACCCAAATTACTTCTCATGATTAAAATTACCAATAAAATTGTATTTGGTTTGAACAATTATGGCAAAAACTGAATTTGGAAAAGCTAATTATCATTTAAAATTACGATTACATTAACATAACAGTTTATAAAGTAGAAAAAACAAAATACCTGTAAGAGAAAGACAAAATTATGTACAATATGTTGTTCGTAAGCTGTTATATTAATATTTGAATACTATGTTTGGGACAAAAAGGCCCAAACACTGTGGCCTCCGCATCACCCCTTATAGCCACCCTATCCACCCAAATTACTTCTAATGAATAAAATTACCAATAAAATTGTATTTGGTTTGAACAATTATGGCAAAAACTGAATTTGGAAAAGCTAATTATCATTTAAAATTACGATTACATTAACATAACAGTTTATAAAGTAGAAAAACAAAATACCTGTAAGAAAAATACAAGAATCAAAGGAAATTACAAATAAAGCTCAATAAAAAGAAAAAAATACGATGTCTTCGGTCTTCTTAGGAAATACCATATTATCTGAAAGCGAATAGAGCATTAGCAGGACTAACGACAAAGACTAATAGATTGGTAGAAAAGATCGGACAGATTTCGACAAAATAAGCTGGGCAGTCGGCTATTCCTCCTATTCCAGATAACCCACTGTACCCCGTCTGAAATGAAGTAACGTTAAGGTAGACTCGCGTTAAGATACCTAAGGTACCTTAAAAGAACAACTAAAAAGCTAAGGCTAAGGGGATTCGTTCGGGGAGGCCCTCCCTAGGCCCACAAAGCTGAGAAGAGAATTGAACACGATAACGAAACGTTGAATCATGTAGAAGACGTAGTGTAAATGCGAAGCGGAATAGCGAGAATGTGCAGTAAGCAAAGCGAAGAGGTAAGCAAGAGACATGCAAAATACATAAAAATAAAAACATGCAAAATAAAAAATAATTCAAATAAAACGAACTAAATAACATGCAAAATAAAATAATCTACATTACATGCAAAATAAAAGATGCATTCAACTAACTGAGCTAAAAACACGCAAACTAAAAGATGAATTCAACTAAATGAGCTAAAAACATGCATAATAAAATATGAATTCAACTAAATGAATACATGCAAAATAAAATATGAATTCAAGTAAATGACTAACTACATGCAAAATAAAAAAAATGTGATTTAGGAAAGCAAGAGGATTTTTAAATTAATAATTTATTATGTTAAAATCGAAATAAAATAAAGAAAAATTCTAACTACAGTCTTTTTTGTCTTCTCCAACGGCGACCTGAAACAGATACGGTGGTAACAGATTAATAACGAGTAATTAATATTAGTAATATCATGTATTCTCACCTTAATTAACTGTAGAATGTCACGTTCCAAAGTTTACATGTGTGAAAAGCACACTAAATCCAACGATACTACTGCAGACAACTCGTTTCAGTGGTATCTAGGTGTTCTCACTCGAATCAGTTGCATATCATCCGCATATTACTTCAAAGTGAAGATGTTAACAGCAAACAAGTCCAGGAAGAACGACACCATTGTACTTCAGTGTTCTCTCATTGGTTGGCCAATCTACAGAAACGGCGAAGAATAACAAATTAATTACATTATTAAATAAACAAAATAAAATAAAACACACCTAAAGGCAAGCAAAACAGTAACATTATTAAATAGAGACGTGGAAACAGTAACCTTAATATTAACTGATTTCTTTTATGATTAGATACATATAACATACAACACTTCTGGAAGAGAACGTTGCTCTAGCTGTACTTAAATTCTGCATTTTACATTTTTGTAGGTTACAAATGTTACAAAAAAGTTGAACTTTCTAGGATAATTTAACGACAATTACGTCTAGTTTTTTTAATTAATGTTGTTACTTACCTCGTCATACATCGTTCTCTTTATAACACCAACACACTGCCACTGTTTCCAGTCCAAAAAGGCACTTTATGCTTCCTTCAGTTACTGCCACATCCTGAATAGAAAGAGGATCGACGTGTGATCAATGCTCCGTAAAACATGGCATCCAGCAACATAACGTTCCTAACAATTAGAATTTTATGGGGATTATTCAAAAACAATTAATTCAACCATCCCTAGCAGAAAACGTGCATAATGTAAATGTTAAAGTAATGCCGAACCGTTGTCTTCGTATATATCAAATACCTACATTATTGTAAGTATTCTTACCTTATTTGATTGAACAATCGTCGGAAGTGAAAATTACAGTAAGCAAAATATCATAGTAGAAGGTTCGTGTTTTCAATAAAGTTAGAATTAAATTCAATTAAAACCAATTAACTATACCATTAAATAAATAAAACATGAAATAAATTAACATGCACCGGCGAGAACAAGTAAAATACTAAAAGAAAATGGCGACGTGGCTTGGTCATTGTCATCGTCGAACAACACCTACGTCGAATAGCTTTGAGACTATAGATAATCGCAAGTGAAAGGAGAAAAACTAACTGTTACTACCTGTTATTGTTATTTTACATAATAGTTAAATTAACAGGTTGAAAATAACAGTTGTTGTTTTGCAAAGCAGTGTAACCGGGGATAACAGATAACACATGCGCATCAGCAAATAACGCGTATAACTTTTAATTAATATTTTTAGAAGCCAATTATAAGCGTGGGTGGCAACAACAATTCGCAACTGTTATTTTATTTCGGGATAGGCGCGGCCAATACGCATTCAGCAGTGGAAACTATTGCTTAACCGAACCTGTTATTTTTCTAAATGCATAACAGGTTGTCATTGTTATTTGCCAGTAACAGTTACAAAATAACAGATTGTTAAATGACAACCCATCACTATGGTTACGTCTTTATGATTCTAGGTTTCAAGTTTATTAAATTTGACGTTGCCGCAACTTAACCTAACATCTTGATAATTATTTCGAGAAACTAAAATCATGCTTGCCGACCACTGGCCTAGCCTTTTTTAATTAGACCATAGTATTTGCACGCAAGTTGATAATTACAAAATTATTAATGCACACTAGCGAGATAATTCACAAACAAGAAAAATACGAAATACATTACAAAATAAATAAACCTACCTTGTATTATAACGAAATATGTGTCATTGCTGTTTAATTTAGAAGCAAATATTCACTTATTAATATAAAATATTTCAAGACTATGGTCTAAGTAGTTTGTAAGATTTAGTATAACCAGTTATACGAACAGGTATCTATGCATAAGTCTGAAGAATTTACTCTTTATATAAATCTTGTACTGGTTTTAATAAAATAAATAAACAAGCAACTTCTACATGTCTAGCAAACCCTGAAACGTCAAATTGACTTATTAACTGAAAAACCATAGATATGTAATAACTGCCACGTAGTGTCTAGATAGTGAACTGGACAGTAATACGATTGTTTCTTTGATTTTTAATAGATACAAGTATTTCTAAAAAGTAAATTCCAAATAAGTAACAATAAGTACTAGCAATAATTGCTCATATATAATCCACTGGGACCTTTTACCCTTTCTCAGTACAGTACCCCAAAAATTATTATGTACAATATTAAATTAAATTTTCGCAAAGAAACTGAAGACAAAAGGGTCTGTTTTTTCAATTATTTTTCAAAAAATGCCATTCTACTTTCGTTAGATGTATAGCAATAGATTATTCGGAAATATTTTAATTGATAAGAGTTAAAATAGAAAAACCAATACGTTAGATGTTTTGTTTCTAACAAACTACTCACTATTTATTAAGGAGTAAACTAATTATTCAACAAAAATGTCAGTAATAAAAAAATTAACGAACTAAATCAAAATCAACTAAAAAAAGCAACAGGCTAATAGATACCTAATACACTTATTTGTTACAGTCATTGTCTTCAATTGTTTATTTGCCATTATTTATTATATATATTACACTGCAGTGGCCTTTATAAAAAGCAGTATGAGTGAGTGTTTATTTTTTAGTCACCCATTTGTACTGTTTATCATTTAAAAAATTAAAGGAAGTAAGCAGTACTAGAAGTCACTTGTTTTATAGGTACATGCAGAAAAACAGCCGTTATTGTTTGATTAAATTGTTTTGGAAAATAAATATGTAAAACAAAGTCAATACCTATTTCATCTAATATAATAAATAGACTGTAACGTCTTGTAACCTGTTGATTATCCCAATAATCTTTCTTTAATCAATTAATTAAAAATCACAGTTTAAATGTTTTGTTTTTTCCATGAAAATGAAACGAGCAAACTGTTTTTATTATTAATAAAAGAAAAACAAAAAAAAGGAAAGAGCTTCAATGTAATGATACCGAATTTTTGGTAAACAAAGCGAACGCTTAAATAAATAACACTAAGTAGTAGTAGTAGTAGTAATTACTCAGATATAATCCACTATGACTTTTTTATCCTTTCTCAGTACAGAACCCCAAAAAGTGTTATGTACAATATTAAATAATTTTTTTGCAAAGAAACTGAAGACAACAAGTGTCTGTTTTTTCAATTATTTCTCAAAAAATCCCATACGACTTTCGTTAGATATATAGCAATAGATTATTCGGACATTAAAATATAAAACCAATGCTTTCTGTGCTTTGTTTTTAACAAACTGCTCACCATTTATTAAGGAGTAAACTAATTGTTCAAGAAAAATGTCAGTAAGAAAACAATCAACAAACTAAATCAAAATATACCTAATATAATCATTGTCTTCAGTTTTTAGACACGTATTCGTATTGATGCATGAATGAATAGAATTTCTTGATGTTACAATAGGACCAAAATTCAATTTTGTTCGTAAATAAAACTAACTAATTAAAATCGATTTAGGAAAGCAAGAGGATTTTTAAATTAATAATTTATTATGTTAAAATTGTCAAAAGTTTAGTACCTCTTGCTGTTCATTTAACCCAGTCGTTTTCATTCATGTTTCAAAATAAAAATAAGTCAAAAGCAAATGAAACAGTAATGAAACAAGTGACTTTAGAATAACCAATTACATGACTCCAAATACGGTTAATTTATTTAATTCAAACAATTCCTACCTTTCGATTCAATCCATTCCTGAAACAGTGAGACAGTCCTAAAATTGCTAATTGCTGACACCAATTATTACCATCTCGTAACTACTATTTTCTGCAAAATAATGGAAAATATCATAGGAAGTCTTTGACAAGTAAAGATCAGGAGAAGTAAAAAAGGGGAAGCATTCCAATACCACCATAAACTTTCATAAAAAAAATATTTATTCCTCAAAGTAACATGTTACATATCATGTATACGTAACTCAACATACACCCACTATTATTTCAGATTGCATACGTATTGCACGAAAAAAAATTGAAACAGGCATTTTCGTTTTCAAAACTTTTCCACCTGTTGAACGATTGTTTTTCAATTCTTAAAATGTGAAAAACATAAAAATTCGGGTAAAATTTACTGGCGAGGATACTTTTTAATTGTCGATTGAAATAAACATGCAATAGAGAAATAAAACAAACCATACACTTTCGCAAATTATAACATTTGTGAAAGTGTACAGTTGTTTGCTTTATTTCTTTATCATGATCGACTATCATCAAGTAAAGGCCGATCACATTTCATAAAGATACAAATTTTTATTTGACAGACAACATGGCACCTAAACATTCTGTACAAACCTCATGCATCGACCGTAACTATTTGACCGCTATAAAAAATATTTTGAAACATTTAAATAGTGAAATCTTACCTTTTTTAATTACAACAACTCCAAAGTTTGAAAAGTGAAACAGCAAATGAAGTACACAGTAGGAGCGTAATAGTAATAAACTTAATGGTGTTGAAAGTCCAAAATAATTTTTTAGAAAAAAAAGCCTAATGAATGAAAACGGTAATTATTCTGTTACTAAAATAAAAAAGTGAATTATTTCATATAATTAATTTGTTTACACAGAACTGATGGGTATTATTTTTCATAAAATCGATCGATATAAACAAGTTTTCAAACTTCTCCTAAATTATCAAGTAAGGAGTACTGCCCGTTTACTTAATTAATGCGAATAGTACAAATAATCCGATACCCGAATAAAACAATACATACCGTATATAAAACTGATATTCTGGAATCTATTGTGATATAAATTTTGTATGTATCATAACTTTTTTCCATTTTTTTTAATCAAAAATGCAAATAAAATTTCAAAACAGCCAGAAAACGTAGCAGATGCGATAAACAAAGTAGCGAACCGGAAGGATGTACGTCATTGATGACAGTAACAAACATAATATGTATCACTTTTATTTGTTAAATCATCGTTAGTTGTTACAAAAACCCATTTAAAAATATAGTTTGTAAATAATTAAATACATCTACGATAACTAATTATCACGATAATTAGATAGAACAAGACTTTTTGTATCATAATAATTACGTATGTGCTACTGGTAACGAGATTATCGAACCTTACCAAATTTCACGTAAGGGAGCGCTATAGGCTGTTTTCTAGATATGTACAGATGTCACTTTGTGATAATATAAAAGGATAAAGCATTTAAATTAAAATTTTATTAAAAATATAAGTAATAAAGTTAAGAATAAGTTAAATAGACAATAAGTAATAGCAATTACGCTCATTTCTAATTAATCAACAATAGACAGAAAGTAGCAAAAACTGATAAAAGAGGTATATATCAATTAAATTGTAAAGATTTTACAGCCACTTTTATTGGTAAAAGTGAATTAACGAACATGTTTACAGTATTAAAAACAAAAGTCGAACATCAGGCTCCTTGGAACATTGTGTAGAAAGTAATCATAATTTATATCTTCGCAATTTAAAAGTCATTCGTACCGAAAACAAAAATTATGTACTAACATTGTTGGAGAATTTAAAAATTAAAAAAGCTGTTTGTAGTAATAAATTTTTAGTTAACAATCAAACTGAACTTTGTTCAAATTCAACACCACTGTTATTGTCAAATTTTTAATTGCTTTTAGGTTTTTCCATGGTGTCGCTGTTAGTATTTAAGGATTGAAATCTAGTTTTAATGTCAGTACTTATTCAGTAATTATTCTTGGATGATGGTAAGTGTCACCCAGGTCAAAATTACCATTTTTATATTTGGTAAACCAATCTTGAGCCGTCCTCGGAGCTATAGCGCCTATCCCATACACGTCACAAATGTCACGAGCGGCCTCCGTAGCTTTTTGACCACGACGAAACGCGAAGTACAGTGTGTCGAAAATGAACTTTTTTACCACCTAGAACTTCCATTTTCAAAGATCCGCAAATTGATTAAAATTAATTATTTCGAAAAATTGAAACAGATAGACTTGTAAAGCAGAGAAACAGCTTTCAAATGCATATATATATTGTAACAAACAAATCATAAAATAAAAAAAAATAATAATGAAATAAAAAAAACGCGGGAACTTATTACACAACCCTATATTTAGAGACAGAAGTTATATGTTTTTACTGTCGTATTTTTTTTAAACTAATATCGAACGGTTGTAGTGATGGACCACATTAATTTTATTGTTGTCTATTGTCTCGAACGATCAATGAATTGAAATCGTGTAATTTTCATAACTTTATTGTAACTTATTAATCACTCCAAATTCAACATGAAATTTGTATGGGAATATTTACCCAGCGAGTCTAAAGTAGAAGTGTTGGTTCAATAAATAGGTTGTAAATATTTCAATAAAATTTTGGTTGTGCCAGAGGGGCGAATACTTAAAAAAGCAACATTATATACAATAATAAATTCGTGAAATTATAATAAATATGTACAATTGAATCTGAAGAAAGACGAATCGAAACCTATATTAATGACGGTACCCGACCAGGTCATTTTTAAAATATACAACAGAGAATATGAAAATATTTTTAAAACCAGACAAATAACTTTAGGTAGGTATACTATAATACAAATAAAATAAAAATACAAAAATAAGTCATTAATACCGAACACATGTTATGTATTAAATAAATTTGTAAAATTCTACTTTTTTGTTTTTTTTTTTTTACCAAAAACTATCGAAGATTGTTAGTTTGGTAAAATTTCAAAAATATTTTCTGTTAATAGGTACTAAGTTAATGCAGAAAAAAAAATCTGAAATATAACTAAACGATTGAGTCAAAAATATTGTTGCAAAAGCGTCAAGGAAATTTTAGCAGTGTATATTGCAGGCAAAAGAAGCGTTAAAGAAAAGAAAAATATTTGTAAATAATGCGAAGATCAATATACATGTAAAAAATTATGAAGAAATGTAGTACCTATGTTGATTTGCTAAATTCAATAGTATTTAAAGAAATGTTGATGGAAAAAATATTGAATGAAATAATCCTATTTGTAATTTTCTGTAATAATTGTGAGCCCGTGAGGGTGGTCGTACCCCTCTTTGACGTCAGTTAGACGCAATTTTATAATGTAATGGCTGTTGCAGGATGACACTGTACAACATTCATTGTAAAATGTCGTACTTTTGAGTAGGATCACATTGCATACATGCCTCCGTAAGTGGCTTTTATTAGACTGATCTTTTTCTGAGAAATCGAAAGATCCCGAAAAATACTAATATTTGAGATAAAGTTGTATTACCAAAGTCGACCTACAAAAGTTCACTTATTATACAGTTATGTTATACAGTTATGTTTATGATACCTTATTAAAATTATTTCATTGTTACTCACGTTCGGAATATTTTTGGAAGACGACGGAAAGTCCGTCAATTATAAACAAAAATATTGGGTACTATAAAAATCTACCCTCTGGGTCAACAACTTTGGAAATACAAAAACGGTACCGCCACCGATCTTAAATCTATAAAATAATCCTACTTTGAAATTTTATCAGAATTTCACCACCAACATTTCATTCATTTGACCATTCATTTTTTACCAATACATTTTTTACTTAAACATGTATTATTCATTTATTCAATTATCCGCTTATTTTTTACATTAGTTTATATTTTAAGTAACATTAGCGTTATTCTTTGTTGTATTAGTTTTTGTTTACTAAATTGTTTTTAAGTGAAAATAGAAGCGTTTGAGTACACATCTCCGAATTATTCTAGAGTTTCATTTGAAATTTCAGTAGAAGTTTTTGTACAATAATTAGGAGGTACGGATAGGTATCGAGTGACTTGTAGTGTGAATAATATAAAAAATACATTTAAACGCCTTATAACACTACAAACAATGTTTATTGGTACAACCAAATGTATACATTTCGACTACGAGGTAGTCATTTTCAACTGTAAACTGTTTACTATTACCATTGCGAATGATTACTTCGTAATCGAAATGTATATTATTTGGTTGTACCAATAAAGATTGTTTGTAGTGTTATAAGGCGTTTAAATATATATTTTATATTTTTGTACAATTTTACAATATGAAAAGAAACTTTCATTAAGAATTGAAAAAATATCAATGAAAAACATTCTGTACACGATGTCAGGTTTGGCGGTCCTGATGGCCGCATATCTGGGAAGGTTGTTTATATTACGGATCGACACCAGATGCCTGTTAATGTAAACAACGGCGAGGGAGGAAGGAATCCTCTTACTTATGAAACATTTTTAGGGCATTATGATAATACGTGTCTTTGACTATAAACGTGTATTCTTTACTCATTATACGATATTCAATTCCAGTTTTATTTCTTATTAGGTTTACATCGATAGTTTTAATTAGTTTACAACACACTGAGTATGATAATTGAAACTTTTGTTTTAAAAGAATGCAAAATTTAATTATTGTTCACATCGTAGTTTTTGGACTTAAAGGTGAGATGTATTTTTTCAAATTTACTTTTTACACTATTAACGTATTCAAATTATTCTGCATCAACCTTGCAACATCCAATGTTTAAATCTTACAATTAATACTTTTGATAACAGCAGTATTTTAGTAAATGTTGCAAATGTGGTTGATACTGAATTATATTGTACACAAATAAAATATCGTCCACCAGAAATATACTTTCTAGTAAATGGTGATCTTTAGAAAAGTTCAATCAGTAGCTATTTTATCGTGATAAGGACGTATACTTTTGTTATATACTTTCTTTATTTAACACATATTACTTATGGAGGAACGTTTTTCACAGATTAGCAACTATTGCTCGTTGCTCCGCCTGTTGAGTATTTTCATTGGTTCCCCACCCGCACAGTGCAGTTTGCCACCCTTCTGTTAACCACATAACTAGTTACTGTATATTCTTATTGGTTATGATTATTTCCTGAAAAATGGAAAATGCGCATCACCGATTCCTATATAGTATATTTGTGTACAGTTTTATTTTCGTCGTTTTTGTTTGTGTTACTACCCTTCGTGGACGAAAGGTTGTTGTTTGTTGTTGTAAAATATAGAAGAGGTGCATATTGTAGGCATAGCGGTCGTTATAGTACTTTTTTGTATGTTTTACTTGCTTTTATTGTGTAGTTACATTAGTTAGTACTTCTACTTAAGATTGTGAGTGGTGTGCAGATTAAGTTTGTGTTAGTGAAAAAGTGAGTGTAACTATTTTAACTTTTCGTGCGTGCAAGTATCGTGTCAGTTGGTGTTACAATGGTGAATGTGTGTTGTGTAAGGAGTTATTCCAACACCTCTAAAAAAACTTCTTTGCATAGATTTCCCAAAGATGAAGCGGTAAGAAAGTCAAACGATTGTACATTTCCAGAAGATAAGATGCAACGTGGCTATGTCACTATATATTTCTAATAAATATTTTCCGATATTACAATTTTTCTTTGAATGATACCACCTTTCTTCATTTGGTATAACATAAAAAAGTAAATTCTGTATTTATTTCCCTAATGTCATTCACATTGTATGACAGAAGTGCACCATGTAGTGTATTTTCTTATAGCTTTATCGAGAATGGGTTACACGTGTTGACCGTGCTGACTTACTTGAAAAACCTATGGATCAAGTAAGAGAATCATATCGAGTATGTAAAGTCCATTTTGCACCTGATGCTGCTTACGTTTGTTTGTGGCATAAGTCTTCAATCCGCCGAGATGCTGTGCCAACTTTATTTTTGCATAATAATGCTGCAGAAACAGGTATTGCTTCAATGCTTTTAATTATTACTTTTAGTACATTTTCTGCACGTGCCCTTGATTCAACAGTTCCCCCTGGTTTTGTATCGATATAGCGAACAGTAATATATTCCATTTGAAATTACTACCTATATTATTTTACTGCTTTTTACTCTTTCCGTAAGTACTATGTTAATGGTAGTTAATTTTGTTTTACATAGAAGTCGCACGTTCGACTGCATTGACGTTAAGCTACGACGCTGAAGCGTCTACTTCTCGGGCCACAAATGTCCGTAAGTGTAAGTGTCTCATTAAATAGAACCCTCCTTAAAAGTAATTACTACACCGCGATCACTGTTGTTTCTTATTATATTATTATTTGTATTCGTTGATGTAGCCTGCTACATTAGGCTCTGACGCCATATCAATAACGTGATCCAATACCCTCCACTAGTGGCACTACTCTTTCCTTTCCTCCGTAGTTTATATTCTTATGTAATTGGGATACCAAACCCGTAATTTTAAGATAAATAAATAAATTTGTTTTCTCAGATTTTCCGTCTGATACGACCCGTATGGAAGCAACCACCAAGGCAAAAGGCTCGCCTAAAACTTCAATCAATAAACACTCTAGTAAGTGTCATGCAACAATTTCAATGTGGTAATTTGTACAATTTTCTTAATTTTTGGATGTTATCCGCTCATTACAGACCCGAATCAAAAGCATCGATACAATTGTTAATACGCCAGCCTTCTTGAAGGCACGCGTGAATAAGCCCACATGTCTCAACTGAGAGTTCAGGGTATACACCCACAAGGTCGTCGTTATTCTTTAGAGGAAAAAGTTATGTTTTTATCCCTGTTGAAACAAAGTCCAAAAGGTTATAAGCTTATGAGCCGACTTTTTGCCACGCCATCTAGAAAAACATTAAATACGTTACTAAGATCAATTCCATTCAAGACGGGAATCAACGCTAGCATAATGAACTCTTTGAAGGACAAGGTAACGATGATGAAAACTAAACAGCGATACTGCAGTATCATCTTTGATGAAATGGCTATCGATCCAACGCTGCAGTATAACCAAGGGTACGATTTGGTGGACGGGTTCCAAGACAATGGTAGCGCTAAAAACAGAAGTAGGGTGATTGCCGATAAAGTAATGGTGTTCATGGCGCGCGGCATTTGCAGCAACTGGAATCAACCCTTGGCATATTATTTCAACGAAGGTGGCATGAAAAGTGATGTGTTAGTCCACACTATACATGATGTAATAGCTTGCCAACATCTTGGGTTGATCGTGAAAACTCTTATTTGCGATCAAGGTGCAGCTAACGTTGCGGCCATTTCAAGATTTTATGACGCAACCCGTCAACACTTCACTTGACGACGTGAAGAAAATAATCTGTTTGGAATATTGATTGGAGGAAAGGAAGTTGTTCCATTGTATGATCCACCTCACCTTCTAAAAGGTATGCAATTTATTATTTGCTCAATTTACATACAAATTGTAGAACGATGTTCAGCGTATACGCTTGTAGTTAGCGGTTATCTTTTATAACATGTAATTGTATATTTCATAATTTTCAATTTCTTTAAAGGTATACGTAACAACTTCTTCGCCAACGACGTTCGTTTCCAATGGCACAACGAAAGTACGGAAGTTGCGAAATGGGAGCATGTCCGCATTTTATATAATATGGATGCCATCGAAAATGATGATTACAAACTTTGTAAAAAGTTGACCCACGAACATGTTAACAACACCCGCAAAATGAAAGTTTCCGTTGCTGCCCAAGTATTCAGTACGACTATAGCATCTCTAATGCGTCGATGGCGAAAATTGCTCCAGATCACATGCCACAGGAGTCTATAAGCACTGCCGAATTTCTACTTTTCATGGATAAGCTGTTTGATAGTATCAACGGCGCTTCCAAAACTGTTACACACCGCAAGCGATTAAGATGCGCAGTGACGACGTCGTCGCCGCATACTCAATTTTGGACCGAAGCAATTACTGTTTTGAGGTCAATTTCATTTTTTAATGATAGTAAAAGTAAAATCATCCCACCATCCGTACATAACTGGATCCACACTTTGCAAGGATTTTTGTATCTGTGGAATACGCAGAAAGAAGAATTGTCGTTTCTCTGTCCACGGAATTTAAATCAGGATTATTTAGAAAACTTTTTTGGTTGTATACGGAGCCATGGAATACGAAATGTTAATCCAAATGCCGCTGCTTTTGTAAGCTCTTTCAAATCACTGATTATTAACAATTACTTTGCCAATCGCTCCAAGTCATTTAACTGCGAAGTCGACTCTTTAAAGCCGCTTGACGATTTAAAAGCGTTTTTGTTGTGGCCACCATCAACATCTCCAAGGACTTTACGATTTCCAGCTATATCTATACCTCAATATAGAGTCAACCAAACCACTTTGCTACGAAGATGGAAACTGACATACATAGCAGGTTTTATTGCTAAAAAAGTTTTAGCTGACATCAAGTCATGCAAACAGTGTAGAGTGGATCTTCTGGGAGGTGATCGAACTCACACCGATTATTTTGTTATCGAAGCGAGAGCCTATTCAGTGAATCCCTCTACTCTATTCAACCGTTACTTCCAAGAGTCAATTTTTATTCTCCAAAATGTGTTGCCTCAAATATGTGCCGATTTGCATATTACACAAGTGATGCAGATTGTTCTCAAACAATCTTTACAAGGAAACAAACTTGGAACATCGTCCGATTCTATTAAAGTGTACGCTGCGAAGAAACACGCGATTCGTAAGAAGTTTTTAAAGAAGAAGTAAACGTGCTATATTGTAAACCACCAGGTCAATTTTCGACTTCATTACCTCCCGTAAGTTTCTTAGCTGTATACTGTTTTGTAACATTAATTCAAACAATTGAACTATTGTTAATCTGGTTTTATGTGTCACGAATTCATGTCAGTAATTTTTTTCTTTTTATTGGCAGATTTCCAGATTGAAGGAAAAATTGCAGCACTACACCTTTATAGCTGATAACAGCGGTAGCACTCCACCTCCTTCCTGATACCTTTTTACAACTACGTCTCACTTAATGATGTCCATTTTCGAGTTCATTACCTCCCGTAAGTTTTTAACTATATGCTGTCCTTTGTTAAATTAATTCATACATTTAATTATTGTTTTTCTTTTGTATGTGTCGTGGTACGTCAGTGAATTTTTTCTTTTTATTGGCAGATTTCCACATTCAAGGCATACAGAGAATTGCAGTACTACACCTTCTACCTTCTCATAGAACAACGGCACTACAGTTTCTTGTTAGTGCTATTGTTAGCACTACATCTTCTTGGTAGTTACTCCAACAGTACACTTTCCTCATGGTACTAACGGCAACACTACATCTTCTTCATAATAACGGCAACACTACACCTTCTTCTTAGTACATAATCATAGCAGATAAGTAAATATACCACTTCCATGGTCACATTCCTGTTTTTTGTACGGCATCTCTAAGTGGATCGAGTAGCTTAGTTGTGCTGATATATAAATATGTTAATTGTTTACAGTGACTACGGAATTGTTAATTTATTTTGTAATTGTTTCATTCCTATGTAATTTTGTAATTATTACAGTAGAACTGTTAACCTTTCTGGGATTATCAGCCTAGTTAAAAATGGTCTGAGGGGGAGAGGTTTTAGTCGGTAGGTTCGAGGACACCTTCCTCGGGAATCCGACACTACCAAATCGCACGGGCGGCTGGGTGTCTTTAGAAGATTTCCTCTCCTCCCCGAAAACAAAAACAAAAAAAAAAATTGACGTTGATAGATTGCGTATCGCATTCTTTGTGAGACATGTTGAATAATATTGAATATGGGTATTTTGAGTAAGAAACATTGGGTTACGTTTCACGAAAAAAAAAATTATTTATTCTTCTCTACAGTATATACAATATCAGTAACACCACAGCTCTTGATAATGACCCGCAACGGTTGAAACAATATTGTAGAGAAGAATAAATTAATTTTTTTCGTGAAACGTAACCCAGTGTTTGTTTGTTACTCAAAATAGCCATATTCAGCTTAAAAAAATAATAATTTTTCAAAAAATTACTTTGCTGTTATTGTTAATTTGTACAGTACATACCTATTTTATCTTTTTCAATGTTTTCAAATTCTTCATCAAATCTGAACATACATATTATTTGCATCATAAACCAGATAATTGAGTGAAACACACTTAATTTATTGATACTTGATCGATACTTCTTCTGAAGATACCCTTGTAGGGTAAAACGATCGGGAGAGTTTAATAAATGTATTAAGTGGAAATTAAGTGTGTTTCACTCAATTATTTGATTCAATATGGTTCCTAATTTCCATAAAGTACAGGCAGAAACAATTAGTTATCATAAAACAGTGTTATTTTATATTTCTGTTAACATTTCCCTTTGAAATAGCTAAAGTGATCGGTTAAGAGGGGTTCTACTGTAACTAAATTGTGAGTGTATTTGTTAATTGTAAACGCAATTTATACAATAAAATATTTTATTAGCCATATTCAATCTTTTGCATTATGTATCCTCTGCATTATTTTGATGAAATTAGAATTTAACATGTAACAATCTACCAACTAAAAGAATATTTTATGGTTTATTATATTCTTTTGGAAAATAGATTGTTACATGTTAAATTCTAATTTCATTACTTAAGAAAAACTTGAAAACTGAAAACGAAATTACGACCTGTTTAAATTCCCCGCCTTTTCCGTTTTAGTGTGACCTCCAATTAATAGACGGCGTTTATCGAGTGAATTATCTATAAACCTCTCTAATCTGTGGATGTCATTATTCTGTGGATGTCATCACAGACGTTATTGATATTTCTTGGTTATAATTTGGGAAAATTAACGGATTTAAAAAAGTTTAAATAAGTTTTCTTCTATTTGTTGAGATGTCTTTTACTTTTGGTGTTTCAAAAGCGTCCAGTGGGTTTACATTTCCTACAACCACAGCAAGTATATCATAAACAATTTGGAATAAAATTAACGTGTATAAAACTGTTTTTTTTTTGAGGTACAATAGCTGCTTCTGGTGGAGCTGGTGATGCTGCAAAAACCTCTCAAACTAAACCCATGTTTGGAGCATCAACTCACACATTGTTTGCAGTCCCAGCTTCAACAGCACCAAATTTTTCATTTGGCACAGCTACACCAGCAATTACTACTACTGTTACATCAATTGGTACGAATTTTAAACGGTTATAAGAGATGTAGTCGTGGAATAACAATATCTTCTACACTTGTTGATTTTTTTCATTTTAAGGAGGTCCTTTAACTACTTCAGCTACGGTACAACCTCAGGGAAGTTCACTAAATTTGGCTTCAGTAGCACCTTTACCAAGTAAGATTGTAATTTTGAGTTTTCTATTACTTCTGTAATGTACCACAAAATTACAGACTTCTCTCTTGGAACTGTTTCTGCATCATCCACAGCAAATGTTGCCACAGTAATTTCAACTGCTGCACCAATTGCTACTGCTGCTACTGCTCCGAGTACCACTATTTTAACAAAAACCACCACTACTAGCACCAGTATTTCTGCAAGTCAACCTACTTTAAGCTTTGGATTTCCTACAACTTCGACAAGTACTTCACTTGCAGCATCATCAATGTAACAACCAATTGTGATAATAACATAATTGATAACTAATTTAAATTAAAATATGTAGCCCTTCTTCAACTGCCATAGTTTCATCTACTGAGTCTGCATTGCCTGCCACTGGTGTACTTACTTATAATCAATTGGAAGATACTATTAACAAATGGACCATAGATTTGGAGGAACAGGAAAAATTATTTACCAATCAAGCAAAGCAATTGAATGCTTGGGATTGCTTATTAATTTCGAACGGAGAGAAAGTAAAGGAGGATTACATGTTTTTATTTTTGATTTATAAGCTTAAGAGTAAATTTGTTTGTAGGTGTTGCAACTGAACAGCAACATTGAAAAAGTTAAGCAGCAACAGCAGCAACTAGATCAAGAATTGGACTTTGTCCTTGCACAGCAGAATGAATTAGAAAGTTGTATAATTCCATTAGAAAAAGAATTACATGATGTTCCAGTACAAGATATTGACAGAAATGAAACGTAAAATATAAATAATTATAATAAAAAAGGAAAAACAAAATTTATCAGCTTAATTTTAGTTATCAGTTGGCAGAAAATTTGGACAGTCAGTTGAAACAGATGTCTGAAGACCTTAAAGAAGTTATTGAACATTTGAATGAATCAGCTAAATGTCAAGAAATGTCTGATCCGGTAAATGAAAGCATTAATTAAATTGTGAATATATTAAGCTAATTAATTCATTTTAATTGCAGATTTCTCAAATATCTCGCATACTAAGTGTTCACATGGATTCCCTGCAGTGGATTGATCGAAATACGGCGCAAATCAGCGAACAGTTGGATCAAATTACAAAAATGCAAGAATATACGAAACATATTATTTAAACGGCATTTTTTAAGTTAATGTTTCTGTTTCTTCTAACTCAAATAATCATAACAAAACTTAACTTTGAACGCTGCACTTTCTTTTCCTGATTTACTTAATCAAATAATTGTACAATTTCTAATACATGTTTTCCAATAAAGAATGAAAATATATTTTATTTTTATTGACGTTGAAATATAAAATTCATCGTACCAATAATAAATATTCTGCGTATTTTTCAATATTTGAGATTGAAAAGTAATTATATCAACATTTACGGAGAAAGGGAAGGATTATAATATTCCTGAAATTAATTTTTCATTTTTTTGGTATGTGTGCGGTGAGATAGATAGAGTTCAGAAACTTACGAATATTTTCCAATTTTTCTATGGATTGTCTTTCAAAATATCAATAAAATTGCTGTAACTAAAATTGTTGCAGAGGGTTTCTAAAAGTTTACCAGAACTTTATGGGAAAACTGTTTGAACGTTTAATGTTGTCAGTGGAAGAAACATTAAATGTTTAAAATGGAGTCTATGGTTACTTGGTTGAAATTTATTATGAATATTGAAAATGAAACAGCAATTTGTAAATTTCAATAGATTTTTAATTTCTCTCATAATAATTGTTCCGTTAAACTTTGCCTTCTTCAGAAGTTTATCACTAATTTAAATCTAAATGTTTACGGATTTACCTATATACTATTTATAAGAGTGGGGGCAGGGCAACTGAACAACTAAATAAAAATAACTAATGCCTTTTTTTAGAGTAATGTAAGTAAGTTCATTAAAAACAACAAAGAAACAAATGTGGAACTTAAAATTAGAACACAAATCATGTTATATGTTTTATATAGGAAAACTAGTAGGAATTTTAAGACAAGAATAAACGAACATAAAAATTATATTGTATAAAAAAATAGATTCAAATTGTGTCAACCATTTGCCTGTTAACAATCATGAATTTAATGATGAGTTTAAAAAATTACATGTAGAAAATAATAGCAATAAAATATCAATTTTAGAAGTATTAGAAATTAATAAATTTAAAAATAGCTATTTATTGATTAAAGAACAAATAGAGTCAAGTCACTCTTCCCTGCAATATTTTCCTTTACAACTAGTAGGTGTATAATCTGTAAACATTTAGGCTTAAGTTAGTTATAAACTTCTGAAGAAGCCAAAGTATAGCAAAAAAGTTGTCAAGAAAAATTAAAAATCTGTTAAAATTTATAAATTAGTTGTTTTATTTTCATGAAACATTAATGTTAAGAAGCTCCAACGGGAGTAGAATTTACAGCATGCCGTTTTCTTATAAAGTTGGATTACAAAAATTGGTTATAAAATTTGGAATTGTAAAAAGTTACAAAGTCACTTACATTTAATGAATATTTGATAATAGGAGAATTGTCAAAGAAATGTTTCATTGATTTGCTATTACTTTCCGTCTCAATTATATATAAGGCTTGAATACGGTCATAGTTTGCAAAATCTGCTTGGGTAAAGATTTCTTTTCTTCCCATTTTAACTTCGTGCCCTGTAATTTATAATAGAAATCGTACCAATTTAATTTTTAACAAGTTTGATGTCAAATCGTGGTGGGTCGCTACCATGGCAGTAACATTATACTTATTGATTTTTTTGCAACAAGTGCTAAAATAATTACTCTTCCTAGGTAGGTAGATATGTTGATATCAATTTTTATTAAATGAGTACGAAATTAGACATTATGCTGGGTAATGATTATTGTCTTAAAAAATACAACCTCTTGTTATTTTGTTTTATATTTTCAAACACGCCAATTCAGAGGGTACATACTGTTTTCCACTGGATGTACATTGTAGTTGCCTGTTTAAAACCAATGAGAAAATCATTCTTCTAGTCTGATTAATTTGAAAAAAGAATTTCTTAGAAACGAGAGATTAAGGGAGGGAATCTATAATATGGGGAGGGGATGAGATGTGTATTGACGAAGGAAAAGGAATGGATGGAGGTTGGAGAGGGTGTGCTCCTTAATAAAAGATGACCTAAAAAAAAAGATAGTGAGTAAGATTGAAATTATGTGACAAGCAATGATGAATTATTACTTTTACTTTTTGTCCGGTTGTTTTGTAGTATTTTTCTACCTGTTTCTATTTTAGAAACTGTATGATGAAGATTCTAAAAATGCGATTGAATATAATCACTTTATAATAATTGTTTTATACTGAGCGCAAAAAGGTGGAGTAGCAATAATGTTTTCGATTTCCCGAACAATAAGTTAATAAAGGATTAAAGATTAAAAGTCTCTCGGTGCATAAGTCTGAATGATTTTAATCAGGGTATTCGGAACAAAAAAGAGAACGAATTTTCGTTACTCCTTTTGAATTTCGTTGAATACCTGCCCATAAAAATAAAAACGAAAACGGAAGGGAGATATGTTAATCTTCGCCCCCTTTCGTAAAGAATAATTATTCTATTCAGGGAAGAGCGATTTATCTGATTGAAAAAATTGGCTGCTCCTGTCTTGTCTGCGTCGAGGCTTTCTTCTCTAGTTGAAAATCCATCCCTGGATGAAGTAGGCAGGAAAGGACTGGGAGATAAAGTGGTAAACGCCGTGCGCGCATAATCAATTTCCTTCGCTTTTCCTTCCTTCCTTCGGTCTAACACGAACAACGTGACGACGACCGAAGGGTAAGATGACGGCTACGGCGACGCACCACCACCACCACCGCCGTCGCCGTCAGAACCACCACCTCCACCACCACCACTAGTCAATGCTGCCAGTCGATGCGCGTCCCTCGTAAGGGAAACTTTTTCATAATCATCATCATTGTTATTATTGTTGTTTATTGTTAAACGCTTTTCACTCATAATTTTCCATCGTTCGTGTTTTGTTCATGCACGGTCTGTTCAGCAGGGCGTCGGGACGTCCGGCGTCGTCGCGCAATTAAGACGACGAACATGGCAAAAAGACGGCGATCTCTATAGCATGGGGTAGTTGCATTTATATAATGTGCAGAGACTGTTTCCTATGGTGCACCCTCCGGTTCACTATACTCCTTTTAATAAGCGGTAAGTTTATAACAAATTATATTTTTCTTAATAATTGAATGGCTTAAATGTGCATTGGTAATGGTATAGCAAAATTATCACAACTTAAAACTTATTTGAAATTCGTTCTTAATTTTTATTTATATTTAGATGTTTAATATTTTTTTTTTACAATAGTGTATACCACTGAAAAGTTTAAACGATTTAGTTTTATTAGTATTTTTTCAAAAAAATGAAACGAAACATTATATGCAAGTACCTAGTATGTGCTTTCACTATATGTTTTTAAAAATGTTACTGCTATTACCGTAAAAAGTAAACAAAAGTATAGTTTTAATAAGTACAACTTGAGCAGCATATTGTATAGTGTATAAAATTAAAAATTTGCTCATCTTTCTATTTCCTCTTTTAATTGAAAATAAATTCGGTAATAATTAATTTAAATATATTTAACAATAAGTAGCTTAGCCAATATTTATCTTTAGTAATAATAATTATTGTTCCCTATTTTAATTTTTTAATACATTGTTTCCTAAATAAGGTACTTACTAAAAATTCAACAAGTAGATCATGGTTTGACTAAATGTTAGACCGATGTATTTTGGGCACTAAGTAGATGCGCCGGGTTTGCTACATGACTTAATAAGCTGCCTTTTCTTGGTTTTATTCAAGTAAATAATAACCATATTTGTCTCTGAGTACTAGTTAAAGACATAATTTAGTAAAGTGAAATGTTATGTTCAATGACGAACGTTCTACTTTTATAACAATTAAAAATTTAAAAAATGGGAAATTATTAATTAATATTACTTAATGGGAAAATTGATGCTGAAGACGTGGCATAACACAAAACGGGGGCCCCATATAATTTTTTCAGTAGAGTCCCCCCCACATATTTAAACTAATTCCACCAAAATTTCAATATAAATTGAATCGAAAATTATGTATCCACTATTTTTTAAAGAGGTAACCAAAAAAGTGTCTGTTTGATGAAAATTGTTTGTCTTGATATTTTAGGAGGCCTCTGGTACCACATGGCACCGGACAATGTATCGGCCCAGTCCGTCGGTAATTACGCCACTGGGTATTATTGAGAAATATTATAAAGTTTAGCTTTTGAAAAATATGTGTCTCATAAATTATGATCAAGGGAGATTTCACATAAATTTCTATACTTATATCTTGCTTGATGAAATTATCGAGTCGTTTATAATTTAATAAGGGCAATCTGGCCTACTATGCGCTTCCTACTTATATTTACAGTGTTAATAGATACCCTTAATAATAATCCCCCGACGAATGACTCACGCCTACCTTATACGTAATATAATAAGGGGTAGTATGTTTTTAACATGAAAGCTTATTATTAGTAATTAAGGGCGTGGTTTCTAGCATGTATGTAAGCAATATATAAAATTATGGCCTTTCAAAAAAAAAGGTGTAACTCCAATTACAACTCGCTTTTTATAGTGTTTTTGTAATAGTTTGCTGTAAATGAAACCGAAAGCATGGGGTGATTCTTATGTTTATTCATAAAGCATACATTTGAAGCTTTTGAAGGAAAATGCCGTAGTCCATTATAACACTGAAAGTGGTAAAATTATTCCTTTTGTTTTTGTAACATTTCACGTAAAATCAACCCCCACTTTTTTCGATTCTCGCATGTCAACATTTCTGGAATAGTTGTTTGTTGATTATTTAGTCATAAGGATTTACTTTTTGGAAAAAAGTTAAAGGATTTGAAAATATTTTTTTTTTTAAAAGTCTGACCATTGTTTCGGCTACTCTTCAAGAGTTACACTACAAACTGGGAACATTGGAACAACCCCTGAACTTCCCCAAAACTAGAACATTCTACATTTCCAACTATTTGGAAACAGTAATCTAATATAGGCCTTCCTCTATTTCTTTTTACCCCTTATCTGCTTTTAATATATCTTTAATTAACCCTTCCTATCTCAGAAGATATCCTACCATCCTATCTCTTCTTTCCCTTATTAACTCTATAAAATACTGTGTTCTTTTACTTTTTCTAATAGTTACTACTTTCTGACCTTTTCTATTCATGGTATTTTCATCATCCTCCTATAACACCACACCTTAAATGCTTTTAACTATTTCGCAACGCCTACCATCCACGTTTCGTACATATAGAGAACCGTAAATAGTAAAACAAAATTCAAGTTTTTAGAATAATGTGGGGTTTATCAAATTACTTGTAATGAACGTGACGCATTATACATTGGCCAATCAGAAAGGTTCTTTAAAACTATACTTAAAACTGAAAAATGTAAAAATTTAGTACAATTCTGAATATTTTTTCGTCAAGAAGTTTAAGTAAAGTTTGTGAAGTTATTCTTAAAGTATTTTTGTACTCCCAATACAATTTGTTACATTTATATTATTATAAAATACGTTTCACAGTAAATGCATCACAAGTAGCATTAATTTCATTTTTAAAATTTCTAATAGCATGAGTTTTTGCCATTTGATCAATTTCAAATTACGTAAATCTACAGAATGGTTGTTATCACACAGTTTACAACTATTTTTTTTAATGGTGAAGTATATTTTTGGCAGTAGCGGCTCGTACCTTCAAAAAAAGGCGATGAGTTGCAAAAAAAAAAAAAAACAGTATGCCCTCGAATATTCTTTATAGTATGTGCCAGGGAATATGTCGAACAAAATGAATATTTCGAGTTAAGCGTTCATATACAAAAAAGTATCCCCGAGACTCCTAAGAGTAAAATGTAAACGCAAGTGTAGTAGACTGATCGATCCGCGTTGATCTCTTCGATATTCGGGAAGAAGTGGGGAGCGCTAGGCTTGCAAATTTGTCGCTAACGTCAGTGATGTCATGGTAATCTGCTCGTGTTGGCAAAGGTACAGCAGCCACGCGCCTAACTCTTCAGTTGGACATTTATCATGTATACTAAGGCCTTGGCCCAGAGATTATAACTATATTTAATGTAATTACTGAATGTTTTAGAACTATGTTTTTTTTTTAACTCAAACCAATTTCGATATTTATAAAACATCTCATCGTTAAAAGTAAAACCTCATAATTGAGCAGCAGAGAGAAGGAAAATTAAACTGATGTGATCTAGTAATGTACGATAATTTAAGGTTTGCGCAGTTGGAGAAGCAATGTAGTAAATTGCACCGTATCTCTTTCGTTTAGAGTTGTAATATTTCAACGTTTAGAAACTGAAAAAGAGAAGCGAAATAAAACTCGGTCATATTTGATCCGTTTTATCATATAAAACGAAGAAAGCACCAAATAAAAAGTTAGTAAATTCATTTAGGCAGTATCAACAAAACTATTCGTTGTAGAACGATTTATTATCCTATTTCATAATTCTGCACCAGTTTATAGTAAAAGTTATGAAAAGAAACACATAAGTAGAAAGTTGAAAAGTACCAGTCGGGGAATTGTACAGAAGTTAGACGAATGCTTTTCTATTATCATGCCATTCTTAAACTATCACTAACATGAAAACTTTCGCATTCTTTTGAATATAATGTTGTACGTACCATTACTTTGACCATACTTTGAATATCGTACGAAGGTTTCCGACTCGGTAAATTTAAGCTCGCTTGAGAGTAATTAATATATTTAAAACTAGCATAAAGAAAGAAGTCTCAATAGTCTTCAGCCGCTATAGGAAGTACTTACGTTTAATTGTACTAATTGTGCTATTATAGAAACATAAACATGCCGACAGTATCGAAAATCTAATATTGGGTGGTGAAAATATTTTTGACAAAAGAAGAACAAACGTCGTTTAGATAGGTATTGACAAACTAACAATTAACAAAGAATGGGCAAAAATTTAGGAAAACATTAATCTTTTGAAACGAATAGTTCTTAGTAACCGATGTTTTAAAGTTAAAGAAATAAGTGCAATGTCTGGAGTTTCTGAAACAACCGCCGGAAGGATTCTCCATGAACATTTGGGGATGAATAACGAAGTGTAAGATGGGTCCCTTAATTTCACTCGGTAACAGCGACTAGAGTGTGCGCGATCTTTTTAAGCCCTTTATAATCATAATTCTGAAGAAGTTTTGAAATCAGTAGTAACGGTAGACGAAAAAATGGTTCTCTAGTATGATCATCTTTCAAAAATGAAGTATATGGAGTGGCGCAGACCAGATGAAGGTCCTCTAAAAAGGCAACAGTGTTAGTTATGGAAAAGAAATTGATGGCCCAATACTATGTCACAGTTTTGACTCAACTCAGGGAAAATATTAAGAAAAACTGTCGAGGAATACTAAGTAAAGATGAAGTATCGATGCCTATAGACAGAGTTGTGCAAGTCACAATAAAGGATCTTGGTTTTGAACATCTTAGTCACCTCCGGTACAGTCTGGATAGGCATTCTCAGACTTTTTTGCGATTTAAAAAAGGTTTTGCGAGGACTTCGTTTAAGTACTGACGACGAGCTGAAAGCAGATGTGGTGCCCCATTTTGATTCCTACAGGTTTAAACCTACTTACCAACAATAAGTGTGTGCCTTTATGGAATTTTTTCTATCATTTTTTGTAAGCTTGGCCAACAACTTACCTAGATAAACTAAAAGAGACACATCTAATTATCACAAGTAACTTTAAAAAGAGCCGGCACGTGTTTCGACCAGTTTAATTGTGACCATTATCAAACACGTGTCAGTTTTTCTTGAACTAAAATCATCGTTCCTTTTTTAAAAATTTTAATAGCTGTAGCAGTAACTTTCTGACCTACTATTTACTATATATGTTTAAAATCCAAAATATCCGTTTATTTACTCTTAGGTAAAATATAAATTCAATTTGAGGCCATTTTCCTGTTAGATAGATATCCAGGCATGTGTTAGGTTTTCCTCCAGTCAGACGGAACGCCTCGATGGTGGTTACAAATTAACCATGCGAAAAAAATACATTTCACATGAAAAATTTGTAGTAAAGCCGAATTTCGAGATAATAATAAGCTTGCTTATACTTTAGATCGATCCGTCTTTCTTTCTGTGCCGCAAAATGATGAACTACTTTTTAATTAAAATTGGAAATATTTTAACTAAAGACTTTACAATGCTTCACATCGTCAATTCATTAAGTCTTCTGTATGTACTATTGCTGTTAGAGATATGCGAAGGTTGCCTTAGGATGGGAAGGAGTGTTATATTATTTTAGTAATTTTTAATACCCAACACATGGGCTGAAAAGTCCCGGGCCTAACGAAGAAAATACTTTTTTTTTTGTTCAAAATTGGCTTTATTCATCAACGTAATCTCCATCAAGTGAAACACAATCATTCCAGCGCCGCTCTAACATTTCAATACCACTTTTGTAGAACAATTTATCTTTTACTTTTGCTTCAAATAGGCCTCAGCTTCAGCGATAACCTCCCCATTCGAGCGAATTTCTTACCGGCGAGCATTGTTTTGAGGTCTGCGAACAGCTAGTAGTCGCTGGTAGTGGTCTCCAAATCTGGAGAATAGGGTGGATGTGGGAGCAATTCGAAGTTCAATTCATGTTTTGGCAGTTTTGTCATTGTTTTGATTGACTTGTGACACGGTGCGTTGTTTTGATGAAACAAAATCTTTTTGTTTGCCATATGCGGTCGTTTCTTTACAATTTCGGCCTTCAAAGGTTCCAATAACGCCATATGATTGCTACAATTCACTTTTGATGGTATTTCACTTCTCAAGATAGTAGATGAATATTACACCACGCACATCCCAAAATACCGAGGTCTTAACCTTTCCAGCCGATTGTTGTGCTTTTTGGAACTTTGGACGAGATTCACTAGTTGCTGACGCTTCCACTCAGATGACGTTCATTTTGAGTCCGAAGTGAAGTGATGGATCCATGTTTCATCCATTGTCACATATCGACGCAAAAATTTGTTTTTCTTACGGTTTGTTTTTGTTACGTTTTGTTCTTAGTCAACAGTGAGCAAACGCGGCATCCACTTTGAACATAGTCAAATGCTCATGCAATATAACATAAAGCCAACACGTTCTTTTGATATTTTTACGATGTCAGCTAATTCACGCAATTTCACTTTTCTATAATTCAAAACGATTTTGTGGATTTTTTAAATATTTTCTGGTGTTACCACCTCATTTGATCGTCCACTGCGTTAGTGGTCATCTTGCATAATCAGTGTCTCTACCACCACGTTTGAAGGCAGCAAACCAACGTTTTACTGTTGTTTCCGACGGAGCGAAGTCTCCATAACACTTTTTAAGCCATTGATTCGCTTGAACAGTATTTTTTCAGTGTAAAATTAAAACACGAAATTGTTTTTGATCCATTGTTTCGAAAATTACAAAATTAGCGTAACTCTTAGCTGTACAGCTTAACAGCTGTCTTTTGAAGGTTAGTACTAACTGAAAAAGAGGCGAATCCAATAAAACTAGCGCCATCTATGTGTTAAGCCCGGGACTTTTCAGCCCATGTGTTATTTAGTTTCAGAATTGCGGAGTTTTAGACTTTCTGACCTAATTCTTTGTTTGGTGAGTTTTTTTAGAAGGGGTTCTTTTGGCACGTCAGAAAGAACGTAAACTCAGTTGCGAAGCGTTTGCAGTTTCTTATTGCTACTATAGATATGGTCACTATAAATAAATTATTATTAGATATTAACGAAAATAGTTGACGCGATGTCGATACTTGACCAATTCCACAACAATTTTTATAATAATATTTTGAGTAATGTCAAAAGAATCTTGAATCTTATTCTATTATATAACATTTACTTTCATAGGTCTAAAAATAGGTCGTCTTATAAAATTTCTTTTTTTGGTACACCCTTTATTAATGGCTGGGTGTCATTCGAAGATTTTCCCTTTTCCACGAAAAAAAATAATTTATTCAAAACGTTTGAGTCGGGTAGGTATAAGATACTGAATTTTCGTTTCACGTTTATAGTACATGGGCTGATTCATGGAAGTGCTGGGACCAAAAATGTCAGACATAAATGTAGTAATACTGTATATAAATTTTGTTATATGCAGAATGTAAAACTGCAGCGTGTCTCAGCTGACAGTTGTATAATATATGTTACATGTGTGCATATGTTCCATTGCAATGATGAATATATCATCCGCTCAGCAGATTTTTTTTGCAATTTGTAACAACGAGCAAAATTCCTTTGGAACGGCAGGCGTTAGGAAGTTTCAGAAAACAATTTACACTTAAAATAACATACCAGTTATGATAGTAATGTTGAAGATAAACATGTTAATCGAGTGTTTATATTCGGAATTATCTAATAACCACATTTGGCCGCAATTTCTCTGAAATCCTCCGAGGCATGTTAATAAAACAAAGATGATACCTATATGATGAGGATTTTCGGGGCTGACGAGCCGTGGTTGAGTGGAGTATTTCTTACTTCCAAACGTTTCGTTCGAAACTGCGCCGAACATCTTCAGTGGAGACGATGACTTTTAAGAATTCTTCTCGGAGGTTCAGGAGCGTCTTAGAAGTCATCGTCTCCACTGAAGATGTTCGGCGCAGTTTCGAACGAAACGTTTGGAAGTAAGAAATACTCCACTCGACCACGGCTCGTCAGCCCCGAAAATCCTCATAATAGAGACTCCGGTTGTGAAAGCCTTCAAACATACATTAAAGATGATACCTCTTTTACATACCTGACTTAACATTTGGTAGCAATAATATACATAGCTTTTATAGATTGTTATATTATGAAGAAAAGATTTCTGAGATTTTTTCAGGCGAATAATGTATTATTATTAAGTCAAACCTAAAGGTTAGGGCTTCATTCCATTATCTACGTTTATAGTGTTCTGATGTGAACAATTTTAAAACGTTTGTTATTCTTGATTTATTTTTAAGTTATTTCTTTAAATCATTTTATTTACAATTACCATCTAAGGTTTTTGATACAGTGAAAATAGTGTTTCAATTTTATAAAATTGTTTAAAGAAGACTGTTGGTACTTCACATAATCATGTTAGATTGGAATGATTCCTTTTTGAATAAATTCTAAACTTCTGAACGAAACGTTGGGTTTGGTTTAATAATAATAAATTATTCGCTTGAAGCATGTTCAGAAATATTATTTTCATTTGGTAGAAACGTTTATTAAAGTGACTATTAATTAGGCATGTTTTGAATTTCTTTTTCACCCGTTCATGAATATAACTTAGGGTGGACTCGTCCAATTTGGATCACACAATTACTAGCGTGGAGTAAGGCTTGTTCTATATATCGCATTTTTTTCCGAATCAAGATTGATTACCAAGACGATTAGGAATAAAATGATAAAACATAACTAATCACATTAATATAATTATGAGTTTATTGAAAAGTAAATTTATATCGTCATTTTCTGGTAATATGAGCTAAATAAAGTAATTCTAAATATAAAATATAGTTATATATATATATTTATACTTTTTTTAGAGTTATTATAGAGACTTTATGTTACTAACAATGGATACATAAGTGGTGCGTGGGGTACAAATTAATTTATATATTATTTAAATACTATTTTAATTTTGGACAGGTACGCATCGTTTACTAAATAATTTCTTAAACCATTTACATACAATTAACAATAACATTAAATTTACTCACGAAATTGAGAATAATGTTTCTCTTAATTTTTCGAATGATAAACATCATTGTAAAAATATAAATATGGAATCAACAGAAACAACTACTCCGAGGGCTAATACCTCTACTGTTGATTCCGAACGATTATAGACGAAGATAACAATCCAAAAAAAGAAGGTATTAAAATCCTTTTTCGTCTAATTACAAAGGATCACAGATCCCACATTTAGAACGCGTCCTACACAGTAGGCACGGCGTACCGAAAGCCTTATCCCACGACCGGTTTCGACCTATCGGGTCTCATCAGGTAGGTATATAATAAAAGCCTTTCTGCCAGCACCTACCTGATGAGACCCGATAGGTCGAAACCGGTCGTGGGATATGGCTTTCGGTACGCTGTGCCTACTGTGTAGGACGCGTTCCAAATGTGGGATCTGTGATCCTTTGTAATTAAACGAAAAAGGATTTTAATACCTTCTTTTTTTTGGATCATTATAAAATTTTCAGAAAAACAACTACGACTGATACCATTATACCAGCTAATTTTAATCAATCATAAAATTAAACTCGAATTCTTTCACAGTTCAGATTGATTAATATACAACATTAAGAAATAAACTATATATACAAACTGTTCCTAATAACCAACATTTTTAATAAAAAACTAAGAGCAAGAACTATTGGGTATTTCATTCCCACCAGCTACTCATACTGGTAGGCGGGCAGTCCCTCCGACCTAAACTGTAGTGCAAAGCCGGAGGGTAAGGCGTACGGTCCTCGTCAGCCTCCTTTCAGTAATAGTGGGAATGGGTGGATGGTGTGGTAATGAAGACAGAAGAGAAGTGAAAGAAAATCTGTGGAATATTATTGCTTCATCATTTACCTAAGAGATTCAAAGGACCCCGAATCGAACCGCTGACCTCCCGAATTATAAGCAATGATATAAACCACTATTTTTGTTCAATATATAACTACCCCATAGTAACATAAAAGAAAATAATTGTTCTTCAATTAAATCAGTTAGTATTGCCACAAGGAAGATAGTGACACGACTTAAGAAATTAAGATTTAGATTCCGGGGTGGTAAAAAAAAAACAACTTAGGTCGTATGTTACTACACAATAAACAAAAAAAAATCAAAATTAACAAGAAGCAGTGATAAAAATTGTAAAGCATTATATACTGGTCAGAGTTGTTGAGCCTTTAGTGTTAGATAAATGAACATGTGAATGCTATAAAAAAGAATAAAACAATTTACCATGAAATTGATGTAGCTAATTTTAAAGTTTTACATATTTAAAAACACAAAATTAAATATTAACTGATATAATGACATACACAAAACTTTTCACAAATTTTTATTGTTATCACGACTATAGTTTCACTACACTGTAGCTTTTTCGAGTGATTTAGGTGTACAAAGTTGTTTACAAATTTCGGAACTTATAAATAGCTTAAACTATCAGGGTTGGTGGGGGAACAAATTTAACAGAGGTGAATTATTTAGCTCTATTTGATCATTTAAAAATAAGTTAATGTTGTAGTTTTTAATTTTATTAATTTCTAATGATTCTAATGTATTTAATCTTGAGCCTTTTCCTAGAGTATGTAGAAAAATGCATTGTTCATTGAATTCATGGTTTTCTTCTATTAAATGGTTAGCGTAGTTAGAAACATTGCGTTTTTTATTGATAAAGCTTTTAAAATGTTCTTTTATTCTTGTTTTGAATGATCGTCCAGTTTGTCCTATATAGCATTTTTCGCAATCAGGTATTTATAAATTGAAGTGTAGTTCATGCGAAAATGCTATATAGGACAAACTGGACGATCATTGAAAACAAGAATAAAATAACATTTTAAAAGCTTTATCAATAAAAAAGACAATATTTTTAACTACGCTAACCATTTAATAGAAGAAAACCATGAATTCAATGAACAATGCATTTTTCTACATACTCTAGGAAAAGGCTCAAGATTAAATACATTAGAATCATTAGAAATTAATAAAATTAAAAACTACAACATTAACTTATTTTTAAATGATCAAATAGAACTAAATAATTCACCTCTGTTAAATTTGTTCCCCCACCAACCCTGATAGTTTAAGCTATTTATAAGTTCCGAAATTTGTAAACAACTTTGTACACCTAAATCACTCGAAAAAGCTACAGTGTAGTGAAACTATATTCGTGATAACAATAAAAATTTGTGAAAAGTTTTGTGTATGTCATTATATCAGTTAATATGTACAACTTTCACCAAGTAACAGCCAATTCAATTAATTATTTAAAAATTAAATACCTTAGAAAACTTTGAAATCGAAACAGCTTTAGTCTCAAAACGAAATAATGTAAATAATGAAATAGTTAACTTTAAAGAGCATTTAGCCATATATTTCCTTTTTTCGAAAAACTATGAAATACTTTTTTGACACAGACACGAAGAATTTAGAGTATGTTGGTCTGAATACAGAAGATTGTGATTTACAAATTAAATGTGATCGTGGATATTCCACGAACTCAATCGAAGGATAATTTCAAGGTAAAAAAAAACTATTACATCTTAATTTGTTGGCTGAAAAATCTAAAATAATTCATCTACATAGACAGTTTTGTAGATAATACAGAAAATATAAAGTAATGATTTTGGAGTTTATAATTCCTAAAGATGTAGGAGTATTATCAGATTACGACTATCAATGTAATTAATCCATTCTACCAAGTAATGACTATGTTGATTTTGAAATAACGATTACAAACATTAATAACATTCAGTGAATAAATAAGAAAAAAACATTTATGATAAAAAATAAAATAAACAAATCTGATTATAAGAAAAATTGGAGATAGCAGAGATTGAATGAAAAATACAATTTCGTTTCTAGCTTTTATTGAGTTTTCGCATCACTTCTTGCCTTCAACAATGTATTGTGAGATGTAGTTCTGGTAGTTACTTTCATATCAACAGGTTGTTAATATCTTTCATAGTATAAAGGGAGCGGTAAAGTACCTCTAACAAGTTGGACTAGCGCATCGGGTGCTACATGTAATAAAAAAATGTCTTTATAGGTGCTGCCTCAACGGACAATTTTAAAAATATTTTCAACTGCATCTTTACTGAGATATTCGAAACGTGATCGTTTAAAAATTAGACTAAGAATTTAAATAAAATTTTCAATATAGAATAGTGGAAACTCGTGTGGACCTTTTATTTTGGGTAAATTTGATTTAATAGTCAGGTTCAGAAAATACGTAACAGATTTCTGAAAGGTTGGAGCTTCTCTTATAGGTAATTATTAGGCACTAACATAAGGCTCAGATGTTTAAAATTATGAATGCAAAAAGATTGCATTATTTGTTATCAATTACTTACACCCCCACAAAATTAAATTTTGGCAAAATTAGTGTTCAAAGAGAAAAAAAGAAAATTCGGTCGATTCGACCATAAACTAGAGAATACAAAAGACAGTAAAATTTTGCATTATTAACTTATTTGTTTTTCTTCTTTTCTCTTTGATTTGAAATGTTTCACCAAAAGTGCACTATTCAAAATTTATGCTTTATTAAAATTAGTGTTAATGATAAAACGAAAGGAATTTGATTTTATGTAGTATAAAAAAAGATACGTTTAAAGCAACATTTAAATTAAAAGTTGAGATGGAGAATTATAAATATAATAAACATTTATGATATATGTCTTGTTTGGAAGTAGTAGAGAGGAAGCTAGTTTTAGAAACAGGAATTCAAAACACGAAGTTTCTATAATTCATTCTTTTCACCAATTATACCTGGGCAAGAGTCGCTATTGTTCTAGTGTTAATGTTATCAATTTTTAAATTTAAGATAATGTTCAATATATATTCGTTAAAAATATAAAGATCGTTTTAGGGTTGTTTGGTAGAAGTTTCTACCTTGAGTAACTAATTGATTCCAGCTTTCACGGCCATCGTTAATATTGTTGTCAATTTTCGGACTTTTTGGCCCTTTCGTCGACACCTATGGACGACATCTTCATGTTTTTCATCCTAGGGTAGTAGGTCGAAGTCAGAGAATTGTACGTTGAGAATTAAAAACTTCGAACCAAAAAGTCTAAAAATTGACAATAATATTCGTACCTAGAATTTGTTTCTCTTTGAAAAATTGATGAAAATCCATCATAATCAGGAAAAACACATCGGAAACAAAAATCTTATTGCTTCGTAACAATTGTTTAGCCAAACATTGTCTTCATCAGTGGAGGGTACATACAACTAGATATACAATAAGATGTAGGTGTTTAAATAGGTAAGGATAAGGGCGGTGGTAATAATCAAAACAAATTTAAAGGTCTGAAATCATGCAGTTTTACTATTAAGAGAGATGCTTATTAGTCAACCTGATATTCAATAATAAATGTATAATAATAAGAGCAAATTAAGAAGTTTGAGGTTTTTGGCTATAAAAATGCTATTTAAAGTTTCTACATTGAATATTTTCTGAGAAAAATGTCTATGCTGTGTGATTTTTATACTTTGTTTTAATAATACTAAATTTGGTGGTAAAAAATCGAAAACAATATCAGATGCATTGTGTATTGATCCAATACGTTTCACACTGTTCGCTTGTATTAGACATCTGGCTGCAATGCGAGAACCTTCTGATGTTTTCCTATTTCAGATGTGATGTTAAAGTCACATTACACCTCTTACCTAAAGTATCTCATTAAGTGAACACATGAAATAATAAAACACTTGGAATATATATCCGTAAATGTTGTCACGTGTAGACAACCCACCATACGTGAAGCGTCAAGGCCTATACTGTAGGTTGCCGAGATTCCAAGAATACTAGCATGTTTTAGAACGTACATTCTGAAATTTTCGAGAACATAGTTTAGCATTCAAATCTGGTCCAAGTTTTCTGTGCTTTCCTTGGATCATTTTAGGAAAATGCCAGGGGAATAATATTTCACAGATAATCTTTCACTTTTCTTCTGTCTCCATTTCGTCCGTTTCATCGTTTTCTCCGTAACCACCACCTACCCACTCCCACGATTCCTGAAAGAAGGCGGAAGAGGGCCTTATGCCTTACCCTTCGGCTTTGCACTATAGTGTAGGTCGGAGGTACTGCCCGCTCACCAGTATTACTAGCTGATGGGAATGAAATATCCAAAAGTTAGTTTTAAAGTGTCAACCGAGGAGTGATTTAGTGGTGTTCTTGTACAATTATTGTATGCTATTTATACATTCTCATTACGGACTAACTTTCTAATAAACTGAACCGATTTAGGTGGGACTTTACCAAGACGATGAGCAGATTGTCAGAAGTGAACTAGATTACTTTTCTTTTACATGGGTGAAGTAGCAGGGTAATAAAATTTGGTAGGTACTTAATAGGAATTCGTAAAGTTTCCTGTTTTCAACTGAGAAAGATCGGGATCAGGGAAATTAGAAGTACCAATAACAGTTAGCTCCGGTAGTCAGTTGTTGGTCCTTGACGATTCCGGGACTAGGGATCGTGGCATGAAGCTACGGTTTGTTACCCGTCGACATTGATTTCTTTAAAAATGCACTGCACCACGTCTATGGAATTAGAGAAGAGAGGAATAAGGTGGTAGACGGCGCAACCGCATTCACCATAATACACACACACAACCATGTACCTATGTAGTATGTGTATACACGCGCCAAACACATGGAACAAAACACAACACCTCATTTAACCCCTGGCATTAATTTCGACTTATTACAATTCGCCTAACGAAAGAACAACGAGCAAAGCAGACTCAAAAACAAACAGAAAAAAAAAATATTTCGAAAATGAATGCTTACATCGTCGTACACTCGGGGGTCGCATTTGTCTGGAAGCAGTGTGGTGATTGCATGACTAAATAAAATAGCAATTAAACCGAATTAAAAATCATAAAGAATTGTACGATTTGAATTGATGTAACGAGAACAACGGCGTACTGAAATCTAGGGAAAAATGCACAAATATGATAGCGTTTCAGTGGAAAATGGAGGTGCACTTTCTGTATACAATTATCCAAATTTCTCGACCAAAAATCAAATCATTTAAGACAGCTATATTAAAAAAATATAGCGGAGGTGCAAGGAGCCATATTCATTAAAAAACAAAAAACAATAAAATAGATAGCATAGTGTGTCAAAATTGACATTGTAGAGGTTCATGAATAATCAAAATCGGTTGCCCAAAAGAGGAGCATTTATTATAGACAAATCTTAATAAAAACTTTATTTTCGTTGAGTAGCTGTTCAGATTGTATTAATATTTCTTTAAATTTAATATTATGGTTAAAATAGGTATTCACTTAATCTGTTTGTATAGGGTTCTCAGGATTGCAACAGATGTTTGTGACGCAGGTAATTCGGTTTTCTAATACAAAACTTTCCTGTAATTAAAATGCAATTTCATTTTACTTAAACACAGCAGGACATACAATTCAAAATTCTCAAATTTACATCTTTTCAGGACAATTCCTGCTTTCTCGGTGTTTATTTAATTTATTTAGTTATAATTACAATCTGATAATTTGTATTGCCATTTACACCAAGTTACCATTTTTTTGTTTTGTAAATATGCAAGACAGTCTTGTTCCAGCCTTCAAACAATGTTACTTAGACACGTGTACATTATTTGGACTTTCTATTATCATTTTTAACTTGAATTTAATTTGTAATTCGAATTTGATTTAATAATTACATTCTCTCGAACTTTGAGAATCAAAACAGTAGCATTTAAAAATGTAAATATAATTTTCTGAATTTGACTGTTTTTCTAAGGAATGTGCACTTTCTTTTTGATTTACAATTAGTTAACGTCTGCGGGATAGTTCCAAACAATCAGTTTTATTTTATCTTGCAGCAACTCGTTCGATAAGTATTGAAAAAGTTTCCAGATTTTTTCCTGCATTTTCTCAGTACAAACTTCGTCTTTACTTTGATATTAAACCCCCAGGTTTTGACGTCAAGCCTGGGACTGGTCATAGCTACAACACTATTTCCACAATCTCTTTACAACACTGAAAACTCCGTCAAACTAGTGTAGTCCTTATTCGGGTCTAAAGGCCGTCGTTGGTTGGAATTGCTTCATAACGTCTACATTCAGCATCGGAGATGGAAGGACCTCTGAAGAAACTCGCCACTCGTGCTAGCGAAACGTTAGGAGGCAATTCCAACCAACGACGGCCTTTAGAACCAAATAAGGACTACACTAGTTCATTAACTGGCCGCAAAAGCCTTAACCAACTTCGTTAAACTTTATCAAATAGTTTTTGGGTAATTGGCAAGGAAACAGTTTTTACTAAAATCATTTTATCTCATTATCGTTGGTGATAATGGTGTCAATATAAGCATTTAGAGGTAATATCGTACAAAATACTTGTGAAAACTGCATCAAATACCATTTAGCCGTTCTAGAGGAGGAGATAGAGTAACAAGCGTCTCTACTTTAATAATTACTTGTACGGGGTGTAGTCGATATTTGATCAATATGTTTTCATTTATTTGGTTAAAGTGTTTCAGATGGGGAAATCAAAATACTATACAGTACACGGTTATACGAATAGATTAACTTTATTTTTCACACTTTAAAACAATCACAAAAATAATATTGTAAATATATGGAATCAACAGAAACAACTACTAGGAGGGCTAATACCCCTACCGCCATTGAATTAGACGAATATATAACATATTTAAAAAAGAAGGAATTAAAATCCTTATTCGTCTAAATATTAATATCAAAGATCTCATATTTGGAACGCGTCCTACCAAGTAGGCATAACGAACCGAAAGCCATATCCCACGACCGGATATATATTATTATTTTGTGCAACATCAATGAGACAATACCTTTCGAATGATACAATTTTTATCCCTCTCCTTTTATAATAAACACTAAAAAATCGTTTCAAAAGCATCGACGTTCACCTATTAATAATATAAGATTGTTTGAGTTCTACCCGAAGGTTGTTTTTTTTAATTTCATTGTACTTGCAGGACAAAGTGCCCAGTGAAAAGATCAGGTGGAATTATCGAAATCACGTATTTTTTCACTTGTGATTTAACGTTACACATTACATCTAGAAGCGCAGTTAATGAATGACCTTAATCCAATGAAATAGGAAACTCTGTCAATTTCTTAACGATCCTACAATTAGATTCCGTCACTTCAATTACATCTTAAAGATTCCATTTGAAGAATATGTTTTTAAAAAACTTACTAAAGCGTTGATGTTGATTTTGAAGAAAAACTTGTATTAATTAAATTAAACTGGGTGGTAAGATACGTCCCTACTAAAAGTATTATGAAATGTACTTATTGGTATATTTTATTGTGTAACTTTTTTCTTATTAAATATTTAGGTAATAATATTAAAAGAATGCGTAGAATTTCGTATGTTATAAAACATAAAACCTACCTAATCCAGTGATAACCATTACATTTGTTTGATGATACTAACTTTTAGTTTTCTTTTAAAGTTTGTTATTAATACGAGGATGGATCGAATATAAACGAGCTTTTGTTCATAATACATTTATTTTGAAAAGTTTCACAAAAATACAAATTTCTCTATTTTTCGACATATCCCCCCTGTTTGTCTATACATGTTTTTCCAATGCACTGGTAGTTTTTTCATTCCGTTTTCATAAAAAGAAGTAGGCGGTTGTCTATCCAGTTGCGCATAAACGCCTCCTGTTCATCGGTCTGAAATCGCTCGCCTCCTAGTGATTCTTTGAAGGCCCCAAACATGTGAAAATCACAAGGGGATAGGTCTGGGCTATATGGAGGGTGTTTCAGCTGAGTCCAGTGTATTTTACCGATTTGGGCCTGCGTTAAAGCTGCGGTATGAGGCCTAGCGTTATCGTGTAAGAGTAACACGTCACGAATGGGGTGCGTTCTCCTTTTTCGGCGATAAGCAAGTTTTACCTGACTGAGAAGCTTACAGTAGTAAGCTACATTAAAAGCTCTTCGCTCGCGCAAAAAATCGACCAACAGCACCCTTCTCTAGTCCCAAAAAACCGTGACTAAAACTTTACCTGCAGGCAGACGTGTTTTCGGCTTCACTGGGTTTGACTCATTTTTGTGTAACTGTGTACCCACGTCTCATGGCAGGTTACAATTTTGTGCAAAAAAAATCACCTTCCTCTCTAAATCGAGTGAGAAGTGTCTGAAAGATGCGAGATCTACACTCAGCAACTTTGGAAACCAACGAGCTGAAATTTTTCGGAATCCCAAGTTTTTCGTTATGATCGTGTGGAAACTCCCACAGTTGATGCCGAGTTCATCAGATATCTGAAGTACAGTGGCGTGGCGGGCCCCTTCAATAAGGTTTTTAATGCGTGCAATGATAATTGGTGAAATGCAGGTGCGCGGACGACGAGGATGATTTACATTTTCGACACGATTACGATTACGCCTATCGTTAAATTCTTTGTACCAAACTTTTACACGTGGCCACGAAAGCGTTTCATTTCCGAATTGTGCTGGTTTCTCGTTTTCACGTGTAAGAAACTTAATAATAATTCGTTGCGCAACGCTACTATGCACCTCTTTCTCACTCATTGTAATAGCTATTAACCAAGCGAACGCAGCAATACGACGCGTCGTTTCCGTGTCACCTAATATCCCCACTTCAAGTTCCTATTGCCCGGATGCGCCTTGAACAACATTCCGGTGCGAAATTTAAAAAGGCTCGTTTATATTTGATACACCCTCGTATTACGTTTGTTTACATCTATTTTACTTATTCGGATTTTGTTAAGTTATCGGTTGTTTTGACTTAATTTTTCAGATTTAACACTCTGTATCTGTTTTATTAAGGCATGTGTCATTGAATCCACACTGTATATACATAATATAATTAAGGGAAGTGGCGTAATGTGTCGCGTAATTATATTAATCAGTTTAAAACGACAGACTTATTTAGCTTATGGTTGGAAACGAAATAATCCACCGAGCGGGGCAATTACGGCGTCATTTAAGTACAATTTGTAAAACAAGACATTTAATTCCAACAAAACAATAGAATCCTTAGACTTAGACCAAGTCCTGCGACAATGTGCCTTGAAAACTTCACGGTGGAAGAACAGTTTTAAAAGGGACGTTAAGGGAGAACGATAAGAACAAATCTAGCACATTAATCTTGAAACTTTAAGCACAAGATAAACAGAGAAGGAAGAAGCGAATTCTCCACTCGTTTTTATGCTATGATTTAGGCAGTTGGAAGAAAAAGAACTTTTTTAAAGGATTTTCTTAAAAACGTCATTATAAATTATTATTTGTTTTTAAAAGTTTTTGTCTTTATAATTGTTTCTAAAACATATAAATTAACGAAATCAGTATCAAAACGACGAAGTATCAGTTGGAGTAAGACGAGGATTTTTGTGGCATGAATATGGTGGAAGATATTTTATAGCTATTTCTTACATTGCACTGTATCTAATATTAAGACATGTGCTTTCATGGCCCTAAGTCTTAGTAGAATAAAGACTCGGACTAAAGGATCGTGGTCGAAATGAAAGGTTAAGGCCAGACGTTTGGTAGCCAGCCACAGTTGCGACACAACGTCTGGATATAACCTTTCATTTAGACCATAGCATGATATATATATATATATATATATATATATATATATGTTATTTAGAGAAATTGCAGCTTCTTATATAAAAAAAAATGTTTAGAAATAACTTTATTGTTCTATGTGTCTATGGTGCTAACGTATAGATACGTTTGAAAAATAATTATATGGAGCAATTTCTTCTGATGATATAAAATTATGGAACTACCTCACTATTAAAATATCTAATTAAAGAATTGAACCAACTAACGTGTCTATTTTAAACGGAATTTTTAATTGAAAATCATCAACATTCAGACGTGTTCGGTTGCCATAGGGTCATAGATACGACGTGGTTGTGGTTGTGGGTAAACTCCCGCTAACGGTGAAACACAATAAAGTGCATCAATCAGTTTGTATAACAGGCGGACTGAAAAGTTCGTAGACGAGCATAAAAGAAATATTTTTTTTTTGATAGAATTTGATTTTATTATTCAATATAGTTCCTTCGAGGGCGATATAACGATTATAGCGGTCATACAATTTTTCGATACCATTTTTATAATACGATTTGTCTTTATCCTCAAAATATGCGCTTCAGTTTCGGTGATTACCTCTTCATCGGCGCGAAATTTCTGTCCAGCGAGCATCCTCTTGAGGTCTGAGGACAGAAAAGAGTCGCTGGGGACCAGATCTGGAGAGTACGGTGGATGCGGAAGCAATTCGAAGCCCGATTCATAGAATTTTGCCATCGATTTCATTGATTTGTGACGGGATGCATTGTCTTGATGAAACAGCATTTTCTTTTTCTTCAAATGAGGCCGTTTTCCCACGATTTCGTCTTTTAAACGCTCCAATAACACTACGTAATAGTCGCTGTTTGTGGTTTTCTCCTTTTTAGGATAGTTAATGAATGTTATACCATGAGCATGAGCATCCCAGAATGCTGATGCCATATCCTTGCCAGCCGACTTTTGCGTCTTTCCACGCTTTGAAGTCGGTTCATCACGTGCAGTCCACTCGGCTGACTGTCGATTGGACTCCGGTGTGAAATGATGTTTGTTTCATGATTGTTTCATCCATTGTCACAAATCGATGCAAAAATTCGGATTTATTACGATTGAATAGCTCCAAACATTGCTTAGAATCATCGATCCTCCGTTGTTGTTTTTGGTCGATTGTGAGCTCGCGCGGCACCCACTTTGTAAAGAGCTTTCGCATATCCAAAATTTCATTCACGATATGACCAACACGTTCCTTTGATACCTTTAGGGTCTTAGCCTCTCAATCAAATTCACTTTACGGTTATCAAAAATTATTTTGTGGACTTTTTTGATGTTTTCGTCTGTAACAGCCTCTTTGGGGCGTCCATTTAGGAAACCACTTTTCTACGGTTGATTTTACTGGTGTAAAGTTCGAATAATGTTTATCAAGCCAAGCCTTGGTTTCAACAGTATTTTTTTTTCGCCAAAAAGCAATGCTTTATTAACACAAGAAATTCCTTTTTATCCATTTTTTCAAACTAATAGAAATGCTTTCACTAAAAATACTATAACTCAGAAACTAATAGTGCACCAGCTGTCAAATTTACCCACGCGTCTTTTGAAGGTTAGGGCTAACTTAAAATCATATGGATTTGATACTAGTAGCGCCATCTATGGGTCAGCCTACGAACTTTTCAGCCTGCCTATTAATTCAAAGCATAGAGGGTAGACGTTACAAACACGTTGAAAAACGTTTAAAATAAATTAAAAAATCGAATTAAATCGTTTCAACGCATTTTATTAAGCAATGAACAAAATTGTTATTTATTAAGTTATTACAATGTTGTCGAAGTCATGCCGCGTCGTGAGTTGAGTTTGTCAAGTCGATATCGTTATCAGAATAAGACATTGTTGAACATTAATGAATCCTAAATGATAGTATTTGACAATCAACATTCTTGTAAGTAAGTGACATTATGAAGATAATTTGAGCATTTCTTGTATAGCTAACAAATAAAAATGTCTCAGGGTGAAGCTGACTCTAAAGAAATAAGGAAAGTAAAGTAATAATTTACTTGCAAACGAAAGAACAATCATCTGCGAAAATCGCCAATAAATGTTAATTTATCAGGTATTCCCTTAAGGTTTTCTTCTTTTTATTTGATATTTATTTTCATAAAAAAGAACAGGAGCTGATAAACTTTGACATTTCTACAAGCTGACGCTTTATAAGAAATGGAAGTTTAAAGGCGAGTATGGTAATGCTGAATTTCAAAAGGAAGGCCAATCGTCATTGTTGCGACGAACATTAGGGGCACCGTTAAACAGTTGACAGACTTACTCGTGACCACCAATCGTAAAATGATTTACTGATACAAAAGCAATTTTTTTGCTTGCATCTGCTTTTTATAACTCCGTCCTGATTTCACGTATTATATAATATCATTATAAGTAAACTTCACTGCTTTTATTCTAATAAAGTGGATAAAGGAAAACAAATTATAAGTTTGTCTTGATTAGACATAAAAATAATATAATAGGGTTGTTTGTCAGTCCGAAGACTGGTTGGACGCGTACCATCCCTTTCTACCATGAGTCAATCTTCTCATTTGTTTAAACCTGTTAGAACATCTTAGATCCCTAACTATTTGTGAACAGCAATGTAATGTAGGCCTTCCTCTACCTCTAATTACTCCTATTTCTGCTTCTACTATGTCTCCAACTAGCCCTTCATGTTTCAGAAGGTGTCCTGCTAATCTATCTCTCCTTCCCTTTTTCCTTATTGACATTAATAGCTCCTTTTGTTAGCCTATTTTTTTTAATACCTTCTCATTTTTAATGATATTTTCATCAGTCGCTTGTAACAATATATCCTTTTCTTTTTCTTGCGTCCACTGTCCACATGTTTTGTACCCTTACAGAGCCGTGCTCCGAACATACACTTTTAAAAATCTTTTTTGGCTTTCTTTAATTAATTAATTAATCTATACGAGCACAGAAGTGATTTCCTTTTGTTAAAAGCTATTCGACTCTGTGCTTTTTCCATCCTATCCTATCTTACTTTCTAGATATACAACAATGGCGACTTCTGCTACCTTTTTGTTTCAGATTCTTATATTAACTCTAACCCTACTTTCGCCTCCCTTACAAATCAATATTTTTGTTTTATTTTTATTTATTTAAAACTCTATTGACCGAAATGTATCCTAATTAAGTAGGAAATATGGACACTATTTGCATGCATCCCACATGTCTACTAATACATACAGTGACAATAATATTTTCATAGCTATCCCTATGTATCTATTAAGTATAAAATGATAATAAGCTGATGAATATAACTAAGGTACTCTTCTTTTCCTATCCTATCCATTTCATGGGGTTATTCATTTTTGTGTGTGCATGCGTGTATGTTTGTTCCTATTGTCGCATTTTCCTTGTGTGTAATGTATTAAAAAAAGGGCTCACCACCCGGCGGTTGTCACTTCGTCGCCATCTCCGGTGACACGTTCTTGGTTCGTTTGTTTTAAAGCCGTTGCTGCGTTGCACCCGACGGCTATTCCATTGTACGAAACCGCCATTCTTAATGACACGCTATTATTGTTCGTTACTCCGGCGGCAAAAACGAACCGAATGAATGGAAGAAAAGTCGATATCATTCGCGGTTTTCGTCAACATGCACGTGAACGGCTATTATACGTTACACACAACCAGTGGCGTATATACCCAAGGGGCAGTTGTAAGGAAAGGCGCTAAATCCCCCTCAATCAGGATGTATTTCAATCAACAGATTTTATATATGGAAAACATAGTTGGCCAGAGTTTGATGGGCAATACATGGAGACTTTTTCAAATTTAACACTGATTTCCATTTTGCGAGTCTTGTGCCCGTAGGAACATTTTTTTGCTCCTGATGTAATAAAATGTTAACCTCTGATTAAGAATAAAAAGTTGGTTGATTTCAAGAACTTTTATTGCAAATCTGTATAATTTTAATTGATGTTACTCACTTCTATGAGTTTTAATAAAATATAATATTATTTCCAACGGTATCGTTTCAACCAAATTCTTATTGTCAAAGAGTATACAGAAATGTAACCAAATTGTTTTTCTTCTGCAGTCTTTTTCGTGTGTTGCTTACACAATATTTTTTGAGAGGAAAGTCATTAGGGAAACTGAAGAAGAGTCAGAAAGGAAATACGGAGACTGCTCTATCGTATTAAAAACGGTTTACTGAATTTCTATGTGGTCGTAAAAGCTGAAAAGATGATCAGCGATCTGGACACCCTGTCGAGGTCACTACTAACGAGACGGTCAATGAAGTCAATGATATCGTTTTGGAAAATGGCTAAGATGGTAAACAACTCTGAAAATCGTGCTTTTTATATGTTATACGAACATTTAGGGATGAAAAAATTATTGCGTTTGCTCACGGTTAACCACAAATGAACTCGTTTGAAAACCTCTCAACGGTGTATAGAACTATTTAAGCATGATTGTAAGTTTTTCCTCTGATATAAAATTGTTGATGAATCATGGATTTGCTATTATATATTTGAAACAAAAAGCTATGAAAGGATTCCAAGAAGGCGAAAAACGGTTTGTCCATCGGTAAGGTGTTGGACTCACGGGATTTTCTGGAAAACAGATCTATAAAAAAAGGTGTTGCGTCCCTTGGACCACCAACTGCTTTATTATCATTGCAAGATGCGTAACGTTTTCACGCTGACTTTCCAATTTTGATTTTTAGCTCCTTTGTTCATTTATTACCAGTTTCTTTTCTTTGTCAATTTAGTCTCGAATCCTTTCCTAATTGCACAAAAATTCCAATAATCTTTCTAGCTTTAACTGTCAACCCCCTAATCCTAACGTCCGTCAATTTGTATCAATTTTCTGTCACATTTATAACCATACACCAATACGTTACAAGTTTGAAATCCCACCTTCCTCATTTTTAACACCCATCATCATTGTTCTCATCAAATTTAACCCCACCTCCATCCATTTCCAACTTATTCTAAAATCTATAAATAACCTTTTTCTAAAAAGAAATCAACACAAGAAAAATCAATTCATATTAAACTATCTATCTATCAGCTAAATTCAACTTATATCAACCACCAAGTCTAATCAATTAATAATATTCAAACGACAAATTAGTCGTGACGCAACGCTTCCCGGTAGTTGTTTCTAGTATTATCCGTTGTAATAAGTGTAAATATATGTATATAAAACCTGCTCAAACGCTACTTCAATCAAGAATCAACACAAATACCTGGACTTCATCAAGTTGCAGTCCAGGACGATTCATAGCGAATCAAAACAAAAGGAATATGTTATGCCGTTAACTACTGGACAAATATCATGGTGAATTGATGACGAAACGTCCTCATCTTGTGAAGAAAACGTTACGTTTCACCATGACAATGAGCTGGAACATTTGTGGGCAGTCGCGACGGACAAGTTGATGGAAATACGTATGAAGAAGATGTCCAAAAGAACGAATATCATCCCCTTCCGATTTCAACGAAAATTGGTACGTAGGGTCAGAGACCCGATACATGGTACCTTTATGGAAGAGTATGAAATCTGTCCGACTTTCAGTTCTGCTAGAAGTAGACCCTAATACCCTTAGGTGAAAAATGCTATGAAACGACATCTAGTGCAATCAATAGAGCATTAAAAGGGACAATTACCTGAAATAATGCTTAAGTATACCATTCCTGCTCCATCCGGGTTGTGATAAAAAACATTCTTCAATGGAAATATTCCATCAAATGGAGTTTTTTAAAATTCAATTAGGGCTACAACAACCGTAAGGTAATCATTATCACTGTGTACATACACAACCCCAGCCCGAGACGAAAAATAGCAACTAACACTATGGATATTACAAAGGAATTCGGGGAAGCAGTTCAGACCGAATTTGTTACTTTACAATGTTTGTTGTGATGTCAAATACATTCTTGTTCTGTAATCTCAGGTTGAGGGAAAAGTTAGTGTAGCAGAAAATAATATGTTTTTATAGTATTATTGTCAGTATGTCGCCATCTATTAATATTGTGACGTGTTCGGTCACGTAAAACTCGAATATACAGTATGTCCAACAAATAACAACGTTTATTGATAAACAAATTTAACAAAACTAATTACAATCCAACTAGTTATACAACCCAAATAACTTCGCACAAAAACAATGTATCGCAAAACTGTCACTAAATCAAGTCACTTATCGCTCTTCAAACTTTCTCGCTTGTTTCGCTGTCAACGCTCGCTATCAACTGACTGTAGTTTGACAGTCGCCGTCGCTTATATACCTCCAGGCCAATTTTCCAGAATGTTCCATTCTTTTCTCGAAGGTTCGAGATTTTTTCCAGTGTATTTTCTGTATTTGTGTTGATGTATTCTTCTGGAATGTTCTCGATTCTTCTAGAGGGGCCCAGAAATCTATTTTCCCGTACAAAAAGATGTTGTTTACCGAAATCGTAAGTACAAATCGTGACAATATTTACTGCTGGGTACGGTATTTCATATGTTTGACAAGACCTTATGATGCTACTACATATGTTGTGCTGATGGTCTAATAAAATTGAAACTGCGATCCATATCTATCTAATAATTTCGATAAATTTCTGATCAAAAACTAAACGTTCTTTATTAATGAAATATTTTCAAGAATGTTTAGTAGAGATAATTTTTTTAAATACATCAATGTGATATTAATTATTGAATTAATTTGTACCCACTACTAATTTGAGGTAATAAGGGTAAATCAATAATTAATATCATAAATAGAACTTGCGGTTGGAAAATTTTGAAACATCTTTTAAATATGATTAATTACAAAAAACGCTTTTAAATGTTTCAATTAGTTACTTACTAAGGAAGCAAATTACTCTTGAAAAAACCCAATAGGTCGAAACATATGTCGGGTATTTAAATCAACTAATTGAAAATGTTGTTTCACGCTATGCGATAAATTGTGTATTATTTCAAATTTCCTGACAATCCTAATTAAAGTTTTACAGGTATTTGTTTATTAAATAATTGAAGAATTGTTAATGCGTCTATTACAGAACTATTTACAATATTTACAACATATAACAACAATGGCGTGGTGAATTGATGCGGTGCGGTGAATTGTTATTGACTATCTACTTAGTAGACTAACTTAAGGGTAGTAAGAAGCGGAAGAAATAGAGGATGGAAGAGGCGGCAAATAAAGACAGAGATAGTTAGAATATAGCTGGGTATCGAGAAGAATATAGGAACAGTAGGTCAGGTTATAAATTATGGTGGGTGTAAGCAGAGGACAAAGACAGACAAGTGTGGCAACGAAGATTAAAAGATAAATATAAATATGGAATCAACAGAAACAACTACTCCGAGGGCTAATACCCCCACCGGCATTGAATTATATTGTTGATTCCGATGGATTCTTAGACAAAGATATAACCTTTATAGGCTCGGAGTAGTTGTTTCTGTTGATTCCATATTTATATTTATATTTATCATATAGCCTGTAAAGGCCTTTGTGCCAGCGCCCACCTGATGAGATCCAATAGGTCGAAACCGGTCGTGGAATCTGGCTTTCGGTTCGTTGTGCCTACTTGGTAGGACGCGTTCCAAATGTGAGACCTTTGATCTTAATATTTAGACGAATAAGAATTTTAATTTCTTCATTTTTGAAGATTAAAAGTTAGAATGAAAAAGGTTACAAAATTTTGATATTTTACAACAGATGTATTTAAACGTTCTTTATTGTAGTAGTGAGTGAGTGTCCTAAACTCTTCGATAATGGTGTAACTACCGAAATACGTGACAGAGATTTTCTAATATATGTTGTGAAACCTACCAAGTGTGTTTTATTTTAATCATTTGATTGTTCTTTATTGCATATTCGAAAATCACACTCTCGTATGTGCTATTTCATGTCAAAGTCATACATAAATCGAACAGAATTTATCTTATGCCTAATAGCCTAATGAATTGACGGTATGATAACAAATAATACAGCGCGGTTATAATCCAGGAATTTTATTAGGGAATTCTGAATGCTACGTATATTTGTGGCTATATTAAATTACTAAGCACGAGTAATAAATAGCCGAAACAGGCAATCGAAATTTCAGAAGTCCGTCGTCCTTTACAAATTATCTTCAAATATGTTTTTAAATTAAGGATTACGCGGTTGTAATGAGAAGTTTAGTTAGAAGTTAAAGTTTTCTTTAAACTAATGAATTTACTATTAGACTACACGTTTGTTTATTTACGATTAATTTATTACCTTATTTGTTTAAATATAAATAAGCACTTTCAATAATTAATAATAATAGTAGTTCTCTTTTTCATAGAAGGATTAATTATTATAAAACTGCTTTTCAACGCAATTTGTTTTTTAATATAGACTCAATATAAAGTAATTTTGATTTATTGTCACTAGTCGATAGTAGTCGATGTTTCGTTTTTGTTTTGTTTGTAGGTATTTGTGTATTTTTTCTAGTAGATATCTGATTCTAATCTGAAAATGTGTGTACGCCACTGCGATTGTAGAGTCGAAAGACGAGAGATTTTTCCCAAGATGTGAGATAACATCTGATAAATTAACGACCTTTTTTTATGCCGCTGTAAATGCCAGATTAAGCAATTTCAAGCTTTACCCCATAGAAGGTAATTATTTTATAGAGAAAGATGTTCCTTTCAGAAAGTTCAGGAGAAATAACTTGCGTTAATTAAATTGAGTAATGACTTCGATAATTATAATCGTTTTTGTCAATATCCTACTTCTTGAAGATCAAACAAGTGCGCTTCCTATTAATTTTCTCTTAAAGTTGATTTAAATAAAAAACACGTTAACTGTTTCAATTTGAAGAATATATTATTTACAACATCACAATTGTTTCGATATTTTATACTGTCTTCACCTGAAGTACTTAGAGCCAAGCAATTTTAATATTCCGTATATTGAAATGAAAGAAACGGAACCCGTGATTCTTAAACTGGGGGTTGCGAAAAATATTTGGAAGGTCGCTGAATAATTAATATCAGATAAATATCTTTTTCAAATATTTTATTAATTTGCTTGGAATCATGATTAGAAACGTTGGAAGAAATATACCCAAATAAATAATTTGCATATAACATTCAAATACTTGTGCGTTATTGAAGAGACCTGCACCGTCTGACATTAAATTCAGATAATCAATTGTTTTAGCCTTTACTATATGGGAATTGTGTTTCATAATGAATGAATTAAATATCGAATAGTAACGAAACAAAAGTTCCGCTAAAACATTTATTCTCTAACAATTGTTTCAAATATCACTTCTTCTGAAGATGCCCTTGTAGGGTGTAACAATTGCTAAGAGAATAAATGTTTTAGTGGAAATTTTGTTTCGTTATTATTCGATTTTTAATTCATTCATTATTAAATTCAGGTTTAATTTTTTGCGACAAAATAAACGGGGTCGCCATTTACATTAAATTTAATTTAAAATACGTTTAGTAAACTCAATTAGTTAGTTATGTTAATGACGAAACATATATATAGAATATTTTGTTCAAAGATGTACCAAATATAAGTTATTAATTTTCATTCCCTTTTGTGGCCGAAAATTTTAAACCCCCCGAAGAATGGGTGTGTTCCGGATATCAGATCTATTAATTTAAATTATGAGTCTTTCAAGGCAATTAAACAAGAGTAATCCGGAATACTTTTCAACGAACCTATTCTTTGGGGGGTCTTTTGAAATATTCAGGTTCAAAAGGGATACGCGGACCAAAAAGTTTGAGATATACAATTATAAGTAAAGGTATATTAACTACAGTTTCAATGATGCAATTGTTGTGAAATGACCTGATTAAAACTCAAAAATAATTAACAGAACACTTGGTAATTTTTTCACAAATTTATGGAGAAACTCGACAATTGTTACGATAGTAGTCTGTCATTATCAAGAGTAACAAATTCGATATTTTTTTATTACTCTACAAATTAATTTGGAGGTTTCACCAATATAGTGTATGATAAAAGTCAGATATAAATTTTTTAGTAAAAGACAAAAAATTTAGGTAAGGAAAGTACCTTCTTCGAGAAAAAAATTATTGGAGTAATAAATCGACCCTAAAATTAAATTACGAAAAATTTGCATAAGAGTGGGGGTGGATCTTGCCTATTACCGTGTTTTAGTAAAATTGAAGAGTAAATATTAAAAATTAGTACCCCCACAGGAATATCTACGTGTCAAACTTTATGTCTTTGAAGTATTAAAAAAAAACTCTACTTTTTAAGAAATGTTCCCTGAAATCATCGATGGAGGAAAATATTTTTTCTTTCAAAATTGTTGCAAATTTGGTTTTATAATAAGACACAAAAAATGAAGTTAAAGTATGTACCATTAAAAAAAAATCATTGTATTTATTCAATTTGGTATATATGTCGCAGTGAAATAATGAAAACAGATCTATAACCAAATACTATTCAAGGGAGATGTTTAAATAACAATTCCATAGCGCTATTTCGCTAAAACATTAAGCGATTTGATCAAATCCCAACACTGTTTTAGTGAAAAGATGAAATAAAGCAAGGGTTCAAAAAGTGTTCCCATGAAAAATCCAAAGTTCAAAGCACAAGAAATAGATGCGCCTTTAAGAGAAGTGATTTTCTTTGTAACTCTGGATGCTACAAATCCACAGCGTGTTTTAATAAAAATAAATGAACATTATAAATTAAATTTAATAAGCTAGTAATCTTAAATTCCATTAAAAAATATAATTTTTGTAACTGTAAAGTATTTTTTTTGTTAACTCGTTTTAAATAAATAATTTGTTTTCTATGACCATTGTTGTATCACTTACTCTATATTTAATAATCTCTGGTTTACTAAATAAATACTTTTAATATATTAGAAATAATATTTTGTCAATTCACTAAATCAGTTAAGGGATTTCATTCATCCTTTCATTTCTTTAAGGAAATGGCAATCAAATTGTCATTTTAACATTTTTCGTGAATTGTTCGTCTTCCTTACGGATTTGATGAAATGTCGGTTTCTATTATATCTCTGTGAAATATAGATAAATTCGGTTTAATCGACTTATTTTGATACCAGGAACCTGCGGTTGTATAATGTAAATGGAGTTTTGAGAACAATCGACGGTTTCTTTTAATGGTTTTTTAAACCACTTACTATATTAGAAAAGGAAATGAAAATTAAAAGGTTTTAGTTATTACATTTTTTTAACTATAAACAAAACTATATTTCAAATGAATAATTAAAATAAAATAACGGTTTTTATTTTTTAAGTTTCTACACTTATGTACTTCTTTTGGGATTAGTTTGTAATTAGTACAATATATTTAATAGTTAACTATTAGTAACAACCATAAAACAACTCATCACATCCATATTTTTTCGTTTTGCTCAATGGGCAATGTTTCTTTAAACATTTTGTGTTGTATAAAGATCCACTATATTGATTTGTGTTGTACAGAACTAATTTAGAGAAACATTGTGAAGCTAGTATTATGTTGACGCAGAATACAAAAAATCAGACAAAAATTTTTACTTCCTCACTAAGTGCTTTTAATCATTAAAATATTGAAACATTTCTGCTGATTTGTACCATTCAAAACGAAACAAAAATGCCGTTTTTAATTGTTGGATTCACCGATTAATTGATATACCACTTACATAAGAAAATTTTGAAACAGAATTAGACTTAATGTCAATTGAATTTGCGGTGGGGTATTTATGAAAGATCGTTTGAAATAAATATTAAATTAAACACAAAGAACGCTTTTAAATGTTTCAATTTTTGTTTATTTAACACTCTACAATTGTTTCGACTTTCGAAGTCTTTGTCAAGACTAACATTTATTTACTAAGGGTAGGTGTATTCTGTTAGTGTTTATAAATAAGACGGTAACATTACAGAATAGGGGCAGGTACAAAACCAGGTATTTCGGAAGAAAACCAAATTAAATTATGTCTCTCAAATATTGGCCAATAACCGGCGTATCTTTAAATTTTGATTTATTGTTGATAATTTTTAGATTATTTTTAAAGGCTTTTTTAATTTCGTATTGTTCCAAAAAGTTTAAACGTTGTCCTTTATTTTATTATATGTAGAATTTCAAACTTTTCACTATCTATTTTGTGATTGTGGTTTATACAGTGTGAACTTATTCCTGTGGATGGTTTTCTATTTTTGATATCTTTGATATGTTCATTTAATCGTGTACCGATGTTTCGGCCCGTTTGACCAATATAGTATGAGTCACAATCTTTACAATTAAGTCTATATATGCCATTTCTTTGGAGTTTGTTGGTTTTTTGCTTGTTGTTAACTAAAATCTTTTTTAAATTACATTTATTTACTGAGATTGGTGTTATGCCTAACTTTTTTAGTTCTTTACATATTCTGTTATTGTTCTTGTTAGTATAATTAATAAACTTAAAATTATTTTCTTTTGGTTTGTGGGTATAAAAAATATTTAAGATTAAACTTTTTTGTTCACTTTTAATTAGTTCATCAATTAATTCGGGTTTATAACCATTATTCTTAGCTGTTGTTTTTATTGTGTTACGTTCCTTCATAAAAATTTGTTTAGTTAGGGGAAAATTTAAATGTCTGTGAATTAAGCCCTGGAATGAGGAAAGTTTTATTTGCCAGGATTGTTTGGACTTTTTATGTATAATGACATCAGTACTTAAGGATTTCTTTTATTTATATGTTCTATATCCTGAGTTTTTATTGTGAATTTGATCCTATTGTTGAAGATATGTTAAATTAGACTTGATCAAATATGTGGCATTGAAAAATTTGTATAAAACAGAAGCAGTAAACAAACTTCTAAACCGAAAACGTAAACAAAAAATGCAAACTATTTTATATAACGTTCCACCCGATCACCGAATCAATTCAAAAATTCGACAGAATTAAATTCATTAACAACCTTAGTTATAAATATAAATACCAATTACAAAAAACCTTCGATTGCCGCAGAGTATGTAGAAACAAATAGTCTTAATCTAGCTTAGCTGTATAGTATCAAATGTCAGCAGAAATCGGTTGAATGACATTGATGTTAAACAAAAAATGCTCGGTATCGATTTCTCTGGTTAGAGGAAGTATAAGAATTAAAAGCAACGAAAGAAAAAAAAAAGAAGGAGAAAACGACGCGATGGAGTAACGAAGGAAAACAAAATAGGAGGCTTCTTTAATATCAGAGCATCTGGTAAAATAAACACCTGAGGAAGAAAATAAAAGCAGGAATAATTCGTAAAGCGACGACTGTGACGAGTACGGCGAAGACGACAACAACGATAGCTGAAACGTCAAAACTAAAAAAGAGAAGACCATACACTATTGGAGTTTGCGGAAATGAAAATTCTCAGAGAGATTAAAAGGAAAACGTTACCGGATCGCGATAGGACCGAGAATTCCGGACGGGAATGTGACATACAATAGATAGAGAATGAACGGACAGTAAATTACTGTGCAACTTTTGCTTTATTAGATCTTTACGGCTCGCCTACTTTCTAAAAGGTTAATGATCTTTTCAGATAATGTAGAATTGAAAAACTACTGATTTGAAATAATAATACGGCAATGAAATTCTAGTAGGATAGCAAATGTAATCCGTAATAATAAAATAAATCAAAATGTTGCTTTTTTATGTTTCAAGAAAGTTTATTCTTGAACTTAACAATTGTTTTGGCATACGATGCCTTTAACAAAAGCATATATCTTACACTAACTTTCAATATTGTACAATGATCGTAAATATTTATGATTACAGCAATATTACCCAAATACAATACATAAACAGATAAGTTATCGGAAATACTTTTTCGGAATTCGCCTAAATGAGCATCCAGCAGAAAATTATTTTTATTCAATTAACGAAGCTTTCAGATATCGTAACTCCATAACAGCAGTGTAGAAAAAATTCAAAACCAAGTTACAACATCATATTTACAAATACAACCAAACACCAAGTTTTAAGGTACAAAATAATTTATTGACCACAATGATCATTTCGCCACACCGTGGCTTCTTCAGCCGGTACGTTTAGGCAATTATCTAGTTTTTTCAACTTTTTGAATAAATTACATCCTAAGATAAAATTCACATTAGAATTAGAACTTCACAAATCGATTAACTTTCTGTACTTAACAAAAACAAATTCAAACAATTTACATACTTTTTCTATGTATTATAAAAATTCACATACAAATACAGTAATTCATGCTAACTCTACTCACCCTTGGTCTCATAAATTAGCCTTCTTTCATACAAGCTTACATGGACTAATAACTATATCAATGTCTCTTGAATATTATCAAAAAGAATTAAGTAGAATTTACTTAATTGCAAAAAATAACCGTTATAATTGTTCTTTGGTTTTAAACTTGTTAAATAAGAAGTTAGGCCAAAAAACTCGCAATTTAATCTATCCCGTTATTGGTGCCAATAATATTATGAAAACTCGATACAATTTAATTACGTACATGGGAAATATATCTACCAACTTAAGCAAACATTTATCTAAATTTACACGATTTCGTTTAAAACTAATAATTCTTCAGGTAAAATTCTGATAAATAACAAAGATCCTACCAATAAAAACATAAAATCAGGGGTTTATAAACTACAATGTGGTACTTGCAACAAAGCTTATATTGGCCAGACTGGTAGAGCTTTTAGGTATAGGATCTCTGAATCTAAAAATAGTTTCATTAAAAGATCTTCCCATTCTACTTACGCACAACATTTATTATCAGAGGCACATCAATTTAATGAAAATTTCGAGATTTTACATATTGAATAGAAAGGCACAAAATTAAATCTATTACAGTGTTTAGAAATAAATAAATAAATAAGTTATGATTAATTATAACTGACCAAATTGACGTTAATAATTCACCTCTTCTAAATTTATAAATCCTATAATTTTCACCACTACTACATGTTATTAATCCTAGGTAATATTCTTTGTCCCTCTCTCCTTTTTTCGATTTAATTTTACTTACTAGGTACCTGTATAAGTGATTTTGTAAATAATTTTAGTTTAGTCATTCTTCCGCCTGAAGAAGCCACGGTGTGGCGAAATGATCATTGTGGTCAATAAATCATTTTGTAACTTAAAATTTGGTGTTTTATTTGTATTTGTAAATATGGAGTAACAACAATTAAAAGCTTCCTCGATTGAAAATTATATTTATTTCTACTACAATGTACATTTTACTAGAAGAATACCGCGATGCGCACGACAAAGGTGCAGATAATTTATTTGGTCTACTAGTGCAAAAGGCAATTTTGCACAAGCACATTTGTGCAGTTCTGTAGCACCTGGCTGCCACAAAAAGTATTAGAATGGCTACGTTTTTACCGGAGTCGAGTGAAATAGTATTTTCCAATCAGGATTTTGGCATCTTTTTATAAGAACACAACGGTACTCCAACCCGGGATCTTTGGCTTTACGCGCCAATTCTTTTGCCACTAAGCTACGAGATGTGACAACAATAACAACAACGAACGTACTTACTAAGTCACAGAACGTCGGAATCAATGTAATTTATCAATAATTTCATTAATGATTAATAATATAGATTGGTTCCGATGTTCTGTGACTTAGTAAGTACGTTCGTCCTTGTTACTGTTGTCACCTCTCGTAGCTTAGTGGCAAAAGAATTGGCGCGTAAAGCTAAAGATCCCGGGTTTGAATCCCGGCGGGGGCGTGACAATAGTAACAATTTTTTCCTTCATTGTATGAGGTAGTCTGTAGTGGGTATAAATTAATTCAATAATTAATATCGCATTAATATATTTTATATAGTACATTTGTTATTTTAAAACAAAACAAAACTTGCTTGTTAAAATACAATTGTGTTATTGAGAGATTCACTTAACCCGATGTACGAAAACAGAAACTTCGCTCTCAGATTTCATTTTAACTTTGTCCTTCACTTGTATTTATTTCATACAATATTATACACAAAGCAAAGGTCTTTGCAAAAAAACATTTAGGTTTGTTTGAATTTGAGTTCAGACATCTAAATATACAGTTCATATACAAACAGTTAATTAAGTTACAGAATTTCTCTCAAACTTCCATAACTATACAAACTTCATTGTGGCCTGTCTACCCTTTTCTAAGTTTGCAGACAGTTTGGAAATTGTATGTAACTCTACAAGGAATTCATTTGTCAATCGTATTTCCCCAACAATTCGAGCACTATTTACCTTTAGTTTATTGTAACAACTATTCATAATAAATAAATTTATACTAAAATAAGATTAATAGAACCGTGCCTAAATTTTGCTGGTGTATTGTCAGTTAAATTACCAATACTATTTCTCCCCAATAGGAATGTCTAAATTTCGTATTATATTTAAAAAATAAAATTTTCTATAATATTCATAGAGAAATAATATAATAGGACTGCCAGCGTGATGATACGAGTGAGACAGAACGCTGCGAAGATGCCTCTGTTGCTATGACTCTCTAACAGAGACGTGATTATAACTAGATTGCGACTTGCGTTTATAAAGTGATACCATTTGGGTAGGAAACACATTTTGCGAATTATGGGACAGAAATGCCAGAATTATTAAGAACGCTTGTAACATCAGTCAGAAAGTTTGAGGCAGTTGAAGTGTTAAGCGTAGTTATTTCAAATAAATGTTGTGCGACACTATTTTTCTTATTCATAGGGTTTTGTGAACACTTTTATGAACTATTTTTTGTTAAAGTAATATAAAACCAGTTTAATATTAGAGCAATATGGTCGCATATTGTTGTGCATACGGTTGCCGTGAAAAGAGTTCTAAAGCTTCTTCCATTTCGTTTCATGTGTAAGTACAATTTTAACATAAGACACACGGATACATCTATAATTTCTTCGAAGGTTCCCTCAGGATCCTGAATTAAAGAAAAAATAGTTGAACGCAATAAGGCGCGAAAATTTGACATCGTCAAAATATTCAGTTGTATATTGTTTGCAGCAAACATTTTGAAGAAAATGACTTTTTAATATCCGTGGGAGAAAGAAATTTAAAGCAAAATGTTGCACCTAGCGTTTTTGATTTTTCTCAGCATTTAATTAAAAAAGTAGTACCTCGACGCAACAAACGAAGTATTTTGTCACAGGAGCAAATGTAAGCAAGTAAATCAGTAATATTAAGATAAACAGTTAATTTAATTTTGTTCTAAAATACATACTTCTTTTCTTCTCATGATTAACATACTATTTTTCTAACTTTCCCAACAGAGTACACATAGTGAACGACTTGACATACCTTAGATTTTTTTACTGACAAAAACTTACGAAACATATTTTATCAAATTCAGTATTACCAACTATTATTTAAACCATAAAATCAGACTTTGTAAAATACATGTAAATAGTAGTAGTAGTACCGTTAATATACATCATTTTAATCACAATCATCACATCTTTTTTATCAACTTCATACACCAATCATTCACACAACGAGAAATCTACTTGCGTTACTAATTAACTTTATTTTCACTTATAACACATATATTATTGTAAACAACAGTATTATTCTTTTTTTAAAGAAGTTTAATTGTTTTCAATATACTTGGTTTGTATGTTAAGCTATTGTAAATTTGTAATCTTTCAAGTCCGTAAATTTCCGTTTAGCGCATGGGAAAATTAAAAATGTGTCCCCTAATGTGCATTGTTGGTTTTATACCCAAAGTACATCATTTTCCAGTACAGAGAATATTGCTTACGCTCGGTCCATATTATAATCACGTCTCTGCTCTCTAATTAGGCAATCTCGTTGAAAATACAGTACTAATAATCTGACTGCGCATGCTCGTCTTATTAGGGGACAACAACTGGTGTCGGGCACTTTTTATGTGAGCTGTGCCTAGAGTTTCTAGGAAGGCCATCAGGCTAGCAGCACCATCGATTTTTGATGATCCAGTTGTGATCGATGAAAAGGCCTAGAGGGTTTCCAAAACAGCTCATTGTGTAGTTTAGTTTGATTCTGTCTGTTCTAATTGTTTAAAAAAGTTTTTTTTTATTATTCCAAATGAATTAATTGTGAAAGTGTGTGTTGTGTTTCTTCCATAAAAGAACTAAATAACTAGAATATTGCTGATACTGGTGGCTTCTACGCAGTGCTCTCTCTCACTCCTGGCACCACAGTTAAATGGGAATATCGCGCTCTATTCTTAAACCTCTGTAACAATATTTAACCCTCTGTTATGCTCTACGAGGACAACCAATAACACCCGGCCCACTTACGTCATAGTCGCATGACGTAGACACAGAGATAAGTGCCACTGCTCTCCGCAGTCTGCAAGGGTGAGGCAGATGACCCATCGTTATGGTCTTGTGCGCGGGTGTGAAGGTGTTAATTTCTTCCCATTTTGTTTCTGTTTTAATTAAATTGTACCTGTACATTTAAAATGTGTATTCCTGTTGTGTACCAGGATGTAGGGTAACCGAATTGAATCGAAGGTAAAACGAAATTCTCCATCGTATTTCAGTACGATTTGTGAGTTATATTTTGCGAAGATATCAGTGATGGTATAACTGTAAGTTTAAAAATTCCTAGATTGAATCGCGATGACGTACCTCTTCAATTCTCCTTATAATAAATTAAAAACTCTTGAAGTCGTGATTAAAAACCTTACGAACTAACAAACTGAAAATTTTGCAAACGCGCTGATAAATAGTAAAACTGAGTTCGAAATTTATCAGAAAGCACTTTTTACACTGATTTTAAAGAGTTTCTTGTCGTTTTTAACTCGTTTTAGTTAGCCGAATGGTCGTTTAATATTATTAGCGATCTATAAAAAGTTAATTGTTTAAATTAAAATATTCATCTGAACCTGTAATAACATATTTTGTAAACGTAGAAACATTTTACAAATATTTGTGACATTTAGGTGTACTTATATTAATGTTGTATTACAGGCAGTATGTCGCAATCTACCGATATTGTGGTATTTCATATGTTTGATAAAACCTTTCAAACTAAATGTTTACTACTACCGATACGTAGATGATATCCTAATTTGTTTTAAAGGTACAAATACACAGCTACATAACCTATTTAATAATTAAAATAACCTACATCCGAACATAAATTTTGCTATAGATTTAACCATTAAAAAAGTAAATGATAAATATAAATTCTCGATCATCCATAAAACAACACATACTGACACGATAATCCATGCGAAATCATTTCACCCTTTACAGCATAAACTGGCTTTCTTTCATTCCAGTCTCCATAGACTGTTAAATATACCTATGTCACAAGAAGACTACGACACTGAATCAAATAGAATACATATTATTGCAATCAACAACGGCTACACAACTTCAATGGTCACAAACTTACTGAATAAAAAATTTAATAAAAAACCCTTAACTTAGTTTACCCAGACAGTTAAAAATAAATCACTTTTTAACTCGCTAACATATCATTTCCCTCACTCTAGGCAAACATATTGCAAAATTTACAGACTCCTTTGTATCATTTAAAACGGATAATTCTCTAGGCAAATTTATTAAAAATAACAAAGACCCCACCAAAAAAGAAAATAAATCTGGAATTTATAAGTTATATTGCGGTAGATGCAACAGATCTTACATTGGACAGACTGGAAGAGCTTTTAAAGATACTATAAAAGAACACAAGAAATGTTTTGAAGACAAAAATGATCAGTCTACTTATGCTAGTCACTTAATTTCTAACTCACACAACTTTAATGATAACTTTAAGATACTACATACTGAAGCTAAATGTATTAAATTGAACTTACTAGAAACTATGGAAATAAATAAATAAATAAATAAATGGAAATAAATAAATTTTAAATGACCAAACAGATTTGAACAATTCTCCTCTACTAAACATTCACACTTTTCACCCCCACCCTTACAATTTAGTATTTGAGTGGACTTGTAATTAATTTAAGTTTAGATTACTTCACTACCTGAAGAAGACATTGTATGTCGAACTAATATTATTGTGGTATCAATAAAAAATTTCTGTAACTCATCTGTGTTTTATTAAATGTGATTATGCAGTTACAATATTTGAAGGTTTCATCGATTCAATTTTTAAATGTTATTTATTTAATACTTATTTTACCTCATACAAATACAGTGAAATATACTTGCAGTTTTTTGTTGACTGACCCTACAATGGAAGAAAAAAATATGTGTTTTAATTGTGGGAAAAACTTATTTAACCTTTTATCACAAAACATGTCACACTATCAGTAGACGAAATCCGCATCAAAAACTTTTTAGATTATAAAACAGGACATATTATTGGAACCTTAGAGCATAAATACATGGAGACAGCATATAATACTCCAACAGCGTGCTTGCGATAAGAAATAAATCTGGACATCTTTTCTTGCTCTAACGTGACCCAATTCGTAGAGAGAGATACAGCTATGGAAGAGAGAACCAATCGAGAAAGGAGATTCAGATAGATAGTAATGTCACGAACTGTACTTGCGGTTTGTGTTGGTAGTCACAGTAATATACTTAATGAATAAAAAACACTTTTTCCAATTTCACAGTTCAAACTGCGAAATTAATGGAATTTTACCCAGTATCAGTAGACAAAATCAATTATAGATAGTAATACATGCTGAATACATTTTTTAATGCTATAAAGTGGGAATTGTTTATAATAATGGATGTTTAACGAATTCTGCTTTTGCTTTCATGTCAAGTTTATGTCAAGTTGCGCATATTAGTTATATCTCCAAAGTATTCAATTTATTTGCTGAAACTCCATATTAACAATGAGATAAAAGAAGACACTCTTTTTAAGTTTCAAATTTTTTTATATTTTAGATTATTCATTGTAATTCATTCGCCTGATGAAGCCACAGTGTAACGAAACGGTCATTGTGGGCTAATAAAATGTAAAAATTTTGTAACTTAAAAACAGTGTTTTCTTTTATCTCATTGTTAATCTTATGTTTTTTTCATTAATTAATAAAGTTAAAGGAAATTGACTACAAAGTATTTTGCGTTATTAGTGACAACAATGCTGTTATCAATAAAGGTATGAGTCATTTTACTGATAAGAAAAGTTTAAATATTGTTCATCATCGCCCTCTTTTTTATTTATTCGACTCTGTACATTTACTTAAATGTATAAGAAATAACTAGCTAAATTCAAAACCACACCAAACATTATAGGTATTATATTATACCAACTAGAAATAAATAGATTCAGTAAACAAAATATTATTTTAAACGACCAACTTAAAATGACAAATTCTCCACTGCTAAATTTAAATTTGTTACCTACCCTACCACCCCATAACTGTTAATACTGATCTTAGGTATAAATACTTGTGTAATAGACTAAGTTTGTATTATCTTTGCCTGAAGAAGCTATTGTATATCGAAACAATATTATAGCAATACAAATAAAATTTATTTGAGACTTTTACTGCCTGTATTTTTCACTTCGTGTTAACATAACAATGTCTTTTTCAAGAAATTTATATTTTTATAATATTATTTTTTGATATCGATATCAAAGCAGTAGATTAAAGAAAGGAAAGTATTTGTGCTGTAGGTGTTATTTTAACTATTTTATTAAAAACTACAGGGAAAAAGAATTTTCCAAGAGATAAGGTTGTGTTAAATCGACTTTTTCTCATAGAAAAATCGTATATCATGAATTTCATTGAAACTGTTGGAATCGTTTCCGAGGCCCGTATCATAAATAATACAAGCAGAAGATTAACTTGTATTGTGGAACACAGGGGTGGCAGGAATGGATATTTTATACATCCGGGGGAAGTCAGTGCGCTATAACGCATTATAGTATGTGACTTTAATGAAGATAATGCAGATCCCCCCCTGTTCGTGTCAAAACGGTTTAAGAATTCACCAACCCCTGACCCCCTAATAACTAAAACAGTGTCGTGTTCACGAATACAACATTAACAAGAAGGCCCAAGATGAGCGGCGGTGCACAGTGTACATACGTACAACATAATAAGTACACGTCGCGAATAAAAAAGAAAAAGAGGAAAATCTAAGGGTTCATTCTCGAACCCTCTGAGGGCAGTTGCTTAGATCGATACCAGCCACTACCACCTGCTTAGAGCAGCTGCAGGAAGGAACGCGCAGAGAACGGAGGCTCTGCTGTTGCTGCTTGCTTGCTTGGTGCTAGCTGCTGCAATATCTCGGTACTGCTTGGCTCTTGACGTGCGTCACTGCTGAGGGTCCTACTGGTTCGTACCTTTTTAGAGTTCACTAAGGCCAGCCACTCGACGTCGTGAAGAGAGCACAAAAAAAAGAGGAAATCCTAAAAGCTTGTTGCCAAACACTCTCTCTCTCGCGAACGAATCGTCTCTAGAAGCGCACGGAAAATTTTCTTACATCAACTTATGTCGCACACTTATTCCTCTAATGCGTAGATTTGAATCGAAGGAATTTATGGCATTTGTATTATTAGACGATGCTACATCATTTATTATACGGAACATACACCTAACAGCTTTTTAGAAAAGATAATTTCAGGTTTTTCACGATAACTAACAGGCGGGCTGAATAGATCGTAGGCTAGCATAAAAAAATATATTTTTTTTCGATAGAAAGAAATTTAACCGAAATCAATAAAAATAAGCAAAATTAAAATTTATCAAAGACGAGTTCATAGTAGGGGTGGGGTTCGTAATTGTTGGTTAGAACAGCAAGGAGTAAATGTCCAATACCCATACAATGGGTACGGCATGGCACGGTTCGTTAAACTACCTCTAAGATAAAACAGAACGCTTAAGTTAACATGCAAAAAAACCTACAAGGTTAACTTTGCTAGGGGTGGGATGTAAATATAATATTATTTTGCTAATAACCTGAAAAAATTCGAGTTAGGGGTAGGACCACTACCCCAGTTCATGATATTGTCTAAATTTTTGAATATTTCAATACTTTCAAAAGCGTCTAAAAGGAAGGGGTTATCTACCCTTCTATTTAAACAACTAGACCCTAATTCATGGTTATTATCAAAACTTTGAGAAGCTACGCTACATTTGTCTATTCTGTTACGTCTAAAGTGAGCTAAATGCTTTTTAAAACTAGCTTTAATTGCCTTGCGACTATGGCCGATGTATTGTATGTCGCAATTTTTACATTTGATAATGTAAATTTATCCTTTGGATTGCCTAAAAGACGTTGTAAACTGTTTAACGGGGCATGAGCTGCAGTTAAATCGAACTTACTTAGCACAGTGGATAGACCTAGTGTAAATTTTGGATATATAGGGATTTTACAGTATTTTTTTTAATTTGTTTTAATGATATTGTCTTCTATTTTTGATTCGAATCCATTATATTGGGAAATATAAATACCTTCTTTAGTAATGGACAATTGATGAGAATATTCAAACTTGCTATTTTATGTTAAATAGAGTGATTCGAATTAAATTTAATAACGGTCAGAAGCAGTGGATTTCTCCAGATTTCAATTTCTAGATTTTTGTCTCTCCCTAAAACTTGCCTTGCATTCACACCGCAGGAGAAAACAGAAATGTTTTTAGATTCACTCTGACTTTATCAAAAAATTCAAAAAAAGTTTTCTGTAATGGTAGAGGCATTGGAAGTACCTTTAAAATTTCAATAAACCTATAAAATGAGTCGCGAAACTTTTGACGAGCTAGTAAGGTTATTAGTTGGTCCAACAATTGAAAAGAGAAACACAAAATTTCAGAAAGTAATAGGAGTATCAGAGTGTCAAAAAACTGTACTGCTGTTGTCAGGAGAATACAGAACGAGGAAAAACTGTTCTTGACCAAAAATAGTGCACAAGTAGTAGTCATGCGACGCGACTAACAAATTAGGTTTCATGTGACAGATGCCTCTGGTCTCGGCGGTCGCCGCTTATAACCACGTTATACAGAGTGTTTGGTGACCTTTGTTGTACGGCACCTATAGGTTCACTTAGCCAAGGTCTTCAGATTCTGTCATATAGGAGCAACATCATAAAATTGTAATAATGACATAGAGGCAATTGCTGCCATCTAGTGGATTTTAGCTGCTACAGAGGATGTCAAACTAGACAAGGCCTCACAGAGGTATTTAAACTTGTCCAGCTATATTAACAACGCAGCCTAGATACGTGAATACACGTAAAGCATAACAATAACAATTATTATGCTTTTGGTCAGAAATTTATCGAAACTACCAGACACGGATCGCGATTTCGCTCTTATTAGAAGCTCATCATTGTTGTTGATATAGCTGGACAAGTTTAAATACCTCTGTGAGGTCTTGTCTAGTTTGATATCCTCTATAGCGGCTAAAATCCACTAGATGGCAGCAATTGCCTCTATGTCATTATTATATCAACCGTTCTTTGCGGAATATTTCGACTTGGTCAGCAATTTATCGAAACTGCCTATGGCACGCTGATGAGCTTCTAACAAGAGCGAAATCGCAATCCGTGTCTGGTAGTTTCGATAAATTTCTGACCAAAAGCATAATAATTATTATCATAAAATTAGCTTCACTAACAAGAATTCGTATTTACTTTGGTAAAAAACCCAAAATGTACAAAACAAAGAAACAAATAAAGGCCTACTTGTCCAGGATTTCTAAAGGTAGGTCTAGGTTTTTCGTGTTTGACGAACCTGGCACACTCCCGTCCATATTGCAACTGTACAAATCAAAATTTTTTGAAAGCACTGAAATTACTAAGTCACAAGTCGTTCGCAATACGCTCACCAATGTTAATCTACTTATGCGAAACCGTAAGTCCATAATCATGAACCTAATATGTTACCAGCTCATATAGGCGCCATGGGCACTGACGCATGATATAGTGTGGGCAACTATTGAAAGTAGCTAACTTCGTTAATTTCCACAATAATAGAAAATAGTGAATTTCGTATGCTGATTAAGCATTACTTTTTGCGCAAAAAAATCCGTTAAACGTTAAAGAAACCAAGGAAATGTTTGATAAACACTATGGGGACAGCTGCACCGACGATTTCAATGGTTAAAAAGTGGTTTACTGAGTTTCGTTGTGGCCGTTCAGGTCGGAGAGAGTCCAAAAAAAGTCGTTACGCCAGAAAAAGCTGTCGGCACGAAATGGACGATGGGTGCCGTGATTGCTCACGATCGGTCATAAACACCAACGCGTGACAAGTTCAAAGGAGTGTTTGGAGATGTAGAGCCGCAATCCAAACGAGTTTAGTTACGGTAGATGAGAGATGGATCCATCACGCCGCACCAGAGACCAAAGACCAAGCAACAATCGAAACAGTGGGTTTCTATGGGTGAAGAAGGCTAAGATGGGTCTATTGGCTAGCATAGTTATGGCCACAGTTCACGCTATGTAATTCATATTGATTACATTAATTACCTTGGAACAGGTAAAACCATCAACGATCATCGGCAAATATTATTCAGAGCTGCAGCTGCTAGACAGATTTGATCCTGTTTTGAAGGGTGCCCGGGTGCATACATGTGTAGTCACCATGTCAAAATTTCATCAATTGGGCTACGAACTGCTACGCCATCCACCTTACTCGCCGGATTTAGCCCCCTCCGACTATTTCCTGTTTCCAAATCTGAATAAATGGATGGGCGGTAAAAAATTTGGGTCGAATGAAGAGGTCATCGTGGAAACAAACGCTTATTTTGAGGACCTTGAGAAACCTTATTATTTAGAAGAAATAAAAAAATTAGAAACACGATGGACTAAATGTATCTAGCTAAAAAGAGATTATGTTGAAAAATAAAGTGAGTTTTTCCGAAAAACTGATGTTTTCGTTTAAAAGTCACGGACTTTTCAAACATCCTCGTAAATACCGAAAAAGTGTACCAAAAGTTTCTACGTTCACGTCGTACTGTAATGATGTATACAGGATGTACGTATTCAACCTGACCCCTAGACTATCTTTGGACTGAATTGGAATATTATTTTGAAATTTTGATTGAATGAGTTTTCACAGAAGGCCTACCATTTTAAAATATTTTCTAATTTTTATCACTTCCGGTTATACCGGAAGATGACTTAAACTTTGTTATTTTAAATGGAATCCACCTATTTTTTTACATTTCTGGATTCCCCATCAGAAATAAAGGTACATTTGATGTTACAATCCTACCTTTATTCTAAACGATTTTTGAGTTATTCCATTTTTTTTAAATTATTCCGTTTGCCGCATTTACTTTTATCGCGGTTATCTTCAAAATAATTGATGGTATTTAATGATTTGCCGACATGTTCTTAATGATTTAGTAAGGTATTAATTCGTCCATAATTTAAAAAGAAAAAAATCAAAAATGGATCCAAAACATGTGTGAAATATCATAAACTAGTTTGGTCGTTGCGATTTGTGGAACGACACAATAAATTAATAAGCTTGCAGTGAATAAAATGTTTATTAACAGTATCTACACGGATTATATATACACGGTTGATTAATTGAGAATGACGAAAAACGAAAAGGTGAACACAAGTGAAGAGCGCAAGAGTTGAAGAGTAAGTGTCTAATTTTTGAGTAAAGTTTTGAAAAGAAAAAAAATGAAAGTTCAAGAATATAGAAAGTAGGGGAATAAATTCTAAGGATTTATCTGACGTTATTCGTAGAGAGGAATACTAGGAAATTAGGGAAAGTGACCGTGACTAAGGTAATAGGCGTAGAAATGAGAAACTGGACAGGATGCAGGAAGGTCACTTTCTAATAGCAAGGGTGCAAGCGTGAAGAAACGAATAACATCAACTAAGGGTACACAATAGGACTGGTATGGGATGTGTAATAAAGAAGCTAAAAAGAATAGATACAGATTGAAAAGGAAAGCTATTGAGTTAGGGTGAACAAAAGAAAAGTGAAATCTGTAAACTACGAAAGGGTCGTATTGAAAGGGTAGTTGAAAGGAACAGTACAGATGTAAGAAGCAGTAAAGATCGAAAAATAGAGATTCTTTAATAGGTGTGAAAAATACAGTATAAAAGAAGTAGAATTTAGAAAGTGAAGATGTAGGAATAGAATTCGACACGGAAGATAAAAGTTAAAAAGACAAAAGAAGAGAAACGTATATACACAAAAGGTATTCAAGACATTTACAACAAAAATATATGTACAAAAATTTACAGATAAAATATATACAACACTGGCAGAGGCGAGTGTGGCAATAAATGTTACGCCACACTAGAAATAAAAAAACTCTTTGTTTTAAAAAGCAGGCCATATTTTTTTATACAGTTACATCAACCGCTTAATCTTCAATAAAAAAGTATAAGACACTATGTATCTAAAATGGATATCTTGTGAGAAAATTTAAAAAAACTCATTTAATACAATTTTTTTTATTTTTACAAATAAGTTGGTTTAACCAATGACAAAATTATTCTATAAAAATTGTTCAAATTGTTGTCCATTAACTTCTAAACATTTTAAAACTCTTTTTTCTACAGCCAGGATAGCATTAAGGATTTGTTTAGAACGAATTTCTCCCATTGCTGTAGTGATTCGTTTCTGCAAATGTTCAATATTTTCTACTGAAGTTTCATAAACTGGACGAATTAATATCTTACTAAAACATGAAGAACATGTCGTCAAATCATTAAATACCATCAATTACTTTTGAAGATAACCGCGATAAAAGTAAATGCGGCAAACGGAATAATTAAAAAAAATGGAATAACTCAAAAACCGTTTAGAATAAAGGTAGGGTTGTATTATCAAAAGTACCTTTATTTCTGATGGGGAATCCAGAAATGTAAAAAAATAGGTGGGTTCTATTTAAAATAACAAAGTTTAAGTCATCTTCCGGTACAACCGGAAGTGATAAAAATTAGAAAATATTTTAAAATGGTAGGCCTTCTGTGAAAACTCATTCAACCAAAATTTCAAAACAATATTCCAATTCAGTCCGAAGATAGTCTAGGGGTCAGGTTGAAAACGTACACCCTGTATACCAGATAAATAAACATCCAAATAGAAGTATAACTTCTAACGCGTGTACATAAGCACACATATCATTTCTCTTTAAGTGGTTTTCTCTATATAATCATTTTTAAATGACGAGTAAAAAACAAAACAACTGCCACATTCGCACATTAAATAAATTAATTAAGAAGGTTATGACTACAATACAGTAAACATAAAACAATGTGGGATTTTGTGGTAAAAATGAACTAACTAACTAAAACTTTTCTTTTATTCAATTAATTAATTGCGAATTCTCTTGGACCCTCTGGGTTTCAGCATTGCGAGTTTGAAATTCACGTAGGCAGCTGTGTAGTATATACTTTCATAAGTATACAAATAGAAAGCAAAAACGTATTCATTTTATCGATCCTATAACACAACGTATAATAAATTCGTTTTTATTATATTCTCGAAACAATACAATAACAATATACGAACGGTATTAAGCGAATAACACATTACGCGATCGCGAACGTTAGCGTTCAAATGCTGTTCAATTTGATCACTGATTGCGTGCAATTTTAGTTTGGTGAAATAGAAGATTTTACCGGCCAACAGACCGTCATTTGTGATTTTCATTTTCTAAGTTAATTTCACGTACCTATATAGTTTTTCTGAAATAAATAAGTGTACAAAAGACATCCTAAATACTTATAATAACAACCTTACATTTGCATTCCAACCCTTGTGCCCTTTTATTTACTAGGGCTGCTATTTATATTTTGAGCCTAATAATGAAAAGACAGTAATTTATTATCGAAAATGGCTTTATTGTTATTCGAAGTATTCTTTCTCCATGATGACCAATATACTTTTGCATACACTCGAATCAATTTTCGTAACACTTAGTGTTTATTAGTTGATAAAATAAAATTATTTCACCGGTGCACAGATGTGCCACTTCTTTTGATTCCTATGGGGGAATCGATGCAATAAACGGACTTTGTGTTTTAAAAGTTTATTACACCCAAACTATTTACAACTATATACACACTAATTTTATTGTATGCCGTGATTGCTACTTATTTTTACGAAAATACTAAATGACTATAAATTATGATTTATTGTATGAAACTATATGTTATTAAAAATGCAACATTACAAGCTATGTGTCGGTGCATCATTTACGTCCTGGAAATGGACCGATGGGTCAAAAAGTTACCCCCAATAATTCTATCGACTAACTTAACTCTAAAAGAACATTTGGAAACAAATAAAATATAATACAACAGGGCTAAACGGAAATACCAAGAAGGGGAAAAATATAACACATACAAAAACCATAAATTGCAAAAGAAAGGAACAGACAGCAAATGCACATGACAATACAAAAATATATTACAAAGACAAAAAAAATAAAAAAATGAATATATGCGATCACTTAGTATTGCCAAGGGTCAAAATATAAATGGCAACCCCCCTAGTTCTTATTAAATGTTTAACTTTATCGCTATCGTGCATATACAGGGTGTCTCACAATTTCATGTACATAGAACAACCACAGGTTCTTGAGATCAATATAAGTTGATTTAAGCGAACTTATCTATATACCAAATTGTTTCATTTGTTGGCGAGAAAAGGTACCAAAAAAAATTTTTTTCTTCGATTACTCAAAAACGCTTATAACGATTTCAATAAAATTTAGTACGTAGATATGTCTACGAATGTACTAATGATGTAGACATCAATTTTCTTAAAATACGACTAGGGTAAAAATCACCCCCACTCTTACATAACATTGTTCAGAACTTTTTTTGGAGGGTTGAATATTTACGTCAACAATTGTTGTAAAAATTTTAGTTTAATTTTTGTCTCGTAATAGAAAAAATCATATCTGCAATAGTTTCGGAGATGATTTTCGACAACAATTCTTAAAAAGCACTGTGTTTTTGAAATAACTCGAGCACGCTCTGTGCGATTTAAATAAATTTTGATACGTAGACATTTCTATGAAGGTGCTAATTTTTTTATAAGCTTTTCAATTTTACTAAGATACGGAAACAACCACCACCAACTTTAGTATTTGTAACTATTTAAATTTAAATAGAGTGAGCGACCACTTTACTACTAAATACTTGACTGTAAAGAAAGAACGAAGAAATGACAGCGATTTATTTTAGATAAAGTTAGTAGAAAAGAATTTCAGAAAATTTTCACAATTATATTAATAATAAAATAACACTCACTGTTTGTTTCCATAATTTATTAAAGTAAACTGTACAATTGTTTCGCGTTACTAACGCTTCAACAGAAGTGCCACTATCAGTAAACTAATATTAAGACTACGGACCATTTTCACGCACCATTTAGATGTTAACTTCATTAGTAAATTCCAGTTACTTAATAAATGTCTATACTTTTATTGTTACGTAGACGATATATTAGTTAGTTTTTCAGGAACAGATAGGCAATTACAATATTTCTTAAAACAAATTAACAATGTGCACACTAAAATAAAATTTACCATAGAAATAGAAACAAATCAATAAATCAACTTTTTTGACCTTACCATAAGCCGTAACAATAATAAACATCAATATGCCATAGTAGAATGATAGTTTGGTCTTGTAGGCCGTGGTCGATTTGAACGGTTTCGCCCAGACGTTTCGTCAGCAACTGCGGCAGTCGCTGCCGAGACTTCGAGGTATAATCTTCACCCGCGTAGTCAACGGTTCACCCACTGAGGATGTCAGCCGTAGTTGCTGACGAAACGTCTGGACGAATCCGTTCAAATCGACCACAGCCTACAAGCCCGAACCATCATTCTATTATGAATTCCGGCCGTGAAAGCTTATGTTCTTATATTATCAATATGCCATATTTCGTAAACCAACACCTACTGATATTGTTATTAATAATTATTCATGTCACCCATTGCAACACAAAATGGCTGGTTTTTACAGTATGTTGTATAGATTGATTAATATTTCTATGACCAAGTTAGATTTTGAAAAAGAATTGAAAATTATTAAACATTTAGCAGTTACTAATAAAATAAAAAACGATACCATATTTAAATAACTCTGGTAACAGTTTAAAAAAACTTTTTGCTAATAACAATGTAAAAATTGCATACTGTACAACAAACACGCTAGGTAAACTTATTAAAAACAATAAAGATAACACCGATAAAGACAATCGATCTGGCGTATATAAATTGAATTTTCTTTCGTGTAACAAAATCTATATTGGACAGACCGGACGTACATTTAAAAAAAAGAATTACTGAACACAAAAATCTTTTGAGAATAAAAAACCCGACTCAAATTACACAAAACACCTAAATGACGAAGGACATAATTTTAACAAAGATTACGAAATATTACATGTTGAAAATAAAAGCCAAACTGTCTCTTCTAGAATTCATGCAAATAAATAAATATAAGAAAACTAATACTTTGTTAAACGACCGAATAGATTAATAATTCACCGTTATTAAATCTTTTTGTTAAACAACCCCTCCCTAATTTTAAGGTAAGTATATATGTTCCGTAGTCTTAATGTTAGTTTACTGATAGTCGCACTTCTGATGAAGCGTTATTAACGCGAAACAATTGTAAAGTATACTTGATAAATTGTGGTAACAAACAGTGATTGTTATTTTATTATTACTTTGTGTTACCATCAAGCAAATTTGGATATGGTTAATCAAATTATATTAATTTCACGGTAAGTATTACTGAGTTCAAATTCAGCACCAATTGCGTCAAAAACAGACAACATTTTAATAATAACTTTAAAAATATCTTATTAGGATTAAGTACAATTAAAGAAAAATTATTTCACAACTGATTGGTCCGTGATTTTTTATTAGTTAAATAATAATGTCTCATCTAATTATTTCAATTTATGACTCTAAATTACACAGTTGTATCGTATATTGTCTTGAAGACGACTTGTGTATCGAGTGATGAAACATTATCTGTAAAAATCTATGCGATTCTAACCAGGAAGCCAAATCGCTACATTGGATTACGGTCTCAGAGCCTACGTTTGATAACAAACCCTTTTTATTCGAAAATAATTAACTTTTGAACGATTAACTGAATTTTTAAACTTTTACTTTGAATATCTTAATAAAATATCCAAAATAAAAACTTATGCTCAAAAAAATATCATTTGTAGTACATGATAGTGTGTAGACGTAGATTAGGAGGACGCGGGAGGCAGTAACACGAGGGGTGAACGACCCGTATTTGAGTGACATCGTACACTACCGTCGGAAAGTTGGTAAACACCTCAAAACAAAGTACTAGTAATAAATATTTTATTTTCGCTCTCCTAGTTACAGGACTGTTTAGGAATTTACAAATTTTACAATATTGAAGTGAACATTCAGAGATCTGGTAGTTAAAAAATGGCCATTAAAACTTTACCATAAGTAAATTCAATAGTGTGTTTTGTGCAGTTATTGTGAAACATTGTTAATAAATAAAACACTTGATGTAAGTTTCACTAATTTAATATCACTTCTGACATATATTCAAAAAAGAAGGAATTAAAATCCTTATTCGTCTAAATATTAAGATCAATGATGTTACATTTTGAACGCGTCCTACCATGTAGGCACAACGAACCGAAAGCTACATCCCACGACCGGTTTCGACCTATCGGGTCTCATCAGATGGGCGCTGGCAGAAGGGCCTTTACAGGCTATATTATAAATATAAATATGGAATCAACAGAAACAACTACTCCAAGGGCTACTACTCCTACCGGCATTGAATTACACTGTTGATTCCGATGGACTTCTAGACGAAAATATAACATATTCAAAAAAGAAGGAATTAAAATCCTTATTCGTCTAAATATTAAGATCAATGATGTTACATTTTGAACGCGTCCTACCATGTAGGCACAACGAACCGAAAGCTACATCCCACGACCGGTTTCGACCTATCGGGTCTCATCAGATGGGCGCTGGCAGAAGGGCCTTTACAGGCTATATTATAAATATAAATATGGAATCAACAGAAACAACTACTCCAAGGGCTACTACTCCTACCGGCATTGAATTACACTGTTGATTCCGATGGACTTCTAGACGAAAATATAACATATTCAAAAAAGAAGGAATTAAAATCCTTATTCGTCTAAATATTAAGATTATACAAAATTAATTTGCAAATGATTCTATTGATGTAGAGTTTCTGTCTTTAACGCTTAAAAATTATTTATGTAACGTAAATTAAATGATAAGACCTGATAGGTCGAAACCGGTCGTGGGATGTGGCTTTCGGTTCGTTGTGCCTATATGGTAGGACGCGTTCAGAATGTGAGATCTTTGATCTTAATATTTAGACGAATAAGGATTTTAATTCCTTCTTTTTTGAATGTTATATTTTCGTCTAGAAGTCCATCGGAATCAACAGTGTAATTCAATGCCGGTAGGGGTATTGCCCTCGGAGTAGTTGTGTCTGTTGATTCCATATTTATATTTATATTTATAATATAGCCTGTAAAGGCCTTTCTGCCAGCGCCCACCTGATGAGACCCGATAGGTCGAAACCGGTCGTGGGATGTGGCTTTCGCATCGTTGTGCCTACTTGGTAGGACGCGTTCAAAATGTGAGATCTTTGATCTTAAAATTTAGACGAATAAGTATTTTAATTCCTTCTTTTTTGAATGTTATACTTTCGTCTAGAAGTCCATCGGAATCAACAGTGTAATTCAATGCCGGTAGGGGTATTATCCCTCGGAGTAGTTGTTTCTGTTGGTTCCATATTTATATTTATATTTATATTTCTGACATATATGTTTCGACCTAACCATTATGATAATGACCTATGGTTAGGTTGAAACATACATCAGAAGTGATATCAAGTTAGTGAAACCTACACCAAGTGTTTTATTTATTTAATTAATTATTAACAATGTTTCATTAATTAATTCTTTACTATGAGGTTTTTCTTCATCTTCTTCAAAAAGAAAACAAACACATAATACGTTATTTTGTTGGAAAATAATGGAGGAAGGTTCATAAGAAAGTTATTTGGCCACAAATGTTATATTTTTCTGAAGTCTTGAAATATAAATAATACATCAAATATCTGAGTCCTATTTTAGTGAAGTTGATTAGGTCCGGCCCTTCAAATACATAATTTGCGGATTCATAAAGAAAACCCTCTTTGATTTTGTTTTGATAAAATTACGGTAATATTATTTACACAAATTATGTTCATAACAAAAATAAATTTAATTTACGTTACATAAATAATTTTTAAGCGTTAAAGACAGAAACTCTACATCAGTAGAATCATTTGCAAATTAATTTTGTATAATCTTATACATCATATTATAATATACAATAACAAAAATTTTTCAAAGGTTAGTAATGAGGTCCATATCTTACAAAAGTCTGTACTCAGGACCGTGTTTAACTTTTTTTTTAACTCTGGACACTTTAGGATGATGGCACCCCTATGATTATGACAGCGGACTATTTTATTAAACTGGTGGTGAAATAGCAGGAAGTAGGGGGGCGGTATCGATGAAAAAAGGGGCCTATCTGTACGCCTATCTAAGCAAATATTATTAAAAATCTTGTGAAAATATGAAGGAGTAAAACTTAAGGGAGGATTTAACATTATGGGCGGGTTTTTCATTGAATGTGTCCTAGGTGACATATTTATGTTGGAATATTTTTAAATTTAACTTATATAAATATAAATATGGAATCAACAGAAACAACTACTCCGAGGGCTAATACCCCTACCGCCATTGAATTACACTGTTGATTCCGAGGGACTTCTAGACGAAAATATAACATATTCAAAAAAGAAGGAATTAAAATCCTTATTCGTCTAAATATTAAGATTATACAAAATTAATTTGCAAATGATTCTATTGATGTAGAGTTTCTGTCTTTAACGCTTAAATATTATTTATGTAACGTAAATTAAAATCTTATGAACAGAAACAACTACTCTGAGGGCTAATACCCCTACCGGCATTGAATAAGAATTTTAGTTCCTTCTTTTTTGAATATATCAATTGACGTCACAATCCCGGCTACCTCTAATCAATCTATTAATATTAAAATGTCCGTTTTTCATAGTCTGATCCACAGGTTAGTCAACATTCCTTTATCTGAACAAAACGTCTCTAAAGAACTTAACATTTGTTTAGTCTCCAAATTGTCGTTTAAGTAAATTATAAATTTGTCACCGTTCATGTTAGTTGTCATGCGAATTCTAATGCTGTCGAGATGGTCTGTTTTATGTCTTCAGGAGATAAGCGCGTGAGAACGGTAAGGGCTCTTGAGGACATAGAAACGAACGTTGAAAAATACAGATAAAATAGAACCACCGAACGAACCACTCGATAGCAAAACATAATCGTAGATTTCATTTAGTTAAGTTTTATACGTGAATCTAAGTTTTGCTTTTGTATAATAGTTAATGATAGTGAAAGTGAAGATTTTTTAATTAATGCAAATAAATATAGTTAAACAAACAAAATATCGTTTTCCTCAATATCTGAGGTGGTCCTTCGAAGCAAGATTTATCACGAACACGCTTCCAAGCTGCTTCAACATTATCAAACATATTGCTATAAATGACGGCTACAAAACTGAAGTTGTTAATATTATCCTAAATAAAAAACAAATAACAAAAGCTAGGAATATGTTGGTTAATGATTTGAAAGTTAAAGACGAAAAACCTTTTTGTGCCATAAATTTTAATAAAAGTATACGCTCCAAAATTTCAAATAGATTAAGAAGGTTAGATTTTAAAATGTTAGAAGTTAATAGGTTAAAGTTAGGCAATATCATAGTTAAAAAAACAAGACTAATTACAAAAAAGCGGAATCTACAAATTATCGTGCAAGGATTGTGACGCCATTTACATTGGACAATGTGGTGGGGCTCTAAAAAATCGTATTTGTGAACATGGGCGCTCAATTAAAAACAAAACTTGCTCAACAGGTTTTGCTGAGCATTGTATTCAAAATAACCATAACCTTGACAAAGGAAATATTAAATTATTATATAATTCAGAAAAATCTAGAAAGCTCACACTTTTGGAGCATTTATAAATCAAATTAGCAATTTCAAATAAAAACAACATAGTTAATAAACCAATTGAAATATTGACATACAACACCTCAGTGTTAATAACGTATTTATGATGAAAAGTTCTTAATGAGTCAGTTTCCCCAATTAATGTATATTAACTTGTCTCATGTATGTAAACTGCAATTTACTATTTAAGGTTTGAACGTTTAATGTATAATTTAGTATTAATCTACTCTTGATAAAGACCGCCCGGTCAAAACATATGTCGAGTTTTTCGAAATAGATTCGTTGAAACATCCTTTTGTCTTGTGTTCTTATCTTTAAATTCAACTTGTTTAATTTTTTGTAAAAAGCAAAAAGGTCGATGTTCACAGCATTGTGTCTATAGAAGGAATCGAAACTTTGAGGCTTTGGATGACCTTTTGGTCCGCACGTAAAATCATTACTAAATTTTTAGATTAGCAAGATATCACTAAAATGTCAATTTTGGTTAAAGGAGATAGCGTAGTCTCAACTGGTATGGCCGTCAGAGGGCGCAACAGTTTTGTGCTAAAGATTAGGACATATCCAAAGAAATACTCAGTCACAACGTTAAATGGTCCTTTATTCTATTACGTCAAACAAAAATGACCCTATCCAATTTTCTCTACTTAGGTTACTTTTCTGTGGGGTAGTGAAATACAAATATAAGGGCAAGACACTTTTTCCCTTAAATTTTCGCTAGTTTTTAGTTGTAAGGATAAACTAAAGGGTTGAAATTGTCTTTTTAATAAATTGGCCTATGCTTTTTGAAGGCGTTTATATATTATTTATTATTACACAATTATTATTTTAGCAGATATTAATTTTCAAATTGTGACAAATTTTGTTGCCACATTTAACAACTCATACTACTTTCTTATTGATCGTTGAGGATCATAATTAAGTTTCAATTAAAATTTATCTCATTAAAATCAGTATAGTGTAGATGAATTAATTTATTAACAATTGTGAATGTGTTTTATACTGTGAAAACACCTGAAGGTTTGTTTCTGAAATTTAAGTGGATCTGTTGAAGAAGGACGTTCCTGAAATTCCCTTCCACTTATTTCTTATTTACTTTTGGGTAGATAAAAAAAGTAGTTAAAATTGTGCTAACTTCATTGAAAGATAGTTTAATAAGACTTATGTTAAGCTTCCAACAACGCCACAAAAAATGTTAACAAGTGTGTATAAAACCCGACAATTGTTTCAACAAAGAAACAATTATCGAAAGTGCAATGACTTGACACTATTATGGTACTGTAACATGTTACATACATTCATTTTACACTCCTGTAGAGGTCACAAATTCAAAAATTCAAAAGGAGTAGGGTATTGATAAAGTATCGTGTTTTTGGTTGTTAACAATACTTTTGTTTTTGTTTGAGTACAAAGCTTCTTGAATGTTAAAAAAGTTTTGTTTTCAAACAAAATATTGTTAACAACACTCCTTTTGAACTTATTTTTAAAGCTTTAACAAACTATTGATAATGGCTTCTTAATCAAAACAATTGTCAACTTTTGTTGAATATACTTATTGGATATAAATTAAAATGAAACAACTAAAAAAGACATATTTGTATTTTACCCTTAATTTCCAAATTTCAATAGTAGATAATAGAGAGCATACCTAATTTGCAGCTGTTTGTCATGTTGAAACAAACAACATTTAAACTTTGACCCGGTGGAAATAGGTCTGGCTATTATTTACTGAGTTAATATCAAATCTCCGAATACCACGAAGTGGATAAATGAAACGGTTTATGGAATTCCGCATAAATCCGTTATTAGAGCCTCCAGGAAGTAGGGGTGTTGTGGTTTAGATATACAATTCCCCTGAGGAACATGCACACTTGATAATCAATAATGACTCATCAACAACAGATTAGGTCCAGTCGACTAATACGATGTGCCCTTGCAGAACGTTTAATTGTATCCCTCATACCCATTTTTCCCAATAAGCTATATAAATAGATCGTACATTTTTAGGGTTACGTAATACAAAATAAAAAACATACGAGATCCTTAAAAGAGTAAAAGGGACTATTTACTTTTGTGGTTGGGGCTTTATTTGTTTATGTCGTAATATATAGCACTAGATGACCTGCTAATTATGCTAGAACATTTTGAAATTCAACTTGTTTAATATTATGTAAAAATCAAAAAGGTCGATTTTCACAGCATTGTTTCTATGGAAGGAGTCGAAACTTTGAGGCCCCGGGTGTCCTTGATCCGCATGGAAATTAATCACCGCAATTTTAGATTAGCAAGGTATCACTAAAGTGTCAATTTTGGTCTAACGGAGATCGTGTAACCGCAACTTGTACGGCTGTCAGAGGGCGCAACATATTTGTTACCGCTATTTAAATCTCCGACCAATACAAAGTTGTTCCGTAAGAGCAAGTAAGATGTAATATTAAGCTATAGCCAGTATGCCGCCATCTACTGCTAAGTACAGTAACTGATGAGAACTAATAAGTGGGAAATTGTGATCCACGTCTGGTAGTTTTGTTAAATTATTGACCGATAACTTAACATTCTATAATACAATAATTAATAATATACATTAACGTATTATGGTATTGAAAAATCTGAAAAAAAATACTTATTGTTAACCTTCATTATCCACCTTGAATGATAATATCTTCACCGTCATGATGACAACAACTTATCCCTGTTCATCTAGGTCATTGTTTTCATGAATAGGTAAGAAAAGAACATGAAGAGCAGATAAAACCATGAAAACTGTTTCGGTTGTGGTACAATTGCAACAGTGGCCCTTGCGTAGTTTTCATTGTTATAAATTTTACATTCGGATAATTAATTATTATTCAATATTATTAACGACAAGACAAAAAAAACGGTAGAGACATTAAACAAAGGAATGTGCAAGGTCGAGCAGTTTTTAATAAATTAATACACTTCTGTGTTCGTGATTGGTCAATTTAGGAACTCCAAAAAGATTATTAAAAATGTGTGTTTGGAGTATGACTGTATGGATGCGAAACGAAGACGGTGGGTGCAATGGAAAAGAAAAAAGTTAGAAGCGTTTGAGATGTGGGGTTTATAGGCGGAGTGGTTAAAACACCGTAGATAGAAACTGTTAGAAATGACGTATTAGAAAGAGTAAGAGAAGAAAGGGCGCTACGGAGCCAATAAGGAAAAGGAGAGATAGATTGATAGACACTTTCTGAGACGTGAAGGGGTAGTTGGAGACGTATTAAAAACAGAAGTAGGAGTAAAAAGAGGTAGAGTAAGGTAGGAAGCAGTGGAGGTGCATGTCTTCAGATTGATGACTTTACGATGAAGACAACTTTATCATGTTGAAAGATTATTATTTTTAGCTTTATATTGAAATCTTATTCAGGTTGGTTTACGATTTCCAAAAATAAATTAATTTCGTCCAAAAACCGATCAATGTGATTAAAAGCTTTAATTGTACCATTTACCGCAGTTTTCCAAGTATCGACTGTATCTAAAATGTATAGGGATGTTTTTCACAATCGTTCTCTGCACTTACAAGAATTAAAGTAACAAAAAACGTAGAATACAAAGTATGCAATCCCCAAGATTGATTTTTAAATAAAACATCAGTTGAAAAAATGTTACAACAGTCGATAAAGAACGGGGTCTTTTAAATTCTCATACATTTGGAATTATGTCATGGATGCGCATTGATAATACCTTTAGTTAAAGAAACTGTTTCAATTTTGTTTATGTTCACTAATGAATTGCGTACTAAAATAATATTAATACTTAAATAATAATGTTACGTAACATTATATAAAACAGTAAATGATATAAAATGAATATGTTGGTTTATTTTACGGGAAAATGGGATTTAAATGATGTTCGCTTTTTGCAGGAAGCAGCGGCGGAGTTGATCTTCAAGGACCAATTTTTATTCAAGAACCATCGCATAGAGTTGAATTTAGCAACATTTCTGGAGGAAAAATTGATTGCACAGGTCACGGGAGTCCAACCCCCGAAATCGATTGGGTGCTAGCTGACGGATCTCCAGTTCACCAGGTTAACTTTTCATTCATATTTTAAGACACCCCATCCCATATACATACGAGTATTACCTCTTTGAATGATGTATTCTCGATTTACTCAGAAATTCAGATTAGATGAAGGAATTTTTTTTGTGTTATTGACGCAGCTGGGTTTTTCATTGATCCAAGAAAAATAAAGAAAATATAATTTATAAGTCGGTGTTCATTTAACAGTGGATGTATTTGTTAATGTGAAGATTAAATAACAACAACTTCAAACTTTTAATTTTTGTAATAAATAATTTGTGTTTGATCAAAGATTCGGTAAATTAATAATTAATACTTGTACGCATTACCTTATTATAAAATATTATATAAAAAGGAATACAAGTTTCAAATATTATTTTAATAAAGTTAAATTCAAGTTAATATGTACGAGGTATGTTTTTTAAGTAAGTACCGTTTTGAAATTCTGACGCCACAGCGCTCTGTCAGCCTCTACCTACCTCTCTCACCTACGCACTGACGCCATTACAGTTTGATTCGCCCTTGTTTACGTTGTTTACTAAGTGTTTAAGATGCCTCCGATAATCGTGAGTCCCGTCGACTGTCGTCCGGTCCGGGCTGTTATACGATTCTTTAGTGCTAAAGAACTAAAACCGATTGATATTCATCGTGATATCTATGCAGTTTATGGACAGAACCTTATGAGTGATGGAATGGTAAGGAAGTGGGTGAAAGCATTTAAAGATGGCCGCACAAATGTGCATGACAATGCCCGTCCGCATGTGACTAATCGGACCAAAGATATCATCACATATTTTCACTGGGAAACTCTAGATCATCCTCCGTACAGCCCTGATCTGGCGCCCAGTGACTACCATTTGTTCCTGCACTTGAAGGAACATCTGGGCGGTCAGCGTTTTCAAGACGATGACGAAGTCAAAACAGTTGTGATGAGGTGGTTAATAAGTCAGGCGACAGAGTTCTATGAGAAGGGTATTCAAAAACTGGTCACTGGTTAAACGTTATGACAAGTGCCTCAATATTGAAGGAAATTATGTATAAAAGAAGATTAAGGTACAGGCTTTCATGTAAAAATAAAATTATGAAGATATCTTCCTACGTTTTTTATTAATGTCAAAACGGTACTTCCTTAAAAAACATGCCTCGAATGATATGAATGTTGTAGATTTGTTAAATTACATAATTTTAAACAAGGAAAAAGATCTTAGTAATTTACAAAAAAAAAAACATTCGATTCAAAAATTTTTAATACTAATTTAAAGTTTTATCATTTTTATTTCAATTTCTTTATTATAAACAAATACACATACATTTTTTATTTTATTCAATATATTATTTTATTCGGTATAGGTATCTAACCAAAAACTGCAGTAACCTTAGATTATTTTTTAAAAAGTATTTTTTGTACGCAGATCCCAGAATTAAGGATAATTTACTCGAACGGATCGCTGGTTTTTCCAGCCTTTCCGCAAGAAAAGTTTCGCCATGATATACACACTAATTTGTACAAGTGCAGATTGAGAAGTAACTTGGGAAGTGTATTAAGTAGGGATGTTCATGTGAAGGCGGGTAAGTTTCAAAATAATTTTATATCAAGCACCATTAAAAACTAGTCTGAATTAATCGATCCGTGATCGGATAACATTGAAGTTAGTATTGCATAGCATAGCTGATGCCGAGTTCACCAGATGTCTGAAGCACAGTGGCGTGGCGTGTCGGTCCCCTTGAATAGGGTTTCTAACGCGTGCAATGTTAACCGGCTAAATGCTGGTGCACGGACGTGGAGGATGATTGACATTTTCGACACGATTACATTATTAAATCCTTTGTACCAAACTTTTACACGTGACCGCGAAAGCGTTTCATTTCCGAATTGTGAATTGTGCTTGCAATCTGCGCAAAATTTCAGCTGGTTTCACGTTTTCACGTGTAAGAAACTTAATAATAATTCTTGCGAAACGCTGCTATGTACCTCACTCATTGTGATACCTATTAACATATTAACCAAGCGAACGCAGCAATACGACGCGTCGTTTTCGTGCCACCTAATGTCCCCACTTCAAGTTCCTAACGCCCGAATGCGCCTTCTACAACTATCCGGCGCGCAATTTAAAAAGGCTCGTTTATATTTGATCCACCCTCGTATTAAAATAGGTATTAAGGTCTATAGAACTATAGAATTAAAACAGTTTGCTTCATATGGTAACAATGCCTTTGATTTGTATTTCTAAATATTTATATTTCGTTAGTTGGGTTACAAAGGATACATTGAGAATTTTACAGAGATATTAATCAAAAAATGTTTTTATCAATCAAAAAAAAGAATAAAACGTTGATAGGGTAGTACGTAGTACGTTCATAATAATGAGATCTAATAAGATCGAAATCGCGATCCACGTCTGGTAGCTTCGGTAACTTACTTGACCAAGAACTTATTTTTGTTCTTATTAAAAAAAAAACAAAAGTTGATAATTTGTTTAAAATATAACATTTCAAAGTTATTTTGATATTGGGGATCGGGGGGTTTAAAACCCCTTAGGTCCATCAGAGTCCTGATGGTGTTTCTATTAAATAATAAGTAACAATGTTAGAATCTCCCTATGCATTACTCCTACCATCTATTTTAAAGCCTATTTTAATGAGTTTTCCATTTAAATTTCGTGCATGGCAACCATTTAGACTAATGGATTTCCAAATCGATTCCTTTCGAGTGAGTGAGTGTTCTTGAAAATTGTATAAACCGAATGTCGAAACTACTTTATGTGGTGTTAAATAAAAATGTAAAACATTGACACGACAAAATAGATCGATGGGGTTACAACCTTACAACTATTTCACACTAAACTACACACCATAGAAAAATATCAACATAACAATATGTTTTTTTAATTAGATGTTTAACTAAAAACGTTGGGATTTCATTAAATTCGGTAAACTTTTTTTAATTATTTAATAATCTAGGTTCACCAGGAACATTATTAAATGAACGCATGATATCTAGAAATACGAGGATGGATCAAATATAAACGTGCCTTTGTTCATAATACATTTATTTTGAAAAGTTTCACAAAAACACAGTTTTCTCTACTTTTCGACATATCCCCCTCCAAACAGATTGGAAAGGAGCAGGGCGGGTGTCTATCCAGTTGCTCACAAACGCCTCCACCTGTTCATCGGTCTGAAATCGCTAATCGCTCGCCTCCTAGTGATTCTTTGAGGGGCCCAAACATGTGGAAATCACAAGGGGAAAGGTCTGGGCCATATATAGCTGTTATAGCTGACTAATAAGGTTACAGTAGTAGGCTACATTAATGATTCTTCGCTCGTGCAAAAAATCGACCAACAGCACCCTTCTCTAGTCCCAAAAACCATGGCTAAAACTTTGCCTGCAGACAGACGTATATTCGGCTTTTCTGGGTTTGATTCATCTTTGCGCCGCCACTCCATGCTTGTTTTGACGTCTCATCGCAGCTTACAATTTTGTGCAAAAAAAATCACCTTTCTCTCTAAATCGAGTGAGAAGCGCCTGAGAGATTCGAACTCGAGCAGCTTTTTGATCTTTTGGAATCCCAAGTTTTTCGTTATGATTGTGCGGACACTCCCACAGCTGATGCCGAGTTCAGTAGATATCTAAAGCACAGTGGCGTGGCGGTTCTCTTCAATAGGGTTTCTAACGCGTGTTAACCGGCGAAATGCTGGTACGTGGACGATGAGGATGATTTACATTTTCGACACGATTACGATTACGCCCATGGTTAAATTCTTTGCACCAAACCACGAAAGCGTTTCATTTTCGAATTGTGCTTGCAATCTGCCCAAAATTTCAGCTGGTTTCACGTTTTCTCGTGTAAAATACTTAATAATGTATCGTTGCGCAACGCTGCTATGCATCTCTTTCTCTCTTATTGTGATAGCTATAAACCAAGCGAACGCAGCAATACGACGCATCTTTTCCGTGCCACCTAATATCTCCACTTCAAGTTCCTAACGCCCGGATGCGCCTTGAACAACTATCCGGTGCACAATTTAAAAAGGCTCGTTTATATTTTATCCACCCTTGTCCAATTAAAATCTTGACGCATTTCGAACACTTTATTGAGTAAAAGAAATAATAATATAATCCTTATTTGCGGTGCTACTGTAAGGTAATTTTGTGGAGCTATCTCCTCTCATGATACAAAATTATGGATTTACCTGACTATTCACGTCTAACTAAAGGATGAAACTAACTAACTAACTAATTTACTTTTGATATCCAGGATGTTGTCGTTTAATTGGAATTTTTAATTAAAAATCGTGAGTTTTTAATGTATCGGGCGTGATTAAATGTCAATAGTCCGTAGTCAGTATGTATCATAGGCCGTGGCTGCTACTAAAAAAAGTTATTGTTACTCTGAGATACTTGTACACCTATTTGTAATAGTTCATTTTGGTAAAAAAATACTTAAGGTTGAATTGTTTACATTTTCATTTAAGTCTTTATGTAGGTATATTTTGAAATTTATATCAAATCCGACGATCAACAGCGTCAGATCAGCTCAGAGTTCATTACTTTTTTGTGAAGGAACGAGAATTTAAATGAATTAAAGCATGATTTGTAAGTTTCCGCGAAATTATATTATATCTCACTCAACATCTGAGGGTTTTTGCATAATTATATTCAGTCCAGGCTTCCGCGACTGTTGTTTCTTAAGTAATTAGAATTGTAAGTTGTTGTTGAGTCAAAGTTTTGCATGATTTTGATATTTCGCCCCCAGTTTTACGGAACATCTCTATGGAGCTCGCTTAGAAGACATTCTATTTCAGATAACTCTTGATGATATATCGTGAAATCGATGACGAAACGTTTACATCTTCAAGTATTCAGTTTTGTTTTATTCTTAGTATTTTAATTTGGCTATGCGAAAAACTGCATTGGATTTATTATTAGCTTGTTTTTAGTACTAACAAAAGTGTTTAGATTATTTTAGTTATATTAAATTTTTACGGATTTAATTACAAATTAACTTACTGATATTCTAACGTTTCACATCCGCTTTCTTTTGGGATATATCTCTCAGAATAAATTGTGATCCAGATGACTCCGGATGATGTCCCGTAAAACCAGTGCGGAAATGCAAACTTTTGACAAAAATTATAAATGATTTTATTCTTTTTATAATGATTTAGTTATATAAGAATTTGTATCAGATTTTATTATTGCTTTCCAATTCAGATGACCAGATACGAACTTGGTCACCGAAGAAACTATTTCTTTTATTACATTATTAATGTTCTCTAACACCTTCTTGAAATGATCAACCAGTTTGACCCATGTATACTTAATTATAATAATCATTAAAATATGGCAACTGTCATTCGGCATACATAGGCCAAACTGGTCGATCATTTCAAGAACGTGTTAGAGAGCATAAAAAATGTGATACAGCATAAATTTGATAATAATTTTGAAATTTTACAAGTAGCTAATAACAACCAAACATTATGCCTTTTAGAAAGCGTAGATTTCATTTTTTAGGAATCCTACTAAACAATCAAATTTATTCCGTTCCTTAATTTACAATTTGTGACGAAACTTTCATCCTCATTACAAAGTCATCAGTCCAAAGTCCAAGGTAGGCCACGCACCTTCACTACTTCCTATCTTGAACCACAGTTGACAATTAAAAATAAACTTGAAACTTAAAAATGTATCCAAAAAAGAAGGAATTTAAATCCTTTTTCGTCTTGAATTAATTAGACGAATAAGGATTTTAATTCCTTCTTTTTTGTATATAATATATCTTCATCTAATAATACATCCGAATCAACAGTGTAATTCAATGCCGGTAGGGGTATTAGCCCTCGGAGTAGTTGTCTTTGTTGAACCCATATTTATATTTATATTTTTATATTTACTATAAAAATGTTTTTCTTTTATCACATAATTTAAATGGAGTTTCAATACATGTGTCTAAAACAGCCAATCATTTATTAGTATTATACATTTTAAATATCAATCAAGGTTTTTTAGATTATTTTTTTTTTAATAAAATTTGACGATGTCCCGTGAAACCTGTGACGAAATATCGACATGTTCCAAATTTTTGACGCTATGCTATATTGTTTCCTACTTTTTATTATGACTTATGGTTAATAGGGAGGTATGTAAGGATTTGTGCCAGATTTTATTAACATATTATTTTGTATATCAATAATTAAGGCGTTCTAAGTTATTTTTGTTTTTTAAATTCAATTTATTTGAGTAGTACCTCCATCACTGAAATGTTTAATAAATCAGATGCTTTTAATTATAAATTAACATGCTGTTTTTAGAAGCTTTTGAAATGGAGTTTTCAAACTGTTCTGAAGCCACTGTTGAATGAATGTTGGAGATATAGGTGTGGGTAACGGAAAAAAAAGCCTTAGTCAAAAATGAGGTCAGGTTGCCAAAAAAGTTTCAGTAGGGAGAGAGAGAGAAAGAGAGAGAAGAAAAATCGAAACGATGCTTGAATTTTCAGTGGAACAACGTTTATCTTCCTTTCGTTATACATATATTAATTAATGTTTTAAAACTTTCCAAGTTTCTAAGCTATTAAAAAGTTTGCATTTCGTGCCTGGTAGTATCTACTTGTTTTCTCTTCTCGTAGAAAACTTTTCTGGATGTTAATTTAACTTCAGTTTTCGAGCTGGAATATTCCAGTTCCATTCTAGTCTTCGTGCTCATAAATTGAGTCTTTGAAATGGTGCTGATTTTCCTTTTATCATTCTTCATATTTATTTTTTTTCTTTTTAATTTCATTTTTGAAGGTGCCTGCTTCCTTTTTACCTACCTACATAGTTGCGTCTTTGCCGAGTTATAATTTCTTTTGAGATGCATTCTCGCGAATTAAGGAATGAGATTAATGATAACGTTTCCGTCGTAGATTTATTAATCTGAAAGTTAATTTTTGCGCATTTCATTAATAATCACGAAGAAGAAAACTACTAGACGCGCTTTGCAATTTGTAATGCGGGGAAAACTCTGAATTAGTGTGCGCTTTAGCTTTAAAAGCCGTTCACCCAGATAGTAACAGAACGAATGGGAATGGGAATATAAGATAAAAATTACACAGGTAATGTTTGCTCTGGTGAAATTACAACATGCTTCTTATATTCAGTTCCGTCAACTTTTCGATAACGTAAACGTATTACGTACCAACTAAGCAAATGGGTCAATAATTTAAGTTTCTTGTTTAGGTACCGAATAGAATAACGACAGCAGTTATTATTATCTGATAGACGGAGAATTTGTTTGGTAAATTTATTACGTGGGTATGTTGAATGAACATACAAAAGAATCATTTTCTTGTTAAAAATCACATTTCATAACAACCTCATTGAAGTTTATATATATAAGTTTGCATTTCATATATATGCATAAATGTTTTGGTTTCCATTATCTCGTCAAACATTTACACCGCACGCTTTCAAAAATTCTTAACTCGAAAAATAATACAATTGCAAAAGTATCTTTTTTGTTAAGATTTTATCTAATCATATAAAAAATACTGCTCGATCTTTTAACCTTTGCTTAAATAATTCCCTGTAAGATTACTGGGTGACAACTTATACAGGAAAAAACAACGCAATCATTATCTTAATACATGATAATACGAAACTTGCGGTACACTTTTTCGTATTTATTATAAAAAAGAGGAATGAAATATATATTTGTACAATATGAAAATCATTCGTGGATCTTGCCGTTAATGCAGGTAAAAAAGTAAAAAAAGATTTTGAATCGATCGCGAACCGAACCTGTATCGCACGCATGGCAGAAAAGTATCGGTTTCAGTCCGAAGCAGCCCAGGGCAGATCCTAGCATGTCTGCTACAGTTGAAATCGTTTAGGACGACATTGTGTAGAACAACATACCCGTTATATTGCCCAAAATCATAGGTCCCAGCTAAATGCTATAGACCGCTTATAAAAAACACTCCTTTTTACGACATTGCTTATTACAACATACGTCATTAAACCACTACATTTAACTAATATCTTCGGATAATTATATCTATTACAAGGATCAGCTGTGTTGTATAGAATTTGAATAGGTAACAGTATCTACATCTGGTAAAGTATAATGAACGTGAAAATAAATTAAAACGGTTTGAGTCTTTTGTAATTCTCAGAAACAAAATGCACATGCATGTAGTATAATCAAATCCCGCTTTCTCATATCTCTTCAGTTAGTTTGTTAATTAATATTCGACAAATAATCTTTGAGCCATTCCCATGATTGGTGTTGTCCTTCTTCGGGTGTACAGGCCGTCGTCGGTTGGAATTGCTTCCTAACGTTTCGCTAGCGCAAGTGGCGATCTTCTTCACAGGTCTATCCATTTTCCGGAACAAGCTCCGCCCCATACCCACAGGCATAAATACCATCTGCGTAAGAGAAACGAACAGTCTACGACCAACAGCAAAAATGGATAGACCTCTGAAGAAGCTCGCCACTCGCGCTAGTGAAACGTTAGGAAGCAAATACAACCGACGACGGCCTGTACACCCGAAGAAGGACAACACCAATTCATCAAGGAAAGCGAAAGCCTTAATCAATTCCCATGATTCCTGAAAGGTGGCTTAAGAGGGCCTTACGCCCTACTCTCCGGCTTTACACTATAGTGTTGGTCGAAGGGACTGCCGGCCCACCCAAAAGTTTTTTTGGTAGTTGTCTGTACACATGACCCATCAAAACATATTGTTGAGTTATTTGTAAAACTTTTAACATGTCGCAAAGAAAAAGAAAAAAATCAATATCGAAGAATCAAAGCTAGAGAGCGGAATTTCATGCAATGACTTGGTAAAAGACAATTTCAACTATTCGGAAAGAGAGAGAAAAATCAGACACCTTTTGACAGCAATTTTTTGAAAAAAAAAAACGAGCAAGAATAACGAAGCATAAGATTGAGCAAGCTTTGTTAAAGCATCAACGATTGCTACGACTATAGGTTTTTACGATAAAATATGAGTTGTCCATTCGATGTCGTTGCAACAGATTTCGACTGTATTTCATTTTAAAATGCAAGTCGGACGAATTTTGACCACACGCGATACCTAGTTCATATTATTGTCCCGATCTGAATTGATTCTGTCGAGTCGTAAAACCCCAGTTGTTTATTTCTAGTTGTAAAACAATCCTACGACGTTCAAGTGTACGACGAGTACGTTATTTCTGGCAACACTGCCGTACTGAAGTGCAAAATTCCAAGTTACGTAGCCGAATATGTTATGGTAACGTCTTGGATTCAGGACGGCACGAATAACATCTATCCCAACACAGACATCGGGGGAAAATACATTGTCCTCGGAAACGGTGACCTCTACATAAGTAACGCCGGACCCAGCGATGGCTACAAGAATTACGCATGCCGAACTATACATCGACTTACAGGTAAACCGATGATCCAATCAGTTGTTTCGCCTAAAAAGCCATTTAGTTTCAATAGTATAACTATTTTAAATCTAACGTACATTCTATGCTTAAATACTAATTCCTGTTAGATGGTAATTTTTAAGAGGGAAGGATAATGAGCAACTAATTTGGTCATTCGTGACAGTATGGTTTTTCTTCATAGCTTTCGATAAATCTAGGCTTTCAAGGAGGTCTAACTTTTCTCATTATTAATGTTATGCAATTTGTACTATTGTCTTATTGCGATACATATTTTTTGTGCTCATTTAATCTAAATTTCGGGGCACTGTTAGTCTGGCCAATGTAGTTGGCTTCATAATCTTTACAATTTATTTGATATGCTCCATTTTTTGTGTAGTACATCCAGTAACTGTTATTTAATCTGGTGCATATTTTGCTGGTTATATGTGAGATGAAGCCAATGAGATCATATTGTTTATGATTGAAACTATATAATCAGTATAAATGGCTTTTTAGCCGAAACAATTATTGTGGAGTATAAATTTTAATAGAATTGTTGAAGTATCTTTGTGTTTTTATACTTCATACGTATTTACGTGCACCTTTGATAGTTTCAATCCTATAATTATTGCCGAACAATAATAAAAGCATAAAATCACGATTTACTCATATATGCCTCAGATTTAACAACAAATGCCTTTATAATTAATAAGCAAATATAATATTTTCAAAGTTATATCATGATTGAATGTTTATTAACAAGCCAATGATTAATTAGATAGGTTAATGTTGAATCAGGATTATAAGACTAGAGATGCCATTTCTGACGGACTAAGCGACGCTGATTCCGAATCTGTCGTCGGAATTGCCACAACACGTCTGCATTCTTGAGATATCATAATCTCAAATTCCAAAACCATCAATTTTAACCTTTTTATGAGCATTATAATGTGAAATAAAAGGACAAAACTACCAAGAGAATAGCCATTTCTGAGGTATATTTGTCGCTGAATTAGAATCTGGCATCAGAATTTTCCCAGCATATTCAGATTTTGACATACATTAATTTCAAAATTCGAATGATACTAATTTGGCTTGTTTGGTTTCTCGAAACTGCAAAGTGCAAAAATTTTTTTTGAAGAATACATCAAAAGTGGTCGCTTTCATTTATGAGTCTCGTCTAGTCGTGTCTTCGAAACAAAGAAGACACTCAAAAAGAGCGAATCGCCTTTGTAGGGGTTTAAAACAAAAAATACAAGGAAGTCAACCATTTTAGATATATTTTTCAAATGCGAACTCAAATCTGACTCTAGAATTACCCCAAAATATTGGAATTTCAAGATATTCAAAACACTAAATTACAACATTTGGATGTTGGAGTTAAAATACTTCAAAATCTTAATGTGATGGAGTAATTAAAGGGCAAGATTTGGAAATGGATATATGTTTGGTTGTTTTGACGTTTTATCTCACGTTGGTATTCTTTCAAAAAGGTTAAAAGCGCATTTTTTGAGTTTTGGGGTTAGGATACCACAATAACTTCTGAGGTTAGATTTGAAATTAACATCACAAATTACGTCGTAAATGACTGTCCTTTTATCTTTTTCCGTTTTAATAATTGATTTCGTTGACCTGTATTATCTTTCCTGGTGTAGCTATAGAGAGTCTATTAAATGGAGGAAGTCGTGTATAATTTTATAGTTTAGGGTATAAGGAAAGGGGATTACGGAAAATACACTCGGCATAAGAAGCTCAAGCAGTCATATCTACCACTATACGTGCTAATTTGTATTTTTTGACATCATTTCGCATAATTATTTAATTGTAAATCCTCAAACCGCTAATAACCGTACTGCTTAACTCTATACTATGGAACATAATAAAGGGGGATCATTCAAGTATAACGTAGGCACTTTTAAGGGAAACTATCGTACTCCCTATTATTATCTAATAATCAATAACAGAATGTTTTGAATAATACTTAAAATTGTGCAGATTTACTTTAAATAATCCGGAATTGTAATTGTCTATAAACAATTGCATTTCTTATATTATATATTTTATTTTAATATTCAATAAACAATAATTTGAAATAAATAAATATGAAATAAAAAGAAAATGCCCAAAGTAACAAAACTAGCGAAAACACAACGAAAACGACTTTATTCAGGAAATATAATACCATCATCGGAAAGTGTACGAAAATACATACAAATATTTACAAAACAAATCCCTTGTAAAATGAAGTTGCAAAAATTGACACACTGATTCTAAAAGGTTCATCCAACGGCGAATATGGAAGTATTCATATTACCTCATGAAATAAAATACCTAGTGAAGAATAAAAAATAAATATATGTATTATTTAGTATAAAACTGATGTATAAGTTGTTAAAATATCTATTTTGAGACGTTTTGTAAGTTAAAATATTGTTTTTCTATGTAACATACCTAACTATGTTTCCAAACTCTAATTACAATAAGTAAAAAATCAAAACTACCTTCTAATTTATTAAAACAGCAAGTCACAAATAATATTCAAGTATCTATGAAAAAATCGGTCGTGACAAATGGACTAACGCGTGAGTGACCTTATAAGCATTTCACTTTCGATTTTGATACTGAATTGATTTGATAAGAAATAGTTTGTAAAGTTTTCATTCTATTGGATTTTAAAGTCGTTGTATTGTAAATAACAATAACAATTTTGAATATATTGTAGGACTTTTTAAATTTTATTAATTCTTATATAGCAAAATGATGATTTATTTTTTATTCTATTTTTTCTGTTGTTTTCCGACACATCTATCTGATAATGTTTTAAACATAACATATTAGGTGAAATTCAATTGAGTACATATCCTGGAAGAGTCATAATAACGGAGCCTAAAGGGAGTGTGCAGCCGCGAATTACGGTGGACAAGTACAATTCGAGAAGGGCTGTTATAGGGGGTGATGTAACACTTCCCTGTGTCGCCCAAGGTCATCCTGTGCCGGAATATCATTGGAGTCGCGAACTTCACGACCAGACAACTTCCGTACCCGTGGCACTCGGAGAAAGGATCAGCCTTATTGCTGCCGGACTCCTTAAAATATCTAAGGTAAGGACTCATTTAGTAGAATATAATGGGGTAATTGAGGAGTACGAATAATTAATAATACGTCACATAATAATTTAATAAAGTTATGATGAAAGGGAGTAATAATTATTCTTCTGCGATTGAATATTACGCAAAGGCAGTAGGAGGGTTGAAAGTACTACTAGATAACCATATTTTCGATTCGAATTTCGAACCGAATATTCGTTTTTTCGAATATTCTTTTTGCGATTTATCGTTATTCTCAAACTTGTATTTAGGTTATATTCTACAGTAGCTGTGCCCGCGACTTCGTCCGCGTGGAATTTAACAAAAAAGTTATTTTTAAATTTTTAAACGAAGTAGTTGAGACAAACCGTTAGCAATAGCCCGCTCGCGCGTTCTGACCCCGCGCGACAGGCAGCCCTTGTGATATTAAGTTTCTAAAATAAATAGAATAGAATAATAATAATTAATTTCTAAAATAAAAATAGCCTAGGTTACTCATTATTATATTAGCTATCTGCCAGTGAAAGTCCCGTCAAAATCGGTCCAGCCGTTTCAGAGATTACGGGGAACAAACAGACAGACAAAAATTGTAAAAAATGTTATTTTGGTATATATACCGTGTATTTAGTAAAAAGTGGTTATTTTAATATTACAAACAGACACTCCAATTTTATTTATATGTATAAATTATTAGATAATAGTTAATAGCACCTATTAATTTTTGAGTCTGTTTATTGACTATAAATATTAATAAATCAATAAATTTGATCTTATATTCGTGATCAATAATGAGTAAATGAATTATATTTGAATTGAGTCGTTGTTAGGCAAAGGTAAATAACAGCGATTAGTTCATCGTCATATGACTTCTAGAGGGCATTTTTATTCAAACCAATATTCCATTCGAAACTAAAATCGATTCGATTCTATTTGAGTAGTATTCGCATACCATTAATATTTTGCATTTAATGAAGTGGGATTCTGGCTTGGCTCTTGGTGAAACATATTTAAATAATGGGAAAAAAACTAAACACTTGGTATTATTTGTTCCATCTTTTTTTGTGGAATAAATATAAATAATATCAAGTGTTTAGTTTTTCTCATTATTTTGAATTTCTACCCCTTAGTTTACAACAATTTTTAAATTGGAGCTAGAGAGGATATGTACGCTTGTTTATTTTATATTACAAAAGCAACATCCAACGTTTCGCCTTAAGTTGGAAGGCTTTATGAAGGGAGGTTTAGATATAAATAAATTTTCATAAATTCGGTGAATTAAAAGTGGTACAAAATTGTGATACATGATTGTAAAACAGCACGAATATAAATAAAATAATAAATACCATTATGTGACAAATAAATAAAACCAACAATTAATTAATAAAAACACGATTACACAAATAAAATAATAAATTATAATGATATTAAAAATTCCGATTTATTTTATATTATATTCAATTGTTGTTTTATAAGTTTGTACCAGTTATAAAATTCATCGTATTTTATGAAAAAAGATTTATACCTAAATCTAATAAAACCTCCCATTTTGAGGGAAATTATAAAATAAACAAAATAAAATACGATTGACGTCATCACGTCATGGTCAAATAAGAGTTATAAATAAAGTATTTTCTAAACAGGAGTAGCAAATTTTAGTGGTGGGGCTATTTTGATTAACTTTAAGAGCTTTAACTTTAGGGACTATTACAGAGAGGGGTGAGGCAGAGCGGGGGATAATATTATTGTCAGATTAGAGTAATCTTAGATATGAATGAATCTAACCACAGTAAAATTTATAAGTTCCCTAATTCTAGCCTTTTATGCGTTTTAATAGTTAATACGTTAAAAGACTCAGAAAAAAAGCAATTATGTTTAGACATTAGTACTGATGTTCTAAATTTAGTTTCAACAGTTTTAATTCTAGTAGTTTTAAGGAATTCAGTAAATACGTTATTAGTTGTGTTTGTTGTCAATACAAATATCAATTCTGTATAATTTTTAAGATGGCACATAATTTTAAATTAATTTTTGTTATTATTCTCAGTACCGGTCGATTAACTACTTCAGGGAGTTGAGAATAATTTCATGTTTCTAATTCTAGGAAAATATTGAATCAAGAACAAAAAATGCGGCATTTATTAAACTGATTATATTGTTACTGTACAAATTTCGTTGATTAAAAAGACAGTTCTGTTAACTTTTCAGCTGTTTGCATAAGATAATCAGAAATTATAGAAAGTTCGATTGTATATTCGCCGTGGAAACTTTTCGTCGAGAAGAAAAATTATTAATTATATAAAATATACCAATTGTTAAATTCCTGAAAATCACAGGTAGTTACTAATTACCCCATAGCGTAAATAGGAATTTTTATCATGCAATAATTTAATAAAAAGTTTGATATTGCCGCATTTGAGGTTTATATACAGTAGAATCTCGCTAATCCAGCCTCCAGAACTCCGCCGCTGCCAGTAATCCGGCGTATTCTTCTTATTTTGTCAATGTACGGGCTACTATACAATCTAGCACCGGTGTTATTTCTTCTGAAGATCCGGGAATTCATACTTATGGTACAGCAAATACAGGGTGTACGTTTTCAACGTGACTGAATTGGAATATCGTTTTGAAATTTTGATTTTCACAGAAGGCTTACCATTTTAAAATATTTTTGAATTTCTATCACTTCCGGTTATGCCGGAAGGTGACTTCAACTTTGTTTTTTTAAATGGAACCTCCCTATTTTTTTACATTTCTGGATTCCACATCAGAAATAAGGGTACATTTGATAATACAACCCTACCTTTATTCTAAACGGTTTTTGAGTTATTCCATTTTTTTAAAATTATTCCGTTTGCCGTATTTACTTTTATCGCGGTTATCTTGAAAAGTAATTGATGGTATTTAATTATTTGTCGACATGTTCCTAATGTTTTAGTAAGGTATTAATTCGTTCAAAAATTTTTGAAAAAAAATCAAAAATGGAGTCAAAACATCTGTTGAATATCATAAACTAGAAATAAAAAAATTCTTTTGCCCTGGCTGTAGAAAAAAGAGTTTTTAAATGTTTAGAAGTTATTGGACAACAATTCGAACAATTATTGTAGAATAAATTTGTCATTGGTTAAATAAACTTATTTGTAAAAATTAAAAAATTGTATTAAATCAGTATTTTTAAATTTTCTCACAAGATATCAATTTTATATGCATAATGCAAATATGGGCTGCTATTTAAAAAAAAGAGTTTTTTTATTTCTAGTTTATGACATTCAACACATGTTTTGACTCCATTTTTTTTTTAATTTTTAGACGAATTAATACCTTACCAAAGCATTAAGAACAAATCATTAAATTCCATCAATTACTTTTGAAGATAACCGCGATAAAAGTAAATGCGGCAAACGGACTAATTTAAAAAAAATGGAATAACTCAAAAACCGTATAGAATAAAGGTAGGGTTGTATTATCAAACGTACCCTTATTTCTGATGTGGAATCCAGAAATGTAAAAAACATAGGGGCGTTCCATTTAAAATAACAAAGTTGAAGTCAACTTCCGGTATAACTGAAAGTAATAGAAATTCGAAAATATTTTAAAATGGTAAGCCTACTGTGAAAACTCATTCAATCAAAATTTCAAAACGATATACCAATTCAGTCCAAAGATAGTCTAGGGGTCACGTCGAAAACGTACACGTCCACGCCTTACACCAGAAATTCTATTGACATCGAGTCAAATGGCATCTTTGAGATGGGAGCGGTGTGTGTGTATGTGTGAAATTTCACGCGCGGACAAGCGCTAGGCCCGTACGCTTGACGTAGCTACGTCTAACATACGGGCCATACGTTTTTATGAATCTTTTCGCATAGGGCTGAATTACCAGTTTTCCGTTTGATCATGGCACCGACCAGTGCAAATAATCGCTGTTCTTCGAGTCTCTTTCATAAATTAGTTTAATCAAAATTCAGTTTCTTTCAATGTCACTTTTTCGTATAAATTTCCTTTAAATGTCCAATCTTTTGTTGCGATTTATTAAGAAAGATTGCATTGTATCAATAATCAAAGTTGCCAGTAGACATCCGAAAATAATTAATAGTTTTTTTGGTACTCTCTTTATTCAGAATAAAGGGTCATAATTCAGTTTTTAAACAATTTTTATTCCATAAAAGGACGTATCCATAGATGTTTCTTTTTGACACATCATTTTAAAATACAGCATTCGGCATTGGCAACAACGCCTCCATCTGAACACAAAATAATGTAGGGCGCGTCTTTTTACCTTTACTTGCACTTTTTTCTGATAATAGCTTGAATAGTATACGCAGTTGGTTTTTTGTAAAACGTTTTATAAATAAAGAAACGAAATAAATAATACTGCTTTTTTGTTTTACACTTGAAATTTTATTAAATCTCGACAATTGCTTCGGCTGATTTAAGTCTTTCTCAAGAGAGTAAGATGTTACAGTGTAACAATCAGCCGAAACAATTGTCGAGATTTAATAAAATTTCAAGTGTGAAACAAAAAGCAGTATTATTTATTTCCATTGTTTATTTTTTCTGATAATTATTCAGTAGTCCGGTGGTATGTAGCAATGGGGTGCGCCGGGTTAATAAGTTTCTACTGTATTTTATTTTATGCGTTATTTGCCAAAGTTTATATTTTAATAAGTTTTACTCTATTCTGTGAGATTCTTTGGCGATTTTTTCCAACTAAATCGTACTTTCATGTGTATAGAAATGTATATTTTTTAATAGGATTTGTTAAAAAGCTTGCCAGTTATTGCGCTTTTTTAATTCCACCTGCTAAGTTTCCCTTTTGTAATAGCCATCTCATTCGAATGCCATTAGCAAATTACTTTCCGGTGTTTATTCAGCTGGAAACCATTCCTGGAATTAATCTGGCGATTAGCATTAAAAATCTGTCGACGTATTCCCGTTGCAGGTAAGATTAGAAGACCGAGGTGTTTACATTTGCCACGCGAACAATTCCGCGGGGGAGGAAAGCGTGAGAGTAACCCTCGAGGTGACCGCGCCTTTATCGGCTCACATGCAACCCCAAACGCAGACGGTTGATGTGGGGAGAGAAGCAAGTTTCCATTGCGTGATTGGGGGCTATCCGGTGTCTCAAGTCACGTGGTTACACAACGCCAAGACCATTGTTTCCGATGCCAAAGTCGAAATACAAAACGACCTCCCCAAATTAACCATAAAACAACTGTCAAAAGAAGACAAAGGAATGTACCAGTGTGTTGTCAGCAATAATTGGGATCAAGCGGAAGCGATAGGGGAATTAAATATAGGGGATGCCGGTCCTGAATTAACTTATTGGTTTTCCGAACAGACCCTTCAGCCTGGACCTACAGTATCATTAAAGTGTGTTGCCAGCGGTGCACCCCCTCCCAGATTCACTTGGTCACTTGATGGATTTCCTATTCCCGATAGCCCTCGTTTCCTTGTTGGCCAGTATGTTACTGTACAAGACGATGTTATAAGCCACGTGAATATAAGCAACGTGAAGGCTGAGGATGGGGGTGAGTACACTTGTACGGCCCAAAATAGCGTGGGGAAAGTGTCTCATAGTGCAAAAGTTAACGTCTATGGTCTTCCATTTATCCGTGAGATGCCAAAAGTTATCGGCGTGGCTGGGATGGACCTGGTGGTGAAATGTCCGGTTGCTGGATATCCGATCGAAACCATCTCGTGGGAGAGAGACGGGCAAATCCTGCCGATTAACAGGAGACAGAAAGTTTTCGCGAACGGCACGTTGGTTATCGAACAGACGCAGCCGAGTGAGGATGCCGGGACATACACGTGCCAAGTTCAAAACAAACAACGAAATTCGGCCAGACGGAATGTCGAAATACGAATTAACGGTAAGAGTTTGTATAATGTCACATTACATTATCCACACTAAAGGTCATCGACATTTGCCCCCTTTTTAAAGCAATTCCAACGAAATATGGGAAAACTTTTCAAAAATAAACTTCCACTAAAACTTTTTCTCAATAAAACAAGTCGTTTCGGTTAACAGCGGCTGTTGATCCACAAACTTGCACGGACATGTATTTAGTTTATTTCTTCGAAGGGGTCTGTATTCTGTTATTTTCGTTATATAGTAATGTTAATCTGGGAAATATCTTATTTTAATACATGTATAGGATATAAACAGCAGAATAGATTAATGAAGTCTTTAGTACTTGAGTAGGCAGGGCTACCAACTGGAAAAATACACGTGTTTAGTTTCTGTAGGGTGTCGACTCAAATCGAAATTCCTGATTTTCTCTGTGTGAAATTAAAATTCCCTGACTTGTATATAGCAATTTTTGATCTATAATAAACTTATTGAGTCAGCTTGAATACATTACGGAATGCTAGCAGGTATGAAAGGGATCAGGGAGGGAGACGGGGGTAGGAAAATTCCCTCTGTTGAGGGGAGGTGCGAAAACCAAAGAAAAATCAACTTTTGGGGTTATTCCATACGATTTTGTTACTTTTTATTTCATTAGTTAGTTTCTTTGCAAAAAATTGTTTTTGATTTATTAAGAGTGCATCGTCTCAGTACCTCCCCTCATCGTAAGGAGGATTTCCTACTTTCGTTTCCCCGCTCCAGAGTACTAATTATGTGTTAAAATTAGAAATTTTTTCTGTACTAACCTTAAAAATGTTTTTTTTTTGTTTCCGCATCTCTTCTCATAATGGGGAAGCTTTTTATACTTCCCTCTTCTCCTTAAGATCCCTGACGTACTCATCATAATGCCGTTTTGATCTGTAAAATGGAGTCTATAGCTACTTGATCAAGATCCATACTAATAACAATAATAATGAAAGTATACTTCTGTAAATTTCAATTAAACTTTATTTTCTTGACGATTGTTAAAATTAAAGGAAGGTATTGTTCTTAAATACTATTTCAAGGGGTAGGTTTAAATTTATTTATATCTATTATTTATAATAATAATAGTCTATATAATGATAATGATAATAAAAATGAAATGTTTTATTTTCAAAATGTAAATACATCAATGTGATATCAATTCTTGAATTAATTTATACCCACTACAGATTACCTCAAATTAATGAGGAAAAAATTTGTTACTACTGTTAATATTTCATTATTAATGATTAACAATAATATGCATTAATTTCGACGATTCTGTGACTATGTCAGTACGTTCATCGTTGATACTGCTGTCACCTCTCTTAGCTTAGTGGCAAAAACATTGGCGCGTAAAGCCAAAGATGTTTTTTCCTCATAAATTTGACGTAGTCTGTAGTAGGTACAAATTAATTCAAGAAGTGATATCCCATTAATGTATTTAAAAGTTACCTCGACTAAAAATTCTTTAAAGTACTTGATTCAAAATGCAACACTGTAAAATCTTCGTTAAAACATGGTTATCATTAATTAAATGGTTCGCATAATTTGAGTCTGTTTTCTTATTAGGATATGATTTTTTTATGTTCATATTTATGTTAAGTCTGATTTTAAATTTTCTACATGTCTTTTTACGTAAAATTAAATAAAAACAAATATAATGTTGCGTTGAAAACCAACAATAATAAAGTTAAATACATTAAGGAATAAGGATGTAACTGGTATAATTAATAAATGAGGAGTTTATATTACTATTATTATTGTTAGTGTAATATAGAATGCAAATGCGATCCATTTTACACAGAGAAAACGAGTAAAAATTTTAAAATTAGACTTACCGAATATGAAAATTATCTTAATAAAAAACCAGACTCGAATTGTGAGAACCATTTAATTAATAATAACCACATTTTCAATGAATATTTTACAGCCTTACATTTTGAAAATGAAAACATAAATTATTATTATTGGAAATAGTAAAAATAAATTAATTTTAACCTATTAATTTATTAATTAACGAACAACGAGAAGTAGGCAATAACAGAAATTCGTTGGTAATAGTTTTGTGAAACATTTTATAATACTGATGAAAGAAATTAAATGCTTTTAAATGTTTCAAGATTTTATTGTAAAAAACTGTACAATTATGTCGGTTTGTTAGACCTTTATCAAGAGTAAGTAATGTGACTACTAAAATTCAAAGTTTACATTGGGACTTATATATACTACTGATGTGTGTTAAGGTGGATTTGTGTGTGTGGGTGTATTATTGGAAATACCTAAATATTTATCTATTATAATTGTCTCTTTAAAATCTATTTAATCATTTGTTATGTTTAAATTTCTTTGGAACGCTTTCTTAATTTCTAATTGTTCTAAACAAGTTAATCTCTTTCTTTTGTTGTTAAGAAAGCGCTCCAAAGAAATTTAAACATAACAAATGAATAGATTTTAAAGAGACAATTATAATAGATAAATGTTTAGGTATTTCCAATAATACACCCACACACACAAATCCACCTTAACATACACCAGTAGTATATACATATAAGGCCCAACGTAAACTTTTAGTAGTCAAATTACTTACTCTTGATAAAGGTCTAACAAACCGAAACAATTGTAGAGTTTTTTACAATAAAATCTTGAAACCTTTAAAAGAATTTAATTTATTTCATCATTAGAAGTAGGCAATTTGAATTTTTAAGTATACTTTTAATGAAACCACAGTGTGGCGAAACAATTGATTTATGTACAAAAGTATACTTTCATTTTTATTAAAAATTTAAATATGTACAATTTTCATTATTGTTTCCAAAAATTATAAATTCCCTGACAATTCTCGGTTTCCCAAGTTAGTTGACACCCTAAGTAGACGTTTAAAATGAATATCACGACAAACTGAATTTCTCTTATGACGATTTAGAAATCAATTCGTTTAATTTTTTTGACTAATAAACCAACTTAAAAACTAAAAAAGCCAATGTTCTTCAAAATTATAATAAATGATTCCTGAAAGTAGAACTAACATTGGATTAAATGATTTATTTTTAGTTGACTCAATGTGCCCTATTCTTGCAAGCCCTCACTTTTGTTTAATAGCCTCTTCAAACTTAAATACACGATATCAGTATTTTTTTTAAATAAAAAAATGTACTTTTCAATTTAATAATTCGATCTCATTCTGGTTCGCACGAGTAATAATTACACTGTCAGAAACACGACCCTGTGAAAATATTATGTTGTCAGCAATTTCACGTCAGTTAAACTATTCGAAGCTTTGAAAGTGTTGTGGCATGTTTAGATAAATAACTCTAGCAAAGTTCAACGACGAATCAGGTTCATAAATCACAAAATTTGTCAAAACTTAAATCGACCATGTGGTTTACGTTAAACTCGTTTGGAATTTCACTAAAATATTTAGAAGCACAACAAGTGTTTGGGAAATTATTTGGTTTTTTAACTTTCGTCGTTCCAGTTCCTCCGAAAATTTTACCCATCAACCCAATGACCAACGTGCTACGTGAAGGTATGAGGGCTCCCATTACCTGTCAAATAATGGAAGGGGATCTTCCCATCACGTTCCGTTGGGAGAGGAACGGAAAACTTATTTCTAACAACATAAGTATGGGAACATCAGTTAGAAGAATCGATGAATTCTCGTCATCTTTAATATTGGAAAAAGTAACTTCCATGCACAGCGGAAATTACACCTGTATTGCAAGTAACGTGGCTGGCGTGGAAAAATATATGGTTCCCCTTTCAGTTAACGGTGAGTTTTACGGAAAAACAAGAAAAAACTTCCGCGACATGCAATATCTTGGCTATGGACCAAAGCATGACACAAGAGTAATGTTTTTGCGAATCGCGACTGCTGCCAATATATTCTAATAACAGTTTAGATAAATTAACCTCAAAGCCCCACCAGATTTCTTAGAACATTCTAAGTGAACCCAATTTGGCAGCATAACAATGTTTTTTGGTACTTCAAACTTTCCTCTTCAGAAAAATTTACTGGATATTCCATGCATTTTTTTGGGATAGTCGTTATAATATAATTTTTTTAATTTTCTTTAGTTCCTCCACGATGGACTGTAGAACCCTCAGATTCCAACGTGGCTTCAGGTAAAGAAGCCGTCATCCACTGCCAAGCCGAAGGATATCCGCAACCAACCATAACGTGGAGAAAAGCTGTAGGTGGGTATGTACAGCATTTTCCAAGAATGAGGAAAATACTTGATATGTACAAGACAAGTATAACGAACGATTTTAAAAACTTGTGATTTTTTTAATCCACTGAAGTAAAATAATTAGCCACAGATCTTGTTTTTGTGTTGCGAATTACAAATATCAGAGACGTACTAAAGGGGACATAAAAATCGGCAACTTTGTTAAAAAATATAAAATTATGGAAATACAAATACGTATCGCGTGTAACAATTTTATTGATTGTTAATAAAATGCATAAGTACATACAATAAACGACAAAATTACAAATTAAAAACATAACTCAAAACATTCTTTCTGCTATGTAAATCAGAAAACAATTTTTTTTATCAGAAGTAAAACAAAACGAAAACTTTCACAGGAATTTATTATATCAACAATTGTTTGGCTAACACAGTAGCTGCGATAAGTATCTTGAAGAAGCTACTGTGTTAGCGAAACAATTGTTGATATAATAAATTCCTGCGAGTATTCTTTTTGCTTTACTTCTGATTATGAATACCTTTTACCAAGTAAAAGCCAATTCCATTTCATCTACAAAATTGTTTGCTAATTCATAGTAAAAAAAAAATTAGTACACTTTTGGCGATTGGTGCTAGCGTTTACATAAGTTTGTAAGGTGATTTGGTGGAGCCCTCTACTCTCATGATACAAAATTATGGAATTAGCGGACCATTAAATGTCTTACTAATGGATTGAATTAACCAACGCGCCTACATTCGATATCCATCATGTTGTTGTTTAACCGGTCATAGATATGTCGTGGGAGTAGCTGTGGCTAAACAGCCGCCGGCGGAATCTCGTCACAATTAAAATGTAAAAGTGCTATGTACCATCTATAACGGTGCCTATCGTTCAAATCTGGACAGGTTCAACTGGTATACTTGTGTGTGCTCAAAATACAATCCTTTAGTATTGTTGCTACTTCCTATAAGTATGCTACTGTTTACTTTGATTAGACCGTATATTATGTACCTTGAAGAACTATTATTTTATATTTTTCGGTGTTTTCTGATATAAGCAGCTATAAAATTATTTGTACATTTCGTCTATAAATTATATGAATTTGAAATTATCAAGTAAATAAATATATCCAATAAATAAATAAACGACGAAAAGTTCGTTTTGTTTCAACTGTTTATTATAAGAGGCTCTAACAATTGTTTCGATCAATAGATCATTATGAAAGAGACAATTTCAAGTACAAATTCTACTTAAAATTGTAAGAGTTTCTTATACTATAATAAACAGTTAAAACAAAACGAACTTTTCGTCGTTATTTTATTTATTTAACATGTATCATCAAGACTGCACCATGAACAGCTTTTTTTATATTAAAAATATCGAAGTTTGTACTTGTAAAAGAAAATTAGGTAATAAACCCAAAGTAACGTTTCTTTCAAGGAGAACAGCATCCCGGTGAATACAAAGAGTTTATATTCGATTCAAACATTCAGATGCAACCGAATGGTTCCCTACTGTTCAAACACGTCTCAAAAAACGACGAGAGCCATTACCTTTGTGAAGCAAAAAACAATATCGGAAGTGGAGTCAGTAAAGTGATCTATTTAAAGGTTAATGGTAAAAATGGAAATAAACAACATTGATCACTTTGTCTTTCAAAAACTATTTATTATTTTTCAGCACCGGCCCATTTTCCGTATAAAACGAAACAAGTCCAGGTGGTAAAAGGTGAACAGGCTCATCTTCAGTGTTCAGCTGTTGGCGATACCCCCATGGAAATAATATGGCGGTTGGATGGGCAACAGATTACAGATCAAGTGGACAAGAGATACGACATAAGGGAACAGATATTGGCAGAAGGGATGGTATCGGAATTGGGAATAGAGAGGACGATCCGTCAGGATACAGGAACGTTCACCTGTTTTGCTTCGAATGCTTACGGACAGGACGAGATGAATGTCCAATTGATCGTACAGGAGATTCCGGAATCCCCGAAAAATGTCCGGGTCACGGAGCAACTGTCTAGATCGATTGGCTTATTGTGGTCGGAACCGTATTCGGGAAACAGTCCTATCATTAATTATATAGTGCAATATAAGCTGGGATCAGGTAGGTCTAAAGGATGACGTTTACATTAGGTCATTTATATGCTCGCTGTCTTACTCACTTATCGACTAAGTTACTAAGACAATGGAAAATGTATCCCTAAAGGCGATACAGCAACGGGCTTCGTACTTAATTAAGTCCAATGATCTTCGAAGGTAAAGTGAGACAACAATTGGCAGCTCTTTTTTGAAATTGTCAACTTAAGTCTCTATCTGCGTAAATTTTTTTAAAAATACTTTGGACTGAAGTTTTGAAGACAACATACCATAGGGAAAGTGATTTTTGTTGACTTTTTGGTCATTAATCAAAAAGTATAAATATTATTTAAAATGAATCTATGGAATTAGAGCTTTAATTTTTAACAGCATATTGATCAAAAGTTTATTATTAGTCGAAATATACAACAATTAAATATTTTATGTATAATCATCGTAATATGTTATAATTTTTACGAAGATATGCTTTATTTGAAACAGTTCTATTTAACATATAAATCCAAATTGCAAAATACCTATTTTAAATACCTTTTTTTAAATGCCAATTTCTATTGATATTTTGGTAGGTTTTTAATCTATTTTTGATAATTACAATAGCTCAGTTTCCAGTTTAAATTTTTAAAAATAACCAATTAATCAAATCGCAAATAATTAACGCAGATTAATTTGAACATTTAGAGGTCGATTTTCAGTTCATTAAAAAGGTGACAATATTGTGATCGATTTTCGCTCGACTCTGCTAGAAAAGCATGCCAGGTAATTAATATTTCTGGCGATCAATAAAGAATATATGTTTTTTGTAAATTGATATATTCGTTATGTATTTTATTTTTGTGTCGTTATAGTTTATTTAAATTAAAAAAAAAAACGAATGGTACTATAATTCTAGAATAGATGTTTGCATTCAAATAAAATGCTTGCGGTCAATCTAGTCCAGAAAATATATCTTCAAGTGAATATTTCGCTAACGGACAATTTGATTAAGCGATTATTTTCTAGCAACGATAATCGATTGTTAGATTTTATAATTGCCCTGCCCTAATAGATACTAAAATCCTGATTGGATAATCGATTTAACTTGACTCCTATCGAGTAGTTTAGCTATTATAATTTTTTAATTTTTTTTATAAATCTTAATCTGGTCTCATTGCCTCGAAAATTAAAAAAATAACTTGCAAAATGTTAACAGCTTAGTTACAATTGTTCTGTATAAATGTTTTCGTTGTCACCTTAGAAACCAAATTACTCGATTTTTCCATATATTATATAAATCCTGCATAAATTTCACAGTGAACAATTTAGAACATATCCATTTTGCATTTTGTATTTCGAATGTATTTTCTGGAACAATTTCTTATTTAGCATTTGAAACAGAGAGAATCATTTCATATTTTGCATCTTTTATTTCAAATACATCGGAACAACCAATTTTCACATCATTGGAGAAATATTGGCCAAATATTCCCAATAAGCTCATCATCAGGAGCTATCAAGATAATTTCATTTTTCACATGAATTTCTTAACTATGTAGGTATTTAATATTTTTACAATATGGCTATTTGACACATTATGGGTGAAACATAATATTTCTATTAGTCTCAAACTGGTGTCCTACCAAAACCATATAACCAGTGGGCAGTGGCGTCGACTGGGGCTTTGGGTTTTTTACTGAATGAGTGAAAAATGAAAAATACTTCCATGGATGTCTCATTTTGTTTTCAGACGTGTGGCCAACGCAACCAGCAAAAGTTACAGTACCAGGAACTGAAGCTGCAACAACCCTAGAAAATTTGCAGCCTGCTCAGAATTATCATATCAGAATTCTCGCCGAAAATAGGCTGGGATTAAGTGAACCTAGTCAAATTATTCAAGTTAATACGCTTGAAGAAGGTAAATATGATTTATTAACTTTACACGTTTACAAATAAGCAGTATATCCAGAAAAAGCCAAAACCAAAGCCAACGCCTTCGTTCAATTTGTACAAAAATTGAGTATATCGTAGAAGTATGAAATAGGTATCAAAGATTTTTTGGTCAGCGACCCAATTATTTTGTACTTCAAAATTTCAAAGGAGCCTCTGATGAATGGGTGTGTAGAAAAAATTGGTATGAGGGGGGGCGGTTAATGATATGTCAAAGAGTGTAACTTCTTTTCTTTAATTGGTTCGAAAAACCCATCGTTTTATATATTTGAGTTAATACGAATATTCAAGAAAACAAGACATTGAAATTTAGGCGAAAAAGGATTTTAATGCCTTCTTTTTTTTTTTGAATATGTTATATCTTCGTCTAAGAATCCATCGGAATCAACAGTGTAATTCAATGCCGGTTGGGGTATTAGCCCTCGGAGTAGTTGTTTCTGTTAATTCCATATTTATATTTTTATCGATAATACGGTTATTTGATGAAAAGGTTTAGGCTTTCAGGACCGGCGTTATTTCAATACTTTATGGCCGTGGTTTAGGATTGTTCTTCCTTCGGTGAGAACACTGATGGAATTGTTTATCCAATGTTTCGCCAACTGCTGTGGTTGGAAGTCTTAGGGAACGTAGCGAGGGCGTAGATTAGTAACAAAATGTAATTTTTATTATCGTTTTTGTTATTTCTAACATTTTGAGAAGATCTAATTTTATTCTTTTTTTTAATGTTATGTAATAATTTGAAATTAGCAAAATTTAATTTATGATTGTTTAAGATAATATACATTTACATAACATCATAAAAAAGGTAAAATTAGATCTCCTCGAAATGTTAGAAAATAACAAAAGCGGTATACAAAAATTACATTTTGTTACTAATGACCAAATCAATTTTACCCTGTCCCCTCTCTTAAGATCTACTTTCTAAAAATAGTATTTAAGCACTAAACTACTATCAACTATATTTCTTTCTTTTGAGAATGGCTTTGATAATCGTTGTTTATCAATTGAATAGAGCGTCAAAAAGGGAGAATCACCTTAAATATACTGATACTGTGGCAATAAGATAATTTTTGAAAGAAGTCCGTATGAATTGATTTTTATAACTACATAACCTAACCAACCCTAACATAAGCTAAGGTAATCCCAAAAATGACCATTTTAAAAAAATAAATATTTTTTTGTTGATAACGAATTTTACGAATCAGCACGTTAGAGTACAACATTAGAACAATTTTTTTATTCAAAAATAGCGGTGGTAGTAAGTTACTGGACATTTAAAAGGAAAACTTTTGTTGTAACTCCATAAATAAATCTAAAAAGCTTTTCATTTTTCAAGTGATCTACAGGCATTAGCAGTACCCGATGTGTACCACAAGGGAGTGAAATTATTGGCTTAACACTAAGTAAACCTGAAAAGGGAAACAAAATCCCTATTACGTTCCGAGAAAAATCGTAGATTCTTTTTCTTTTCCAAATTACTTCAAATATAACGCACTTTCCAGCTCTTACAAATTAACAAGAAAAAGGGTCATTTCAAAGGTTGAAGATAAATTAAAATGAAACAATGACATCCTAATTATCACAACCTTCAAAGTGAAAATGAAAAGATCAAGCTACGATTATTTTTGGGAAAGGAATTATAATTTGATTACATTTCAATTTTTGAAAAAAAAAATTTATTACGATAATTTCCTCGAGTAGGTATTAGTGTACAATTGTTTTTCCCTCAGCACCAAGTGGATCTCCGGTGGATATAAGGGCAGAAGCGAAAAGTTCGACGGAACTGGTGGTGACATGGGAGCCTCCATCGAAAGAATCGTGGAACGGTAATCTCCTGGGATACCATGTCGGATACCAGGAATTGCCTAGTGAAAGATCGGTTTCCCCTACGCAAGGGTATGTCTTCAAAACTGTCGACGTAAGGGCGCAATACAGTGGAGAAGCTATTCTACAAGGGCTTGCCAAGTTCACATCGTATAACATTATCGTACAGGTAAGGAAATAACAAATTAACACGGGATGATGTGTTATTACCGAAAGGCAGCTGTTGGTGTGCTAATTACGTTATCAGGATTTAATTATTCCTGTTGGGAATTGTACCCAATTAAGTGAACGTTAAAAGGAAATGAAACTGAGGCAAGCCATGGAATTACCTAATTACAAATTTTTAGTATTATCCTCTTAAACGATTATATATATATACCAGAAAAATAACAATATCCGCTTTATTATTGAAAAACCGAGAGATTTAAATAAGTGGAATCGACACATTCTGCTACATTTTGTAATCTGATTCATCATCATCATAATCATTACTATAATAATATGCTACGTATCTATGGTTCTAGAGAAGGTAGGTTTGTACAGCAAATCAATGGAGCTATGTCATCCTAAGATACAAAATTCTGAAACTCTAACTAAAGGATCAAATAGTAATACACGTATTTTCGATACCCAGGATGTTGTCGTTTTATCGGTTCTTTTTTTAATTAAAAATCGAAGATTTTTGATGTGCCAGGTATGTTTTAAGGTCAATATTCAGTCATAGCGGTCATATATATGCTATGACAATGGCTGTGGTTGAACGCACGTTGGCAAAATCTCGCCAGAATTATAACTTAAGCGCTATTGCATCCAATTTTGGACGGATTCAACTAGTATATTTAATTAAAAAACTGATCACCCTTAGGATGACAGTAAATTAACCATACAAAATATATAGATTTAATACAACCTTTTTTGAGGGTATATTCGGGTTTTTGTAAACAGAAACGAGTAAAAAATGCAGGAAGAACATGAATGCTTGAATGTTTTAATCATTTAAGATTCATGTTATCCTGTTTAACATTTAACATAGAATTTAGGCTTTCACGGCCGGCGTCAACTATAGAAGTAGTATTTTCCGGGCTAGTTGGCTGTGGTCGAACATTCTTGAAAATTCTAGACGTTTCGTCTCCAACCAGGGGGAGACATCTTCAGTAGGATATGTTGAAGGATATGACCATGGCCAACCAGCCCGGAAAATACTACTTCAATAAAATATAACAGTTTATAATCTAGTTAATAATCCAATTTTACAATTAAGACAACAAATTACATTAGACGTTATAACACTTTAATGTGAGGAATTAATTTAGTAGAAGGTTTTTAATGATTTACATTGACCCACTTACATTTTTTAAATAGAAAAGTATTTAACCATTCTTAAATTGTTCCTTACTGATACGTTAATTAGTTATAAAAGATACTCTGTTTTACAGGTTATTTGTAAAAAAGTTTTGACCAATTATTCTCCAAGGATTTTACAATTAGTATTGTTTCAATTCTCTATACATTTCAAAGAAACTTAAAATTCTAGAAAAAATTTGTTTTATTCTTTTCTTACAATAACAAAATATTGATTTTGAGAATGTATTTTAAATAAAAAGCAAAATTCAAATTATTTAAAAATGCAAGTAAAAGATAATAAAATAAAACCGCTTCTTTGTTCCACACTGGTGTTTATTAATTCTCGACAATTGTTTCGACTGTTTAGGTAAGTCTAACTTTAGTACTCTATTGAAAAAGTCCTAAATAGCCGAAACAATTGTAGAGAATTAATAAATTCTAGTGTGGTACAGTTTTATTTTATTATCTCTTACCTGTATATTTATATGTTAGTATGTTTCACGAAAACTGCAAACTTCGTTCAAAACTATCAAGATATTTGAAAATATAACTTTTTAAATTAGGCATTGTCCGTTTCTATCAATCGTCTTTTTCTACCTTTTAGGTAATGTTAGAGTGCTATGTTCATAAATATTATGACTGTCAGCAAAACACTGAATGAAATGATATTCCACATCATCAGCGTAATTAATTTGTTTTAAAAAACAATGCTTGGCAAACAAATTTTGACACTGCCTATCTTTCAAGGCTTCTTTTTCATATTATATAATACGATATATGTCATTAACTTTTTGTATGCTTACGATGAGTTCCTGTTTTTTCGATAATAATAAAATACGTAAAATATGCATTAAATTCGTGCTTTGTTCTTCCATTTTCAAATTAGGTTAAATACGAAATTAAGGAATTAATAGATACAATTTTCTTCTAATTAAAAGTGGAAATCCAAACAACAAAAAACAAAATAAGAATTTTCCCGGCTGGCAAGCCTATTTGGAAGAAATATAAATTCCATGTGGGTTGTCGAGATTTCAAAGAAAATATTAGAAACTTAGAGGACGTCATTTTGGAACCTTCTAGATCAAATCAAATTACTATAAATAAGTTGCCGCGAAGTTGTGTTCTAGTGGTTCTAGTGGTTTAGAACATTGCCTAGCATTCGAGAGGTCACCGGTTCGTATCCGGGTCCGGCTGCTTTGATCCAAGTTTTCAGTGGTTTCCTTGGATCACTTAGGCAAATGCCTAGGTCATATTTCACTTCTATTCTGTCTTCCTGTCTTCATTTCGTTTGTCTCATCTTTCTCTCTGTAATCACACCACCCACCCATTCCCACGATTCCTGCAAGGAGGCTGAAGAGGGCCTTACGTCCTACTCTCCGGCTTAGCACATGAGTAGCTGGTGGGAATGAAAACCTAAATTGTTTTTTGCCGGCCGAGTCAATTATTGTAACAAGGCGATAGAAGGGGAATAGCGAAGAAGGGATATAGTAGGCGAGAGAGTTATAAATTGTTAGTTGTGGTGTTGTTCGAGAATTGATTAGCGAAAATAAATGGTTTGATAGTGACTGTTTATTCGTTTTGCGCTGATGCGCCACTTCTTTCTCCTGTGATGGAGCACCCGAAATTTAATGTTCGGAGTTAAATGTGCAAAAAACTTATTATGACGAAGAAAGGCGAGTAACTGTATTTATGAATATTTATTTACAATATGACTGCAGCTAAATATATACATAATTATTACAAGACCCTTTCTAAGATGTTCACGTTAAAAAATGCCTTTTTTGTGATGCTGTACGATCTGAGTACGAATGTGTACTGACTATTCAAAACCAACCGCTCTCCAGCGGAGTAGGAGAGGGTGGTGACTAATAATTGAGAAATATATGAAATCTGATTGTAATTTACCGACGTAACGTAACGTAACGATTTACGTTATCGCATGCTTACAAAGGGTCGGCACACATCTAAAGTCAAAATGCCACCTGCAGGCAAACGCATCATTCTGAATGAACTGACAATGCATGCTAATCTTTTTAAATAAACATACTCTAAATCTAAACAAAGTCTTTGAGAGAACTGAACATGCCGTCCGCCTTGAGAGAACCGAACAGTGACAACTGTATTAATTACGCAGTTTTGTGACAGTTGTTAGGGTAGGGTAAGTGCTTTGAATATGGTGACAAAACAATAGAATTTGCTTAAACCATCTATTAACAAAATCATTTAGTTGCCAACCGTATGTGTACCTTTTAAAATTTCTTCGAATTTAATATTATGAAACATTTAAATACATTAATACGATATTAATTATTGAATCAATTTATATCCACTACAGATTAAACAATATTTCATGAATTGTAGTATGTAGGCTTTCACGACCGGCGTCAATCGAATTAAGATAACTTACCGGGCTTTTGGGTTGTGGTCTATAGACCCAAAAGCCCAGTAAGTTATCTTAATTCAATATTTCATTATTCATGAAACATTTATGAAATTTTTCGGGGACCATCTGACAAATAAAATTGACCTTTGTGATAATTATTTATTGAAGAATTAAAGCAAAAACTACAATAATACGATATGTATAAAACTCAAAATTCTTTAAAATATGAGTTTAAAAATACATAATATATTGTTCTTTAATATTATTTTAAGGCGTACAACAGTAGGGGTTCCGGACCAGCTTCCGAGCCAATAGTTGCTCAAACTTTAGAAGATGCTCCTACATTGCCTCCTGAGAACGTTCAATGTTCTGTCCTGAGCGCACAGAGTTTGCACATATCATGGGAACCTCCACTTCCCGAAGGACAAAATGGAATTATACAGGGATATAAAGTGACTTATCATTCAGTTAGCGAATGGACAGGTTAGAATATTACTTTTAATATCTTTTCTTATTCCAAAACAGAAAAGTAAATAAACAAAATTTTATTGTCCCAAAGTATGATAATTCAGAAAGTTTTTATTTTATTGGAATTGTCTACAATTATTTTGTTTTTGATAGGATTTAACAAGGTACAGTAAACGAAAACTAGTTCATCGATTGATTCAGTTATCAGGAAACTTGGAAGTTTTTAAACTATTTCATCGACAACATAACGAATTACAACCCCAACCCTTATTTTATTACCGGCGAAAATATCGAAGTTTTATAAGCCAGAATGGCAGCAAATAAACGTATCTTCGGAAGGAATTCACCTATTTCCCGTTTAATAACTTCGACCTAATTTTATTGCAACTACTGACTATTGACTTTAATAACTTGTTTTTGTCATTTCGACATTTCAAAATACGTATATTTACATAGTACCTAAATATAAAATACCATTCAGTTTTACAATGTCTATCATTTTTAGACAATGATGACCAACAGACCAAAGTTCTCCAAGCTACACGCACAACCGTAACAGGTCTTAAAAAATATACAAATTACAGCATCACAGTGTTAGCATACACTTCCAGTGGAGATGGTATTCGTTCTTTGCCTATTTACTGCCACACCGAAGAAGATGGTAAAAATAATTCATCATCATCGTCATCATCATAAATTTCAACGATTACTCATTTTTTTCTATATTTAGTTCCTTCGGCTCCTGCGGACATCAAGGCTGTTCCCAGTGCCCTTAACAAAATTCTCGTCTCGTGGTTACCTCCAAAACATAGCAATGGACCTCTGGCAGGCTACACGTTTTATATGAGCAGTTTAGAAGACGGCAGAGAAGCAGGCACACATAAAAAGACCTTAAGCCCTTCCATGGAAATGCATGAGGTCACTAGGTCACAAGAAACAGCTACTTATCAATTTTGGGTGTCCGCTTTCACAAAGGTTTGCCACTTTATGATTTTCTCAATTTTTCATGCCATTATATCTACACATTTTTCAGAGAGGGGAAGGTGAAAGCACCCATGTGGTAACAGTAACACCATCTAGCACAATCCCAGCCAAAATAGCCTCCTTCGGAAGAGAAATGGTCAGTGCTTGGAAGCAAGACGTCATTCTCTCCTGTAAAAGCGTTGGGATTCCCCTGCCTGAAGTAAAGTGGATGCTCAACGAACTACCCCTTGAAATTGGGGGTCGACGATCTCTAACTCCTGATAAAACTTTAACAATTAAAGACGTGCAACGAATAGACCAGGCGAATTACTCCTGTCAAGCCGAAAATAAACATGGCAGGGATATGATTACGTATTGGTTAAAGATATTGGTGCCTCCAGATCCTCCTATCCTGAGGGTTGTGGAAACCCATTCCGACAGTGTACATCTACGATGGACTGATCAAAGAAACGGGGAATCTCCCATTCTGGGATACGTAATCAATTACAAAAGAGATCATGGAGATTGGGAAGAGTTACAAATTCCAGCAAGAACCGATGAACATATTTTAAGGAATTTGTGGTGTGGTACGAAATATTTACTTTATATAACGGCTATTAATAGAATTGGAACTGGTCTACCATGCGATATCGTTACTGCCTATACAAAAGGAACTGGTAAGTGCAATACCAAGTAACCCATCTTCATCGAATATGTATTTTATTTTTATTGTTGTTATTTATTTACTTAAAGAGGTGAAATTGTTTCAGTTCCGATAACGCCGAAACAATCTCAATTATTAACAACCAATGCTACTACCGTAACCATCTGGCTCGATTCCTGGGGTGATGGCGGTTGTGGAATTTTATATTTCATGGTCGAATACAAAAAAAGACAGCATCCATCGTGGCTTGTGGCATCCAATCACATCAAACCTATTGAAAGAATTTACAGCATTCCTGACCTTTGGCCGGCAACCGAATATGAATTAAGAATTACAGCTTTAAATAATGCAGGAGAAACAACGGCTTTATATAACTTTACAACTTTAACAGTCCTAGGGGGTACGTCGTTCCAATGTATTTTTTATATAGAAAAAAAAATTCTTTCATTAAATCCCAAATAACACAGATATGTATTTTCGAACGTAGTTTGCAGTGTTGACTGTATTTAGGGACATTATAACCTCAAATTCCAAAAGCTTCAATTTTTAACCCTCTTATGGGAATTACTACTTGAAATAAAAGAACCAAACAACCAACAGAACAGTCCTTTCTGAAGTATATTTTGTCGCTGAATTAGATAGTAGCTGGTTGCAGAATTGCCCCAAAATATTGAAATTTTCAAGATGCCATTATTTCAAACTTCAAAATGCGAACCTAAGATCATTTGAATTTTGGAGTTAAAATACTTCAAAATATTACTAGGCTTGGGCAATCCCGGCGCTACATTCTAATTCAGTAGTTAAAGATTCCTTCTTGGTTGTTTTGTCCTTTTTTTTAAGCTGTGATCTTGTCAAAATGGCCAAAAACTGCATTCTTTGAGTAGTAGGATTAGGATATCTTAAAATGCTAACGTTCTGAGTCTATCTTTGTACTTTAATCCCTGATTTCGTTGAGCTGTGTAATTAGTAGAACTTCTCCTTCGTATAAAAATAAGATCCGTTCTTTCTTTTCAGTTGAACCGGAAGTTATACCCCCCGTGTCACACTCAGAATACCAACCGTTTTATGCCAATACGAGGGTGATACTCCCAATAAGTATTTCCATAGGTATCCTGCTAGCCTTAATAGCGACCATATTTTGGAGAAAAAGTAAGTTACAAACGATTCAAAAGTTTCGGATTTTTACTTGCCAGTACCTACTTATAATTATGAAACGATGTTCACTTACATTAATAAAATAATAGTGTCAAAATAATTTTTATGTTCTAATATTTTTGTCAAGTATTGATCACTACTCCACCCTTATCGATCGTAGTAAAATATTTTGAATTTTGAAAATTCCACAAAAAGTTTCAAGATGTTTATTTAAGTTCACTACAATTGTTTCGCTTAACTTAAGCTTCTCTAGGTGAAGATATTCATGATGTTTTCATTTTTTAATTTATGAATCAGTTTCAACAAGTAAAGGCTTCCACAATCAAAAATTTGAAAATTCCATTCGTAATTCTAAAAAATATCGTGGTCAAACAATCATACAATCTTTACCTGTTACCTTATTGATTATTGTGTTTGTTTGGCTATAGAAATTCAACAAGAACGAAGTAACAGAAGCAACAGCGGTAATAACCTGGGGGAATCTCCGTCGATGGCCCAAATCCAGAACAAGCAGAATCGAGATCAGCAATATCTGGCCGTAAGGGTTGGTCGTGGTCAACAACCTCTTTCCCTAAACGATTCGGACAACACTGGTACATACAAGACAGAATCTGCGGATTACATCGAAGATATATGCCCGTACGCAACGTTTCAGCTGTCTAAGCCTTCATCAGGAGCACCAGGGCCTTACAGTGAAAGCTCTTACAGTGGAAACATCTATAGTGGTCCGTACCATTCGGTACGAGGCTCGTTTGTTTATCATGACGTAAAACCACCACCAAGTTCATCTAGTGATAAGTTTAAGTTATCGGGACATGTAAGTCTTTGTTTTCTTTTTTGTTTTGTTTTCGATGATTCGAACTGCATCTTTTTCCTTCTGAAGCTATATTTCTATCTTTTACGTTGTTCTCTCGAAATCTCAGGGATCAAGCTATTTCTGTCAAGTTGTACGAGGGTGTATCAAATATAAACGGGATTGGTTTTGTAAAAAATTCGAACTATATTTAATTAGGTTTCGATACATATATTATTTTTCTACATAGTTTGTCGCTTTAGAAATACATTTTTCCCATCGGATTGAGAGCTTTTTTATGTCATCATTGTAGAAACGCTTCGGACGTTCTTGTCACCATTGGAGCACAATTGCGTACACTGCGTCATTCTCGTGGAAACGTTGGCCTCCAAACGCTTCTTTCTAGAGCCCAAAAAGATGGAAGTCACAAGGGGACAAGTCATGTAAAAGAATGACAGATTGCTTCTTTCTTTTCCTTCGAAATGACAATTTCGCAGCATCCAGTAGATCAAAATAATAATGCGCATTAATCGTGCATCAATCATGGAGAAAGTCAACGTGAGAAGCACCTTGCCGATGAAAAAACACGGTTTCGGTCACACTTGTTCTTGGATGGTTTTTGTTCTCGACCTTTTGACGGCATTCAGAAAATTCCTTGTGCCATGCAAACACCCGAATTCTTGACAGAGTGTTATCCCCGAACTGTGCCTGTAATCGTCGCGAAATTTCGGTTGGACTCACCCCCTCCTCTGCAAAAAACTTAATAATAATCCATTGGTGCACTTCTGCCTCGCTCACTGTTTCATTTTGTACTCGAGCGAATTGTGGTCGGTTCTCCCTTCTCCCTAGCAATACAGGCCATCTTTGCATCTTCTACTACCAGGTCACTGACCTCTCCGTAATTAAAAAAAATCAGTCCCGTTTATATTTGATACACCCTCCTACATTCAAATCACTACTTTTGATTCTAAATATAAAAAACATGAAAAATTTCTTTGAATCACTGCATTAAAGTAAATAATACCATTCTAGTTAGGCCCTTAATATCCAAAGATAAATAAGAATAAAGATGATCAATTTTATTATTATTTTTTTGAAAACTTTAAATGTCATAAATTCAATAAATGTTTACCTCTATCTCCGTGAATTAGTTTACATTTTTTGCTTACCAAATAAGCAGGAGGGTATTACTTTTGACACATTTTTGGTCAGAGAAAACAATTTATTAATTTTCATTTTACTTTGTTTATAATATTGTAAATTTCATAGACACAAATTAAGATCTTGCAAAGTTTAAATTATATTTATTACATAATGCTATTTTTTCATTCTTTTAATTTGAATAGTCTCGAAAATCGAGGACCAGTTTCTGGAATAAAAATTTAGTTTTAGCGATATTGCTGTAAATATAACAGACACTTTAACTTTCGAAAAACTGTCTTTGGGTTTTCTGTTACTGTTTTTAAATTTTGATGTTTTCCAAGAGGCAAACAATAGTTTTTACTTTAGAATGTTTCGTGAGTTCATTATTTTTGAGAAGTCCTTCCTATTAAAAAAAGCCCTACCTATTTTTATTTTAAGACCGTTGTCGAGTTGTTTAATACTACTAATTATAGTGTATGTATAATAGCACCAATTAGCTCCCATCTTTAATAAGCTCGCCAATTAATACGGCTAAAGTTGTACAATTACCGTTAAATGGTTTCTAAACAAGTGAGTTTCGATTTGCTTTTTATTTCTCATGAAAAGCGCTCGAATGTTTCGTATCTGTGTCCAAATGTATGTATGTATTTACATCGCAATTACTTATAGGCCTACTTGTAACGTGACAGTTAGTAGTAAATGCAGCCATAAATGGGGGACGACACAGCAGTTTTAATGCCGAATTACAGGGCTTTCGGATGCCATTGCACAGTTGTAAAGATATTTAATTCAGCACTTTAAAAGCTTTTTGCTATCAACCCGCCTAAAACTGCCGCATTTTAGAGTGGCAGTACTTAATGGCTAATTAGGCAGATGCTGAATTATAAATGGAGCTTTTACTGAAATGGTTTTATAGTGTTCTGATGGTAATTTATTCAAAACAAATAAAAAGGTTACGTTTTGGAAACGTCTAACTTCTCCCTGCTCGTAATTTGCCAGCTTGGTACGCTTTCAATTAAAACTATTTCGATATGTCAAAGCTGGTTACTTTAACATGAATATTCCAGCAAGGATAATTAGATGCATGATGGTTGGGTTTTTCTTAATGAACAATGAAAAATATCATTCGCTTATTCTAATTTATATCGAAATATTTTGGAGAATAGTTTGTAGAGGTTACTTTTAATACACATTAATGTGAATTAATTTCTACCGACTACAGATTACCTCAAATTAATGAATAAAAATTTGTTACTGCTGTTACACCCTGGCCGGGAATCGAACCTGGGATCTTAGCCAATGCTCTTACCACTAAATTACGAAAAGTGGCAGCAATAACAAAGACGAACGTACCTATAAAGTTAAAGAATCGTCGAAAGTAATGTACATTGTTATTAATCATTAACAATGAAACACCTGGGGATTTTTTTTGTAGAGGTTAATTTCAATACATTAATGTGAATTAACTTTTACCAACTACAGACAATTAAATTATTAGTTCACATTAATCTTTACTAAATTATACCTATACAGGATCCTCCGTGGATAGTACGATAGTGGGAGGGGAGGAATTTTTGTTCAATTGTCTGGAGCTCAATTTTTAAATCGTCCAATAGAACTTTACCATCTTATTTTGACCAGTAATTTCGAATGGAACATACTTGATCGATCGATGTAATCTATTTAGGTAGCAATGAGTTGATAGCGACACCGAGTGGCGTGGTATAGTGTTCTGGATCATTGCTTAACATTCAGGAGGTCACCGGTTCGAACCCGGGTTTGGCTACTCTGGTCCAAATTTTATATTATTTCCTTGGATCATTTAGTAAATGCTGGGGCAGTAATATTCCACAGACAACCTTTCACTTCTCTTCCGTCTTCATTTCGTCGGTCACATAATTCTCTCACCAACCACACCACCCACCCATTCCCACGATTTCCGAAACGAGGCTGAAGAGGGCCTTACGCCCTACCCTCCTGCTTTGCTTTGTAGTGTAGGTCGGAGGGACTGCCCGCCGAATGAAACACAAAAAATTTTTTTTTTTTGATAGCGATTCATGTTAATGGGAGAATGAATAGGTGATGTTCTTATCAGCATTTCAATTTGCGAATGTAAAAAATATTTTAAAAAAATAGTTTTTTGCTGGATTGTGAGTGTGTTTGTGTATAATGTAAGATCCAATTTTATAGTGTTGTCATATCATAATCTTAATATGTTCATCTTGTCTAAATAATTCGAGTAAGTTTCTAACCTAAAAAATCAAATCAGTTGAAGTCTTGTGATATATGTACAAATAATTTTAAAAATTACACATTATTCTTAAAGAAGAGCTTTGAAATTACCTTACTATTTTTTATGACTACAACAATTCCCTTTGAAGAAGATTAAGAAACGTGAGCGAAACATTGGGTTTTGTTAAAAACAGAGACGTGATTATAACTAGACTGCGCCCTGCGTTTATAAAGTGATACAATTTGGGTAGGCAACACATTTTGCGAATTACGGGACAGAAACGCAAGAATTATTAAGAACGCTCGTAACATCACTTAGAAAGTTTGAGGCAGTTGAAGTGTTAAGCGTAGTTATTTCCAATAAATGTTGTGCGACACTATTTTTCTCGTACATAGGGTTTTGTCAACACTTTTATGAACTATTTTTTGTTAAAGTAATATAAAACTAGTTTAATATTAGAACAATATGGTTACATATTGTTGTGCATACGGTTGTCGTGAAAAGATTAAAGGTCCTTCCATTTCATTTCATGTGTAAGTACAATTTAAACAACTTTCCTAACAGAATACACATAATGAACGACTTCACATAACTTTTTTTTACTAACAAAAACTTACGAAACATATTTTATCAAATTCAACACTACCAAGTATTATTTAAACCATAAAATCAGACTTTGCAAAATACATGTAAATAGTAGTAGTAGTACCGTTAATATACATCATTTTAATCACAGTCATCACATCTTTTTTATCAACTTCATACACCAATCATCCACACGACGACAAATCTACTTGCGTTACTAATTAACTTTATATTCACTTATAGCACATTTATTATTATAAACAATAGTATTATTTTTTTAAAGAAGTTTAATTATGTTTTCAATATATTTGGTGTGTATGTTAAATGCTATTGTAAATGATTTTCATCATTAAAGTCCGTAAATTTCCATTTAGCGCATGGGAAACTTAAATGTGTACCCGAATGTGCATTATTGGTTGCATACCCAAAGTACATCATTTTCTAGTACAGAGAATATTGCTTACGCTCGGTCCATACTATAATCACGTCTCTGGTTAAAAAACAGCAAGTTTCGATGTTTTATCCTATAAGTATCTCAATTAGGGAGAAATATTGATATTATTATTAATATAATTTTAAGAAAAATATGTTAGCCCCACCATTTTTGAAAGATATTTATACGATTTCTATTTTCATAACCTAGCGTAACCTAACCTAATCTAATTCCAAAAATGACCATTTTTGAAAAAATATATTACAATTTCAAATATAAAACAAAGTTGTTATGTTTCACCAATTTAATAGTCGTACTGGACAAATTTTTTTCTGTAATTAACTACCATTGTCAAGAGTGTATTTAAATACTAAAGTTTATAAAGGTGTTTACAAATTTATATGATTTTCGGGGGTTGTCGTCTGTATCATAACATAGATGCTAATAAAATACTAAGGTCCTGGATTCTAATGTCAACAAAAACAAAAAGCTCACTTAAATGTAAAACCTTGAAATTAAAAAAGCAAAATTCGAAACCTCTAAATAATAGTAAATAATAAAAAATAATCAAGTAGAACTAGATTCGATGAATTCCCCATTTCTCTTATACAGAAGGCAACCCCCCAAAAATCATATAAATATGGAAACACCTTTGTAAACTTTAGTATTTAGATATACTGTAGATAATGCTAGTTAACTAGCCAAACAAATTTATCGAGTACGACTATTAAATTGGTGAAACATAATTACTTTGTTTTAATTTTGTAATTCTTATCAAAATGTTCTACAACTACACCAAAGAACGTTTAAATATTATTAAAATTATATTAGTGTGGTAATTTGTTAAATAAAAAAACTGAATTGTTGAAGCCGTTACTTCATGATAGTTAATCATGACGAAATAAAGCGAACAAAACTACTATGTATACATCTATACATCTAAATAAAATTGAAGTGTCTGTTTGTAATATTAAAATAACCACTTTTTACTAAATGCATATGGATGTATACACGGTACATATACCAAAATAACATTTTTTAAATTTTTATCTGTCTGTCTGTTTGTTCGGGCTAATCTTTGAAACGGCGGAACCGATTTTGACGGGACTTCCACTGGCAGATATATAATATAATAAGGAGTAACTTAGGCTACTTTTATTTTAGAAATTAATTATTATTATTAATAAATAGTTATTCATTTCTAAAATAAATTATTAATTTTTAAAGTAAAAAAAAGTAGCCGGAACAAACCGACAGACAGACAGACAAAAATTGTAAAATCATCTCCCGCCACTTTATTTCACAAAGGCTTCCTATCGCGCGGGCTCAGAACGCGCAAGCGGGCTATTGCTAACGGTTGTGTCTCAACGACTTCGTTTAAAATTTTAAAAATAACTTTTTTGTTAAATTCCATACGGACGAAGTCACGGGCACAGCTAGTTGTTATTAAAAATCACGACTATAATTTCCGTACAATACATATCTTTATCAAGTGATTTAACAGAATGGATAATGGTACATATGGTACCAAAATTATAGTCGCGATTGTTAATAATAAAATTCTTGTGAGATACATAGTAGTTTTGTTCGCTTTATTTTGTCAACTTGTTTTTTGTTGATTACAAATTTTGCAAATCAACATAAGTTGCTGAACATACTATATTCTCAGAGTAAGTGGAAAAAATTCAAACTGATTTATTTGTACAATATTCTTAAATTGTTGTTCTAACAAATATGCTTTAGAATTTAGGGTTAGCTATATTTTTTTAAATATTATACTTTAAATCGCACTATCGATAATTGATTTTGTCTACTGATACTTGAATGAAATTTCATTATATACTTAATGAATAAAAAAACACTTTTTCGAATTTCACAATTTCACAATTGTTTATCACTTGAGAATAAACTCTTTAGTTTTAGATATAACTTCCGAAGAAGCTACAATGTAGCGAAACAATATTGTCAAGTGATAAACAATAAATTGTGAAATTGAAAAAGTGTTTTTTATTGACACGATGTAATATAAAACACGGAAAAAATATACAACAATTTTTTTAAATTTAACTACATGTACAGTATAACTATTTAATCGTAAAAATATTGTAATGCAACAAATAATTATGTTTTAGGTGCTCGATAATAAAAGACATTTGAAAAGTTACTTATTAAGGGGGTGTAAATGGGCCTGGGAGATTGTTTGGGAATTTCGTAGTAATAATTTAAATTTATATTTAGCCTCTTGGATGCAAAAAACACCTATTTAAGCGTTTTCGGAAATCAACCGATACGAGATGAAAGGGGAATGAATTGGTGTGTGAGAGGATTAAAAATTTTCATATTCAAAAGATGAAAATACGGATTTAGATTTTCATTAGTAGCACACAAAATAATTTGACTCGTTTTAATAAAATTTAGAGAGGCTGTCGTTGGACGTTGGAAAACGTGATGAATAATTAAAAACAAATGCGCTTGTTTTTAATTATAATTTGAATCTAGAGGTTTTTGTGTAATAGTGTCTTAATACTTAACAAAATCAATATTATAGCAATTTTACTTTTATTTTAATGTAGATCAAATTAGCCCTATAGGTACATTATACTTTTCGGTTGATAGTTTAAATGTTATGAAGGTGTATTTAGGTAGGTACCTGGGTAACAAAAAAGATCCATCTCATTGATTTTTTAGAGTTTATTTTTCCTATATATATATTAGTAAAAACAGTTGACAATTTTAATAATAGAGTCTAAAGTGGAACCAGAAAAAGTCACCATTAAATGTTGATATATCCTTTTTTTTTCAGAGTAAAGAACCGGAATATACCAAAGTTAGAAGGAAAGGTGGAAGATTAAGGGACCCTCATTCGGAAAGTCAAGGTAAAAGGTTATTTACTAAACACCCTTCAAAACGGCATAACAATTACTGCATGAAATGCATATCTTTTTATTTTAATTATTATGTTAGTTATTTATATCGTTAGTTTTAATCTAGATTTTTATTTATAGTAAATACTTAATTATCTTAATTAAGTTTATGTAAGTCGTTAAATTAAAAGGTTGTCACAAAAAGAAACCTGATCGCCCGATGTTATCGTTAATATAAAAAATGAAAAATTCTTAAACAATAACGTGTCTCTCGTGTTTCAGAATCTGACAACCTTGGCAGTACTGACTCGGAAGTTAAGAAGATTTTAACTTTACATATGCCTATTTCAGAGTACGATACCCTTGGTAGCGATTCCGAGGGAGACGCTGAGGGTGGTACGGCCAGTCAAGAACTTATGTCCTTTCGACAAAGGATAAGAGGTAAAATTAATACCAAATATATATGTACATATACTTTTATTACATACAACTCATAGTATCAACAATAAAAATTACTAGCGGGAAGAGCTGGGTAAACCCTTCATCAAAAGAGCTCTAAACACTATGTCCATAGCCCTTAAATAAAGTGCTTTGGCCTTTGAAGCGCCAATAACATTTAAAAATCCAAGGATTTCGAATTACTTCGAACGTATTTGTAATTTACAGTGAGAGGGCATCAAGCACATTGAAAAAGCTTGAAATACAAATTAGAAAGCATTTTTATAAAGTAATTCGTTTACTAAGGCTTGAACTACTTGCTTACGAAAGGCGTTGGTCAGGGATGAAAGGAGAATTTTTTTTTTGGTACGGTTCTCATAAAACTATTTATTAACATTTTTTATAATTGCAATACATACCCCAATTTTATTTTTAAATGTTCAGCAAAATAACATTATATAAAATAGATCTTATAGTTAATTATTTCCAATTTTAAGATAATAGAATTGTTACGTAGGCAGTGGCGACTTTTGTTTTATTGTACTAATTATTACGATAAAATATTTAATTTACGAATATTACAAATATTCTACGTTTATAACAATAATATAAATATACGAAAAGTGGAACAATAACGAGGTCTGTCACTGTAGTCTGTATAATTTGATAATTTCAAAGCAAAAATGTAATGAAATCTAATGAAACGACTATATGATGATGAGAAGTGACTTGAAAAGAGTTATTTTGAGATTAATGGTCTTTCGCACTTTCGTTCTTTGAATAACTACCCATGTTGGTACCCTGCTCAGTGAGTATGGATGGTTTATATGCTATGACCGTGAAATTGAAAAATGTAGAGGTATTTACAACCATACGACTCATATTTGTATCTTTTATAAAGTCTAAAAATAAATTTTGCTTTTTATAAAACACAACAACCGTTACTTTAAAAGTCCAAATGATGACAGATTTCTGGTCTCTAAAATTTTGCCGACCTAGGCTCGGACCTCGTAAGCCTAAGCGTAAATCCAGCACTGCATGTAGCAGTTGCAACAAATGTTATTTTTACAATCTTTAAATGCGTGAATTATTCTGAGAGTTTATATTCATTTTATTAATGAGTAGATTATAACTATATTGAAAGTTATATAGATTCGAAGTAATTGGTGATTCTAAGCCCTGAAAGGACTGGAAGCACATTTTTAAGCACAAAACACTAAAGAAATACAAACACTTGTATATGATTTTCACAAATTATTTATTTGGCAACATATTTATTAGAAAATCTAGAAATAAACAGATATAAAAAAACAAGGTATAATTTTAAATGACCAAGTAGAATATATCAACTCCCCTCTACTGAATTTATTTTAACCTAATACCACACCCCCTATTACAAGCAGCTACTCAAGGAACTGAACTATTTTTCAAAGTTTCCTAGTTTCGATTTTTAGCACGAGTGCCCATTCTTCACATCAGAGGTGGGCCACCGTCTTTTGCACGCCCTCTCCCCAACGCTCCCGTCCCTTCCCATCATTCATCTCTGCCCTCTCCTCAATCCACTTCCCAATCCCAACCCCCAACATCTACTCCGGGGATGTTATAACCTTCTGGTTGATAATCCCCACTCGAGAAGGGTGTTTAGTCAGTAAGAATCTTACACTACCCCCTTTCACGGGGTACTTATGTAAGGTTTTCCCACCTCGAGTGAAATCTAAACAAAAAAAATTTTCATAGTTAGTAGTAAGCACTTAATTGCTTGAAGAAGCCTTTGTTTAGGCAAAATGTTGCTAAATAAATAATTTGTGAAAATCAAATACAAGTATTTTTATTCCTTAATTATGCATTTTCATCATGTAAAGGTTAAAACAATTCAATACAAAACACTAAACCTTTACCCAGCTCTTACCGAATAGGTTAGTAAGTATAACTATTGCAATCAACAACATTTACGATTTGTTGTGTTTTTTTTAATCGGCTATATTATAACCAATGATAGAATTTTGATTTGATTTTATTTTACTATCTTCGGAGGTAAATAGCAACAAAACTTAATCAGCTTTGTTTAAACACTAAATTTCTTAAATATTATTTTATTGTTGTCATTATATTCTGGTACACTTTTTCGGTATTTATTATAGAAGATAAAAATGAAACTTATGTCATTAGAAAGGACCTGTGCCATAGATTTTGATTTCATTATTACTTAACTAATCCCTTTAAAAAATTTTCTTACACATATTTCTGAGTTATTAATAACTGCAAAATATGAAGAGGATCAAAATGTGTACAAATATCAAAATCTGAGACGAAAAGCTGAGAGTTGTGACAAATAGACGTGAGAAATTCCGAAAGGTGTAAAACTCCCATTGTATGTGGGTATATTTTCAAATTTGTTTCAACATTTCTGGTAATATTTAAAAAAACTAGAAAAAGGTAATTAGCCATTGGTACACTACTTCCCCATTTTATCACATGTTACCATTATCACGTAAAGCAGAAGTAGATAAAGTAAAAACATAAAACTAATTCGACATTATTGAAGGTGGAACAGAGGGTTCAACTTCATCATCCGAAACGTCTCCTCCGTCGGGAAGTGTCGGTCGAAAACCCTACCATCACTTCCATCATTCGCACCATCATCAACACCATCAGTCGCGAAAGAACAAAGGGAAACAGACTTCACAATTGAGTAAGAGACATGTACGAAGTAGTAGCGGCTATTCAAGTCACAACGAAGAGACCACTTTTAGTATCTCACACGCACCCAGTTTCAACGAAAGAATCAACCCCCCGAGCAGGTTTTCCGACATAAGTTCTAGAGATTTTAGCGAACCCGAGTGTGAAAAAACGACCCATCCCAATAAGAAGAACAAGGGAATGTCGAAACTTAACAGGGAAGCGTTTCAAATAAACGTTTAATAAATACTTAATAAATAATAATTCAAATGGATTATTATTAAATTACATAAATGGTCAAAGGAATAGGAAATATCGTTAATAGAGGATTGAAAATCTAAAGCAATATCTGAGATATTCTTACAGCGAAGTTTTTGAAATTATTCCACTAAAGTTAAAGATACGAATAGTATGTCACACACCTGCTGTGCATGCACAAATTGTTGCATAAATTTACATTCTACAGTCTAAGGCCCTTGAGTTTTAATAAAAATAAAAGTTCGGAGATTATAAAGACATTTGCTGTAACATATTATCAGGTAGTAGAAGCTAAAATGCACCAAACTTATTAAACAATCTCCTTTCTTAAGTCAGTCTCTTTACCACCATAGTAAAACGAAATGAGATACCTACAAAAATATTTCTTCCTATTATTTTTAGCATATTAATTAAATACTCAATTCTATTGTTCATTTGTTCATTCCTGTTTCCAAAATCCACTTTTAGCACTGAATATACATATATTAATAATAATATGATATTTTACGACTTTTTACAAAAAGCAAAAAGGTTTAGGATAGCTCAGCACTAATAAAATATAACAATAAGGATCATAACTAATAAGAATAATCAATAATTACCTATTACGTAAACACAATAGCTCAATGAGATAGAAATGAAAGAAACCCAACTGATTCAAAAACTGCATCCTGATTTTCATGGCAAGTGAAGGAGAGAAGATTTTAAAAGTTTTCAAAAGCAATTTCATTTGCATTGTAATAATCAATTATCACCTCACATAATGTCATGCCGACAATCAATGTGCTTTAGACAAACTGTTAGTTCAGAAAAGAACCATTTTATCAAACTGAAAGCAGTTATAATTAATTTGGCAATCAAAAAATAGAAAATACATAAACATTGATTAAAAAACAAAACAAAATCTCTGACTGAAGAATACACACAAAGTAATTTAAAAAATAAAAGATATGGTGCCAAAGTAGCTTTGATCAGAAGTTAAAAAATTACATACAGACAATTTTTAAATATAGAAAGATAATGTTTTTAAAACTAAAACATACTTATTATATAGCAAATTTCCATTTTTAATAAATAAAGAAGGCCTAACCAGTAAGTAGCTACCTATTTGTACAATTTCGAATTTAAAAATATTTACTATTGGTTGGGTTATACATTATAGGTATAATACAAGAGTTATTTGAATTGTTTTATATACCTATATGATATAAATGATAATTATTTAATAATAAGTAAGATCTTTACGTTTCCATTTGGTTGAATATATCAAGTAGGGTAAATCACTCCCTCCCTATTATTCCGATTTGGCGCAAAATGACCGTTAACCTCACGGAGGTATATATTAAAGATTATATTTTCTTTTTTCTATTTCATTCAATTTTATTTAAACTGCAAAAGGAACAACAATATAAAAAGTATAATAATAGAATAATATCTATTTTAAATAAAGTTGCTTTTACTTTATGCTACTCTGGAGTTAGTGAATATAAATAAAGAATTGTGGTACTTATGTATTAACACCACCGCAGCTACAGATTTGGCGATTTTAAAGTGCCGTATATATATATAACTTATATCTAACCTAATTTAACCTATACATTAGTTAGTTTCAATCTATTTTAAAAATCCATCAGCCGTAGTTAGTACATGCGCCATAGCGAAACTTCTGTTGCGGTGGTGTTAATACATAAGTACCAGAATTTTAATGTCCAGGTAAGAGGTTTTATATTTATGAGACAAAATTCGTTCTTTTGGTTAAATGAAATTTAAGCAACAGGCTATTCCACCGAAATATGATGAAATATTATTTGAAATGTTGTTGTACTAATAAAAGAATTGATAAAAACATTCAGCATACTTTTAAAGCATAAACATGAAATAACTATAAAAGTAATATAACAACCACCACCTACCTTATTCTGCAACACGCTGCGGTTCTTCTGTCTTACTACTTTAACTCACTTAACTAATAGCACTAATTCGACGATAACATAAAAATGTATTGAAAAATATGTTTTAAAACGTTTGATTTCACAACACTTTTCGAATATACATTTCTTACGACATTAAAAATGAAAATTAATTAATAAACAACCGAACCTCTTATCACAAAACCACGCATCAATTTTAGGTTATATAAGCTGCTAACTGCTATTGGTACATTGTCAAAAGTTAACAAATATCTTGTAAAAAAGTTAAAAAGCATTAATTCACAGATATTGTTTAATTATTCGCAATCAAACAATGAAAATATATAATTAAAAACAGTATCAGAATGTTTTTTAAACGTTGGACTATTTATAATGGTAAAAACAATAAAACTTTTAAAAGAATGCCACTGAGTAGGCTTATAATAAAGTTTATGGAAAGAACTAATCTCACGATGGACGCCATACTAATTTTTATGGTATTCTTTTAAAGAAATTAATTATCGTTAATGATTATTATTTGGTGGTATTGCCTATTGTTGCTGCATTGCCTACAACAAACTCTTTTAAACTTGTTATCTATACAATAACTAAAGAAAGAATCACATTTTGTTTTTATTTAAAACAATTAGGTAATAACCAATGCAACGATTGTTTCTTCAATTTTTTTTCAAGACCTGCTGTAAAGAATAAATTGTAGTCTTTGAAGTTGACTCATTTATATTAATTAAAAAATAATGATGTTAACAGTACTCATTTACGTATTTCTTCAAATTATTATTTTTCCTTGGCTTGTGCCTTGAATGGAAAACAGCAGATCCTATTTACAAATGAAGATCAAAGCAACCCCCGTGTATAATTATTCTGTTTTCCATACAAATATAGAAAAACTATGTGCCAAACGAATTGATAATAAAACAAACATTAAAAAGAAATAAAGAAATTAACTAGTTAATGGCAAATGTTTTTCATAGTATGAAATTGTTAATGATAATATTTAAAAGAAAAAGAGCGAAAGAAAAGTATTGCCGTTATTAAAGACTATAATTATTATTAACTAATTACAGCGGTATAAGGCATCACATACACACATATGCATACACACATAAACACACAGTTGTTAATTATTATTATTCCTGAATCTTTTTTTTAATTTAATATTATACATGTTTAATAGATATTATATTTAAAATGAAAATATCTACTTAAATACAACGGACTGTCGTTTTGGATACCTATACCTTTTTATTGTATGAATGTACAGTTTAGATGAATAAAATAAAAGTAACTTGTTGTTTAAATTCTTTTTCTTTATTTCCTTATTATTTATTTCTTGATAAACTAACTTAAATACAGTAAAATATGAACAAAAAACATCAATATTAATTCAACTGAAATCGTAAGATTTGATTGTTTTTCTTAATTTTGCAACCAAAAATTTTTCGTCGTCTTCGCCGATGGTACATTCCTTCCAATCTGATTTATTGGGCATATTAAGGACGTATTTGGAAGCAAGAACCTGTCTCCCGAAATTTAAAGGAAAATTTTGTGATTTATGAATTTGAACATAATAAACCTCCCCTTCATGGGGAAGTTCGACGACAAAATATGGTGCCCCTTTTTGTAACACTTGGTCTATACGATTACACGAATCCAATTTTTCCAAATTAAAACCATTTTCTTCAGCTTCGTTCTAGGTATTATAAAAAAATGTTTTTAAAATAAATATGCCAAATATTTGATTAAATGAGTTCTAAAACTTACAAGAAACGAGTTGGCTAAAACGTTGGAAAGTTTTTTTGGAACTGGAATGGCCTGAATCTGCATGTGGGATGTTTTGTAATTTCGTTCAAAAAATACCGCCACATTTTCGCTTGTACTGTAGAAATCTATAATTGCCTTTTTGAATTTTTCAATTTCTGATAAAACATTTTGGGGCAAATGAAGGGCAGATTGATGGTGTTCTATTGGACATATAAGAAAGTGTTCTTCAACCAAACCCCCTAAAATATACAAGTACATATTTTATTGGAAACAGTGACCATGTACCTTTTAAACTTTTGTTTATTTCTTAATAAAAATTATGTAAAAATAAAAAATTATAAATTAACTAAATTGAACACAGGAGTCATCTACCAGTAATATTGACAACTTAAAGCCATCTGATGTCAGATACTCAAACTATGTACAAGTTTGAATTTCCACTAGTTCCATCAGTACATATTTAACGATTTACGGGGGTGCACGTGTTTTTACATTTCGTCGAGTAAAGTGTTTTTGTTTTGAGTATCTTTAAAAAACGACAAGTAAAACAGTGTGTATAATATGAAAAAATGAAATTTCATTGAAAGTAAGTAAAATAAGTTTATTCTATATTTGAAAAAATGATAAAAACTTCTTCAGTTATATAGCAATATTGCAACCAGACTAGTTTTGATAAAGTAACATTTTCAAATAATTAATAGTGGTTACGTCTTCATGAATTGTTGAGAAGTTTGATAGAATGCAAATATTTGTTTAATCATTAGAAATATTAGGTTTTATTTAATTAGTCATTTATTAAATGTTTTGATTCACATAATGTTTGCTTTTCACTCCTTTAATATTACCTATTCTATGTAATTCTTTTATTAAAAAAGTACCTTTTGCAAGGGCTAGATATACGTCCTCTCCCACTGTAATTATTAAATGTTTCTCAACAGATGGACTTGCCAGACAAAACCAACATTTACTTTGATCAAATTCGATTTTTTGTCTTTTATGGGGCTTGTGTTTTTTACGTTCTTCTTCTGCGTTATAACTGTCAACATCATAAAAATACTGTCCAGAGTTACCAGATTTTCGTTTTGATTTAAACACTACAAAAATGTTTAGGTTTAAAATATTATTTATGATTTGAATACTTTGTCTTACATTTCAATTCGAGATCATTTAAGTCATATGGACAAGGGGTTTCATCGGTTGTTTTTTGGGCTAATTCTGCATATTTCATTTGCTCAATAGGGGTTAAACTTAGAGCATACAACCACCTTTGCTTGTTCTTATTCCCTGCACGAGCTAAGCCCAAAAATCTGGTCACAATTTCTGATAATACGTCGTGATCAGATAAAATTGGAGCACGATAAGGGGGTCTTTCGTAAAATTCACCCTCCAACCCAGAAATATGATAACGTGGTTTTATTTGAATTGATAACCACGATATCAAATCCTCTGTTTGAGTCAAAGTTAAATTCAACTAAAATATTTATTTTATTCATAATTAGTTTTAATGCTGTAGGTACAATTTGAAAGATCGATAATTGATTTGAAAACTCTTCAAACTTTTGGATATACTTATTCGTTTTTTACCCTTTGCGAGTCATTTGAAATAATGATATTATTTACTTTGTTTAAATATTTAAAAAATTGAGCAATTAATGATTCATAATAATAAAAAATACTATAAGTACTTAGTAGAAATAATGCGGTTAGGTGAAAGACGTCAATTGTTGCACTAATAAAAAGCAGCACAGAGAAAAATACTAAAATTATAATTAATGTTAGGCCCTTAAATACTAACTGAAGTGATTGGTTTTAAAGGTTGGTATAACGTAAATTCCACTTAATAGTATTTTTACTGTATAAAATACTATGCTTAAAAATCTATAAAGATTTATAAAAAGAGAGTACCTTAAAGTTGGGGTCATTCTTCATTACATTTTTAGGCCACTGTGATGTTAATAAAATATCAATTCCTTTATAATTCGGATTTCCACGTTTACAAACATCTACTAAACCTTTAACATCATCAACATTGTAGGTGTGTAGATCAGACTGATTATTATCGCTTGAAATCCCACTCAAATAGGCAATTTTTAAACCCTTGCTATTTATATACATTCCTTTTTTTCCTAAAATATTTTTTAAATCTTTTTGTTTTTCATAAATCTTTTAAAATGAGTGTTTTACCTAAGTAATTTACATTTGGACATAATTCAGAATCATCTGTTGGATAATATGGAACATGTTCTTGCTTATTAGGACCCAATATATACGTTGGAACAAGAACTTAAAAATAACAAAGTTTATGATCGTCCTGACGAATCATGAAAACTTCTTACCCTTTTTTAAACCTCTTTTGTAGGGTTCAAATTCTTTATTATTAATTCCAAAAAAATTGCCTACACATAACAATAAATCAAAAGGGCCCGACTTTTCATTTAATTTTTCTACTCGTGAAAAAAGTGTATCAAAGCACCCTTCAACATCACCACATATTAGTCTAGAATGAAATAATAATTATACTACTAATAGATTTCTTAAATGTGGCCAACATTCTACCATGAGAACTTTTATGAAATATAAATTAATTATTTACTCTTGTTTTTTTTTTGTATTGTGCAGTAAAAATAACGTAAAATAAGGCCATGAAAATAGTAGGCGAAGACACAAAAAAATAGTGTTGACAGTAGACAGTAGGTGATTCATCGCGAACCTTATTTACGCAAATCTTTATCAGTAACATTAATTTAAGGTAAGCTACTTACACTTTTTGCTTTTCCATTTTCATAAACGAACGAAATAAAGCCCTAAAAGTAGAATTTCGTTGAGTAGTCACTTAAGTCGTAAAACCAAAACTAACTTCTGTAACTAATATCTCCTAACATTTTAAAACACCATATTACAATATTCAAAAAAATAGATTACTTTCTCAAACTGTTTATCAATATATTCATTATCAACTGTTGTTTTACTATATTTACAATTAAAAGTAAGGTTAAAAGCACTTCTTCTTACCAACGGATGGTTTGAGTGGTGCAAAAGCAGAGCTTTATTTAGCCATCAACCTCGTGGTGATTTTACATATTGAAAATAAAGCTTTTTAATTGCATTTATCGTTTGTAAAATTTCTATAAAGTAGTATTTAAAATTGAAGAGTATGTTGAGGTTTTGATGTTTAAAATCTTTAAAAACAAAAGTTTAGTGTATAAAACACAAATAATATAGTATAATGTACGTGACTATACCTATTAGTATTTTGCAATTCTGGAAGGAATAAATCGAACAAGAGGCAGGTTCATTCTAATTTTTAGAGTAAGAAAGAGTGGATGTTCAGGTATATTACATAAACAACTGCAGTTTTTTGAGAGTACCAAGTCACGAACAATGAAGGGGATAAACGAGTTAAAAGTTTTAACACACACTAAGTTACCCAAAATAATTTAAATCTGATTAGACAGAAGAGTGTTATCCTCAGTTAAAGTCTATAACTGAGGATGACACCATAGGTGTCAAAACGCTTATTAATTCGATTTGTAAACGTTTTATTTGGAAAGAGCAACAGTGTTTCGTTTAATCCATTTGATTTTCTTCATATTGGATTTAAAAGCAAAAGTAATAGAAATATTTACTTATCTGAAACAATATAATTTTAATTCAACAAACAAAAAATAGAGATTAATGTTCACACTTCGTTAATAAAAACAATTTTTAGTTTTATTTATTAACATTTTGGTTTTCCACTTTCTGTTACCATGAAGTATATTATCTCGGGTAATCTGCGCAACTTGGATATAGGGGATGTATGTTGGGTTGTATACTACTAATTAAAATGACTTATTTAAAAAAAAAGACCCCATGTACCAAATTTCATCGAAATCTTTAGAAATACGTAATTGCAAATAAATTTATATATAGGTATATATGTGACCGGCCAAACCCGGTTTCAGGATAAACCATTTGAACTAGTTGGACCGTATCAATTATTAATTTCCCTTCGTTTCATACACTAAATTACCCTAGTCTAGACAAGACTAATCCAAGCACAAAGATGGTACAATTTATTAATATTAGCAGCTTAAATCTAAATATACAAACATTTCCAATTATAAATTTAAATACAAAATAGCTATATTATATAATACAATGATAGTAAATTAGACATTGTAATGCAAGTTTTTTTAAGTTATTTTATTTTAATGCAAAACTTTTAAGCGAATTATTTATTCATTCCATTGGAATTGATATTTTAATTAACATGATGTCGAACTTTATTAATTACTAAACGAATCGTTTAAAATACCTAAAATGACCAATTAGAAAGCACACGTATATTTAGCAGTTAGTCCCATGAACTAGATGTGTAAATGTTTTGTTAAAATTGTTGAATGATTTATCTAAATTTCTTGAGCAAATAAATAGATACCTGAATTACGTTTAAGGCAGTGGTAAATAAGTTAATAATGAAGTGATAATAACATAGGTCGGTTAGTACATAGTTAGGATTTAGCTGTTGTTGTGTAGATGAAATAAGAATTCTTTTGTATACAGAATTGTGTTAATTATAACGGTATGAAATCACTACCAGTCTGATTGATATCAGATTAGTAGATGAGAACAAAAGCAATATTGTAAACTTCAGGACGATTTTAAAGTGAAACTGATGAAAGTGACTAGTTTAACACAGGGAAACGAAAATATGGTAAGAAGCGGTAGTGAGTGACACTGACGAGTTTAAGGAAACTTCTGAACAAAATGTAGAGAACTTGGTTCGATGTTTGAAAGTAGTACTCGAGAAATTAAATGTATGAACAAATGCTCGAAATAAAAGCGCAATTAAAAAAAATGCAGATATTATGTTTAGAGTCTTAGCTTGGAAGAGCTGAGTGTGCATATACCCAAATGGATTATTGTCGATACAAGTATTAAACAAAAAGAATCGCATAGCAACTAAATCGCAAACCCAACGAGTAAGGAATCAATTTAAAGAGAACTTCAATAATTTTCTGATTGTGCAGTTTTGTTTGGCGTGTTGTGTTGTTTTTCTAAGTATTCTGGTCAATATTTTGATCGGTCTTTGGTTATTTATAGTTGTTAACAAAAATATATTTATACTCGTACATTGATCCAAACAGAGTCTATATTGTATTATACAGGGTGTACAGAAAGCCTTCTTTAAGACTTTAACGGAAGTCATATCTACTAATATGCTACCAAAATAACATGTTTCCTTTTGTTGTGTTGTTTTGATACGGAAAGTTTCCCGTACACTGTATGCTACTTGCAAATTTCTGGGATGATTAGATGTTTTGCTAATGATATTTTAATTTAATAATGTGGGACAATTTATTTTTTAGTTATTAGTGCGATTTTTTCGTTTATTGGTGGATATAGCTATACTTCTTAGGCTACGAGATCGCTCGAAAAGCGATGGATCGGTGTAAATAGGCTCGCTAGGATCTTCGAACAGACCTCCCTGTCCAGCATTTGGAATGTCCAGATCGATATTATTGATTTCAGGGAAACCCCTAGCCTTTCTAAACCCTCCGAAAGATTTACCGATGCTGAACGCAGACGTGAGACCATTGAATCCGCTGTTTCTAGTGGATGAGTACGTGGTACAGTTGGAATGGGTCGATGCACCGCTACCACCACCAACCGTTCTTTCACTTCCTCTGTCAGCAATCGAAATATTCTTCTTTATGACCTTCCAATATTTTCTGTAAACGTATCCAGCCGTTATGGAAACTATTATGAGGGTGAGTGTCAAAAAGAGCACTGCACCAACGAGGCTCTTGTACTCTCCCATCGTCAGGCAAACAGCTTCTCGTAGGGCCAAAGCCTTTAGGGCAACATCGTGGTTTATGTCGTTACGTGAATCGAAGACCTGTTGAAAAGAGGTTCAAGCATTAAAAATAATAATGATGTATGCAGATATTTTAATCAAACCTCTATCATTTCTCTCACGTATTCTTCGTCACCATCGTTGTTACTATTGACCACGTCCTTCTTGGATGTTGTGTTCATTTGGGCGGGATCGGAAAGATGCGTTACAGCGGTGGTGTTATCATCAATTCTTAGGATGGTGGTTTCGTTGATGGCTCTCTTTCTACGTTTTCCAAAAGAGAGTTCTTCCCTTCCCCTCCCCGTCTCACAGAACGCTGGTTTGCATCCGTCCACGCAAGTGTGAACTGTGGCTTCGAAAACAAGGAAATTCGATTCTGGAATTTTGAAGGCATGGAATCTTGCCTCCAAAGTATCTCCACTGCGGCCTCGATCCAGTTCGGGGAATACGTAAGGATCCACAGGGCAACTGTCAAAAAAGTAATTAATGATAAATTGTCAAAATAAATAGTCTGTAAAGGGGATACATACCCACGTCTATCAATGAGTTGTACGGATCTTCCGGAATACGGATCTCTTGCAACAACATTGGTGGCAAAAATGTCTGTTACATAATTATAACCATCTTGGGCCTCTAATCTAAAGGTCAACGGGTCACCAACAGCTATGGTGGTAGTGGGTCTGCCCTGATATAAGATCAGCAGTCGAACCTTTGAACTAAGTGTATTTTCTGCTGGCAAATATTCAATTGGAATGGGACTTCCCGACCTAAAATACATACAATATGTATTATGTACATAGATGTTAAAGAGGTTTTATTCGGTATTGTTTTTACCCCGCTCCAATGTAATCAGAGTAGACTTTAGCTTCCCCTGGTCCTCGGAAAAGACAGGTTAAGTTGTATCTTTTGTCCATGTTTGTTTGTACATTGTCTGTGAACTGTACCACAACGATGTTGGTCATGGTGTCTCCGAATCGTTGAGTTCCGCACTCTGGATATCCTTGGGGACCACTTATCCGAAGTACATGTTTTACTCCACCGGTTCCTCTTAAATTACAACGATCGTAAAAACCATAGGTATAAATTCTACCATAAAATCCATCGGGTGTTGTTAAGGTGAACTCCATGCCTTCTTCGTTACAGATTTGTTTCACTTGTTGGTGAGATTAAATGATATTAGTTATTAAAATGGTAATAAATAATAATTAATCGCAGAAAAATAAGAATAATGATTGTAATTTGGAATTTTAGACGGATTCGACAAGCAAAAGCAGAAACTACCTCGGAAAGGATTTCTATTTAAATAATATCAACAAAATTCAGATTGCCAAGTAATTTTGAGTTTTTGTAAAATTAAAATTTTATATTTTTGTTTTAAAAAAGGAAAGGAAGAGTATCTTATTAGAAGGGTGAAAGAGTATAGAATTTGTTGAGAATAAAACTTTTTAATAGACAATAGTTGTGCATATTCAATAACAACATTTACCATCAAGGCAATCGCCATCTACCCCTTGCCTTCCTAATGATCGTTCGTAATAATGGTAGTCGCGAGCAGGATCGAAAAATTGGGGGTTATTTACTTCCATGTCCTTCGAATCCCTGTCGCTCAATTCGCAATTTTCTCCTTCATACGGCAATACTGCTTCCCTAAATTGATACCATAGTCTGTCAGTTTCAACATTCGACATTTACACAGAAAATCGATTTTTACTTACCTATAATTAAACGATCTGCAAGTAAATTCTGGGTTCTCAACACATTCCCGTTGACATTCAATGAGAGATGGTACAGCAATCAATCTTCTGATGAATTGTTTCCTGAGCCTTTGTTTGGCTGCGGCTTGTCTAAAAGCTTCGTCATCACATCCATATCCTGGAGGCCGTATTGGGGTCCCTCCTTCCGGTACATCGTATATGGGTCCATCCGGGCCCGGAGATAACGGACGATAACTGGGTCTATCGGCGAATGGCCTTCGGCCGTCATAAGGACGTCTGTTATCATAAGGTCTTCTGTCATCATAAGGATAACGATTATTGTACGGTCTTCTGTCGTAATAGGGCCTATTGTTATCGTCGTCATATGGTCTACGATTCCCGTACGGCTTGTCGTCGTATGGTGGCTCTGGAGGAGGAAAAGTCGGAGAAGGTCGTCTATGGTCAAATGGTCTAAATGGCCTTCTGGCTGCTGGGACGTCGCCTGATGGATAATCATAATCAGGGTATCTGTCGTCATATCTATCAGCACCTCCTCCGCTTGGAGGGGGGTAATGCCTGTTGGGATAATAAGGGTAACGTCCAGTTGGCGGATATTTTCCGTAAGGACCACCAATGCCGTCCACAGGACGATATGGAGGTCGCCTATCGTAAGGATAACGGTCATATGGATATCTTTCGTTTGGTGGATGTCTACCTCCATAGTAAGGATATCTACTTGGAGGCTGATATCGTCCTCCGGAGGAACTTGGTGGATATCTGCCTGGATAATCATCGTAAGGATGACGACCTCCTGATGAACTTGGTGGGTATCGTCCTCCTCCACTACTACTCGGAGGATATCTGCCTCCTCCTGGGCGTACCCGAGGTCCACTTGGATAATTATCTTCAGGTCTGTCTCTGTCTCCAGGTTTTTTTACCATTCCATCGTCGTCCTCTCCAACTAAATAATAGACACAGGAATATTGATTATATTATTTTTGGAATATAACCATTGAGGAACTTACGCATTAAATTTTCATAATAATCATAATCTGCGTCGTATATAATTCGCATTCCGTCTTTCTGATTGTAACGGCTAAGTCTACAAGTTCTGTACCGTTCACTGTAAACTGCTGACCGACATTGGAAACTTGGTTGTCTAAGACATTCGTCAAGGCATTCGCTGAGAGTTCTCCCGGAAATCTCGGAATGATGTTCCCCTCCCAGTCTACTGTTTCTGTACCTCTGAAATGCTGTATCCGGTCGTTTACCGGCAAACAGGTGCGATGTGACCGAATTGTCTGGATATTCTGATCCGCGGGCTGATAAACAACGAAAAATAAAAAAGTTGAACTAATTTTTAGATTTTTTGTGACACTATAAAAAATTGTTTCCTTTTGATTGTTTGTTCTGAATCTATATTCTGCTTCCAATGTGTATCAATACGTCTGAATCTTGAAATATTCTAAATATTTAGCTGATTTATGTTTATGTGAACAGTTGTTGTAATATACACACAATTAAAAGTTGTGCAAAGAACTGGAATGAATAACCATTAACTATGACAAACATTCAATATATCGGGTCTCATCAGGTGGGCGCTGGCAGAAAGGCCTTTACAGGCTATATTATAAATATAAATATAAATATGGAATCAACAAAAACGACTACTCCGAGGGCTAATACCCCTACCGGCGTTGAATTACACTGTTGATTACGATGGACTCCTAGATGAAAATATAACATATTTAAAAAAAAATTTAGACGAATAAGGATTTTAATTCCTTCTTTTTTGAATATGTTATATTTTCGTTTTGGAGTCCATCGTAATCAACAGTGTAATTCAACGCCGGTAGGGGTATTAGCTCTCGGAGTAGTTGTTTCTGTTGATTCTATACTTATATTTATATTTATAATATAGACTCCAAAGGCCTTTCTGTCAGCGCCCACCCGACGAGACCCGATAGGTCGAAACCAGTCGTGGGATGTGGCTTTCGGTTCGTTGTGTCTACTTGGTAGGACGCGTTCAAAATATAACATTCAATATAAGTTTAAAATTCCTTAGACTTAAAAATTGAATTATCTAGGATTTGAATTCAAGTTCTTTTGTAGAGTGAAAATGTTGTTGAACTTTGTAATTATTAATAAATAAAACATTGAAACTCACGACTATCGAGACATGCAAAATCATAATAATGATGTGTCGAACTGCTGGCAATTCCCAAATCGTCTTTCTGAGACACCGAATCTTCTTCTGCAATAGAACATTGCTTAGTCATTTCGTCGTATTCTATGGAACGGCAGAAGTATTTTTCTGCTCTCACGCACATTATCTGACAGTCTTCAAGAGTTACATTCGTCAAAAGATCCACTTCAAATGGTCCTCCCAACCTTTTGTTTTCTTCTTTTATAAATACCCCCAATCCATCGCAACGTCTTTCGGCTAAAAGAAGAATAAATAATTATTAGCAACTTGAATAATATTCATTCGATTCAACTTTGTACCGTTGAGACAGGTGTTTTCTAAATAATCCGAGCTAGGGTCGTCTTCTAACAATTCCGGATGAGTTCTTCTAGTATATCTACTCAATGAACATGTCCGAGATGAAGAATCAAATGACGCAGATCTACAAACGAAACTGAATTCGTTTAGACATAGATCTTCACATTCACTTCTATTTGATGCCGACATTTCCTTCATGTCCGAACCAGACAATTTTAACTTTTTCCGGGGATGTCGTTCGAAAATGTATCTTCTGTTGGGACATTCTCGTTCCGGTCTGTTGGCTGAAATAAAACACGAAATTTGCAAATCTATTTAGACACCTAATTAAAATTCAGGGTCAATTTTTGGAGCTTTTGAACTGACCGGGCTGAAATTATCATTGACAAATATTCCAAGGATGTCACAGGATTGTGATTACAATGAATAGGGGCTACATCTGATAAGTTAAATTTGGAACGGAAATTAGGGGCGGTAGCTTATTGTAATTATTCAATTAATTTTGCTAAATTGATGATTAATGTATTTTGTTTCGATGCCTGAATTCGTGTGAGTAATTATCTCAATCATTCTCCTATGTAGGAATGTTAAAATTTATGATTGAATAAGTTATTTTTTATCATTTGTTATTCAAATGGGTTTTAATTAAAAAAACAATTGTGGTAACACTACTCCAACAATAGTGGTATAGTTGCTTTTGGTAACATATCCAAACAATTTCAAATTGCTTTATTAATCAAATATTCGTAAAAGACTTGGCTTTTGAAAATTTACAAAATAACGTGAATCACAACCATTGATAAACGAGCTGAGTTGATAAGGGCCGTTTTTCAGCCATTCTGAACTCAAAAAACTGTACATTTCATATTTCTAAAAATAGAAAAATTTAAACGGTAATAAATCGTCAAAAAAGTAATTTATTATGTGGTTCGTTTAAAAACTACATATCTTGTTTCACAATTTCTCAGTTCAGCTTTAGATTCATATATATATATATATATATATATATCTGTTAGAAATTCACAAATCGATCCTCAAGATCACTAAACGAAGTTTATCAGCTTTTAAAGGTACTTTTACTATTGCAGCGACTGCTAAGTTTGAACGAGAAAATATTTTCCGGAAAAATCAAAGAAATTACAGACATTTTCTAATACCTAGAACTTGTTATTATTGACAATTAAAAGTACAACACTAGAACAATTCAGCACAACTCCTTTTTTTTATGGTAATTGCTGGATATCCTTTTCTATCGCAGTTTTGCAAAATTAATAATATAAGTTTGTAAATTTAAATGCTTTTATTAAACTTTTGTTGTCTGTTTCTGTGCCACGAATTAATTTTGAATCCGTTTTTGTTATCGGCATAGAATAAAATTTTGATTACAATGGTAAATGTGCTGACAGTACAATATTAAAATATGACTTAAATTAAAAGTTAGACTTGAACAATTTAAAAGTCTAACTTCTGAAGAAGCCGCAAGGTGGCGAAACCTGATAAAAGCGGAAATTCATTAGCTGTTTATTTCTGATTAATATAAATTTCCATAGAGTAATGGCGGAATCAATTAAGTATCGTATATATTTTTTATGAATTCAGAATTAAACGAAAACTGCCCTTATCAGCCCAACTCCTCTTTATGGGAGGGTCAAATGGACCTCGATATTTCAATATTTTTAAAAGCTGTTACATGTTATAGATAAGTTTCTGTCTTTTGAAATATTGTTTCTGTTTTTTTATGATTTCGGGTGTATACCTCTTTTACATCTCTTTGGGGCTAAAATCAATCATCAGGCAAATTAATTTCTATTATTGAAGGTGTAAATAATCGTACGTGAAGTCCAATTCATATTAGTCTAAGAACAATTGTTAGAAAGATTATTAAATTACGTATTTTCTTACATGTGATGCAAACTTCTGTAAAGTGGATACTGTTGGGTACTAGCATCAAATTTCCAATTCCTTCGGGAGCCGCTTGTTCTCGGGTCAAATAACAGGTCGATTCTTCATATTCAGGACCTCCGTTATACGAACTTATTCTGCTTCCGGGTTGAAAGTCGAAAGAGGCACACTGACGCACGATATTGTTCGATGCCCTGTCTCTCAGGCAGAGATCCTGACATTTTTCTAAAACCATAAATGGTGGTGCCGTATCCCGAACGATGTCATCATCGAAACCTTGCAATTGCGTATTCGGCAGTCGCTCGTACATTATTTTTCCATTCAACGAACCAGAACCGCACGATGTTTGAGCTAAAACAAAATATCTTTTAGAAAACTTGGCATCTCGGCCATTCAAAAAATAGTATAATTAAAACCAGAAAAAACCACTAAAAAAGTTTTGGTACTTCTATTATTGTTACTATCTAGTATTTTATTGGTTGATTTAAAGATTGCAAATGTGATAATAATCCATTTACTCTTCTTATTCTGTTTTCTATTTACCTCTTGTCATCATCTTTAGAACAGTAAGAACCGTAATTGCCTGAACCATATTTGGTATGAAAGGGTAGTGTTTCATTTTGAAGAGATAGCGGTTATGGTACAGGTGGAGCTTGCGCTTACGGTTTGAACATAATTTTGTTCACCTGGAAAAAATACAGTTTTTTTAGGGGTCTTGTTTGCATGTTAGTTATAAATAAATAATTATTAGTAATTTAGAATATATAATTTTATACATTTCTCCACAGTTAATTACCTTCTTCTTTATGTATATTTATTTTATTTAATTAAATAAAATAGTTTCAAATTGGTATTTTTTCACTGTTTTATTTTCAATTGTCTTTATAATTGTTTGTCCTACAAGGGCAACTTCAGAAGACTTGTAAGCGATAATGTTTATATTTTTCTTTTACATATAGGTACAGTAGGTAACTGAGTCTAAAAGTGGTGTGGTAGAGGTGATTTTTACTTGTTTATTTAAAATTGTTCATTCGTATACGTTTTCTATTTCATTCAAAATAAGCTCACTGTTTTGTTTATTGTATTTTTTAATTTCGTAGGATTCCAAAATGTCGTGTTTTTTTACTTTTTTCCAAACAATATAAAATATTAAAATTATCGTTTATATTAAATTCGTGGTTTGCTACAATCAATTATTTGTATTGTATAAAAAATAGATTCAAACGCCTTATACCACTACAAACAATAGAATTGAATCGACCAGGCTTTAATTTCTTGTGTTTTTATTACAATAAAGTTTTGTAACTTAAACATTACGTGTATGTTTTTTCACTACAAACAATGTTTATTGGTACAACCAAATCCATACATTTCGACTACGAAGTAGTCATTTTCAATGGTAATAGTAAACTAAGCTTAAGACTAAAAAAAAACTTTTTGTGTTTCATTCCCACCAGCTACTCGTGCTGGTGGGCGGGCAGTCCCTCCGACCTACACTGTAGTGCAAAGCCAGAGGGTAGAGCGTAAGGCCCTCTTCAGCCTCCTTGCAGAAGTCGTGGGAATGGGTGGGTGGTGTGGTTAGAGAGAGAAAAATGAGACGGACGAAATGAAGACAGAAGAGAAGTGAAAGATTATGTATGGAATATTACTGCTCCAGCATTTTCCTAAATGTTCTAAGGAAACCACAGAAAACTTGGACTAGAGCAGCCGGACCCGGGTTCGAACCGGTGACCTCCCGAATGCTAAGCAATGATCTAGAGCACTAGACCACGCCGCTCGGCTTAAGAAAAGATTATACCTAAATATATTCTAAAAACTACCTGTAACTTATTGAAGACTATTAAACAGGGGGTTGTTGGTGAACAGCATATCAAGATTCATCAAAGAATCCCTGAATTTATGAATGTAAATACATTCGTAAACTTTTAGGTCGATGTAATTGTGACAAGATTTTAATAGTTCGATATTGTGGTCTATACTATGTCCCGTGTTTAAGGCATGGTATGCAACTGCTGATTTTTCGGCATTGTTCTTTTTTAGGTGGTACAGATGTTCTTTTAAACGTATGGCTAGATTTCTCTTAGTTAAGCCTATGTAAACTTTATCACACTCTAAACAATTAATTTTATAAATTTCTGACATTAAGTTTTGTTATCTTTGTCTTTTGGATTTCCATGTTGTTCACCAACAACCCCCTGTTCAAATAAGTTACAGGTAGTTTTTTTAGAATATATATTTAGGTATAATCCTTTCTTAATCTTAGTTTGCTATTACCATTAAAAACTAACTATCTTTTTTGTGTTTCATTCCCACCAGCTACTCGTACTGGTGGACGGACAGTCTCTCCGACCGACCTACACTGTAGTGCAAAGCCGGAGGGTAGGGCGTAAGGCCCTCTTCAGCCTCCTTGCAGGAATCGTGGGAATGGGTACTATTATCATTGAAAATAATTACTTCGTAGTCGAAATGTATACATTTGGTTGTACCAATAAACATTGTTTGTAGTATTATAAGGCGTTTGAATCTATTTTTTATATTATTCACATTACAAGTCACTCGGTACTCATCAGTACCTCTAATTATTTGTATCTTAGTATAGTATCGCAGTTCAATGTATTATTTTCTTTGTTGTAAATATTACTAGTAACCATTCGGCATATACTTTCGAAGTTGTGTCTTTTTCTGCGTTATTGTTATGTAGGCACGCAAGGGAATTTTATACCTAACCGCAATAGCTTTTATTATGGCTGGTATTCCCCAGATTGGGCAACGATCACTGTCCTGACGACATGCCAGCAGCGTCGACCTTTTCCCTTTGTTATCTAAATTTAAGTAGGGATAATGAGTTAGATTTTAAAATGTTTCAGTTCTGTAGGAGATATCGAATTCAACCACCTTCTCGCTAACATATTTTTCCTTTTTCTCACATATTTTTCTTGCGAATTTATAACACATTAATTGTGCGCTGAAGGTAATTAAATGTAGTTGTTTTTTATTATTCGACTCTATTATTTTACTGTCGAGTGCACTGGTCCTTCGAGAGTTCTCGTCCATGTGGTACAGCAGTACACCGACGAATGTTAATATCAAACATCGTCACATAACGCAACAGGTTTCGATAGAAATTAGATTTTTGTTGGATGTTGTCTGTGAAGTAGTTATAATAAATAATTTTAAGTACCTTATTTTATAGTAATATTTCTGAGAAAATTAGAAAATGTTATTTCTTTTTTAACAAAATCAGAGAAAGAATCCCTTCATTCATTCAATTTTCAATCTGAACCTAATTCATCATCATAAGGTAATCAGCCCCAAAAATAAATTGGATACGTCTCACGACTCCTTCCTAGCCTGAGCCAAACATTGCATTTCCTTAAAACTACGATAGTACATCCTCCATCCGTATTTGCGAGCAATAATATAATGTAGGTCTTTTTGTGTCTCTCTTTGCCTTTATCTGTTTCTAGTATGTCCCTAGTTAACCCTTCATGTCTCCGAAGGTGTCTTACCATCCTCGTATAATTTGAATTAATTAATTATAGAATATTGCTGAGATTTTTCAAAATAAAATGGTAATAGGGATTCGATCAACGAAATATTTCTAATAGATAATTTATAAACATTATATATAAATATTTGATAGCAATATTTTTGAAGAAATATTAAAATTTAAACAACAAATTGAAATCATTTCTCATGGTCTTTATAAGAGTAGATTAATCCTTGATAAAAACCGCCCGGTCGAAACATATGTCGAGTTTTTCTAAATAGATTCATGGAAACATTCTTTTGTTTTTTATTCTTATCTTTAATTAATTATGTTTCATCGACAGTGCACCGAAAAAAAGTTTACTTAGTATTAATGTCGATTTTCGTAATAGAGAGTTTACACTTTGTAAAATAAAAAATAATAATGTAATCGATTCTAAACGTATTATATGTAGAAAGTTTATACAGGTACAAAATTAAGAGATTTTTTGCTTATCCGTATTAAGTTTCTATGAAATTCTTTAAAAAATAGGTCTATTGCATAAAAGTTCAAATACTTCCTAAAATATTTATTATTAATTACACTTTAGGTGTTTTTTTTGGTGCGTTTATACTTATACTACATATATTTATTTCAACATAGATACAAACAATTTAGCAAATTCGTGCCGGTCTAGAAGTCACACTTCCGGATAGCCTTCTCCCTTTGTCTGATTTATTTAATAAAAAAACATACCACGAAAAAACGGGAATTTATTTCACGGTTTCACAAGGCAAACAAACTTTATATAGTATCTGTACTAAAATTTAATTTTTAGTAACAACGAAATGCTAAGTTTATTTTATTAAAAAACGCGATAACTTGTCATTATTTAATTTTTTTCGTCGTACCCCATACCTACATGGCTTGTTTCGCCCTCTTTATTACTGCACTCTAATTTGGTATATTTTAGTAAAAAAAGGGGTTCATACATTTTTGCCGCATTTTTTTCATAATTTTACAACTATTAAGTTAAATAAATGTTTTTACATCTAATACAAAAGGATCATGTAGTTCTCTAAAAGTATTGTATTTTAAAAAGATCGCAAATTTAGATTTTTGTTAATTTGGGGTACCTCTTAAGAAATTATAATCTTTCATTGGTATGTTAAATATTTTTCTTCTGTGAGCTATCTTTCTCATTTTCAGTCATGAAACCCTACATTTGTTATTAAATTTATTAGATAATTAATATAAAAACACAGGATGATGAAAGAGAACAGTGTGTATATATATATATATATATATGTATTAGTTTGGTGGATGCATTGGACATCAAAAATTACACGATAAACACAAAAAAACTACTTTGTTTCTTATCACTTTTATTTACAACGATTGTAACTATAGTTTCGACAGATTATACTATCATTTTCAAACGAGCGATTCAAATTGAATGAATATAGAACAGAAGGTACACAGGTATATAAGATAACAGTTTGGGATTGCCGCTTGATACTTAAACGTCGTAAATAGTTGTGAATAAGACAATTCTATCTGATCATTCATAATATTATTTGTATCAGTTTTTGAGGCTTTAAATATTTCCAGTGATTCTAAAACATCTAGTTTAAAACTTTTCTTATGCGTATGTATTCTTTTTAAATTTTCGATGGATGGAAATTGGTGGTTAGTTTCTATACAATGGTTTGCAAACTTTGAATTACTTTTTTGTAGTCTAAAAGATCTGAAATGTTCATTGAACCTAATTCTGAAGGATCTCCCTGTTTGTAAGAGCTTATAGACTCCTGTTTTATCATACATATTCGTTTTATCTTTTGGATTGAAAAATATATGTTTTATAATTAAATTTGGCTTAAAACTGACGGTGATGTTATTATGTGCGGCCAAAATGTTTGTTGAAATATTACCAAAATATGTCAGAGATACATATTTGCGGTTTGTATCTTTTATGTATGGGTTATGGCATGCTACTTTAAATTGTTTTTGAATTGTTTTTGGGTCAAAACCATTATTTTTTGCGATTGTAAGAATTGTGTTAGTTTCTCTTTTTAACTCTTCTTTTGAGAGAGGGATTGAAAAAGCTATGTATTATGGAGTTATATTCTGCCAGTTTTTGTGAAATTTCAAATACAATTATTGTAAATAAAAGTGATAATAAACAAAGTAGTTTTTTGTGTTTATCGTTAAGATGAATTATCACAAAGTAACGGCTGAAACAATTCAATATTTCAAAAATTACAATTTATTTTCAATATGAATCAAATGTCATTAAAAGTCAACGTTTAAACTATCTGGAAATTTTAGCAATTAGTAGGACTCTCTGCCTGAACCAGCCAATTGTAAACGATCATTAAAAGCCAACGTTTAAACTATCTGGAAATTTTAGCAATTAGTAGGACTCTCTGCCTGAACCAGCCAATTGTAAACGACCAAACTGAATTCGATATTTCTTCTTTATTGAAATGCATACTTTAAATATCTTTAAACATAATTTTAACTTTTAATATTCACTTTGTACTCTTTGAAAACGGTGTAAAAGCCGAAACAATTGTAATAAATATATGAAGCAGAAACCAATTGTTTTCTTTATTTACAAAAATTTATATGTTTACAGTTTTAAATGTGCCAGTTGTTTTTATATTGCTTAAGGTTTTCTGTGCGCTAAATGTTATTCTACGGGAACTGCAGCCTTTTCCCAGCAGCTGTATTCCTATTGTGTTTATTCAAAAAAACAATTTATATGAGTGAAAATCCCGTCAGAGTTAAGCAGATCTTAACTAATTAGGAAAAGCTGTTTTCATGAATAATGCGACATCTTGTAGCCTGTAGTTTCGATGGTATTCAAATAGTTTTTAAGTTTTATTGTAACAAACACACCTGTTTCTATGGTACATTTAGTAATGGATATAATCCAAAATAACGACGAACGTTTCGTTTTGTTTCAACTGTTTATTTATTATAAGAATCTGTCACAATTGTTTCCGTCAACAGATCTACAGATCAACAGATTCTACTTAAAACTGTCTCTATGATAATGATCTGTTGATTGAAACAATCGTAACAGTTTCTTATAATAAACAGTTGAAAGTCGTTATTTTATTTATTTAACATGTTTCATCAAGACTGCACCATGAACAGGCTTTCTTATATTATTTTTAAAGTACTAAATAAGTAGGTTTTGGAAATTTTTGGAATAAAACTAATCTTTTTGTCCATAGATGAGTTCCTTGATTAGAAATGCACTTTCGAAAACATTGAAAAATGTTGTCAAACTAGCTGGACCTTCAGCTGGATCAAAACGAACTGTATATCACACAGCTCTACACGACGAAACTCCAGAAGAGCTTGATACCAGGTAAGATTAATAATTATAATAATAGTTGTAGAACTAACAATGAACGTGCGAAACGAAAATACAATTAAATTGGGTCCATACTGTTTTGTTAACAAAGTTTTTGCAGTAGTATCGCGAAGTACAGAAAAAGAAAATTATTAAAAAATGATTTTCATTCTAATATTGGTTTTGTGTTCAGTCAGTTAAGAAATTCGGAGGACTTTTTTCTTCCTGTTACATTTACGATTATCATAATGTTATCGAAGCAAAATCATAATTGAGTCATCCTGAGTAAGCAGACGTTGTAAAAAATTACAGAAAGGGGTTAAGAAAAAAAAAACAAAGGGGTAATCGTTTCTGATGTAACTTGAAGCTTTGAGTCCGAATCTAGCCTCAAAATTGCTTCAAACAGTCAGATTTGTGATATATGGTAACTTTCAGCCCTCAAAAAAGCATTTTTTGCCTTTTTGGGAACATTACTTCGTAAATTATAAGGTCACAACATGTAAGAGAGTATGTAGTCATTTCCCCTCGGAAGTACAGTTTGGTGTCAGAATTGTCCTTGCACATCTAGATTTTGAAATATGAAGAAAATATTGAAAATGATTATCTTTTTTTTAATGTTTTAAGTTTTTATAATAGTGCTCCTGAAAAACACGAGACTTCAAAAAAGAGTGTCTTGCTATGGTGTATTGAAATGAAAAAAATACGAAGGGTGTTCGCATATATTCATCTTTTATTTTTTTGTCTTTGTAATATATCAGCTTTATTAGTCATGCATTTTTTCCTTCTCGGATTTTTGTAGTCTAGCACCAGAATTTCCTCAGCATGCCAGAAATTTAAGATTTCTTAAACTCAAAATATGCAATTTTTGCCTTTGTGAGTGGATTTGTTGCTGAAATGAAATGACAAAATAACCAGAGGGTTTACAGCCGTTTTCGAGGTATCTTTTATTGCAAAATTAAAATCTGGCCCCATAATTGCCCCTAACATATCGACATTTTGAAATATACAAAATCCAAATGTTGCAAGTTTACCTCTTTTAGATTTGAGACAGGAGTATCTGAAATTTCATTATTTTAAGGAAATTCTGTAGTGAAATTTGAGTTCGCGTTTGAAAATTTTTCGGAAATGAGTAGCCTCATTTTCAAGAATACTACTGTTGTTCGCATATATTCATCTTTTTATTTTTTGTCTTTATAATATATTAGCCTTATTAGTCATGCATACTTCTCAGATTTTTGTAATTTTTGTATGGTCATGTGCATTTGCTGTTTGTTCCTTTCTTTTGCAAGTTATGGTTTTTGTATGTGTCATATTTTTTCCCTTCTTGGTATTGCCGTTTAGTCCTATTGTATTATATTTTCTTTGTTTCTAAATGTTCTTTTAGAGTTAAGTTAGTCGATAGATTTATTGGGGGTAATTTTTTGACCCATCGGTCCATTTCCAGGACGTAGATGATGCACCGACACATATATGCAATATTGCATTTTTGTATGTTTACGTTACCCTTCCTTTTTTTTGTTGTTTCAAGTGTCGGTTCATCGGAACCACCCCCTGTTCTGGGGAGCGGTTGTTAAATTCATATTAAAATAAATATTTTTACATTCAATTGCAGAATCAATTCATCATTCAATCATATTAGATTCAAACCATTCAAACATCAAACATTTTTAGCAGAGATCATTTTAGTATAATACATTAACATATAGCACCAATCACATTAAGATCTCTCTAAACATATAGTATTTAATAACATATAGTTTCATATAATAAATCATAATCTATAGTCATTTAGTATTTTCGTAAAAATAAGTAGCAATCACGGCACGGCGTACAATAAAATTAGTGTGTATATAGTTGTAAATAGTTTGGGTGTAACAAACTTTTAAAACACGAAGTCCGTTTATTGCATCGATTCCCCCATAGGAATCAAAAGAAGTGACACATCTGTGCACCGGTGAAATAATCTCATTTCATCAACTAATAAAGAAAGGGGTAGCTTCGTTTTGATGTATTTTTTTGTGTACTCGAATTTGCCCCCAGAAAAGCTCTAGCACAATGAAATTTTGAAATTTCCTAAACTTAAAACTAAACAAGCCAGATTAACATAATTTGGATTTTGGGGTTAAAATATTTCAAAATCTTGATATGCAAGGGCAATTCTGAGGTCAGATTTCAATTTAACGGTAAAAGATAACATCGGCAGTGACTACTCTCTTAATTGTTTTGACCTTTTACATCACGTAGTAATCTAACAAAAGTCATGATTCGGATTAAGCGTTGGAAACTACTCAGGAAATGACATCTCTGGTCTTAGTGTCCTAATCCATGTTGACCTGTGAAAATTAGTTTAAACATAACAATAAGATAACTAAAACTTTGAAAGGTGCACATTTTGTGAAACTGCATTTTAAATTAGTTGGAATTAATAAAACACAAAAAACTTTTCACTGAATTTAATCGAAAACGTCCACAAATTTGTTTCGACCTATCCCTTAACTCCTGTCAAAAATCCAGGTACGAATGTTTCTTCTGTCGTCCCGACATCGACGGTTGGGACATTCGTCAAGCAATGAATGATCTGACAGGAATGGACATGGTCCCTGAACCTCGCATTATTATTGCCGCCATGTACGCCTGTCGAAGAATAAACGAATACGCCGTTGCCGTACGTTTTCTTGAGGCTTGCAAGTACAAGTGCGGTCATCATGAGAAAGAAATTTGGCCGTATATTTTGCAAGAAATCGGCCCTACCCTATGCGAACTCGGTATTGATTCTCCTGAAAGTTTGGGCATTGATAAACCTGAGCTTTGGTCCCCGAGTGTCTTCGATATTCACTAAGTAATTTAAACCGTTGACCGCACACTACACTGCGTTTGTTGTTGGGTTTATTTTTTTATTAATTACTATATTCGACCAATTATTGTTCAGTATTAATTTAAAATAATAAATATGTAAAAAACTATTCTAACTATGCTGTTCTTTACCCTTTAAACTATCGACATCTTAATTCCAACGTTTTCTTCATTAAGTTGAAATTTTTTCAAAATGTAATGAAGTCCTACCACAGTACCAGAATTAAGAACACTTAAACTCGACGTACGTTTCGCTAACCAAGCAAGCATCATCAGGAGATGATTTAAAACTGGGAATTGTATTTAACAGTTATGTTCGCAACTATTACTTATGTAAAATAAGAATAATGAAACACTCACAATTTGTATTTGGATCTTGACGATATCGTTTCGGTTATTACACCATTATCGAAAGAGTATTAACATGTTTCACCAAGTGACCAACAAGCGCATAATTTCCAGTTTATTATTTATTTATTCTCGGTGGAAATATTTTAATAATTTCTTTATTTTTATTGGAAACGAAGCTCAAAGTAAGGTGTAAAAGTTTAAGAGTAAGACACCAAAGATCTGATGGAGTATCATAATGTGAATGTGTTTGGGTGTTGAATGTGTGGGGGTATCCCGCCGGAGGTTCTTTTGGTTAAGTTATGATAAAATGGATTGCTTTTCTTTTTATATACATATTCAAAAAAGAAGGAATTAAAATCCTTATTCGTCTAAATATTAAGATCAAAGATCTCACATTTGGAATGCGTCCTACCAGGTAGGCACAACGAACCGAAAGCCATATCCCAAACAGACAAACAATTATTTTTAATATTTACAGCCACTTAACAGAATGTGTTAATGTAAATATTTTGTACATCTTTGAAATATATTAGGAATGGAATTTTGCCTCTGTTATAAAGTATATTTATTTATTTGGGTACCTAGAGAATTTTACAAACTATTGTTAGGTCACGTAACTGTCCGACCGAGGAAAGTTAAACAAAAAAATTTATATTGCTACCCGCTGTTATGCCTTCCGCACCCCTCCGATGTCGTTTAATTTTTACCATAGTGGTAGATAGTTTTAAGTAAAGTCATTATTCAGTCTAGTCATTTTAGTAATCAGTTCTCAGATAATTAGCAAATTTAGTTTAGTAATCATAATCATCATTTTAGTAGTAAAGCATTATCAACATTCCTTCCTTATCACCCTAAGTTTAAGCTAGTGAAAATATTAATTAAATTCTACGAATTGTTTTTCTTACAAAAAAAAAACATCTCAAAGTAGAAAAAAAGTGGCACAACTGTGTAAAGGAACGTTCCCAAAGATAATTTTTAATTAATGACAAAAATTATTCGATAAATATATTATACCCGTTCCTTGTCTTCGAAATTAATATGTAAATTAATAACCCCCATACAGATAGTCCTGAAAATTTATAATTGTGAATTTTTAATAGCAGAAAATAATTAATGCGTATTAGTTGTATTATTATCTATTGCATGTGCATATTGCACGTTTGTCTTGTATTCTAGTGTTGTGTGTGTGAAAATTTTCGGTCGATTTTAAACATTTTGATAAAATAGAGCATCGGGAAGTTAGCATAAAAAATCGATTGCAAAATTTGTACCGAATAGACAAACAAACAAATAAATAGACATGAAAGCGATTTAATAAAATTTGATAAGAAGATATTCATAAATTCCAAAACAAAAAGAACGAAATCTGTTATTTATTTGCTATTTTATTTCCGAAGATTGTGATACAAAATCATCTACTTGATTAAATAAATGATTCAGGTATGTCATTTTGATTTTTGTCAGGAATAGATAAGTTTTTGTTAAGAGGTCAGGTAACTCAGGATGGAAAAAGCTGTGGGTGGAGACGTTAAACAAAGAATAGCGCAGGGTCGAGTTACTTTTATTAAAAAGAAATCACTTCTGTGCTCATAATCGGTAAATTTAGAAATTCCAAAAAGAAAAGAAGGAGAACAAAGGACGTTATGGAAGTCCAATAAGATAAAAGAGAGATAGGATGGTAGGGCCAGATAAAGACATATTAGAAGCAGAAATAAAAGTAAAAAGGGGCATGGGCAAGCTTATATTATATTAGTCTTCGCAAATAGATAGGGATGTAATATATCTAGCTTTAGAGAAAATTGCGAAAATCGACTGAATGAGAAAGAGTGAAGGTACATTCCAAACCAGTTTTCCAACTGACGACCCTATCACGATAATTACATTAAAAAAAGGAAAAATATACTGGAAGAAGGAGATATAAAGAAACTGTTGTTTTACGATTATAACCGTGAAATTTATACCCTTATAAAAATATCAAACAGGTACTCCGGAAAGAATTCACTTAAAAATAAAAAATTAAATATTGAATTGTTTCGACCTTTACTTGATGAAACTCCATATTAAATACGAATAAGTAAACATACGATTTTCACAACTTTTTATTTTCTAACAAAAATGGCTTCGTCAGACAGATTAAGTACTTACTACTTACTTATTAAAGTTACTAATTAAATATCGTAAAAAGTGTAGATGTTTCTTAATTTATTATTATATTCTATATTTATTATTATATTAACGAGCAAAGAATTTATAAGATATTTTTCTAATTATATCTCGAAGTTATCCGATAAATAAAATTAATTTTAATCTGATTTTTGTTTCTGTTGAAAAAAACGGTTTTATCATCATAAATAATGTGATAAAATTAAACATCCAGTAATAATCATTTGATAGATTTTTTTGTACGTGTGTAGTACATATTAAAAAAAAAAAACTGAAAATCGTTAAAATATCATCTGAACTAAAAATAAAAAATAAAAAACAAAAACAAAACTTACGTACTCCCCTTTGGGATTTTTTATGTGGCAAAAACCCTTGAGCGATGGCAAACTGTAGAAGTAACAAAAAATAAAAAATAAAATCCTGGCACCTCCAAAAGTAAAGTACAATACCTCACACCCTAACACTTACTGTTGCGTTACTGTTGTTTAAACATTGGCATGGAAAAAAGGCCTTGGTGGCCGAATCGCTTTCCGGAAGTTCTTTTGTTTCTGTTTCCGGGAAAGCATTAAAATTGCAGTTCATCGGATGGTCAATGCTCACGTTAGGTGACCAACACCATCAGATTCATCATTATAATCTATACGTATCATTATTACAACTAATTCGTCCAGGAGTGGGCAAAAATCTTTATGGTCGATATATTGCACTGTAATTTTGAAAATTATAAGACAATATATTCACCAGTGACACCATTTGGTTTCGTATCGCGAAAACTTAATTCCCTATATCTTTAAAAGTTATCGACCGAAATAATTTTAAGTTTTTAGCAATTTTTAGAACTTGAGAAAATAAAAGGGGAACATATTGTACATCATTTTAAAAAGGTTTATATTAAACAAGTAGGGAACAAAATGAAAGTAGTAAATGAAATATCAATTACATCTAATATTACCTCACATAATGCTGGAAAAAGTTCTTCTTTATAAAGAAAGAAATTTATTTATTTATTTAATTTAATACAGCAACAATTGTAGAAAACTACAATCCATAGAGGCGCAACATACACCTGTGCATGGTGCTGTAAATAACAATATTAAAATAACAATGATAACAAGAAATAATTACAAAGAAAAATAATAGTACATTTCAAAATCATACAAGTGTAAAAGTCGCATGTTTACAAATCATTCATTCACACGTAAGAAGGAAAACTAAACCTTGAGTGTACGATTAATAATCCATTTCTTAATTTTGGCACATAAAATTTGTTTAGATACATTAACCAACACCATCAGATTCATATAGGGAGATAATATTTTTAAGGGTCATTAATTAAAATTCAATTTGAATCATTAAGCAACATCGTGTATATAAGTCTAAAAAATTATTTGAAAGTGAGTAAGGAACTTAAAACACAATTTTACTCCAACAAACACGTCTAAAAATTACTCTACAACTGTATCGGCTAAATGGTATTCTGGATAATGACTATTTAGTCGAAACAATTGTAGAGGAATTTTTGAATATACGAGGCATGTTTTTGAAGTAAGTACCGTTTTGAAATTAATAAAAAACGTGCAAAGATATCTTAATAATTTTATTTTTACATGAAAGCCTGTACCTTAATTTACTTTTCTACATAATTTCCTTCAATATTAAGGCACTTGTCATAACGTTAGACCAGTTTTTGAATACCCTTTTTATAGAACTCTGCCACCTGTTATATTAACTGTTAATCACTGCATCACAACTGTTTTGACTTCGTCATCATCTTGAAGATGCTGACCGCCCAGATGTTTCTTCAAGTACAGGAAAAAATGGTAGTCACTGGGCGCCAGATCAGGGCTATACGGAGGATGATCTAGTTTCCCAATGAAAAGATGTAATGAGATCTTTGGTCCGATTAGCAACATGCGGACGGGCATTGTCATGCACATTTGTGCGGCTATCTTTAAATGCTCTCACCCACTTCCTTACCATTCCATCACTCATGATGTTTTGTCCGTAAACTGCATAGATCTCAGATTTCACGATGAATATCAATCGGTTTTAGTCCTTTAGCACTAAGGAATCGTATAACAGCCTGGACTTCACAGTCGGCGAGACTTACGATTATCGGACAGTAAACAACGTAAACAAAGGTGAATCAGACTGTAATGGCGTCAGTGCGTAGGTGAGAGATGTAGGTACTCAGTGCGCATGCGCGGAACGCTGACCGCATCGCTCCGGCGGCAGAATTTCAAAACGGTATTTAAAAAACATGCTTCGTATTTGTTGAAGTAAAATTGTGTTTGAAGTTCCTTAATTATTAAAACATGCTTCATCATTCATGCGCCATCCAATCTAAATTCTATTAAAAAATTATAAGGATTCAAAGTTCAGATAGGGATTATGTTGAGAAATTAGGTAAAATTTCATTCTGTGAGTTAAAAATATTCAAACAGTGTAAAAACACTTCTTTTGTAAATGCGTACATATACATAATAAATACATGTAACTAAATAAGATGGGGATGGGGTTCTAAAGGTAATTTATCATCTATTAATAGATACGTCAGTAATTATTAGGAGAAAATCTGAATTTTTTTTTTAAATAATCAGACAATAACTGGAATTAGAATGATTTTCTATAAATAAATCGTCGATTGAAAATCATTTTAATAACTATTTTGTATTATATTAATAAGCTAGTTGACATGTAAAATATATTTTATACTATTTTAAATATTTCGATTAGTTTTTAACCTCGCTTAAAATTTTATATATACATATATTAACCTACACGATCATAATTTACATTATATTTAAAACTAAACATATTTACATTTATCTCATTCATCTCATTTTTTCCTAACCTCTGACTCTGCTCTAATAAATTTACAACTTTACATTTCACTTCACTCTTTCTAGACCATCTAACACTTTTTATCTTTTCTTCTTTTTCTTCTTCTTCTTCTTTTTCAACTTTCTTCGCTCTTAGTTTCAGTAAAAAAAATTGTATCCTTGCTGGTGATTTTCCATTTTTAACTTGTTCTAACCAATTTTCAGTTTTTCCCATAACTTCACATTTTTCGAAAATGTGCATCATTGTTTCTGCTTCTTTCTTACATAGTCTACAGACTCGTTTTTCTTCTTTCAACCAGTATTTGTTTGTTTTTTTTCAGATCCCAACCTAAATCTTGCTCTGGTTTCTAGTTTTTTTCTTGATTCTATTACTTCTAAGATAATTTGGTTTTCTTTTGCGTTCTGTGGAGGTATTTGTCTGTATTTTTTTGGGAATCTTGTTTCTCTTAATTTCTGCGAACATTCCTGTGTCCACTGGCATCTGCTTATATTTCTTCTGCTTCTGCCGTCACTTTGTCTCCCTCTTGCAGTTTGTGGTTGAAGTAATATTCTACTGACCATCCTAGTATCCATTTCTAGATACCTTTTTCGTTGTTTCTTCCATCTCTCTCCATGTTGCTTTTTCTTTCTCTTTCCAGACCCGTAAGATGTCTATTTTTAACTTTGATACATTCTTTGATTAGATCGTTTCCCTCTTCCCTCATTTTCTTTTTCTTAAAAGCTATTGCTCTCTTTCCTTTCTTTGTTAGTTTTTGTCTTGTCTGTTTTTGTCTCTTGATTTAATATATAGTTATGTAGGTGTCATGACACTACTTTCATTGTCCGTTTGATGTATTTGTCTTGAATGCGTTCTAGTTTCTTATACTTCTCCCATCCCCAAACTTCAGCTCCATACATAATAACACTTTGAACCAATACGTCAAACAGGTACCTACATTCTATTAATCAAATTGCCCTTACCGCTATTCCCCATTCTGTACCCAGTACCTACCGCTTTCGCTTTTTTGGCTAGGTGTTTTATATGTGTTTCATATGCAGCATGTACCCTAAGTAACTGAACGTTTGAACTTCTTCTATCATATATCCGTCCCAAGAAAGTTCTGATTTTTTTCTCTCCCTGTTACTCTTGCTTATTGTCGTGTATTTGGATTTCTCTTCGTTGACTTCTAGACTTCTCTCTCTTAAAAACTTTCTGAATCTCTTGGTTATCTCCTTCAATCCTGCGTTCTTGATAAATATCATTCAGCCTGTACTATCCTGTACCAGTTCCGATGCTTCTTACAGCATTTTGTTTCTTTTCTTCAACGTTTGTCTATTTTATTTTTCCAAGTCTTACTTTCTATTTTTTTCTCTTTGTACCTTTACTATACAAACTCGTTTGACTTACTTTTTTAAAACATATATGCCCAAAGCTACCCTTGTATCTCTTCCATAACAGACGTTACATGTATCTCTTGTCTGTTTAATATCCAATGATTCCATTAATTTTTCTGGGAAATTTTATTTTTTGATGCCTGAATTTCGCCTTATCATAAATTCCATATTAAATATACAGAACTTACTATCATATACGTGACAGTAGTTATATCATAACTATATTAATGTCTTTGTATCTTTTTTTTAATGGAGTTTTTCATTTGATAGTAAATATAAATATAAATATGGAATCAACAGAAACAACTACTCCGAGGGCTTATACCCCTACCGGCATTGAATTACACTGTTGATTCCAATGGACTCCTAGGCGAAAATATAACATATTCAAAAAAGAAGAAATTAATTAAAATCCTTATAGGTCGAAACCGGTCGTGGGATGTGGCTTTCGGTTCGTTGCGCCTACTTAATGTGAGATCTTTGATCTTAAAATTTAGACGAATAAGGATTTTAATTCCTTCTTTTTTGAATATGATAGTAAAGTTTTTGCTGATCCAGCAATTTATTGTTGTACCTCATTGTCCCATTTGTTTGTATCGATAATCATGATTCCTAGTCCTGCATGTTTAAATTTATTTACTTTTTGTATTTTTGTTCCTTCTAATACAATAACTAAATTTTTGTCTCTTATATCTTTAATTTATTTCTTGCTGTATGCTTTCATATTATTTTAATTAGTAGTTAAAAATGTTTGTTTATCATGTATGTATATATAGCTGTATATTATTTTCTTTGTATAACGCTCCTTCTGAAAGAAAAAATAAAGTGTTTGTCCGCTCCTGCATTATTAAATCAGTGCTATAGATATAACTATGTGTGTGTGTGTATATTTGAGTCATTTCACTGACGTTTCCCAGGCCCCAACGAAAATTCCTCCTCTTTTCTGTGCCTTAATGATGAGAAAACTTCACCCTTCTGATTCATTTCTTTTTTCTATATCGCAATTGTGTCCCATATTGCCTGATTGTTGTCACTTTTACATACAAAAGGATTATGTATTTTGTGTAAGTAACAATAAAAGTTAAACATACTGGGATGTAGGCTGTACTCATTATATGGACCAGTTGAGCGAGGTCAATAATTTTGAAATGACTGTAACGGGATTCATGTCTGAACTTTAATAAAATTTGTCAATGGGAACAATGACTGGGAATTTGCGACAAGTGATTGATTAATTAGCATCTGATATTCGATTTGTTTGACCACTGTTATTAGAAGTGTAGAACACCACGATATATTTGACGTTTTCGGAAGTTATTATAATTACTATACATTATAATTAATAAAATAATTTTTAATTCTTTGGTGATATGTATGTTGTTCGCCACTTTAGATAGTTGTTAACTGGGTCACCAATTTTGATTATTAAATATAATGATAAATGAATAAATAAAATAATGCACTTTGATAACTATGAATATATATTTACAAAAAAAAAACAAAAAACAGAAAATAGAACGAATCGAAAACACAGAATAAAAGTTGAGTAGAAGGAAGAGCAGATCGGAAGTGAGTAAATTTTGGAAATGAAAATGATAGGAAGCCAGTTTGAGGGGAGCAAAAACTAGAAAGATAAAAGTAGGGATCCAATTAGAAGTTAAAGAAATCTGGAAATTTTGAGTTATGAAATTGAAGAAGGGACAGATTGTTGAACTTTTACTTGAAAGGCATGTACTATTAAAATGCAATTATGGAAGATGATGAGTTACAGACGCCATGCGGTTAGTAAGTAAAATTGAAACGTTAAAGGGATTATAAGAAAGTACAAGTAATAAAGTTATTTACACAGAGTACAATAGACAGGTACAGATACAAAATATTTAGGTAGAAAAGTTGAAATAGATATTTACTTAGTAACAATAATAGAATAATACAAAAGATAAGAATACAGAAAAGAATTCGAAAAGATATTTAGAATATAATATATTCAAATATAAAATTAATACAAAAGGAATAATAAAATGTTAAAGTAAATGTAAACTTTTGTGGCGAATTATTGCAGCCACAATTCAATTCTGCAAGAAAGTAGATAATATCAAGAAAAATGAAAAAAATAAAAAGATAAGTGATAATTATAGTATCAAATAGGCAGTGAAAAATTATTTGAACAATTTGACCCTTTTATTAATTCGTTATTAGTTATTGTTTTTATCATTTATAAAACCAAGTTTGTTCCTGAGGTATCACAATTTTCAGTAAGTAGCCTGTAGGTATTTCCACAATAGTTCTGACTTTCTTCGCGCCAAGACGAAGAATATGTTCTTCCCAGTCTCTGCAGTTTGTGGTGGAAATTAAGCCCTTTATCTGCCTACATCTTGGTTGTGTTTCCTAATTCCAGTATACCTCTGAAACAACCCACCTTCAATTTCTTCTTTGATGAGCCTACTGCAAATGCTACCTGCTGGTTCTGGGTCAATGGGGTACTGCAGCTCGTTGCCCTTTATGCTGTTGTCTGTACATTTTCGAAATACCTGCACCTCAAATTAACCTGCGAAAACGGGAACCATCCAGGGTCCCTGCTCTGAAATGGCCAGTTAACAGGGGAATCTACACTATTAATATTTTTTGTGCAAGGTTCCTTATTTATCAGATTATTTTTATACCATAATTTAAGTTGTCATAATTGGAGAAATAGAAACAGTAGGGGATCAAATGGCGCCATGGGAATTAATTAGAAATAGGAGGGATAGGTTGGTGGGATACCTTTTGAGACTTGAAGGGCTAGTTAGAGACATATTAGGGGCAGAATTAGGAGTAAAAGGAGGCAGAGGGATACCTAGATTAGATTGCTGTTCGCAAATAGTAAGTGATATAAAATATTCTAGTTTTAGAGAAATGCGAAAAGATTGGCTCAGGATAGAAAGATGATAGAGGGGCACGCCCAGCCAGCCTTGGGACTGACGACTTTATGATGAATTCGAGACAACGAAATTACTCCCTAAAAAGGTGCTTATTTAGCTCACACTTAAAAATAGAGGAAAATATTCTTTTATATAGTTTTACTGCGCCAGTTTCATTTACATAAATACAATCCTATCTTATTTTTTATACTGTTGTCTTTTACTGAAATGACATGAATTTAAATAAACAATAATATTATTATATGATTCATATGTTTAATGTATTTATTGACCTATCTAAATGCGAAAAAAATATGAATTTATTTTGGCTCTGTTTCATTATCGCTTATTCTTAATTCCTGTTGAGAAGTTTTATATTTAGAGTGATTACCTATAGATTAGTAACACGTAGATGACATAAAAACAAAGCTGCATTATCAATATCGTGTGTATTTATTAATAAATGTACACAGATAATTACACAAACAAATATTGTTATGTTTTTAAAATTTACAATCTGTTATAATGTTATATGAAGTACATCCACCTGTGAATATTTATAGTTTTACTTTTGAACTATCATTAAATTTCGCCTGACATTTTAAACTCTTCCATTGTTCTTTTTTGTTATTTATTTTTGTTTAGATAATAAAAGTTTCCTTCAAGTAATACAAACGTGACGTGTATTTATTTAAACAGTTTACCAGCATGCTGCTCTTTCAATGGAAAACGATGTTAATTCGTGTAATTATTGTTCTTCATCAAGGGCACACATTTAGAGCGTAAAAACACGATTTTTTTAAATTTAATTAGTAGTAAACTATTTTTGTCCCCGGTATTAAAGTATTAACGAACAAATAAATTAACGTAAAAAACTAGATCGCTATTGTAAAAAATTTAATACTTCAATTACAAAAAGTAATTGAAGTGCCTACGTGACCTGTTCGATTTAATTTCTTTTTATTATTGGTACCTACTATTAAATGAATAATAATGGTAATTAATGTAGGTTTGTATTGAAATGGTTTTGTGCTTTCTTAATTCTGTTTCTATGTAAGGTCGTTTGAAGATCAAAAATGCTCGAAGCGAAGACCTCTGATGTGACCCCTTCGATCGATAGCAAGAAAATATCTTCGTGAGAATTCTGACTCTACAGTCATGTCCACAAAAAATGTATAAAACTAAAACTTGTAGATATGATGTCTGCGCTCACTAATTTTATTAATGTTTAGTGTTTTTGGTTAAATATTTAATAAAAAAAATAACAAAACACTAAAATTTCAAATCACAAATAGAAACAATATAAAACAACAATGTAAATAACTTACTAGCAGAAAATTTGTAGGCGAGCTGGACTAGATAAATTGTAATGAATCAGTTTATACAAATATTTGGAAGTGGACAGCTAGAATAAGGGGAAGTAATTGTGGATAAGGGTAGCTACTAGTAAGGGGTGTATGCGGATATGATTGAAGATGAAATTCTAGGTAGAGGTGCTTAAGAGAACAATAGAACTTGAGTAGAAATAAAACTCAACCATACACTAAATAAGAATAATAAAACATACTGTTTTATCGTTGATAATGTTTTATTTAAATTTTTACCATCGGGGTGTACTATGTACCACATGAAATAAAATCACGTAAATTTATCGTAATTTAAAACTTCGATAACTATATTTAATATAGACTGAATTAAATGCAAACTTATAACTATAACTAATATTAATGCAAAAAGATAATTAATGATTGATTTCTAAATATAGATAAAAATTACTTAATAAGTCTTATGGGATATGTGTAGAATTCAGCGAGTCTATACGAGAACTGTCTAAATTTTACTTAAAATTAAATATATACAAAACTTAGTGGTCACTGTGATAGTTAGTTAGCCACGTCGCAACCTTTAGGTACAGTCATTGTACCCACAAGGGATGCAGCCGATGGAAAATTTGGTTAGTAACTAGCAGTAAATTGTACGTGACAAACAGCAAATATTTTGGAAGATTATAATATTTATGATTTATCTATTTCTCACGAGTTTATAATCAAGGGCGGTAAAATAAACTATCTACCTGTTAGAACCGTGTCCTTTTGAATGTAGTATTTATTGCTTTTGACTAAGATTTTTAGCTTTTACAAACCCTCATAGAAAAAGCCTTCTAAAGTGGATTCTAAGAAGCCACCCCAAGCGTCCCTCTCTCTTTGTTTCGATACCGAGGGTGTATCTAAAAGATGACCATCATTATTTTTACAAAACCGTCGCTCATTCTTTTACAAAATCGTTCGCTTAATAGTTTTAGTAATAGTTTAAGCAAAGTTTAAAATAAAGTTATTAAAGTTACACGGTGAGGACTTATTTGCGAGGTATTCGGATTTTGGCTTCTAATCCTTAACCACGGAACAGGAACCCTTACTAAACTTATCCCGTATAGCTATCGATACGGGATGCGACATACCGAACACATACTAATGATTTCCACTTTTTATATTTAAAAAACCTTAATAGATCTTTCACCCTACTAGGGTATCTTCAGAGGACAATATAACATGAAGAATAAAATCAACAATATATATATATATATATATATTATATATATATGTATAAACTGGAAATCATTAGTTTGTTTTATTATTTAACATGGTTTTCCTTAAAGTAAAGGCAGAATCAATTAATTACAAGATGAGAAGTTGGAAACCGACATTGTAATGATATTTAGACAAACAATTAATAAAAAAAATTATATATTAATTATGCGTTTTTATGCCATAAATTGTTACTTGTTGAATAGCACTTTAGTATTGGGGCAACGACTACCAGGGTGTGTGATATACCCGGATAGAAAACTCATTGGTAGATTATCCGTCATCGTCATTCAGGGTGGGGGAGGGGATAAAACAATTACAAAATGATATTAATTCTTTTAAAACTACGAGGGTAAATCAAATATAAACGGTAATTTTACTATTTAGTTTAGCACATAATTCATCAGAAGTGGGTATCAGCTATGGGAGTGTTCAAAAGTGTTTTAGAAAAATTAGTGCTCGCTGGGTTCCAAGGTTCTTGACCGAAAATCAAAAACAGGTCAAGTCGGAGATCAGTGAAAGAATCGATTCTGAATCGATTTCGACAAGAAGGGTTTTTTTTAGGCGTATCGTCACTTGTGATGAGACATGGGTCCACCACTACACTCTCGAATCAAAAATGGCGAGTAAGGAGTGCCGAAGACAGAAAAAAGGCTGCTCCGTCTCTCAGCCGGAAAAGTGCTTGCGACTGTTTTCTTTGACTTAAGGGCAAGAGGAGTTTTATTCATTGATTTTCTTCACGATCAACGAACAGTGAATGCAGCTTATTGGTCTGAGTTGGTACAGTCGACAAAAGTCGCGTGTTTGCGTATCGAAGCAAACGACTGGGTATGCCCATTCCAGACGTCATTCTCCTTCATGAAGAAAGAAATGGGCTGGAATCCCTCGAGCATCTATAATCCTCATTATAACCCTGTGATTATTTTTTGTTCACACCCTTAAAAGACTCACTTGGAGGCGAAAGATTTGAAAGCAATGAAGAAGTAGTGGAGTATGTGCGCAATTGGCTGATAATTCGCCCTCAAACTTTTTATGAAGAAGGAATATTCAAGCTTTCAAATCGGTGCCAAAAGTGTATAGAACACGGAGGTGACTACATTGAAAAATGTATGTACCATTAACCAATAAATTTATTTTACAAAATTACCGTTTATATTTGATTTACCCTCGTATATTTATAATCATCGTTATGTAAACATCATCACTATATAACAAGTTCTACATATCTATGGTGTTAGCGTATGGGCAGATTTGTAAGTTAATTTTGTTAAGCTACCTCCTTTCGTGATACAAAATTATGGAATAACTCGACTATTAAGTAGTCTAATTTATGGATAGGTATATTTAACGCACCCAACATTTACTATGTAGGATTGAGAGTCACCAACGTTTTAACGTTTAAATGTCAATATTTGGTCGTCGTAAGGCCAAAAGTTGAGATTTATTCAATCGTACAAGTGAGAAATGTATATTATTTGTTTTGAAAGGAAATTGTTCGAATTTCGACTAGATACCATTTCTAGTTTAAATTAGTACTAATACATTTACTATGGTTGTTTGGTACCATGGTACCAAACCTAACACATGGACGATTACACTTAAGTTACTTTAGCTGACGTTGAGACACTAAAATGATGTTTGTAATGATAATTAGAATTGGACTATACATGGGTCGTTAGATACAAAGCAGGTGGGAATTGCCTTAAGGATCAGCATAAATTAGCACGATATGCATAAATAGGTGTGTATTCTAACAAGTGTAAAAACGTGATTGCATAATAACCGGGATTTCTATTTTCAAATTATCGCAGTTTGATATAGAAGATTATTTTGTGCATGTAACTGTAAGTTTTAAGAAACAAAAACCAATTACGATAGATTATTGATTACTTACTTTCTTTATTATCGGCACAATATAATAATTAATATAACTATTTTGACCTCTCAATATCAATCTATGTAAAATAATAAGTAAATAAATGTAATAATTGTCATACACTCTATCTCTAATACTTAATTCATTAAAATATATACAATAATATTAAAAGTGTCTTTTAATTTATTTAAATCCTTAAGTCATAAATAATCATTAATGTTCATTAATAAATTAAAACAGATTCTTTATTAAATAAGTCAATTAAATATTTCATAATATCCTCTCTCTTTGATTTTAATTTTAAACCACATACTTAATATTTTTTGACTCGTAATCAAAAATGTATAAGAAATAGCGTTCTCCCATTTATTTACACAATTTTTGGTCTATCAAATTTAAAACAATTCATGCAGTTTCCTAATTAGGAAAAAATTAATGAAACGCATGATATTTACTTTGGAAAAAATTAATATAAATTCTTATGTAACAATAAATAAAATTATAGGTACTATATATTTATTTTAATACCTACAATGTGTTTATTTTGTTGTTATTCTACTGTTAATAATAAGTGCGCCAGAATGTAATTTATTAAAAGTAAATAAACATCGTAGTTAATTAATTCCAATGCTGTAATCGTTATGAATGTATTACGTGATGATAAAGACAATCGATGGTCTAGATTTTTAAAACATTGTTTACGTATTGAAGCAAGTACTCATTCATCAGTATATCTTTAATGTTAAGTAAACCTACAGATACACATTCATTTACTACAGAATTTGGTGAGATGCGTAAATGTTTTCTATTATTGTTTTTCTATGAAAAAACATTACAATATCAGGTACGCTGCACGTGACCAAATACACGAACGAAACGAAAAGATAGCCATGCTTCTTGTGCGACGTCTCCCTTGTTTTCTTTTCATCTCTCTCCGAACCGTTAAATAGGTACGACGACGTTGTTATTCCACTAGTGTCAAGTTTGCTTGCTTGGTGTAAGTGTTGTCGATACGTATATTATTTATAAGTCGTCATCAAATTTTTTCGTGTTTTCAACAATTATTGAATTAAACCGTTCGTTTAATTAAATGCAGAAATGTTTTCGAGTTTTGTGAAATTAAACGTACAACGTACAAGCCGAGAAATAACAAAACAAATAGAAAGACATATTAATAAGACAAGTAGTACCCCAAACAGTGAAATTTACACAGTTCAACAAAATGATAGGGCATCAGACAGGAAGTCATACACCAACAGTAAATGGCTGTTACACCAAAGAAAGCATAATAACGATAGGTATGTAGGTATTTTATTCTTTTGTAATTGATTAACGTTAGGTATATGGATTTAAATAAATTTCTGAATGCACTGATCATTTTTCTGTCTCTGTGTAATCCGGATTTGCGGATGTATATTGAGAAGAGAGAAGAGCTTGTTCTTCAGTATTTAGTATATATATTTACCATTTAGTTATTCGGTCAGTACATTGTATGTAGTGGATCATCCGTAGACTACGTGACCAAATCGGCGTTCACAGATTCATGCATAAGTGCCTTATGTTCCACCCTAATTTTTCTCTGATCAGTTTAAAAAAAGCTCAGTTGTTTTATAAATGCCAATTATAAATGATATCATAAAAATAATGCATTACACATTTGGATTCGTTTTTGTAATTAAATGTATCTTAAACCATAATGTAAATTGTAAACAAATAGATACTTAAATGTTTTCAAATTAAACTTTTTTTACCTAACTTCTGACTTGACTTATCTTATATAAGGCATTCTTTTTTATACACTTCGGTATACTTAGGTGCTGTAAATTAATTTACATTAAGTCTTAGTAAACATTTGTAATTTTATTTTTACCTGTCATTTGTAAAACATGTGATTTGTATGCAGGTCATACCTACCTAGGTGTTTTTTACCTAATCGATATATTTTTTATATCTGAGTTTGAAGTTCTTTTTTTAATTTTACTTGTAATTTACTAAATACTTACATAATAATTACTTAGTTAATTTTATTTATAGTTGTTTTTTGCTACGCTAAATTGATAAGATTATTGTAGAGTGTTAATAATCGGGTGTTTGTGGTAGGACTCATATATGTTATAATATCAGTACGTACGAACGTGAAAAAATATACTAATTTAACGAATTTTATGCCAATTCGCAACAAATTAACTAATTAGTCTTACTGCAATGAAAAACCTATAAAAAAAATATATAATCAAATATGTATATACAAGGGGTTTAATTATACCTATCTGGTAATTATTTTCATTTCAAATTGTATTAGTTACAACTCAGTGTTTATCTTTCATATACGTATGTCAATTTAATTTGACAAATGATCATGACTAGTTTGGTTGCAAATCTAATAGGTATGTATATGTGGCGTATCTTGCAAATAGTTCAATGACCTGGTATTTCGCAAAAAAAAAAAACAAAAGTAGGTAATGTCAATAATTCTATTTATAAATGGAACGGCTTAAAAACCATTGTGCTGTTATTTATATTTTAAAGGATGTTTTTCTATTGGTAACAAAGTATATGTTGGTGCGCAGTTTACGTGAATTCTTTTTCTGAGTAAGGGACGTTTATTCCTTAGGTACTTTAAAGTGGTAAACCAAACCAAAAGTCAACCTCTGTTCGCTAGATGTATTATTTCACAGAATAACACGAATTTGTACATTATTTTGTCACGTAGTAACTAACAATAGCCTAAGGTCAACAACACCCTATTAACCACCCTCTACCATTGTAGGTTCCCAAGTAGATCCCAGGTATATTTAAGATTGTAAGTAAGTAAGTAATATCATTCACTTCTTGTTCGTTTCTTGTTATAAGTTATATATCTCGTATAGTACTCATTGTTTTCTTGTTTTTATATCAATATCGGTGTTAGTAGTTATAAGTTGTATATAGATATGTTTTATTAAAAATCGTAAATTCAAAACACACTTTATTTTTGCTCATATAAACTCATCGTTTGTAGCGGAAGCGAAATTAAATAATTGGTCGCTGTATACATCCTTTAAAATATCGACTTCGTCAAATTATTATTATTTTTTTTTTCGAAGAGGGTTTAAGTGTCCCTTAGAACAAAGCTAGACAAGCGACATACTCGCGATACTCAACAGTTATATATACATTAAATTAAATAAAACGAACAAGCTTCACTAAATATTATATTGTCTCAACAATACTGTTTCGGCCAGTGCGGCCATTATCAAGAGTAAAATACAGATTACTGAAAAAACAAAATATGTTTGAATAATATACAGTAAACCTAAAAAGAGGGGGACTATATATTATTCAAACATAATTTGTTTTCTTCAGTAATCTGTATTTTACTCTTGATAATGGCCGCACTGGCCGAAACAGTATTGTTGAGACAATATAATATTTAGTGAAACTTGGAATGAGAGATGTTTTAATTTCTCTAGAAAAATATAATACAGATAAAATTAAAATAAAAAACATTATATATCACTCTTGCATTTTTTGTAATATTTTATGGGGAATGCTGTACCACATTATTGCATACTACAATAATATGCTTTCTATATTTCTTACTTTTTTATCTGTATTAGTTTTTTTCTAGAGAAATGAGAAATAAACTGACCTCATTCTGTAAACCATCATAGATACACGTATATTCTGTTGTAATACGTTATTATTATTATAGTTTTTGTATAAATCATTTATGATGATCATGATTGTTTAAATGTGTCTGTTAATTTTCCATTAAGCAAATTTTCATTTTATTTCAGAGCTTTATCGACTGTGAAGGCGAAGATTTCACCGAAAGTATTAAATGGAGGTGTTTCGTTTGTTTCCAAAGAAGAAAGTCGTGATTTTATGGCTGTTTTTCCCGATCTAGTCCGCGATTTGACCGAAGCTGGGCGTCATACTGACATACCAGAGGTCACCAAAAGGTTCGCTAAAGTACTACAGTATAATGTGCCCTATGGTAAGAAGACCAGGGGCTTGTCCGTCGTTAAGGCGTATAAAACGCTCGAAAATCCGAAAAACTTAACCCCCGAATCAATTAGACAGGCCATCATTGTAGGATGGTGTGTACAAATGGTAAGTGTTTTTCGTTTTTATTATTTTTTTTTGAGAGATTTAACAAAACGAAGTGGTTTCTTTAGAAATGTTGTTTACAATTAGATGGTTTGCCATTGCCATCCGTGCCCTAAAATACTAAAGCCTGCTAACGATTTCAAATCGGTAATATATAATCCTACGATAATGTTTATTCGGATTATGTTGTTGTAAACTTCTACTTTTAGTGTTGTGTAATTTTATCGAATTTACAAATTTTCGATTAAGAAAACGTCACAATTATGTACTATAAAAATTGGGAAATCTTATTATCTTGACGTGTGTTGTCGTTATTATTTTCGATAATTTGTTGTTGTCAAAGGATTAAGTATAATTTTTTTCAAGAATTTCTAGAACGAATTTAATATGTATTTGTACCAATCGAATGGTATGGGTACATGGGTACCGGTAAAAGTGTAACAATTTTAACTAGGTAGTCCGGAGACGTATTTGTGCAAAATTAAATTAACAGTATTGGAACATTTCACATCGAGTTCAATGGTCTTTGCGGTAAATTAACTGTAATTCAACAAGCACTGATCACTATGACACCTTTATCCTTTTGTTATCTTACCTTCCGTTATTTTTTATTTTGGCGAAAGTGACCAAATAATATACGAAATAGAGGATGTCTCGAAACGGAAGTATAATAAAAAATACGTCTCGTGATACGCATACATTATGTAAATAATCAATTTAATTATTAGATATATTAAACGTCTCGTTACTGAAAAAGTGCGAAATACTGTTGTGGGTGATTGGCTTCAAATAAGAAGTACTTAAACACATCTAATTTATTTGTAATTGTAAATATATATATATATATATTATTATTTATATATATATAAATATGGAATTAAAAAAAAGGAGGAATTAAAATCCTTATTCGTTGAAATATTAAGATCAAAGATCTCACATTTGGTACGCGTCCAACCAAGTAGGCACAACGAACCGAAAGCCATATCCCACGACCGGTTTCGATCTATCGGGTCTCATCAGGTGGGCGCTGGCAGAAAGGCCTTTGCAGGTTATATTATAAATATAAAAATATAAATATAAATATGGAATAAACAGAAATAACTACTCCGAGGGCTAATACCCCTACCGGCATTGAATTAAACTGTTGATGCCGATGGATTCTTAGACGAAGATATAACATTTTCAAAAAAGAAGGCATTAAAATCCTTATTCGTTTAAATATTAAAATCAAAGACCTCACATTTGGAACGCGTCCTACCAAGTAGGCACAACGAATCGATAGCCATATCCCACGACCGGTTTATCGGGTCTCATCAGGTGGGCGCTGGCAGACAGGCTTTTACAGGCAATAGTATATATGGAATCAACAGAAATAACTACTCCGAGGGCTAATACCCCTACCGGCATTGAATTACACTGTTGTTCGTTGTGCCTACTTGGTAGGACGCATTCCAAATGTGTGATCTTTGATCTTAATATTTAAACGAATAAGGATTTTAATTCCTTCTATTTTGAATATTTTGTAATTCGTCAATTAATACTAATATAACAAGAATAACCAATGACGTGTAAGTCTCAATCCATTCAAAAATTCGTTACCTACTCATATTGATTTATTAAATTTTTTAAATAGTGCATTTCTTGTGGTAAAAAATACGGTTCTTTAGGGCTACATACCAAAAAGGTAATAAAATAATAAATAAAAAAGCGTTTATATTTGTTTTGCTTGTTTCGTGAATTAAAAAAAATACATAGATACTTCTGCAAGTGCTAATGAATACTTATCAAACAATTAGTGTCTACCGAAATTGCATAATTGGTACCTACACGAAGATTTCGCGCGACAAGCTTTATGAAACAAATAATTACTTATTTTATTTGTTTTAGTGCATAGCATAAATAAAAAAGCTTGTTGATGTTTTAGTATTATCTTATTCCATGCGTTTCTGATAGCAGTGATAACGCATCACTATTACAGTTTATTTGAAATCTATGTCAAGGTTTGTATTGTCACCAGAAGCAAAGGCGTGTGCAAAAAAACAGTTAGATTCAGACGTTTCGTTGGCAATTGCGACTTACATCATCAGCTGTACTGCGGCGATAACATGGGTGAAGGGTAGACTAGGTTAGCGTTTATTTAGATCACGGTCTTTTAGCCCGAATCTTAATTTTACTATCGCTGAAAGCCCATGCTCTTTTATTCACGAACAAATGTGTGCTTAAAATCTTATTTAATACCCGTATTTTTAAAATAACAATAAAATTCATGCATACCATTCTGAAAAGAAAAATATCTGGGTAATGTATAAATTTAATTTTTATCCCTAATTATTTATTAATTATTAGATATTTGTGACCAAAATTTACAATCTATTTCAATGTAGTGAATCAAAGAAATCATATGTCTTCGATGTTGCTAAACTCTTTACTAACAACTTATTTGATAATATACGATTAAGATAAGATAAGATTAAATACTTTTATAATATTTAAAAACAAAATTAATTTGATTAATTCTTTCTACATTCACTTGATGGAAACTCATTTTAATACTAATCGGTCAAACGGGAAGATCATTCAAAAAACGTATAAATGAACATAAAAATCCTATGATAATAATAATTTAATCTCAAACTACGCCAATCACCTTAATAAAGAGGAACATAATTTTAATGATAATTTTGAAATCTTATATGTGGAAAATAAATATCTTAGACTATCCTTATTAGAATCTCTAGAAATTAATAAGTTTAAAAATACCAATATTCTTCTGAACGATCAAATTGATCTCAATAATTCACCACTACTTAACCTCTTTATTCACCCCCCGCTTTGATTCAAAAACAATATGTAAGTAGCTTAGCTTAGTTTAGTTTAAATGTATTACTTCTGAAGAAGCCTTAGTTAGGCGAAACAGTTATTAAGTTCATTAAACAAATTTTGTGGAAATTTCTAGTGTTTTATTTCTTACTAAGTATTAAAATTAATTTGCAAGGTTTTTTTTTGATGTTTTGTTTTCAAGTATGGAACCAACGTGATTGTTACTGTTCGGCATTTTTTAAATAGTCTGTTTAATTTTCAAGGTAACTTTTTGAATTTGCAATTAAAAATTGTTCGTCTTGTATGAACTATTTATAGGATGTATTATTATACAAGTATAGTTTTTATTATGATTTCGTAAATATCGTATTTCAAACGCCACTTACGATAACTGTTGAGGTGGAAACAGTTTTTATTTGTTCAATATCAGGTGAGAATCGCGTGAAATTATATCAACACAAACGTGATAAAAACATGTAACTTGTTAGAGAAAAATAAACAATGAAAAGTATTAGAGCTTAATAAGGAAATGCTCTTCCTTGTTTAAATGGAATAAAACGATAATGGAACAGAAAGGCTTTCACTAAATGACTAGGCGAGTTGCTATTGGAAAGTCTTAAACTACTAAAAACCACATAAAATCTGTTTTTATCGTTACCAATAATTAAGTAATCATTTATAAACATGCTAAAGAATTAACTGAAAGAGAGGGAATGAGGATCTGTCCCAACCGATTGAAATAAATCGGCACTTTCAATTCTGCCTAGACTTTTTTGAAAGCAGTGTTTATTTCAACGTTTAGGCCAATTGTAATGCAATGAATTTCGTTATTTAGAATTAAGTTATACAAGGTGTCATTTTACCTGGAATACCTGGAAATCTCAAGGAGTAATTTTTAACCTGGAAAAATCTGAAAATGTTGAGGAACTAATGGAGTTTCATTGAAATTATAACATAATTAAAAAATTTCAAGTTTAAGTTTAAGGCACAGATATTGTGTTAGTAACATCAGTCTAGTTTGACATCCTCTGTAGCAGCTAAAATCCACTAGATGGCAGCAATTGCCTCTATTTCATTTTTACATCAGGGTTGTTCGTTTCGTAACTAAGTAAGTTTAAATCCAAAAATAACTATTAACTATATTAACAGCATATTTTTTAGTAAAACCAGAAGATCAAACCCTAAACGGTACATTTTATGATAGGGATTATTATAGGCCTTATTTTTGTGAAAGATAGATACCTAGATGAGATAATAGGACATTCTGTCATACAATTTTCGCATACAATTCTTTCCTGTTCCCTCGGCTTTTGTTCATTTCATCATTTTATTGTTTCAAATGTAACGGTTTACATTCATCACTCCGAGAATGTCTACTACTTCTTTCATTCTACAGCTATCCTTATTATAACAACCCTATCATCCTCTATCGTCATGTTCAAAATATTCGTTATTTTAATTACCATACTTCTTAGCACTGGGGTCTCTTACTGAACCTGTGGGATCGTTTCTTATAAGAATTATTTGAGAAGTACAATTGGACAAGAGCGACTTGTTGGGTAAGTTATCCCATTGATAAGATTATATGGTGATTATCTATATAATAGAGTTCACACCTGGAAAGACAATTCTTGGTAAAGTAGAAGTGGAAGATATAATCAATTTTTAATTGTCAATGTGTTTTTCAACCTTTGATTAAGGGAGACTAAGACTAAGAGAGTTTAAAACCTGATGGTATAGTTGTAATTTGTGATTGTAACAGTGTAATTGAATGCCTGTAGCTCCCGGAGTAGTTGTTTCTTTTGATTCCATATTTATATTTAACATTTCTAACCAAACTGGTGGTTTCAAAGTGGAATTTTTTTTTTAAGACTGCGTTATATATTCCTCTTCACAATTTAACTAAACTTTACCCACCCTAATGCCAAACGATATATGTAACTATGTAACAATCCGGCTAAACGTATAGTTAGCCGCTTTTGAAACCGACACTGCTCTCAGAAACGCTCAGGCGGAATTGAAAGAAGTGATTGTTCGAGTCGGTAGCAATGTAGGTATTCATCATATTGTGAAGTTTCCTCTTTAAAATCTTATGTTTTTGAGATCATTGCTTAGAATTCGGGAGGTCACCGGTTCGAACCTGGGTCCGACAGTTTTGGTCCAAGTTTTTCTGTGGTTTCCTTGGATAACTTAGGCAAATGCTGGGGCTGTAATATTCCACAGATAATCTTTCTCTCCCTAATCACACCACCCACTCATTCCCACGATTCCTGAAAGGAGGCTGAAGAGGGCCTTACGCCCTACCCTCCGACTTTGCACTACAGTGTAGGTCGGAGGGACTGCCCGGCCCGTAGCACGCGTAGCTGGTGGGAATGAAACACAAAAAAGTTTTTTTTTTGTTTTTGATATTATACTTTTCTTGAGACGTCGAGAGTAAAATTTCAGCAGGGAACGAAATTTAAAAAATAATATTACAACAAACAAAAATTAAATATTTTCGTAAACAATAAAACCTAAAAAGATTAAGCCCTAGTAGTCTATATATATATATATATATATATATATATATATATATATATATATATCGCATTTATTAACCTATACGGTCATAATTTACATTATACTTAAAACTAAACATATTTACATTTGTCTCATTCTGACTGCTCTAATAAATTTACGAATTTAATTTTTTTACATTTCACTTCACTCTTTCTACTCAAGACTTTCTAACACCTTTTATCTTTTCTTCGTTTTCTTCCTCTTCCTCTTCTCCTTTTTTCAACTTTCTTCTCTCTTATTTTCAGTAAAATTTCTTGCTTCCTTGCCAGTGATTTTCTGTTTTTAATTTGTTCTAACCAATTTTCAGTTTTTCCCGTAACTCTGCATTTAGTATGAGTAGTCTTTATTATATCAAATGCAATGGCTGTGAAACTATTTATATAGGACAGTCGGATGGAGCCATAAAAAACAGATGTACTGAACACAATAATATTATTATTATTACTATTCTTCCAATAACTTTATTGTTATTATTATCTTAAGTTTTTTCGTATGATTATTAATTTTGTTTGCAGAACTTCTTAATTTGCTTACCTACTTAATATGTTTATACGATTGTAATATTTTTTTTCGGTAAATACCGATGCATACCTACATCCCTCCGATTTCCTTAAAATGTTTCCACGACTGTAAATAGATCTTAATGTGTAATTCTTCCCTAGTATTGTTAATCGTTACTGTTGATAATGGCCTTCGGCCGAAATAATTTTCACGTTATTCGATAATAAAAAGTTATGAAAACATAGCCAAGACTTTTATTAAAAAAGTGTCTTAACCGCATGTATTACGGAAAAAAGTTTATCCGTTTTTGGCACTTATTTCTGTTATATAATACTGTGTTAATGTTTTCCTGTGATATGCGCATTTTTAAATTCTTTTGTCTGTTATTGAATTACATATGTTTTTCTGAGTAACAAGATAAGCACTTTAAATCTGTTTTTAGTCTTTTATCATTTTAATGCTAATAACAATAAAGAGAACAATACAACAGCTACTCTAAAAATAGGTGATTCTCTTTAAACCTTCAATATTATTTCAAAAAATGTCTTTCATCGTACTATCTGTTTGTTCAGATCAAACTGTAATATACTGTATCTATTATTTGTTGTTGAATATTGATAAAGACGTTTGAATAAAACTTAGTTGAATATTGATAAACTTAAAGACAAAAATGGACTTGCTTTTATAAATATATTTTTTTCCTTGTTTTAACTTGAAAAAATCTGGTAAAATTATTATTGTAGATTGTATTATAGTACATATTTATATTATTATGATATGTTTATTTGCTAACTGGTACTGTTATCGTTTGGAAGTATATATAATATTTCACTATACACTATATTTTGGTCATATGTTTTTAGATCACTTATTATTTCTTAATCTATTTTTATGACGTTATCAGAGCATTGACATAATTAATATATTTTTAATTGCTCCCTATTCTGATCGTACATTTTTACAAATGCAAATGTTTATAGTTTCGCAGATTTTGTTTGTATGTCTGTCGTCGAATATGCTCCCAGATTCCTGAATTTCTTTGCTGATTAATTAATTGGTTAATTAATACATTGTTGATTAGTATACAATTTATTTTTATTTTTTGATTGCGTAGTAACATTATACTGAAGCGAAAAATTAATTATATGACATAATAATTATAATAGTAAACTAATTAACAATTAGTAGGTAATCGAGACAAAAAATTACATAGTTATTTCTTTTTCTAACAAATTTTACAAACGACACGCAAGAATAGAATACTTGAAAGTTGAATAGTTAATACGTTATATTGGTACATGATTAACAATGGAACAAATTCAATATTTGATCTATTACTACGTAAACAGTACGGTTATATTCATAAATAATTTCAACAAGTGCATAATAATTACGATTCAAAACAATAACAAGATATATAGGTATAACTAAGCTTGTAGTTTAGGTATATATATTATGTCGAACAGAGTTTGGATATTGAAATAGTTAAAAAAAAAATTGTACTAAAAGAGAAAGAAAAATTATCCAAATGTCGTTGTTTACCTGTGTTGATAGACTTTTGCTACATTTCAAATTATTCCAATTTCCAAACATGTCGCTATTTAAAGTAAAAGTTTATTCCGGCTCGTTAAGGCGCAAACGAGCGAAGTCTTCGAAAACAATATTGTCATCATCATCTGCATAGCAGCTGTTTTCATAGCGCGACCTCTCAATCGATTTCATTTTTTTGAGAGCATTGCTCTTCTCCTTCTCAACACTTCCGGGTGCTGGATGAAGAAGTTTCAGTGGAACATCAGTGACCAGTTCTCCTCCAAGGGTACCGCAGTTTACTCTCACTCGTACAGAGTAAGAAATGATGATACCAATAGCTTCTGCTGGACATTTGCCTTCCGGTACCAAGGTGGAACTGGCAAGGTTTACGTCTTCGTCTTTCAGGTATCCGTCCAATGCGATTCCACGGCGATCTTTGTTGCTAGACGCCAAAGGTACCAGATAAAATACTTTGGTGAAGTTAGCACCTGGTGTAATGGGGCACCCTTCACGTGTTTCCATACTTGCGACATATTTAGAAAATTGGTTGTTGACCATAGTTATTTCGCAGTGCTGCACAACGAAGACCTTGATGTTTTTGACGGATTTTCTTGAGTTGTTGCTTATCATAACTGTGGCTGCCACTTTTTCGCCATGGTAGTAGATGTCCTTGTCTAAGGTTACCTCCAGATTGATTTTTCCGCTAGAGAAGGTGAACCCTTTGGATACGAGAGAGCTTGGAAGTCTGCGGTTTCTAGATGGAGGAGCATATTGCAATTTTTTGATAGCCAAGGTAACTGTGCTCCTCTTGTGACCCCGATCGTCAGTATGCTCTCCAACGTAGATCTTCAAGGTGTATTCGACGCCAAGAGGTTTACCTTGGTCATCTTCACCCGGTTGGAGAGTAACTGAAGAGGGCGCCATATCGGGGAATTTAAAGGTGAAGGGAAAAGCATTTGGGCCGAATTTTTTTACTAGTTTCTCTTGAATTTGAGTGAGCTTTTCCTTTTCGTCGCTACCAGGTAAGGGTGCTATCTGTCCGCTGGCAACTACCATTTCTTTACTGAACTTGACGCCCATGACCTCATCCTCTTCCCGACCATATCGGTAGGTCGTGATGATCTGACCGAATACCCTGCGCCCATTGAGGTAGTCTTTTTCGACAACGACGACTCCATCGATAGGTTCAGTAAAGTCTAAGTGATCTAGAAAGTCCCGTTTACCAAGGTAGACGGTAAGCTTACCATTAGGTGTTGTCTTCTTGAATACTTTGACAGCAACCACCATTAGAATAAGTTAATAGTTGGATATTTACGCGGCGACCACACACAAAAACTGTATGTTTTGTTTAGGCTACGTTCGGAACTCGAACTGACGATTAGGCATTGCAGGACGAGGCATTTATAAAGGGCTTTAACGGGATTTATGCTTATACCATTAAACGAATTATAGTAAACGGATTATTGCGCAAAATGTCATGTCTTAAATTACCGTTTTTACGTAAGCAAATTTGTCTTTTATGGTTAACCTATTATGGCAAAAAATATCATGTGTTTTCTGTTGAAGAAATTACTTCCATTTACACCGATGTCATATATTTGTAATGAGGAATAAAAATAGAATTTAACAATTAACACCACAACAACATAATCGAATAAATCATTGACAATGGGTTTACCTTGCCTTTCGTGACTCTCCTTTTGGGATAAAAATCGATTTTTATTTACGACAGTAATAATTAACTATTAGTGATATGCTATTAAAATGTATTTTATATTTTTATGAGTATTACTTTTTCTTTTTCAGTGTCAAGGTTCCTTAGTGGTACTTGATGATGTGGTGGATAAATCAGAAACACGTAGGGGAGTTCCGTGTTGGTATACAAACCCCAATATTGGTTTGAGTGCCATCAATGACGGTCTTCTCATTAGAAGTGGAATATTTTCTATTTTACGTAAACATTTCGCAACACATCCAAGTTACATATACATGATGGAATTATTTAACGATACCTTCTTAAAAACGGAAATGGGGCAAGCATTGGATATTATGTGTCAACAAGATGGTAAACCCAATTTAGACACATTTACCATGAAAAGATACAATGCTATAGTGAAATACAAGACTGCCTATTATTCATTCCACTTACCTATTAGTCAAGCCATGTATTTGGCAGGAATGTACGATCCTGAACAGCACAGGCAAGCCCAGACTATTCTTCTTGAAATGGGACATTTTTTCCAAGTCCAGGTAAAAGAAAGAAAAATATAAAATTTATGCATAACTGTATGCAAAAGATGTGGGTTTGAGTTAGAAGTATGCTAGACGTTATGAGAAAATTTGAAACTCGTTGGTATATTGTTTCTGGAAGTCCGATAGATAAATACTATTAAAAAAGGAGCTAGGTGAATTGAGTACTTTTTACAATTATTCAAACAAACTATGTAGTTTTTTATCCTAGAGTCATAATACCTTTTGCATAAGTACAAATAAAGTACTGACCATTAATTTTTAATAACTATTATTTCAAATAAAAAAGAAAACTTTCAGACCTATGTTTGAGAGTTTTTTTTTCAGGAAGTACATCACCTTTATAGAAAAAATATTCATAAATTTCGGCAAAAAATTTATATATCTTGAATTACTACAAAAAGTAGAATAATATTTGCTTTTCGAGTTCAGAATAGGCCAAAAACTACTTTTATTAACACAGCCCATTTTGACATAGATAAAAGATTGACATTCTAGTTTTAAAATTTAATTATTTTTTAGCATGTTTACAATAATTGTTATATTGTATGAGTCATAAGAGATTAATTTAATTTAACTTCCTGTTGCTACATTTGTGCATGGTTTTCTTTAGTAGGAAAAGGTAGAATTTGTGGGCTCCTTAAAATAAAATATTTAATAAGGAACTCTCAATAAATGTTTATTTACAGGTTACTAATCGTCAATCTTTTGCGTAAATAAATTTGATGATAAGTTATGAAACACCTATGTATACTTTTTTACAAAAACTCAACCATAAAATATTTTGATATCTATTATAATTATACCTTTGTTATTAATTTCTTTCCTCCAAGTTAATACTTTTTCTGCTGTTTTTATTATCTTCTGGAAAATTGCGTGATAAAGAATTTGTGTGATAACGAAAATTAAAGTTCCTTAAAACTTTATGTTTAATATTTTGTGTACTAACCCCGTGAAAGAGTTAGGGCTGTATATATCCGCCTATAACAAATTTATATAAGCTATATTGAAGCAATCTTATTGTTCTTAATTATATTTAATTTATTTATTAATTGTAGGACGACTTCTTGGACGCGTTTGGTGATCCAGAAGTGACCGGAAAAACAGGAACAGATATAAGAGATGGAAAATGTTCATGGTTAGTGGTGGTAGCTTTACAGAGGGCAACCCCTTCTCAAAAAAAGATCATAATGGAAAACTATGGAAAAGCGGATCCAGAAGCGGAAAATGCAATAAAAAAATTATATGAAGATCTTGGACTCCCTAACACATTTGCAATTTATGAAGAAGAAAGTTACAATATGATTAAAACTCATATTCAACAAATTTCAAAAGGCCTACCTCATCAATTATTTTTCGATCTTTTGGATAAGATATATAGAAGAACGGTTTAATCGTATTCTAAGGAAAAACTATAAAGATAATAAAATAGAGTAATCCAATCGGAAATGTATTGTTTCAACACTATCTATATTCTATATGTACATGTGACGCATGCGCATCAGACTTGAAGTTCCAAAACTGAAGTGAAACCGTCATATAGTCAGCACCGTGGTGTTGGCTCCCTATTTCAGATACCAACTAGCAATATAGTAGTATTAAATATATGGTATCATTATTCTCGATTTCTCTTTTTTCCACACATCACCGCCACTTACAGGGCTGTATGGGAGTCGCCTACTCTTGTATTAACTCTATGGAGAAAACAGTGTCGTTGCTTGTTGAGTATATTATATTAAAACGAAATGTAATGAATAGACTGACATTATTTTCATTAATGTTTCTAAATGTGTAGTGAAAGAGCAATAGGTCAGTAATTGTATTTCATTAAAGGGGTCTATTCTGTGTGTATGTAATTTTGTGGTAAATATATATATTTTATTATTTTGTAAATAAAAGTTTGTTGAGTTGATGTAAATCTTGTACTTCAATAGAGTTTTAGTTTTTAATTTTTGTTGATTTATGTAGCTACTTAGAGTAGGTTCTTCTGAATTATTTTTAATATAATGTATAGTATTTTATGTATTATTGCAATATAATAATCTTTTTTAACTCCGTTTTATTTAATAAAAATCCTGAGAAAATATATTTGAATAACAAGTAGCAATCACTTATGTAACAAAATATTAACAGATTAAAATTTATGAACGCAAATAACGGAGGTTCTGTGAATTCTGTTGTGCATATATAATCTCCGCGTTAGTGTGAATGGCTAACTAAGTTCAGTATGGTATCATTTGTTTGAAAACTACTATGTTCTATTTTTTTATAACATTTTCATGACGACATCTACCTATAAAAAAGGGAATCACGTAAAGTGACACTTGACAGTATCGTAATGGCGAATACGAGTTGGACGAAAACAGCTAAAAAGTTTAACTGGAATTCAAACTTTTTGTTTACACGATAGAACAAGTTTTCACAGTAAAATATTAAGGAGATACGTTGATTCAATACGAGTGGTCTCATTACTATTTTTAATAGATAGAGTGCATTTATAGTTTTATGTTTATTATGATAATCGTTCGATAAAACTTTAGCAGACAGAATAATTTGAAATTGTACGATAATTTCTTTTTTGAACTTAGTTATGCTGAGTATTGGTTATTTTGATGACACGTAGTATGGCGAATTTGAATTTTACAAGAAGTATTGGTGGTAACAGCCTTGGTCGATCAAATGTGGGGTTTGGAAGTAATTCTATGTCTGGGCATGTAACACCTGTATTTGGTCAAAGAGCACCTGCCGATAGAAGAGGAATGCCTGCCTTGAGGTTTGTCTGTGATACAAATGTTTATTTTCATTATTAGTTAATAATAAATTGTGTGTTGTATCATTTATATTTTAACTGTCTGCTAAGGGATGTAAAAGATATTTATCTCTATTGTATATATTCAATTATTAACATAATTAAATATGTGTATATTGCAATAATATCCAGGGAAATCAGGCTAGTGTTAATTCTTTATAATTAGTATGTCATTTTAAATAAGTAGATATTTCTAATTATCTGCCGACGCAGAAAATAAAGAATTATAGATGTACATTTCTTAAAGAAATTTTTGTTAATTATTGTTTAATGTTTCTTAGTAATAGCAACCAGATGGGAGGTGCAATGAATGCAATAGGAAGCTATAATGCTTTACATTCAGTGTTTGGCTCAGGGGACACAAGCACACCACCATTGTTAGACCTAAGTGAATTTCCCTCATTAACAAATAGAAATGCAAGTGATGTACCTCAACCAAGTCCAATGCCAGGTGGTAAACCATATGTAGGGATGGTTAAACAACCTACATCAGAATCAAGTGAATTTACAATGTCATCAGAGGATTTTCCTGCATTACCAGGTAAAATTTTATTAATTTTTAATACATGGTCTTTCATGATCTTATAAAATTTGCAAATAAGTAGTAGGTGTTAATACTTATTTGATTTTGTAAATGTGAAAGGTTTTGAAATTGGTATTATAAAAATTCCACTCGCTGGTATAAGAGTTTATTACAATTAAGCATGGAAGATTTTGACCTTTTTATAACAAAATTTATAATCTTTATTAAATACATATTTACATTACAAGCATCGACTCTGTGGTAATTTTTAAAATCTGAATAAAAGAAAATTGAATGTATTTTGCAGGTGAATTTTAGTTGTCTCAAAGGTTTTGGAAAACAATGTTAATATATTAATGAAAATTGAATGGAATATGTAATAAAAAATATATACAAGGTGTCCGAAAAATTGATTAAGTGGAATTTAATTTATGCAGAAGAACTTGCTGATTAATAATCTATAAATGAAAATTTATTTAGAACTATTACTTTTGATGTATAAGTCAGTCAATCTTCTGTTGACGTTTCTGTAACTGCATCTGTTACATTTGCAGTAACATATTCCATTTTATTTTTCTTGTTAACGTTTTATAAAAATGTGTATGTTATTATAAGGTACACAAAGTAGAGACGGGGGCGCATCACCGAACGGTACAAACCTGTCAGCAGATAAGAACGGTATCGGAGGTGGAGGTGATGGTGTGACGGACGGAGGCAATCGGACGTCGGATGGAAGTAAAGGAGCAAATTCTAAGCAGGGCATCGAAACTTATCCGGACGGCAGAGTGACGAATATTCCGGCGAGTATGGTGAACGACCAATTCGGCATCGTCGGTTTGTTGACGTTCATCCGAGCAGCAGAGACCGATCCCAATCTAGTGTCACTGGCGTTAGGACAGGACCTCACGGCGCTCGGACTGAATCTCAATTCACCCGACAACTTGTATCCCACGTTTGGTGGACCATGGGCGGAGCATCCGTGTCGGCCCCAAGATATAGACTTTCACGTTCCTCCTGAATATCTCGTTAATAGTGCGATAAGGTATATTATCGTTTTTTTAAAACTCTTATTTGCGTTAGTCAAATGAAACTATAAAATTTCCCCTATTAACAACAGCGAAATGTTTCCAATTCGGGATTTGTCGTTCAAAAAAACAGAACCACTTCAGATGTTAGTTTTTATTTATCTCTGAAAATTGTGGGCCAAAATAAAATTGTACTATTTAGTTTAATGCCATTGGTTAAACTCGCACTGTTTTTCTGATATATTAATTCTATGTTGTAAATGAAGACTGATAGTTTTTATAGCGTATTTTTTTAATCCTTGTTTCAGAGATAAGTTGGCAGCGTTAAAACTTAATCGTTACAAAGATGATCTCCTATTTTTTCTATTTTACAATTATTGCGGCGATGTTCTTCAGATTGCTGCAGCAACCGAACTGTAAGTTATTTTTTAATTTTGTTTAGTATAGGCGCATGGTTTTGGCATTTTTAATGTTTTAACATTTAAATCCATAGTTGGTGATGAGGAGTCTCTTTCGATTAGTTTTTCTGCAAGTTTGTTTTTTTTTTCACAAAAAGGTACAGCAGGGAATGGCGGTATCATACAGAAGAAAAGATGTGGATAACCCAGGTCCCTGGCATGGTGCTGATGGAGAAAACGTCTACATATGAGAGGGGTACCTATTATTTTTTCGATGCAAACAACTGGCGAAAAGTAGCTCGTGAGTTTCATTTGGACTACAGCAAGCTAGAGGGTCGGCCTATCATTCAGTCCGCAATGCACAATCCCTCGTGAACGACTTTTGTACCCTCCACTCCTCATACAACCGTTTTCATCATCTCCAACAACCACTTTCTTCTTCTTCTTCATACAGTTGCCCACTTATAATACGGTTTTTTATTCCCAAAGAACCACATCGTTGAGATTGCAGTTTTAATTTTATTTTCTGTCGTTTGTCAGTTATATTCTATTAGGACATTTATTTATTAATTTACCCTCGCATTCGATAAAAGACCTAGTAGTGTTAATTGACCTAAAGAAGCAGCTACAAAAGAGGGAGAAGAAAAACCAATGACAACCATACAACAGTAATAGTTTAAAAATGGACTTTGATGGCTTTTTAAAAGTTTCTGGAGCTCAGTTGATTAGAATAAAAATTAAATTGTTAATGACGAATAAATCTATTATAATCAACAAAGAAAAACCAGAAATAAGTGATAATCATTTACTTTTCGGTGTTTATTGTTAAGAGTTTTTTTGAGTTATATTTCGTTTTAATTTTAATGTGAACAACTTTCAATTTTGTTATTAAAATACACTTTATTTTATCAACTGGTCTGCAGGAATGACTCGAGTTAAAAAGTTAACATCTGGGATAAATATCACAGTTAATATTTGATAAAATTCTTGAATACAAATACATACACTACATTTACACGACATACACGACACACATATACCGTCATTTTATTTGTAAATTACTTGTACATTAATAAACATTGTCGATGAGTTTATTTAATCTTTTTTCTTATTATTTCTTTTTGAAGAAAATAGTTTAAAAATAATCTTTTATGCTATTTTAAAACGTTTATTTTTTGGAATGCTACATCTAATACAACTGTTAAACGTTCATAAAAAACATACAAGAAATTAATTAAAAGTTCGCAATTTTAATCACGAGTATTAAAATATCATTTAAGCATATTTAAGGCATAAAACACATCATCGGAGCTAATATTTAAAATAATTTTTTTATAAATGTTAGTTGATTTGTTGTCAACCAATAGTAAACGACTAGAACTTAAACGGACTACTGCAGACAATGCAACAGTTACAGGAACAATACGAAAATCTTCCAGGGCTGCAATTGATTTGAACATTTTAAAAACACTATCAAATTTCGTTTCTTCAATACCTGTACGCTCAACCTAAAAGAACGAATATGCAAGCATTTTGAATATTAAAGTAAAATGACAGATTATTATTAATCTTTATACTTGATGGTTTTAACGGGTCAATCCGTAAAAGAGTTACACTTACAAATATTTGACTACAAAATCATTTGAACATAAAAATAATAGTTAGCTGTTTCACACGTAGAAAATTAAAACATTTTTAATATGTTTAATTTTTAACATAAATAACATAATTTCAAAATAATTATGTTACATGAATTGTAGAAAACTGATTTGACTTAAGTTTTTGTAACCTTACACTGGGTATCTTTCTTTGTTATCTTTGTTAGTCGAAGATAGACTGACTGTGAGCTCTTATTCGAGAAGTCCCAAAAATGTATTTTTTAATTTAATTCAAAATTTTTAAATAATTAGAAAATTAGCAATGAGGAAATTTGTCTTTATAATAACTAACGCCTCAATGACAACAGCTCTAAATAAAGCTTCATTTATCAATTATTAATCAGAAAAATTTGTGTACGTTTTGGGACACTAATATTTCCAAAATTAAACGGCAAAGCAATCTTATCATTCCACCTTTTAGATTGATAAAATGTATCAAATAAATACATTCTATTTTTTTATCTTTGAAAAGTTAGCCTGTATACGTGCCTGATTTGTGAAGGAATAATGAGAAGTTTAGTTAAAATATGAATATCATACAGCATTACTTTAAAAGTCATTATATTGGTACGTCAAGTAATCAAAAATTTGGTTTAAAAATCCTCGTCATTTTAATAATTTCTGAAGGCGTTTTAATTCATTTTGTGTCTTACCTCAGCTACAACTGACTGTAATAGAATTTTTTCTAATCGAGAACAATGTGAAATAGCTTGGATTTTGGGTTGTGTAATCATTGCGTTTAGGGCTACTGTGACGTGTCTCATATCGACCAGGGTCTCCGGTCCTTCCTGTTGAGCAATCTCAGCTGCTCTTCTGCATATATCCAAGGCTCTTCTGGCATCACCTGATACAGAAGCTACTTTTCTACAGCAAATTTAGAATAAATAGTTATTCCTTTAACATGTAACAAGCTTTACCTGGCAACCAATTGTACAGCATCTGGGTTAAAAATATTTGTACCTAAAAGTCTTTTAGTGATAATTTCTTGCAGTTGTTTGAAATTGTAAGGTTGAAAAGTCAGTCTTGTTAAGCCTAACCTACTTGTTACTCTGCTCATAAGAAGTCTAAACAAGAAAAAATGGAGTTTAAGTAAATATTTGTTTATTTGATAAAAACTGGTAGAAGTTCACCTTTCAGGTAAATCCATTGTATTGGCAATTGTAATTACAATTAGTTGAGCTTGAGACTTGGTTGGCCAATCCAACAAATTATATACTACATCTTGTCTTTTGGTACATAAAATATCTAACTAGAAAATATTTAAAGAATGATAATTGCCTAACAAAAGAAATATATATTTCCTATTTACTTCATCAACTATCAATATAGTAGGTTTCATTTTTTTGGGGCCTTTCGAAAAATTATTTTCTAGCATTGTTTGTGCTTGTTCCCATCTCAGATTTTTCCCATCAAGTTGTTTAAGTATCTAAAAAATTAACATTTATATTTCAAAACTTTAATTGTAAAAAAGGGTTATTGTGGAGAGTAAAATAACAAGCAGGAAATTTGTTATATTTAGGATTCTAATGGCTCGGAGGTAAAAAACTTTTTGTTTACTAATTCTTTCTTTCAAGTAGAAATTCTTACTTCTACATATGCCTGCCTTGGTTCACTAAGTTTCATTCCATTGATGCTAACATAAGAAAAAGTAGGAGAATTTCCCTTTAATGACGATTTTTGTAAATTTTTAATAACTTCAGTAACTGTTGCTGTTTTACCAGTACCAGGGACTCCAGAAATATACATGCAGCTGGAACATAATGAAAAGTTATTTGCAATACTTCAGTAAACTTCAAAACCCCTGTATTTGTTGTACTTACCCTCCAGTTTCATCAACAAGCTTTCCTTGAAGAAAATTAAAAATATTAGAGTATTCTTTTTCTCTGCAGGGCAGACTGTCAGGTACGTACGAGACATGTAATTGACTACAAGCTGTTGATAGCAAATCTCTTCCTTTTCTTACTGTCTTTAGTCTACTTTGCATCGAAGGTGTTAAAATACCATTTCTTGAAATGTTACGTTTAGGGATGCTCTTTGGTGATAGATTTTCATCATCAGACAATTCTATATACGTTACAGCCTTTTTAGGGGTTGAATTATATGATATCTTTTTGAGAATAGATCTTCTTGTATTTCCTATTGTTATTTTCTGTAGTGCTTCTGAAAGCTTTGTTCGAGGAGAATCATTGGAAACTGCTTTGATACAGAGCTTTTCAGGAGTACAAAATGCAGTAAAATCTTTTGCAAGTGTCTTTTTCATTTTGTCATTAGGTGAGACTATTTTGATTCGTTTATATGACTCTTTAATTGGTGTTGTTTCTAAAATGTTTTATGTATTGTTTTTTTAATTTATTAATAGTGGTAATGCAAGATAATTAAGTAAACATACCCACTTTTAACTTCTTTTCCTGGCCACAATACCCGTTTGTGTGCTCCTGTTCAGAGGAAGAATCTGATGACGTCTTTAATCGAGTACTGCGATTTTTAACCCCATTCTTATCGTTCTTATCTGTAAATTGTGATCTTCCAGATGTTCTTGTTGGACAATTTTCACTGTCAGATTTGTCAGATAGAAAACTTGAAGGAATTTTAACGGAATCTCGTATACGAGGCACTTTAACAACCAATAAACTTTTTCTACTTCTAGTTACGATTGGAGACACTCTAAAGTGTGGTGAATTAACGCTATTACTATTTGAACTTAAATCATTCATTTTAAATTAAAAAAAGGACCCCAAGATTTGTACGTTCAGTTTATATTTAATGAAGGACACAACGTAAAATCGTGCGGGAAAACATTTAAAGAAACCACAAAAAGTGGGGTTAATTCATAGACTATCAAAGAATCATCCTAAAATTCATTTTTAACCAAGTTCCAAAAAGATGCCTAAAAGATCTCATATTAAGCATATCTTAAATTATTATGTGTAATATTTTAGTTCAATTTTAAATCCATTGTAAATTTAATAAATATTAGCTAATAAAAATATCCATCTGTATTATAGACACTTTATGGTTACTTATGTAAATATTTTATCTATAAATTTCTTGCACAGATTAGAGAGGTTTGGATTTGATGTCATCAGGCAGTCATCAGGTGTCATTCATTTGTGTTTGTTAGTATTAACTATTTGGTTTACATCTTGATTTGTAAACTTTATCGTTTTTCATATATAATTTTTTTGAGATTTAAATTGCTCAAAAATGTTATTTAAATAATTTTTCCATTTTTAATGTAAAATGGACCCAGAAAGCGAAAGCACAGCAACCTCTGTTGATGACAATACTGAAAACTTCTGTGACAATCCTACTAGAGATGCTCTTACAGAAGGTTTAATGAGTTTAATTAAACCTACCGTTGATCAATTAGATGAAAGAGTCTGTGCTACGAGGTATGGCAAGAGTTAGTTGCTTATTGAGATATACTGATTAATATAATCGAATCTACATTTACTTGATGGAAATTCATTATGAATATTAATAAAACATCAATTTGGTTATTTTCCATATAATTGTATTTAACACGTGTTTCGCGCGCACTGCGGCTTCTTCAGAAGTTTTACATGCAACTTAAATAAATGAACAAATAGAATTAAGTACCTCACCATTGCTGAACCTCTTCAGTATGCCCACTCGCCCCAATAGTATTTAACAACAAACCATGTAAGATAGATTAAGTTTCATCAAAACTTCTGAAGAAGCTGCAGTGCATGCAAAACATGTTAAGTGATTATACAATTATATGGAAATCAACCAAATTGGTGTTTTATTAATATTTATACTGATTAAATTTCTTTTAGGTTGTCACAACTAGAATTAAAAACTTGTATAGAGTCACTTAGCGAAGAACTTAAAAAGATTGCATCATCCCAACAATCAATAGTCGATTTAGATCCATATGTGAAGAAATTAATGAATGCTAAGCATAAGGTAACGGTTTTAACTAATATTTTGCAAAGTGCCCAAGATAGACTTAACAGAATTCATCAATCAATCGAAAAAGAAACAATTAAAAGGAAAGTAATATTAGAATCTACAAGTGATGGTCAGTCATCTGCAGTATAAGAACCCTTTGAATAAAGAATGGATTTAAAAACACCACTTTTTGATTTATCAAATTTTAAAAATGTATATGAGCCAAGTGAAGATACTTTTTTATTTTTGGATACATTAGAACAAGAAGTACAGTCAATTTTTAGAATTAAACCTGATTTTGTTGTTGAAGTTGGATCAGGAAGTGGGGTTGTTATTACGGCTCTTGCAAATGTTTTTAAGAGTATTTCTTTTTGTTTGGCTACAGATATTAATTCAGAAGCCAATACTGCAACTGCTTTCACTGCTAAACTGAATAATGTTACTGTAGAATGTATTAACATGAAATTTTTGTTGAATTTTAAACCAAATATTTTTGATGTGGTTCTTTTTAATCCTCCTTATGTTGTTACTGAGTCCAGTGAAATAAAAGGGAATGGTTTGAGTAGATCCTGGGCAGGAGGCAAGAATGGCAGGGAAGTAATAAATGAATTTTTAAAGTTACTGCCAAATATATTAAGTTGCAAGGGTGTTTGCTATATGGTTGCAATTAAAGAGAATAAATTGGATGATATTCGGAATGTTGTTATTGATTTGGGTCTTTCTTGTGATATTGTTAAGGAGAGAAAGGTACCAGGTGAACATTTGTTTGTTTTAAAGATGTATAAGTAATAATTCTTTAATTTTGCATATTTTAAGTATTGATACTAAGTAATTAATTTTATTATTATTGTAGTATATTATGCTGTATGGTTACAATTCTCATTATTTTTCATTTTTAAATTGTTAATTGTATTATACCATATTTTTTTTGCATTTATTGAACTAGTATTGTTGAAGTTTTTTTCATAAGGGTTGCAATAAATTAATTTGTATGAAATGTTTATTAAATCAAAACAAATACATTAAGTAATAAAATTTACAAATATACATTTTATATATATCCATTAATTTGTTTTTATGTCTTAAAATAATTATTTTTTCTAATGTTCTCTTAATTATACAGTTCATTACTGCATGCTACTACCCATTTCGTTTGTATATATTTTTTAATCAATATTTTATATTCTACTTTGTCAAGTTTATTTTTATGAACTTTATTTAATAATTATCAACTGATTAGATTACAATATTAAAAATATTTAGAATTTTATGGCGGGGGAGTAACAGTATACTGTGTAATTATTTTTAGCAGACATTTTCGCGGAAATTAAAAACAAAATTTCTACACAGCCTAACCTGTATGACCACCTTTATCCAAAAATAGTTTTTAGTGGATGGTAACTATTCACTTTGATTTGGGATAAGATGAAACATATTCTTCAAATTATTAAAGTATTCAATATTCCATTTCCATATCTACTTATTTTTTTTAAGTACCTAAATAATAGTTGCAGTGTAAAAAAATATTTACTATCTATATTAGCATGTGATAAAACATTTTTTTTAAAATATAAATTATAGTTTTATTAGTAGATAGACTGGGTCGGAAAATATGGCACTATATTGTAATTTTAAAAACAGCAAATTTCTATTGCTATTTAACTATTGATAAAGAATGTACTGACCCATAAAAATAGCATCTAAAACGATAAAAGAAGAGGGAAGTAACAATGTTAATGTTATTTTGACATCGAAAATTAAAAATAAGGAAATCAAGGCAAAAATATACATTGATGTTTTTTTTTTTTCGGTTAAGACTAGTTAGCTACTTATTTTAAAAACCATTCGATGAAATTGGAAGATGCAAAAAATGCTCTTGAAAAAATGGCTTTTAGAAATTTTAAAATTTTCGTTTATTGGACGAAAAATACAAATCTAAAGCTACTTTGAATTGTACATAAGTAAATATTGTATATGTAAAGAGCAAAGAGATGTTAATTTTTCGTATGGAACGTGGATAATTTTGATTTATATTAAAATATCAACACCTATGTAAGTAAATAAACTAAATTTAACCTTTTCTTAAGCATATTTTGAAGATGAATATACATATACAAAAATGTTTTGGATAAAAAGGATCCGCCAATATACGATAATAATAATATTAATTTCTTTATTGTGTATGTATACCACCTAATTTTGTTAAATGGTTAAAAAGATGTTCTATTATTATTATTGGTAATACTAATAATAATGACGGTAGTAAGTAATTAATGATCAATGAATAACAATACTTTTTTTGTATGCACGTAAACTCCCACTTACACTCGGCAACTATATCACAGTGAATTGTTAATGATAAATTAATATTTAGGTGGAAAATTTACAGGTAACTGACCTTACAAAATCGTTACAACTTATCAGTAATATTTTATACTTTCGACGATTTCAGACGTTCCTTTAATGGAGAATTGTATTTCCATCGTTCTTCTGTTTCTTTATGGAAAAGCTGCAAAAAGAAAATACATTTTCTCATTAAACAAATAACTTGTTTAAATAACAACGTTTTTGTTCGGCTAATTGCGACAGTAGCACATTTATTAATTTATTAATGTTTTATTTCAAATAAATATTTTTGTTAAGACTCCGATTCATTAAAAACCTTCTTATATATTTCTTAAACATGCTGCAGTTGACTTTCTAAATCTTTTATACTGTGACTTGACATTTATTGGTAATATTATTGGAAAATAAACACACAATATTTAAATGAGGTAAAATTGCTATTTTTTTTATATAAATAAGTATTAGGCGCTTTGTGATATTACTGAGAACAGTTAAAAATACAATTTTTTTCCGGGCTTCTAGAGGATCATTTTGAAAGAAGAGATAAAAAGAAATTAAATTAAACAGAGTTAAAGTAAAAAAAGGAGAGAACGTGCATCTCTGTATTTATTTTTCTTACTTTTGTTTGCCATTCTGCGTTAGTCTGCGTCCTTTCTTTTGCTTGTGCCCTTTGTCTATTTTCTATTTCTTCTTTGGCATGGGAAGCCTTATCAATTTCGTTGTACTTTAATCCCCGTGTTACCTCCTTCCATAACTTTCTAGATTCATTGTCTTCTTGCTCTGCAATAGGTCTTACCATTTTCTTTATTGTTGGTAATTTATTGACGTCTATAAACACTTCAGTTTTATCCTGAAATCAAAGTTATACATATTTATTTATACCAGGAAAACGTTATTTAGAAAGGAATTCTATTGTCAAAGGATAGTTGAAAGCTTGGCCACTTATGTATTTGGTCAGATTTTTTAGATTGTTAAATTACCTTATCTACCCATTTCGCTTCCATAAGCCCATTCCATTCACCAGATATCGTCAAAAATATTTTACAATCAGGCCCAGCCACTTCCGCATTAACTTTGTGTTTCTTGTTACCATAAAAAGGTTTGGTTAAAAAATCAATATTGCAATGGTAACCAGTCTTGGGACACTTTATAGTCACGTTACCACCGAGTTCTATCCATGGTACTGTTAAAATCGATCTACCGTAACCATTTGGAAATGTGACTGTGTATTCTTCGTCATATTCTAGCAATGAAATTACCCCTTCACCAATATTATATACACATACGGAAAGCCCAAGAAATTTCGATTTGGTATAAATATGGGCATTGAATGTGATCTTTTTCCGGTAATGTTCAGCGTAGAAGGCCGAAACTGAAAATAATCGGTAGAAATATAACAAAACGATGGAGTTGTGTAATATTTATATTTACTTGGAGGATGATGGGATACTTGTTCAGCAACGAATGTTAGTTCGTTTTGAGTAGCCCATGGTATGGGTCCATCTGGAACAGAGTTACAGCTGTCTTCAGATATGGATGGCAGATCCCAGTAACATCGAAAAACCTCGCCCAGAATGGGATTGTATGGTTTCTTGGCTACGGAACTCTTCCTGCCGGCATGGTACGATGACAAATACCATTTTACCACCTGAATCATTCTATCTTTAGGATCTCTAAGATCTGCTATCCTAAAAATACCGACAATGCGAACGCTGCTGTTGTTAAATAAGTTTTCGTTACCTACAGGTTAGGTTATATACGAGGATAATAAAGTTTTTCAATTCTGGTGATCATTAGTAACTGAGAAAGAAAATTATTTCAATAAAAAAGACAAAAACGTTAAATTCATCTTTTCAATATAAATAAGGAGCTCAAACACATGTGCAAGAGGGGTGGTTCTAGGAGTTATGACCCTACCAAGAATTAACGAGCTAAATTAAATACTATGAAATTTGGAACTTATTAGTTACTTACAGTAATCAGATAAAACTGCCTGCTCAACGACTATTTGAATAAAAAGTTCATATACGATGGATCAGCTTTTGTTTTGCATAAAAATTAAAAAATCAAAAAACTAAAAAACCAAATTTTTGCAGTTAACATTTACATCTTTATCAAAAATTGTATGTGTTATATTAAATAGTACAATGTCTCTCTTTACTACCTACAGTATTCTATTATATCTGAATTAATAATAAAAAATAAATTTAAAATTAAAGTAGTACTGAGTTGAATATGACACCAGTTTCCTACCGACTACCTCAATACTGTGCAATGATGGTTTGTATTTTTGCTTTTGTATAATATTCTACAAAAGTTGTACACGCGCCTGGGAAAGGAGAAATTGATGAGCCAGTTTGGAATAGGGAGTTCGAAATAAATATTCTTATTTAAAAAAGAAAAGGTTGTTGTTGTAGGGTAAATTAATGTGAATTTATATTTAAAGTAGACTAGGAATAATAATAATATAAATCGCTTACCTAAGAAATAGATCAGGGTGTGCAAAATAATCGGCGTACATTTCTAAAAGTGACCTTCGCTCTAAAATGAACGTGGGCAAAACAACCTTTGTCAAATCCATTCCAATTTTGACCTGCGAAAGTAAATGTTTTATGACAGAACCGTGGGACTCAATTTCGACATCATCTTCTTCTTCATCTTCGTATAACGCTAGAGGGGACAATACAATTATTTTTTATGATGTGGACGAATTATATAAAAATCATTCTATTGTTACCGTCATAATCTATCGATCCTGTGTTCCCATTGGGAGAACCAGAACACTCCTGATTATCGACGGAATTATTATGTAGTTGTCTCGTTGATATTCTGATTCTGGCTGCGGTATTTCCTCCAGGAGCAGCTGCCGCTGTGGTTGTGGTCGTCTCGAAATCGGACGTAGTATCGCCAAGCGGACGAACCCCGCTGAAAAGAAACACAATTATAATTATAAGAATGAAGTAGGTATTTTTTTGTAAAAATTAATAAGAGATTAGGTTCGAAACATTGAATATGATAATAATATAACAAGAATGATTAGCCAAACTGGTAGTTTTTTTTTGATACATACAAAAGTGCCGAACTGAAAAGGTTCTTTACACTTTCCCATTTCTTCGACATATTAATTTATCGTTTATTAAGTGTCAAAGTTCGCATTTATGCCTATGCGTTTGCATTTAAAGTAGGTGATAACATGAAATATAAAGGCAAAATTTGTTAAAATTCAACGTACGTATGTCGAAGCCCTACTAAATTGGCAAGGAATCGCAGTAATTTCATTCGGCCACCCTTGAAGGTGACACTTTGTCAAAACGACATATTAATTATGTTTTAGATGCACAGTAAACTATTAAAATAATATACAGAGAGTTGTATTGGTTATAAGTAAATAAAGATACAAATTTTATTTTTCCAATTATTCTTCTAAGCGTATATTACTAAATGATCCTTAACAAAAACATTATCTTTTTTATATACAGCCACAGTTAATTGGAAATAAATGGGGGGTAAAATTAAACAATAGCAAGGATTTTTTTAATTTCTTTCCATATTATTCATATACCTATGTAGATAAATCATAAATCATCGTTATTTTTTTTTGTTACTGCTATATTTATTGTATCTATTACGAATATAATTATATAATACAATTTATTTACTCTATATGTATTTATTTTATTATGTTCCACATAGGTATTCTATTGAACAATGATCAAAACGATAATCGAATCAGTGTATTAATGAATAAGTAAAAAATATTTGTAAGAATGGAAGGGGCCGTTGAACTCAATTTCCCTTTCATTCAAAAATGTATTTACTATGTTGATTCACCACTGTGCAGCTGTAGTCGCCCCGTTGTCTAGAGCAACAACCAATCAGGTGTATTGTGATATTATGCACTACACGCATAAAATAACGGCATATCTTCGCAAATGTAAACATGAATCAGTCACTTTGCAGTCGAAACTTTTTTTTTGTACCTTCTTAAGGATATCGTATTTCTTTAAAGTAAACTTTGTTTGTTAATTAAAATATGTATAAATTAATAATATAAACATATGTACGTTATTTAAGTATGTATGTTTTTAAAAAATTACCTAATCGTTACAAAAATGTACAATTACAAAAATTTTAGTACATGTACATTGTACATTGCATAATATTGTTCTTATAATTTAATTATTATAAGTACGATATTAATTTACGTAATTATGCAATTTATGACATTAATAATATAATAACATTATTCTCTATTCGATTCAATAATTTCTAATCTTTTGAATAAATAGAAAATATAGTTTTTATAAATATGGTTGTTTTTAAATGTCGAATGGCGAGACATGATAAATAAAATTAACGAGTGTGTAGGTTAAGATACCTTTATTATAGACAGCCTTTTCCGTATAAATGATATTATATTTCTGTTATGTTTTTGCAGGCAAATGATGGACAGATAATATCACTCAGAAAGCAAAAAAAGTATACACGATTGACACGACCATTCTCATTCTTATCTAACGTGAAGTCAATTTTGTAGGAATATTTCGTTGTTACAACGTGTAAAAGTGCTGGGAGGAATAGTGTTTATAACAGTGGTGTTTTATGTGCATAATGGATACAATGAGGATAAACGGTATGCTGAATTACAAGCAAGGTAATCTTTAAACAACACGATTGTTTGTCTTTGTTTAAAACTTACAATAACTTTCTAATTTGTATATAAAACGTAAAGTATATGGGTCAGTAAGCAAAAATATATAAGCTATGTAATGGGCATAACAACGCAGCTAATTTTTTCTTAATAATTTGAAACGTGTTTGACGAATTCTTTTGTTTTCTCTTTACTACCGACACTGGCAGTTCTAGATATCGATTTGTGTTATTTTCTTTGAACAAAACAAGCCATTAAGACGAAAAATAACTATTACACGGTGTTTGGAAAAATTGGCCTACCTACTGAAATGTTATTAAAAATATTATTAGGTATTTTGCGAAAAAAGAAACTGTCTCCAATATAGAACGCTTAATTTTCAATTACGAAAAAAATATTTGGCAGCTAGTCTTTCTATAATTTTTTGGATTCCCTACTAAAGGGGAACCTTATTGTAAGACTTCGATATCTGTCTGTCTGAATGTCTCGATGAGTACTTACTTGTATGGCGTCTTTAATTATACAATATTAATATATACATATATATATATATATATATTGTTACTGTTTTTAGCCACTAAGCTAGGAGAGGTGAATTTTTCCCTCATGGTATGAGGTAATCTGTAGTGGGTATAAATTAATTCAATAATTAATATCGCCTTAAAGTGTTTAAAATTTACCCCTACTAAAAAATCTTCAAATATTTCATTACTAATACAATAATTAACCAGTTAGTGCTCATTTTTATTGACGACAGTTAAATAAAGTTCAATTGCTTCTACCTGAAGTTTGTTGCGATTAGCTAATTGCGTTAATTGATAATTAGTCGATAATTAAGCATTTGATGATTTAAAAAGGTAAATATGTTAAACCGAAATTCTGACAAAATAATTTTCATTTCTGAAACATGACCTTAAGATCGGCGAACAGTTTTTAAACGTGATCCTTAAAGATTAGGAATTATCTACAGGATCTAGTGATTCTAAAGTGGGAAAAATAATGAGGTCAAGTAGGGTCGTCGTCCGTAAAGTGCTTATAAAAAAAAAAACAAACGAAGGACCATTTTATTATAGAGATTTGTTAGGGTTGAAGCTATTGTACAAATTAAACTGATGTAGGTCTGTAGATAACTAGAAAATCGGTCATAAGAAGTACAATTACAACAGCTGTCCCCAATATCGATTTTTTTCATGTTAACGAATGTTATATTTAACATATAACAGGAAATTGTTTGTAAATGAAATAGTTTACTTAATTATTTTGGTAGTCATACAATAAAAAATTTATTTCGTTGATCAAGAAACCACTTTGAACTCTTCAAGGTTTTTCTTTGACTTAGTCCGACGTCCTATTTTTACAGCTTCAGAGATTTTTTGTATTATTTTACAAATTGTCAATTTTGCGTCTTTATATATTTTATATTTTTGGCTAAGTACCTAACACTTTGTCTACCATTTAATTGTTGAATTACTAGTGATTTTTAAAGAAGAGTAAGACGCTTTGGTATTTTATATTGATATGTACAAAAATTACTTAGGCTATACAGGGTCATTCAAACTGTGTGGTACATTAGACGTTTTAGGGAAACTAAGCATATTATACATTTGAAAATTTGGGAATAGGGGTATCAAGGACGACCTATTTAACTAAAATAATTTTAGCTGTGGGGCACTTCCGGTTATACCGGAAGTTGATGTTAACTTTCTTATTTTAAATGGAATGGTACATTTTTTACGATGAATTCGTATAAGATAAAATTTTAAGGTGACTTTGATAACCAACTTGTATGCCCGTTATGCGAAGAATAGTTTCTGAGATAATTTAATTTATTGGAAAAAAGATTGCACCGCAACCCAAACTATAAAAAATCATAACTTCCATAAAAAATGACTTAGAATGTTAAAATTTTTACTGGTTATAGCCAAGTCATAAGGCTAACGTCATGCTAAAATTAAGCTTTATAATTTGTACAGGGTGTTCAGAAAAAAAAACGAATTTTAAAAGCGTCAAACACGAATAACTTCATTTTTTCAAATGCCACCTAGCATATTTTGTTTTGTTATTCGATTCCATTTTTTATCCTCTTTCGATACATAGGATGTTTTCCATTCTTTATTTAAAAAACAATCCAAAATTACACAAAATTTTTCAAATAAAACAGTAAGAAATATCCAGATGGATGGAAAGAGGATAAAAAAAGGAATCGAATGACAAAATAAAATATGCTAGCTGCCATTTGATAAAATGAAGTTAATCGTGTTTGAAGTTTTTAAACTTTGGATTTTTTTCTGAACGCCCTGTACAAATTATAAAGCCTAGTTTTGGCATGACGTTAGCCTTATGACTTGGCCATAACTAGTAAAAATTTCAACATTCTAAGTCATTTTTTATGGAAGTTAAGATTTTTTATAGTTTGGGTTGTGGTGAAATTTTTTTTTCCAATAAATTAAATTATCTCAGAAATGGACATACAAGTTGGTTATCAAAGTCACCTTAAAATTTTATACTTATGGTAAAACATTTGCCATTCCATTTAAAATAAGAAAGTTGATATTAACTTCCGGTATAACCGGAAGTGCCCGACAGTTGAAATTATTTTAGTTAAATAGATCATCCTTGATAACCCCTATTCCAAAATTTTCAAATCTGTAACACGCTTAGTTTCCCTAAAACGTCTAATGTACCACTCAGTTTGAATAACCCTGTATATACAGAACACATAACACAATAACTAATAACGAACTGTGTGCCTATCTAAAGTGAATACACGAATAAAACAATTTTTCTCCAGTTAATTCGACTGGGGAAGTATCGAATATATCGAAAATCTACAATAATGGCGCAATAGCAACGGATAAATATCGATTTTTAAGACAAATAACCGAAAGTTTAGTTTGTTCACGGTATATGCCATAATTAATATTCCGGTCGCATTATGCGGGGTATCTGTTATGCAATGTTCATACTATCGCAATTTTAACTGTAATAAAAAAAAATAATAATAATAAGAAAATAAGGCAGTACGTATAGAAAAAAGATTGACGTGTGATTTTTGATTTTCAGTTATACTGTACTTCGTAAATTATTATCAGTTATATACTTGTGGGAGTGTTTATCACAATGTGTCTAAAACGTTAAGATTGTCATATTCTAAGAGTCTATTTAATTTAGTGTGTTTTCATTATATCGTTAGAGGATTGTAATCTATTTTATTATTCATAAGTGAGAAACCGTAATATGTGTTTAATTTTCGTTTGTTGTTTTGGATTTTTTTTTAACAATACAGGAGTAAAATTTCAACTGTAAACAAATGAGATCATAGAAAATATGCATCCGCGGTATCAGCATGTATTCTCATTTTGGGAATAACAATTGTAGTTTTAAAGCTTCATTCTATCAGTGTTAAAATGTTAACGGGCCTTTCTTAATTATTGTAAATAAATTAATTTTTAAGAGATGAAACTACTTATTTATTTTTATGATAGGTAGGTACTATGAAAAAAAAAAAAATAAATAAAATTCTAGGTCACTCTGTACATTCCTATTTTATGCATTTAATTAATATTTTAATCGAAAAAACTTTAACACTTTTCCATTATAACTTGAAATTTATTTTCGCATCTCTCGGGATTCGACTTTTATTTCGATCGCTTACCTCAGACTGTCTCTGCGTCCGAAAGGCCACCGGAAGTTGAAGACACGCGTCATTCCTTCGGTTCATGAGTTGCGATGTTTTCTGTGCCACTGTTCTCTATCAATTTTTCGTCGTTGCCACCCTACCGTGCGAAAGTACAGATTCAAAACGCGTCAACGGAGTCACTAAACATTCTGTGTAGCGCACGCCTTTTCCACCGCGAAAATAATAATAATAAACGTACGAAAAACCATGATCGTGATCGAATCAATAACAAACAGCACCACCACCACATTTATTACAATATCCCGACATAATATCAATTAAACACGCACAATTCAATGCCCTTGTTTTCCCCATATCTTTTCATCGTCAACAAATTTTGCCATGAGAAATGTCAACATCTGCTGGCAATATTTTTTTCGTGTTGTTTTTATTTGCAACGTAATGAATAGACGCCGACGCATCGCGACGTCGTCAGCCAGTCGCGCGTACGAGACATGGTGGGGGAGTTGTTATATCTGACACGTATCAGTGACGGGGAGATTGAAAATTTTTTGGAAAACGATGATGTCATAAGTATTTGATAAGGTATTACATCATTGCGGTTCTTATAAATACGATTTGTAGCTGGAAAAAAAATCATCTTTGTATTGTAAAAAGTCTGTAGGGTAAAAATATGGGTCAGTGGAACACCGAAATCATGTGTTCTCATTTGTCATTTGCTGGTGAAAATTCTTGAATTATAATTGTTATTTAACTGCATAACAACTTCCCCATTTAATAAATAATCTACTATGTTTATTTATTCCCTAATATTTCATTACTAATTAATACTTAAACAATCAAATTTCGGTACCCTATTGAAAACACAACACAACACAACAATGCAAAAACTAATAAACTTATTATTTATTACGAAATACCTTTTTAGATAACTATATCAAAAAACTTAATGCAGTTTGAACAACAATTCTTTTTTCTTTATACCTATATTAAAATAATTACATTCGATGAAGACCATTGTCTGTTGAGAGGCGAACCGTTACAAAAAATCCATTAAGTCCGTTCGACATACAAACAACATAATAAAAATGAACGTTTGTGAAATAGATGGTACATATATAAATATATACGTATGTTTACAAATACAATGTACAGGGTGTAGATACCTATAATTGCATTCTCATATAAATTTTTGTTTTACAGAAAATATATAGTTGTAAGAGTCTAAGTGTTTTGAAAAGACTGAATAGTTTTATTTTTAAAAAAATTAAGAAGTAATTGTGATAGTTTTTTAAAATTTGGTTAACCAGAATTTTAATTTATGTAAATGTGGGGCAAGTTGTATTGCCAATTGAATTAAATATTCTTTTGTGTGGGAGAATATAATGAATGGAACAAATGAAATAACGTCACGGGTGATATGTTACTGCACTAATTGAACCTAATTTTCTATTCTTTGTAATTGTATCACCTCTAGGAAAATTATTTTTGCAGATAAGAATAATTAAAAATAGCATTTTTAATTTAAATTACTTTTTATCAATCGTTTCCCATTTCTATTTTCGTATTTACCGAATGGAAGAAAATAATTATTTGCAATTTTACGATAATGAAAAAGTATTTAGAAACAAATTAATTTTCTAAATTTATTATGATCATAAAGATGTAAAGTTTATTTTAAAGTGAGACAAGTTTTAGACAATTGCGTGATAAAATGATCATATGTTGTGTAACACTTGGTTGCTTTTTTAAATGTTAATTATTGCTTGAAATGTCTTAATGAATTTCAATTAAGGATAAAAAATGAACATTGATGAATAACGTGTACAAACTTGGAACACAAAACAGTGCAGTTATGTAAATCGACAATAAACAACTTTAATTTTTTAAAGTCTTAAAAGAAAAACGTTTCACGTGGATAAAAATTTATTCTTTTTTTAATTTAAAAATTAGGATCTTACACGTATATTCCGTAAACAAATGTAATAAAATTGTTCAAATTAATATATTAAAAAAATATACATTTCCATTAAATTTGATAGATCGTATTAAAATTAAATAAATATTAATTACACAACGAATCAATTATGCCACATGACCTGTATTTTCCATACAAGTTTAAATTATATTCGGTGTATAAAAAGTTTGTTTTGGAACTTTTTCATACCAAATATTATTGATTTAATAGAGCGTGAACCGCTATTGTAAAAATAACTCATTACACGCAAGGGAATAAGGTGAATGTCAAAGAAAATTACTTTTAAAAAACAACGAATTCTAACTGTTAATTCTGAGGTTACCTACTTACAGAAATAAGTGAAAAAAAAATGGCACACTTTTTTGTAGTGTCTAAATCTGGAATATATGTGTATGACTAACACTTTGGAAGGGGTCATATAGAAAAAAATTAAAAGGGCGTCTTGTATGTGGGAAATCACTGATTGCACTAATAATTTGAACATAAATGAAAATTATTCTTTTCGAGATAGCCTAACCTAAGGAATAATTTGTTTATTAACTCAAAATTCTTTAATTGTAAGTATAAAAACTGTCATGAATTAATATATTTTGGAATATGCTGAATAAAACGGTTTAAATTTTGAATTAATCCGGCCCCTACTTTACATTGGCTATTTCCAGTAGGTCATAAATTATTTTAGGTAGTCCTAAGTTATAATCCCAATTAACTTTGTTTATAGATGCCTTCCGGCTTTCATATTATTCTTACATGAAGTTTATATAGAATAATATGACTTACCTTGATGAAGAAAGTTGATTTGAATAATTATTGAATGGCACATCATTGGCATCAAAAAAATCGTCTTCTCCTTCGGAACTCGAATACGATGTTTCTGGGACTACCAAGGAGCCCGCATTGGAAGCTGCTGTAACCAATAAAAATATCAAAAATTAGCACTATTTTATTACACATTTATATTATACATGATTATACATGCCCAATCACGTAAAAAGCATAATTACATTTCTGGCACAAGTCCTACTGTTTAGTAAGTATTTTAGAAAAATTCGATGAGAAAAATGAACTAATGATAAGCTTTTAGAGACATAATTAATCAGTTAATAACTTGCACAATGCAGCTATAGACAGGAGGCAATTTAATATTAGTTAGACTAAGCAAAGGGGATTAAAGAGGTGGTAATAAATGCAAAGAGTAAACCCCAAACCATAGAAAGTTAATTAATTATAAGAATCACAATGATGTGTACGTGGAAGAACTTTAAAGCTGAAAAATTAAACATTTATTCTGTTAGGTCTAAATCTAAATCATAGTTACATAAAATGACTGAAAATCTTTTTAAAAATTAATTTGATCAACTAATTTTTTATAAAATTAACAAAAATAAGGGGAATGAATTTCAAAGTTGTATCAGTAAAATTTTTAAGTGTAGAAGGAATAAATACGAAAATACAGGTTTTCTAATAACTAATAATACTGTCAGCATTTTTATCAGATGCAGAATATATAGTATATAGAACCTACCAAGTGTTCTGCTAATTCTTCTGGCATTTTCAATACATTCAGAGCCTAATTCTATTCCGTGTTGAACAACAGAATCACCAGCAAAAGTGACTATGTCTATAAAAACAAAAATGACTCATGACATGACAAAATGATTAATGAATTATTTAAATCCATTTCAACATTTACCGTTAGTATATTTGTATGAATACATGGCCAATGCCTTTGTTAATTAGCAAAAGAAGTCTTAAATTGTAACTTAAAGCTGAAGATAAATGAATTAAGAAAAATGAACGATAGGAAAATAGTTTTCAGTTTCAAAAGTGCCAGAATCCTAGATACGCGTATTATTTATTAAAAAGAAAAGTAAACAAAAATAATTGGTATAAGTAATAAATAATAATCATTTTAAATTTATAAAACACTAAAGTAAATAAAAAAATTGTTACGAATAGTTTAAAGGCATAGAAGGATGATGTAGGTACCTATAAGTAAAAAATTTTTTTTAATAAAGAAAATAATATTTGAAAAAATTGCGAATAATTAGAACAATCTTTTACGGAAAAGTGTGGGTATAAAAACTAACCTGAGATATTTGATATGTTTGTGGTGGACACCTCCATTCGCGGCTGATAAACACCATTGATGGGATGAGCTGTATTCTGAAAAAAAAACATTGCTTATAAACGATTATTTCTTGACTGAAAATTAATATATGTATTAAAATGTTTCATTAAAGGCCGAGTTCTCAATCCCTATTTCATATATTTAAGGACGAACTGATGCTAAACATGAACGGTAGTAATAATCTCAAATTTCGAAATTTAATAGTAAAAACACAAATTCTGTTTCAAGTTAGTTAGTAGTTTATAGTAGCAGAGAAAATTGAAATTAACAATTGTTATTCCATGACAATTTCCGACATTAATTTACTCAATTTTAATGATTAAAACATGCAGGTTCATCAATACCAACATAAACATTATTAAAAAGTAACAAAATAATGTTATTATTAAGTACTTTTATAAAATAAACAAACTTTTCTAGAATAACTGTTAAATTATTTGAACTGAGGGCGTTTCAATAAAATAATACAGTTCTTTTTCATCACTTAGCGCAGTACCTTTTTATTTAACAAAAGACATAATCAGTTTAATGTAAACAAACTGGTTTTTATAATCTTATTATGTACTTAAGCCAATCAATAAATTAAGATAACAATATGCGATACCGAAACGAGCCAATTAAGGCAATCATATAAACTGTATTGTAAGTGGCTTTGAGGATGAAAGAGTGGAAAATTTTCGGAATAGGAACTCACAGCCAGTTTTATGCATTTTTTTTTAGTATTTGTAAAGTGAACAAAATCATTATTATTATTTTTTTCATTCACGTTAAAAACAGAATTAGGTGTAGGTACAGTTTTTTGCACAATAAAGTTACTGCAAATAAGTAATTAACTTAAATAATAAATATACATAATACTAACCTTAGCAATTTGTAACAGAACAATGGAATGTTTAATGTTATGCAACATATTCTGAAAAAAAAGAAATTGTTTTTAAACCGTTTTTGCACCAAAATGTGATAAAAGACTACCTATGATACTTACATTGGCATGAGTTAGTATAACTCCACATTTTGTTTTTTCTTCTGGATCAGTCATATTGCTTATTTTTTCTTCTAATTTCTGCAAAGAAAATGTTCTTGTTTAGTAAAATTTATAAAAAACAGAATTTTGGAAACTGTAAAACTTACTTTAGTTTGGTCAATCATAAGTTGAAGATATGCATCAGCTTCTGAAACTTTATTATCAAAATCTTTGACTGTTGGAGGAGGCCTCATGTTATCCCATTTTGTCTTTAAACAAAAATTATAGCATCATTTACAATCTCTTAACTAAAAGCAATCCAAACTGCTTACTCTATGGGCATGCCTGTATATTGTGTCCTCGAGAGCTCTAACCCATTTTTCACGTTCTTCAGCATCTCTAGCTTGAAAATGAAATGTTTTATGATCAACTGTGATTGTAAATGTACTGTCATCTTCATCATCTATTCCAATAACAGCCCCCTTCAAACGTACACATCCTCTTCGGACACCTCTCATCATCTTCTCTTTTGACTATAGTAAATTAAATTAAATAAAAGGTTTAAATTAAATAATATTACAGATGTTTGTCAATATTAGCACTGATAAAATTATGTACCTACCTGTACAATGGTAAAACTTAGAAATATTTGCTGGTTTCATAATTAAACTTTTGTGGTAATATTTGTATTGCCTGAGTGCATATGAAAAGGATTTTTGCACAAAACAAGGTAAATAACAGCAATATTAGTGAGATGACATCATTTTAATATTTTTAGTATCATGAAGGTGAAGTAGACATAATATATAAGCGAATTCTCTTTCAGTGTTTTTATTTAAACACAACATACAGGTGTTTGTTGGGGGGCAAAAGATGAAATTAGGGGTTGGTAAAATAATATTCTAATCTTCCACGCCCAGGATATATAAAATTAGCGCCTTTTTATGTTCAAATTTGAATGTAATTGTATTCAAATACGTACTGTGTAATAGGAGAGAATCCCAGAATTTTCGTCTAGCACAAACCAACGATATTGCCATCCTTTCATAACATTTGTCCATTTGCTTAAAGACCCTTCCATTACGGTCATTTTTACCAATTCACACAAACATTATAACGAAAATTTTAATTATTTCATGATATCATCATAACTACATTGACACAAAATTTGTAGGTTATAATGCTATATTGCGATATGCGTCAACTTTGCGAAGAATGCGCACGCATAATTATTAATTTGTTCAAGAAGAACGTTTATAAACTAATTACTGTTACAAGTTGCCGACATGCAGTACTTTAATGTGGGTTGCATAACCTATTGCCCAGAAAAAACTTATATTAATATACAGGGTGTTTATTCGGTTTTAAGGTGCCGAATATTATCGGTAGAACTCGCAACATAATTTATGAGGAAAAATATTAAAGAAATCTTTACTTTTCATTAATATTTTGCCTATTTTCTTGAATGACGTTATAAACAAATAAGTTTTTGATTGTGATTTAACAAATTGAGATTTGAAGAAGTTTTCAATTTTACCCAATTTTTCCGTCGATATGCTTTAATGTTCAAGACACAGAACACGACATCCGATTTAAGTAGACGAAGATGCTAGCCAGAGAGAGCCACTATTTCCCCAAAATCATTAAAGAAGCTCTTGAAATACAAAAACACCCGAAACAACCTCAACAGGGAAGAAGGGTACACAGCTTGGAAACGGGTTTTGTAGCATGACCGTATAACTCAAGCGCAACAGCAGAACAACTGTTTAAACCGCTGCCAGAAGATTCCGAGTCAATTCAGCATTAGCGTTGGAAACCTTGCATCAACAACGTGAAGTTCCTGAAGATGTACCTTGCGATAGGAGACGAAACGTCGAACACTATTGACGACACCATGGTCCGCCATGGGCATTTCATAAAGAAGTCACGGTTAGAATCCGGAAATTCAGTTTCTTCAGACGATAGCCGTGAAAGCCTACATCTACTTTTTAAGAATAAGTAGTAACTTCAATATTATCGATTCAGGGGTAGTTCGACGTTTGCCTTACTAGAGTCTTTGCAAGAACAGGATAAGGTGTTGATCAGAAATTTATCGAATCTACCTTCGCGATTTCGATCTTATTAGATCACATCAGCACGCCACAGGCAGTCTCGATAAATCATCGACCTAATCGTAGTAGCTCTTTCAAAGCCTTTACAATTTCTATAATTGCAAATTAGTTACAGTGTGTTTACTAAGGACTACGAGGTACAGAAAAATAAAACAAAAACAGAATTTGTTGTCTTTTCATTTATTAAAGTAAGTATAAAATATTACTGTACAAATCGAACATGTGTTCGTAATTTACTTAAGAAAGTCATTCAGTGATGTTTTCTTTTACACTAGATAAATTAATAATTTAGATTCGATATTAGTATTTATGTTGGCGATGGCATTTTATTCGAACCAGTCTTACTGTATCCAGAACTTACAACAACATGATTTTCTACGTTATCACTAGCTGCGGCTGCCAAATCTTCCGGTCTAACTTTCAAACCCGAGATATCAACAAATTGTTCTAATTGTTCAGACGCTTCGACTTCGTATTCATCATCGTCTTTTTCTTCCATCGGATCAATGATAGGAATCCTACTTTCAACCAGTTCTGAAGAAGCGTCACTGAGATCATATTGGAAATCTTCATCAGTAAAGGCGACCAAATCTCTCCTGTCAATATCAGGATATGGAACCCTTGTTTCTACTATATTAGAGGGTGCAATTGCTTCCAAATTGTCATTGGTATTTGCTTCAGCTGCCTCAACGAAAGCTGATGATAGGTCCCCACTCAATTTACTAACTGTTTTTGTGTTCAAATCGTACATGAAAATTTCTTTTTCATCTCCTTCTTTGGCTTCCTTAGGTCTGAAATTAAAAGGACATATAATATATAGAGAGATATAGAACTATAGTTGTGTATATTATAAAATTATGTATTTAATTAATAATTTTCCTTAGTACATAACGCTGTCTCATATACATTTTTTAATTCTGTTTGTTATTGCTAATTTTTGAACACGTCGAAAATTGTTAATATTTTGGAATATAATTAATAAACTAGCAGATATATAAAGGGGGTCATAGAGGCTATAACAACAATTTTGTTTTTAATTATCGTGACAAAAACTTACTTGGTCACAAGAAGCACTACGGATTGCTTATCCACTGCTGTTGTATTCTCAATTTCGAGCCATTTGTGAAAATTTTCGGTTGTAGGATTCTTGATGAGTTCTTTGAGTGCTTGGCCAGCAAGAAGCCTCTCTGTTGATATAATTTCCCTCACTGGTCGTCCTTTGTTACCTGTGTATTCAACTGGCGCTAAAACAACTACACTCGTTATATTTTTGCCTTTCAATTCGGGAACATCCGGTATTGGAAATTGAGCACCATTAACCTTAATAGGTAAATATCTTGTGTATTTTTCATCATCCAATTGAACGGGTTCTAGTTGAGAACCACCTTCTTTTATATAAGATTCGCTAATTTTCTTTTCGTCTTCACTATCTTTTTCGTATTGGACAACTTTTACTTCTGGAGCAACGACTTTTACCTCCGCTGGATCAGACCCTTCAGGTTCTTGATCTGGTGTTGCAAGATCATCTAAAAGTTCACTATTCTTCCTGATAATGGAAGGAACAGGTTCACTGCCTGCTGAAATTGCATCTTTACCTCCGGCACCGAAGAATTGTGACAATTGTTCGGGTGGCAAAGCCGACAATGGTATATCACCGACCTTGTCATAATCTAAAACTGATATGTGAGCATTTTCTAAAATACCCGAGGACAAAAGTTGCTGTCTTAGGTCGTCAGGAACTTCATCAGGAAGTTCCAGTATATTCTTCTTAGCCTTTTCTTCTTTCTCAGGGTTTTTGGTGGTTGTAGTTGGTGCAGTTGTTGTACTTGGATATGTTGTTCTTGCTGTTGTGGTCGAGTAGACTGAAGAAAATCGGTGAGGAGCAATGGTAACAGATTGTTGTTGTTGTTGTTGCTGCTGATTCTTTTGTAAATAATTTGAATTGGTAATACTGACGGAATTTCCTCGTTCTTCTGATGGTTTTACTTGGAAATTGGTGTACTGAATTTGTTGTTGAGTATTTTTGTTGTTTAACTGTTGGTGGTGTTGGTGATACTGTTGCTGTTGTTGTGACTGTTCACCAAGGGTTTGAACTGAAGGATTTATTTGTTGTTGTTGAATTGTGAAATATTGTTGTTCAAATTGTTGTTGTTGTTGTTGCTGCTGCTGCTGCTGCTGTTGTTGTTGTTGCTGCTGCTGCTGCTGCTGTTGCTGTTTCTGGTGTTGATGCTGTTGTTGTGCTTGGTACTGCTGTTGTTGTTGCTGTTGTGGCTGGTACTGCTGTTGTTGATGCTGTTGTGGCTGGTGCTGTTGTTGTGGTTGATGTTGCTGCTGTTGCTGTGGTTGGTGTTGTTGAGAATTTGGTTGATAACTAGTTTGTTGTTCTTTCGTCTCAGATGGTAACGTTATATGTTGTTCATATTTAGAAACAGATGGAATCAGTTCACCACCAGGAGGAAGGACATTTTCTTGGTTTTGTTGAGGGTGTTGTTGTTGTTGTTGATGTTGAGGTTGTGGAGGGATAGAGTTAAAGTTGTTCAAGCGTTGTGAACTTGGAAGAAGTTGATGCTGAGGTAGTCGTGGTAACTGGTTGTGGAAGGGTAGATTTTGATTGTGATCGATCTGGAATTTTTGTTGTTGGAAACCTTGTTGTGGAATACTATGTTGTTGAGTAAACTGCTGATGTTGTATGAACTGATCTTTGTTCGTATTTTCACCAAAGGAACCTACAAGCTGTTGAGCCTGAGGTTGATGTGAAGAATCAGGAAATTGTTTTGGCTGTTCTGGAGATTGAAGTTGTTGAGGGTTGAAGTGGTGTTGTTCAGTCAACGGAGAGAACTGTTTCTGTGGAGTTTGTTGCTGAGGAGTGTGGAATATGTGATGCCTTTGAATGTGAGGTAAATGTTGCTGTTCTGGAAAGTGGGTTAAGAAGTTTGAAAAACTTTGAGGGGGTAGATTAGGGTTTTGTTCAAAATTGATTGGTCTGTGCTGCTGTGGGGGAGTGAATGAAGTTGATGGTTCTGAGTTTGTTGTGTCAGATGGGACATAATTATCAAATGGTTTATAAGGAACTGGTTGTCTGAAAGGTACGTGCTGATGGGTTGGTAACTGTTGTTGAGATGAAGGAACAGGAGGCCTGTCGAGAGAAACAGAAGGAGAATGAAAGTTGGGTCGGTTCGGTGGGGGTGGGAATTGACTCGGAGGAAAATGTGGTGGTTTAAAGGATGGTGGTTGATTAAAAGGTCTAAACGATGGAGGAGGTGGAGGAGGGGGGAAGCGCTGGCTTTCTGGTCGAAATTGTAGAGGTGGTCTGCTAATAATTTTTGGAGGAAAGTTAGGTGGTGAGCGGCCTTGTGGAGGCGGTGGAGGAAATATGAATTTTCTACTTTGAGGTTGTGATATTACTGGTTCAGGAGCAGATTCTTCTTTGGAATCGTCATCGTTTGTGCTAGTTCTTTTGTACTGATTATTACTTGGCTTTTCGAATCTCACATGAATATGTTTGTTTCCTGAATAATCGGATTCTGGTTTAATAATTGCTCGTAATGTTGTACTTGGCGTCCGTGGTGCAGGTGTTACTGGTAGGGCATAAATGGGTTCTTGTGGCGGTTCTTCTTGTTGTGGTTGTTCGTCTTCTACTGGTGGAGATATTGCTGGAATAGGTTTTTCGTATATAATACTATCTTTTCCATATCCATTGGGGTTTTTCTTGTATTTCACGTAAAATACATGAACAGGTTCTTTCCTTTTAGGAGCTGGAGTAACAATAACCGGTGCTGGTGGAGGTGGAAGGGTGACATTAGATTCTTTGATAATTATTTCAATAATCGGTTCAGGTTCTTTGATGTAGATAGGTTTTTCAATTATTTTTGGCGGAGGAGGCGGTGGATGGCCGTATGTTTGAGGGTGAATATGCTGGTAATCGCTGGCCAGATCATTTCCTGGATTAATAGGCAAATTACCACTGTCGTACAAGGGATCTCTTTGTGAGTAGTGAACAAGGGGTTCCATCTGAACAGCGTAAGGTGGCGGAGAGGGAGCAGGCCTCCCTCTTCTGAAGGTGATGTAATGTTTGTGGGTTGGAAAGTAGTTTGTTCGATGACCAGAACTTATCCTTCTTTCTGCACGGTATCCATAGGTAGGGTTGGGGTGGTTAATGGAATATTCTAAGTTCCTTTTTCCTCGAAGTTCTGTTGATGACTTCGTTTTGGATTTGATTTCTGAACTTGTTGAGAATGCTGTTGCTAAATAGCAAATCAACACCTGAAATAGAAAAAAAATGGGATCCCCTTAAATAAAGTAATTGTTGCACACACATATACATAATACTAATGTACTACATTATTGTAAAACGTTCTAGCGTTGTTCTAGAATCAACCACTTAGCTATTCTCACATTTTTAGATTGTTCTGAAGAAGGGTAATTAATTGAAAACCTGAAGGATTTAATAACACGCTAAACAAGTAATAATAAATCGAGATATTTTATTATAGTATATTCCTAATTGATTTTACGTGTTTATTTAAAAAATTTGAATTAACCAGGAATATCGTTAAATATAACAAGATAAAATAAAATCTTGATTTTAAACAGGAACTTTGTGGGGGAAAAGGATGCAAGTAGGAATAATATTATTAATAACTTTCTCTTAAGCTAATCCGTAGTTCACTTTGAAAAATAGCCGTAAGAATGATATAGTTGATTAGATTTGAAATAAAATAAGTTGTTATGTAAGCAGTGATTATCTTGTATATTTGAAAGTTGAGAGGTAATGTACACAATTTTTTTTTATGTATCAAAATATATTACGTATACTTATACATATTGTTAACAACCAGTGGAAAATATAAAAAAAACGCCGAATTGGGTCCCTGTACCGATGCGACTCTGTCGATACTAAACAATAACAAATGCTGGTTGTTGGGGAATATCAATAACAGACCGAATACGATGATTGCGGAGTGGTAGATTTGACGGCGGAGGATTCTGAAATATTCTGAAATTGCCAGTTGAGTTGTTAGCTTCATTACTTTATCTTAAATAATTGAGTACAATTGTTAACTGGGTTAGTGACTTTTAATTTTTAAAACTACTATTCATTAAAAGCTTTCACAATATATGATAACACAATTGTTATTAAATAACTCGTGTAAACGAAAACAAGAAAAAACATTTTCTAACAGTTTAAGAAAAACAGTGAACAATCAAATTTAAAGGACGAGACATGGCCCGAGAGGTAAAGGTAGCGCTGGTGGTAGGAAACAGGGAGGTGATACTGGTGGTAGTAAATGAGGTAAAAGTAATGCTGGTGGTATAAAGGGGAGTAGAGGTGACACTGGTGGTGGGAATGGTAATGCTGGTGGGAGGAATGGGGGCAAAAGTAATGCAGGTGGTAATGTACAAGGAGGTAACAGAGACAATGGGAATAGGTCTGGAACTAGGAAGGGTGGAAATTGAGGTAGAGTTTGGGGTAAAGGTAAAGCAAGTGGTGGTAGAGCTGGTGGGAACGGTAAAGAAAGTGGTGGCAATGGTAATGTTGGAGGTAAAGCAATTCTAAAGGTAGAGGTAATGGCAGTGGAGCTGTTGGTAGACAAGGCGGAGGGGGAGGCAACACTGGTGGGAACGGTAGTAGTGGTAGTGCACAGGCCAAACCTTAACAAACAAAGGCTTGTAAAATGACGGGAACAGCCCCTGTCTTCTGCATCATGTGGAATTGATGATTATACAATTAAGGGTTGATATTATTCTTGATGCTGTTCTAATTGAAGTAACTGATTGTTGTATGATTTTAGACAGAATTAGTGAGCTTTTTATACCAAAAATTGTAATTGTTGTTGGTTACATACACAACACATAGGTACAACAAACATGCACGCGTACCTGCAAACAAGGTCGAAGGTATTATATATTTTTCTATTTTGTTCCTGCGGGTCATTAACATTTATGGGACATAGTATTGCTTAAGAGACCAAATTGTCGAAATAACACGTATGTTTTACATAAACAATTTTCGTTTGTTTATTATGATACGAAAAGGTCTTATCATATCTAACGAAATAGAATAATCGGTGATTTTTTAAAACCTGCAATGTTGATCAACAGGTGAAGTTAATTTAATCGTATTATAACACGATGTAATGGAATCGGCCTTTATTAGATGAAAGTCAGTCATAGTAGAAATTAAACAACAAATTCACATTCATAAAATATATAATATAACAATTGTTTCGCTAGCACAGTAGCTTCGTCAAAAACATTGTACAGCTATCTTAGGGTAAATAAATACAGACAGCGTAGTGAACACCATCTGTAGATCTTTGCTACTAATTTGTGGGATTCAGTAATGTTGAACAAGGTCCATTTATAAAGGTATACCCTTAAGTCAAGGTTTTGGTTAATTTGTTTTATTTCATCTGCTTATTTAATATTTGCTTGTTAAATAAAATACTAATAAATATGAGAGTAAATCATATATAAACGGTAATTTTGTAAAATAAATTTATTGATTAATGGTACACACAAATTAAACATTTAACATTTTTTAATGTAGTCTCCTCCGTCCTCTACACACTTTTGTCACCGATATGGACGCTTGAATATTCCTTCTTCATAAAAAGTTTGATGGCGAGTTGTCAGCCAATTGCGCACAGAGGAGTATGTGCCTCTACTTCTTCATTGCTTTCAAATATTTTGCCTCCAAGTGATTCATTCAAGGCCGCGAACAAAAAATAATCATAGGGTGATAAGTCAGGGCAATAATGATGATATAATGATGCTCCAGGGTTTTCCAGCCCATTTCTTCCAATTTATTCCTTGTCAAAACTGCGATGTGTGGCCTGGCGTATTGTTGTCATGAAGGAGGATGACGTCTCGAATGGGCATACCCCGTCGTTTGTTTCGATACGCGATTTTTGTCGACTGTCAACTCGGAATAGTAAGCCGCATTCACTGTTCGTTGATCGTGAAGAAAATCAATGAATAAAACTCCTCTTGCCCTTATGTCAAAGAAAACAGTCGCAAGCACTTTTCCGGCTGAGAGACGGGTTTTGGTTTTGACTTTGGTAGGACAGCCCTTATCCTTATCCCTTATCCTTTCTTCGCCACTCCTTACTCGTTATTTTTGATTTGGGAGTGTACTGGTGGACCCACGTCTCATCACAAGTGACGATACGCCACAAAAAAAACTCCCTTTCTTGTCGAAATCGATTCAGAAGTCTTTCACTGATCTCCGACCTGACCTGTTTATTCGTTTATTTTCGGTCAACAACCTTGGAATCCAGCGAATACTAATTTTTCTAAAGTGAAATTCATCAGTGCTGATAGATTGAACACTGCCATACCCCCATAGCTGATACCCACTTCTGATGAGATTTGTTCAATAGTCAATAGTTAACCGGTGATCAGCTTTAACAAGCTCTCGAACAGCACGGATGTTGTCATTTGTAAGAGTTGGTCTTGTGTCTTCGGGTCTATCATGCTTTCATTTTCGACATGTTCTCGTCCATTCCTGAATTCTCTGATCCTCGTCACTGATACACTCGATTCTGAGACATTGTAGCATCCCCAAACTGTGCCTTCAAACGAGTGAAAATTTCTAATTCGTTGGCATTGTGATTATGCAACAGACGAAGGTACCTTGCGCTCAGTCATGGCTGTACTGCGGACAGAACCGAGCGCAGCTGCTACCCAAGCCGGTTTCGCCCTCCTCATAAAACAAACAATACTCGGGCATCGAATCATATAGATCGGAATAACGTGCTAAGCTAAATAGTAAAATTACCGTTTATATTTGATTTACTCTCGTAATTAGGAAGAAGTGTAACATTACAGAATGCAGGCAGAAAGTTTTCTGGATTACAGTTGCGTCAAAGTTTTGCATGATCCAACGTCTCGTCATTATTTCGAAGGACATCTGAAGTATCTAAATCATCGACATCTTCTGAACTTTTGACGCAATTGAGAATTATTGTTATTAATAACGTGTTCATTTTTAAAAGTATTAAATAATACAATTAACTGCTATTAAAGAAAATTGACTTAATACAAGTTAATGATTCAAAATTTTTATAAATAATAATGCAACGTATCATTTCTTGGTTTTCAATCAGAATGCTTTTTAATTGTTACTCTTTGATGGAAATATTCTTGTTGTTATTGGTCCATACTTTTGGCTTAATAAGAAACATTATTTGAATTCATTAGAGTAATAATCGTTTTAAATGCATGGCGTAGTCCGCCGCACAAACATAGTTTGCAGTACTTAAAAGTTTCACTGTTGGAATGCGTCATTTTGTCAATCGTGAGTGAGTTAAAACTTTTCTTCAGTCATATGATTGTTATTCGAGTCGGTTAATAAAGAAAGTGCAAATAAACGAGTGTATCATCACTGCGGTCGCTAATTGTATTTAGCTGGGTTTAGCTAATTGAGTTCTTTAGTAAGAAAACCTTTCCAGTGAGGTTTATGGTTTATTACAATATTGTGTATTCATATGTAGAAATAGATTTGTTTATGGTGCATAGTTTCTCGAGAAACAGGTTGTCCAGACAGTCGTATACTTAGGTATAGGACAACATTTCTGAGAGCTTACTGGGTCAAGGTCCTGACCTTAAAGGACGTTATACGTATTAAATGCTTTCCAAGCCATCTGAAGATTAAGTTTACCTACTTAATGAGATGAGGAAGAATATTTATTTTACTGAGAACAATAGCTGATTTCTTTTTAGTTAATTTTTCTCTCTACCTTTTGCATCCATGTAGAAATTAATTAAAAACAATATACGTATTTAATTAATCTGGATCTTTCCGGTTAAAGCAACCTTGATCTGATCTGTGTCTTTTTTTGAAATTTAGAACACACTTTAGTAGCAAAAGGCCAAGAGGGGTAAAAAGGTCAAAGGTGCCCTAGGCCATATCAAGAACAAAAATTGGGTCATGTTCGACATCAATAATAAGTAGTATTCCCAAAATATATGAGGTTAGGTTTGAATATTCGGGGGTGAAAGTTTAGGAATACTACCTATTATTGATGTCTAACATGACCTAATTTTTTATATCGCCTGGGGCACTTTTGACCTCCTGGTCCGGCTAGATTCTTTACTCGGTTGTAGCAACTAATTTTTTGTGTTCGTGTTAAGGTTGAGTTTTAAAATTTTTCCTTTTTGGTCACCCTCTACGTAATTAAATAAAATGTATTGTTGTTAATGGATTTAACGGTGTTAATTTAGCGATGAAGGGTAAATATAATTTTTCATATTTTTATATTTCAATGTGAAGTGTTCACTTAGTCTAATCAGTTTATCTATTGCTATTTAATAATCTGGTTGACTCATTTTGTTCTCAAAATATTAGAAATTAAAAAAAAAAACAAAATAATGTAATTTCCCTTAATTGTTTTGTGATAAAAATAGTTTTGTGGATTGAATAAAAGATACGAAGGAGAACTGTTTAATATGTTAGAGGAATCTTGTGTCTTTAAGTTGTTTGTGGTAGTTGTTTTCTAGAAACTGCTATAAAAGATGTCTAAAAACGGAAAAGTGTCGTTTGATCGTTAATTATAAATCAGGGTCATTAGAACGAAGCTTCAGACTGGATGTCTCAGTGCCTCTGTAACCCATTAAAATGTCTTGTAAAGAATTTTAAACATTTACTTCCGTAAAATCACGCCCATTAAAGTAATGTCTTTGATACAAGTGCTGTCGCATGTATCCAGAACAGAAATGTGTAATATACGATAGAAACAAAACCACTGCAGCTTGTAGTAGTTTTTAAAAGAATAAAAAATGGGATTAAAAACCTTCCAATTGCAAATAAAAGTTAATATTTAAAAAAGGCATTTAAAATGTAAAATATAAATAGGTATTTTTTATTTTATATTTGAATTTTAATGAGAGCTACATATTTCAAATTAAGTACAACCCACAAAATGTAATCAACTAACTCATTTATTATTCTTTATTTTCATTCTTAATAATTTCATGTACTCTTACAAAAATAACTTTTGCATTAACAAATTGTTTTTGTATAATATTTAACGTTTTGGTATTTTTTTTAAATGATTAACTATGAACTTGGTATAGGTGCTATAAGTTACATGCTGTAATTATATTTATTTTTGTCTCGTGAATATATGTAAGTAATTTATATAAAGTAGAATATGCAGTTAGTTATCTTCGAAGTATTTATATTGCTTGCCTGCTACTTATATATAAGCTGTCTTGTATGGAGCTATATATCGTCGGAAGCTAGTTATCTATTTGTCTAGTCATGAAATGTTCCAGACTATTTCCGGAAACTTCCCCTAAATTCCTGCCATTGCACCAGCCTTTATGTCGTACATGTATAAATTTATGACCCTCTGCTGACTATCAAGAATGCAAACGTTTATAAATTTTGAGGGGTCTTGACACCCTGATCTGCACCATTGGTTGTTATATGAGGAAAATTAAGTTAAAAATTATAAATACATTAAGGCGATATTAATTATTCAGTTAATTTTTACCCACTACACAATACCTCATATTAATGAGAAAAAAATTGTTATTGTGTAGTGGGTACAAATTAATTCAATAATTAATATCGCATTATTGTATTTAAAATTTACCCCTACCAAAAGTTCTTCAAATTAATAGTTTCGATCTTCACTTGATGAAGATCCATGATCGAAGGAATAAAAACAGCAAACAAGTAGATTTTCAAAAATTTTATTAAAACATGTAACATCTTCCGCCAAAGATTGGCTTTATCAGACATGCTAGTATTTACTATTAAACCTATAGTGTCGCATAACATTATTGATTGGTATACATTTTCTATTTCGTTCAAAATAATTTTACTATTTTGTTTATTGTGTTTTTAATTTCCTACGATTCTAAAATGTCTAGTTTTTTACTTTAGATAGAAGATAGAAGATAACTTTAATATTTTACATTGTTTAGAAAAAAGTAAAAAACTAGACATTTTAGAATCGTACGAAATTAAAAAATACAATAAACAAAATAGTGAAATTATTTTGAACGAAATAGAAAATGTATACCAATCAATAATATTAAATAAACTTGTAACCATCACCCCTACCAAACCACTTTTAGACTAAGTTACCTATTGTACATATATTATATATAAGAATATCTTAAAGTTTATTCAGTAATACGTCTTCTGAAGATGCCCTTGTAGGGTGAAACAATTGTTAAGACAATTAAAATAATAAAGTGGAAATTACAAAATTTGAATTTTGTTCATTTTATTTATTTACTTTATTTCCAGTAAATTTAATTTTTGACTTTTATTCCATTTGTGTAAAATTTCTAAATTTATCATTAAATCTATGATTTTTTTCTATTATATGATTAGCAAAATTTGAATCTTTTTTATCTTTAAAAACAGTTTCCTTAAAATTTTCACTCCCTATTTAAACTGTTACGCGAAACTTTAAGTTTAGTAGTAAATACTACCATGTCTGATGAAGCCAATCTTTGGCGAAATATGGTACATGTTTTAATAAAATTTGTGAAAATATACTTGTTTGGTGTCTTTCTTCTTTGAATTATTCAAATATTTCATTATTAAAAATTATAAAATTTCTAATATTTTTATACACGTCTTCGTTTTAATTAAGTCTTTCATGGTTAAAATAGATAAGTGGTTACGAATGTATCGTAAAATTTTGCAACAAAATAATAAAAGAATGGTTTATTGCTGAAGTTTGCCTACATTTTTTTATTTCTCTTGTGCTGCAGATGCTTCCTTTCCTTTGTGTGCGTTAATTGATGCAAATTGGGATGAAATTGTCTGTAAAATGTAGTAATAGTGACCAGGTAACCTTCTTAATTTTGTGTTATATAATTACACAGTTCGCTAATGATGTTGATGACTATTAAATACAGGTGGTTAGTTTGCTTAATTAGGATTAACCTGATTAAATGTTCAACTTCCTCTAGAGGTACCGATATTTACTGTTATCGTTTAATTTTACTGTTTGTAGTATAACGTTTCATATGAAAAAGAATTCAAACTGTTAAAACTTTGTCTATATGATTATGTAATTTAAACGAAATATAATTTAAATAATCATTATGTACTATCTATCCGTGATGCAAACATTGGTTACGTTAATTTGTCGATTAATTTATTTCAAATTATTTTTTTAAAGCAAAATCATAAAATATTTCAAATTATTCTTGAATGTATGAATTTTTTTAAGGTCTCGCATTAGTATGTTAGTTCGTTGATATATGAAGTTTTGCTGAATTTTGTATCATGGATTATTGTTGTATAATGTTACTGAACAAATACGATTTCAAGATAAACTACGATAGTTTATTGTAAAATTATTTGTACTGAATAATAGATGAACTATAAGAATAAATTTCAAATGAAGGCAACCTAACTAAACTAGGCTAAGTCTAGGCAAAATTAGTTTAATCTAAACTCGGGTTTGACAAGTAACATATACAACCTGAAAGCGTGGTCAATGTCCTAAATCAAGGGTTTCATTATTTCTTCTGAAAGTATAGAGCGGTTTTTTGAATTTCTTTTGTGTTTAAATTAGTCGCTGCCGAGACTTCGAGATACAACCTACGTTCACGTTGTCAACGCAGCACTACCACTGAGGATGTCAACCGCAGAAGCTGACGAAACGTCTCGGCTTAATAGTTCACTTAGACCACGGGCCTACAGCCCGAATATTCTACTATGTTTAAATTTTGTTTAAAAAGAATAAAATTATTGTCATATAATACAGTTACATAGCAAGAACCTACTCATTGGGCAAATGATTTTCCTCAAAATGTATACAAACATATATATATATATTGTTGAGGTATATAGTACTCGTTCGAGAAGCTTTTATGACTATGGATATTTCATAATTCACGTTTATGTTAATAGGTACGGTGGAACTTCTCTAATTCGAATCTTGGAGGGCCAGAAAGTAAAATTCGAATTACAGACAGTTCCAATCATATAAAAATATGTCGGTTTTAAGCGTTAAAGTTACATATTACATAATCTACTTTATGCCTTTAAAACAACTTGGATTTTTCGACGTGTCAATAATAAGCAATTTCAACTTTTTGGACTTACTTCCAACCATAAATATAATTAAATATTTGGATGTTTGTTTTTTCCAAATTCACTTGGGTAATGTCACACATACACAGCTTGATAATGCCGAGAGGCGAAACGATCGTTGCTGACAACATTAACGAAATTCACAAAATGGAAAAACAAACCAACAACGAAATAACTATAATTCTCTTCTTACTGTTTCTAATTTTTAAAAAAAAAATGTTTCAACTGCATTAAAAATGCCATTTTTTTAATCATATTTGCTGAATGCAGATAAAACATTTTTTCTCATTCCTCATTAACATGCAAATCTGCAAAAGCACTTTCACCGCACAATGACGCTTAAACGATGCATCCTCTGCTAGCTGAAAATTGTCCGGTTCCAAATAATCTTAAGCTCGGATAACACAAAAATGTATGTCATAGAACGCCTAAAATTCTTAAACATACAGGGTCATTCAAACTGAGTGGTACATTAGACGTTTTAAAGAAATTAAGCATGTTACAGATTTGTAAATTTGGGAGTTGGGAATAGGGGTATCAAGGATGATCTATTTAACTAAAATAATTTCAACTGTCGGGTACTTCCGGTTATACGGGAAGTTTATGTCAACTTCCTTATTTTAAATGGAATGGTATAAAAAAATATAATTAAATTAATTGTAAAAAAACAATGAATTCGTATGAAACATAAAATTTTAAAGTAACTTTAATAACCAACTTATATGCCTACTATGGATAACTTCTGAGTTATTTTATTTATTGGAAAAAAGGTTGCACCGCAACCCAAACTATAAAAAATCATAACTTCCATAAAAAATGACTTAGAATGGTGAAATTTTTACTAATTATAGCCAAGTCATAAGGCCAATGTCATGTCAAAATTAAGCTTTATATTTTGTACAGGGCGTTCAGAAGAAAAATCCAAAGTTTAACAACTTCAAACACGAATGACTTCATTTTTTCAAATGGGACCTAGCATATTTTATTTTACAGTTATCAGACAGTTTTAGTTAAATAGATTATCCTTGATAACCCCTACTTTCAAATTTTCAAATCTGTAACATGCTTAGTTTCATTAAAACGTCTAATGTAGCACTCAGTTTGAACGACCATGTATGTGATATAATGCCTATTTTTTTATTGATATTTGTGATCTACCAAATTGATTGAAATTGGTCTGTCTGAGAAATATCATTTTGTACTATACCAGACTTTTAAGAGTATCATCATACATTTTTAAAATTAATTTGTCTTTTCTTTCTAATTTTGATATTAATAAGACTTTATTCAGTTGCTAAATGAGATTGTTCATCAACCAAATGTTTTTTAATTGACTAATGTAGACTTTAACAAGCTGAGATTAAATTTGTTTTTTAAATAAAGTTTTTTAGGATCGTAACCGAACACCTTCATCTTATTAAGAAACATATTATGGAGTTTGGAATATACTGATCTTGTTAAAATTAGTCTGTCTTAGAAAAAGCGTTTCATACTATGACAGAATAAATATTATAAATTTCGTGATATTGCTTTCTCATATATAATATCTACTTATTAGCGATTTTATGAAAAAATTAAATTAATTAAATTCAATGATACTGTTATGCATAAATAAATATTTTTAATTAGAAAAAAAAATACCTGGTCAGACTTAATGTTGAAGTGATAAAGTGCCTGTTTTTCTTTAAATAAATAAACCTTTTTCATGACTTCTGTATAACACCATTAATTTAAAAAGAAAAATATAAACTTTTAAGTATATGTCATTTGAAAAGTTATTCTGTCCGGATGAATAAATGTACTGAAGTATTAATTTGGTAGTGATATTTTGTTTTTATATCAAAATTAAGTTTTAGGATATTGCTATATATATAGGTACAGATATATTTTTAATCCAAAAATATTTTTTGCTTAATTGGAGTCAATTTTTAAGTAGAAGAATAATTAATATGTTTTAAGTAAAATGACTTACCTCATCATCATCAGTATACAATAGATACCATAATTATTAAAAAACAAAGAATATGTGTAATATCCTGTACGTTTAATAAAGTTTGGAATAGTAAAGAATAATTTTTCTCAGACAGACCAACTTCAATCGATAGAGGAGGTCACAAATAATAATAATAAAAAAATTAGGTGTTATGTCATGTATGTTAATCAAAATTTTTATATCTTTGTAAATTAAGTGTGGTATATTTAATAATTGAAACAAAGACAAGGTATAATTTAAAGAAAAATATTTAAATCTCAGAACGGTATTATAATCGAGTAATCATAAAACATCATAATGTTAAATACTTTAAATTTTGCTTTGACATTTATAACTCGCTATCAGTGCAACGTTTCAAGGAAATACAATTCCAACAGCGTCCGGCCTCAATAAAACTTTCTTTTTGTTGTCGTCGTAAATAGGTAAACCCCCTATTTCCCTCAAAAATTCGACTTAGTCTTGGCTATAAGTTAAATATTAGTTCAAGTAATAGAAAAATTCGAGAAATAGACATTTAAGTGAAACAGACAAAAATACTGCTATCAAATTAATTAAATATATATTCGATTTAGCGAATATTTCGAAATAAATTAGTCTTCTGTGGTAAAAGTTTTAGACACGTGAAGGATTATTATAATTCTTCACAGGAAAAGTTAAATTAGAATAAAACGAATACTTCTTTCATTTTTAAATATTTACATACTATAAATCAAAGTTTGTTTGCGATGGCGCATATACATATATATTTACTATGTATTTGATAATGATTATGATGATTCTAAATAATTCGTGAAAGTTCCCTATATATGAACATGGTTTAGTGTATGCATACCTGTATGTATGCAGTAGTACATATGTGTCTATGTTTATATTAATTTTTTTCGGCTGTTTTCGAAAGGTGAACCTTCAGCTGTATATGGATGAACTTCCTTCTGTAACGTTTTGGGTTCATCAATAAAGCAGTTCACGTATACAAAAGCCGCATTACTTAACCACATGAAAGATAAGCAATTGCTAGGTTTCGTGAAAGAGAAAGTCACTTTTGTGGCTATTTGAATAAAATAAATGTGTATGTATGTACAACATCCTACTTCCTAGATATCTATTACCTAGGCACCTACTGTTAGACTTGCAATCCGAAATTTAATATAATTAGAATGGCTAGGTATCTGACTTTTGTAGATTATAATGTAGTTAGGCTGATAACGACTGATTTAGGCCCGATCGAAAATTATTCTAAAGTAAACTAACTAATTTTTATAATAATTTAAGATAATACTTATATCTGCCGTTATCACTTGGTGAAACATTTTTCAAAATTGAGAAAAAATTAAAACACTGAGGGTTTCACTAAAGCTTTATTGAATACTCGATACGTATTTCGCCTTATAAGGGCATCTTCAGGAGGAATAATTTCGTTACTCCTGAAGATGCCCTTATAAGGCGAAATACGTATCGAGTATTCAATAAAGTTTTAGTGAAACCCTCAGTGTTTTAATTTTTTCTCAATAATACTTATGTTGTTTTCATAAACATAGGTTTGAAAGCCTTTTTTAACGATTTGTTACCATTTCTTCAGCTTCTTCATGTTAATCATTAATAATGAAGTATTTGAAGAATTTTTACTAGGGGTAAATTTTAAATACATTAATGCGATATTAATTATTGAATTAATTTATGCCCACTACAGATTACCTCATACAATGAGACAACAATGAGAAACAATTTTTTCCCTCATTGTAACATACCTCTCATGTACTTCTTCATGTTTTTAATATACGAAGTGCATTACCATTATCAGTTTAGAGTAAGAAACGTTTTACATTTGGGATATTCTTTTACATATCATACAGATTCCAAATGAAATATTTTTTCAATTTTTTAATGTCTTAATTTTTTTTCATCTTCTTATTAATTTAGCCAACGCAGGTGTCAGGATTTATGTAGCTACATTAGTTTCAAATTTTGATAAAATGTTAAAATCTCTTGTAGTGTAAATTCATTATCTCCGGTTTTACTAACTAAATCTATTCATGTTTTCTATATTTCTTGTTATGTTAGTTTTACAGATGAATACCTATATTATACATATTTTTTTATTTTGATAATTAACTAACGATAGTAGATAGATTTGAACTTTTTAAACAACTTCTTCATGATGTAGCGTTCATATAACAGTATTTTTTGGATTGTTTTCATTGAGTGGGCAAACAAGAAATAATGTTTAAATAATTAAATTGCTTATATCTGTAATTAATTAACAAAATTGTTCAGTTTTAGAATTGTTTTTGAGCTTACAATGACCCAGAGTTGTTTTATCAGCCCAGCACCAATAAAACTACCCCATAACAGACACATAAATATTATATATACATCTAGTTAGGTTAAGGCATTCGCGGCCGGTTGATGAACTAGTGTAGTTCTGATTCGGATCTAAAGGCCGTCGTTTCAGAGGTTTGAAGAAACTCATAACTCGTGCTAGCGAAACGTTAGGAAGAAATTCCAAACAACGACGGCCTTTAGACCCGAATAAGGACTACACTAGTATACAGGGTTTTTCAAGTTGATGGGACATTAAAAGTATATGAATTAGTAGAATGAATTATGAATTATGAAACTTGGGCTCATTTGGTTATTATTTATGTCGCTTCTTTTAAAAATATTTTCAAGTTCGATTTACATCCGCTTCTATCGAATGTAGATGTTAACGTTCTTAATATTGATGGATTTTGACTTATTTAAGTTTTTTTAAATTTTTTGACATTTGCACGTTAACATTTCAAAAACCGTAATTCAATTAATTTTTGAGATTTTGCTTTATAACTCGTAACAATTATTTATAACTATTCACATTATCGAAAAAAAAAAGTGGTAAAAGCTGTTCAACTTCAAAGGGGCATAAGTCAATTTTTTTAAATGGAATGACCCATTTTTGACTGCATATTAGAATTCCTCATTGAATTTGACGTCTATTTATATGGGACTATACTATACCTTTGTTTATACTTTTTGAGAAAATTTACAGTTTGTGAAAATGTTGCTTTTTTGCACTGCATACGTTTAATGTTAATGAAATCAGTGTACCGTGATTTCGAAACAATTAAACAATCAATTGTTGTTAAGTGTCAGAAAGCGTATGCCATCTTCCAGACCCACAATTTTGAATTGTTGCAATAAAGCATCCACAATGAATAATTTAGCTTATTACTACTACTACTATTACTACCGCAATCAACATGTGACTTTGATCAAAAAATATATCAAAATTGGGCGTTTTGTCGTCGTTAGTTTTCCGTTTAGTCTGCTGTTTCTACTGTTATTTAGACGAAGTTTTAAAAATTAGGAAATTGTTGATATTTTAAAACCTTAAATACCATCGTTTAGGCTCGCGGAATTATCAAGATGTCGGCAGGTTGATAATGTCAAGTGGTGAAACGATCATTGATGAAGAAATTAACAAAATTCAAAGAATGGGAACAACCACAAACAACGATTATATCCAAGCAAATTTTAAAAAAACCAACATTCAAAAGTAAAGAGTTTGATTACGATAAGTATTTCCGTAATCCAAGCATTCGGTTACCAAGTAAGTGAATCATACAGCAAAGAATCCTTTTACTTTGACCTCTTTCTTTCTCTTTTTAAACGTAATAAATATTGCACTTAGTTAAGCAAACAAAAATGCTTATGAGATATCAAACTATTCATCTTCATTATGTGTTATATAATGAGATTTAAAACTGAAATATTTGGCTAATTCATTTTTATAGTATTTACGTAAGCAACGAAGTTTGTAAAAACAAATATAAACGAAATCTGTTCCTTTCTTGTGAAATTAAAAACAGTCTCTGAGAGAAGATTTATGCATCACATGTATAGAAATATATTTTCACTTTTTCAAAATCAAGGCTATTATGAAATAAAGAAGTTGGAAATTGTCGCAATTTACACAAATAGTATAAGATTGTTACAGCAAATAAAAAACTATGAACTTATATAAATAAGTAATATGTTTGGCTGTGAATTAGTCTAGACTTTTCAAAGACAATAGTTTTATTCGTTTGTTACATTACCAGCATGATTGTAGGTCAATATTTCGGTAGTACCGAACTGTGGACTGTTTTTAATGAGGGGTCGAATTGCGAACCAAAAGTTTTCGGTTACCTGACAAACAGTAATGAGCGACCCAATTGCGGACCAAATGTCAAAAGGGGGGTAAATTACAGAAAATAAAACACTAAATATGTTTACATGCGCTTATTGTTATTAAATATATCTATATATATATAATAATATAATATATAAAAGGAAGTCGTGTTAGTTACACTATTTATAACTCAAGAACGGCTGATCCGATTTGGCTGAAAATTGGTGAGGAGGTAGCTTAGAACCAGGAGACGGACATAGGATACTTTTTATCCCGTTCGACCGCGTTCCCGTGTGACGTGAAATAAAACGTCAAAGAGAATACAAGACACTATAAAACGTGGTATAACAAATACGCATCTGACAGGGAATAACATAAGGCAAATGACAGCTAATCGTAATTTTGTCTATTGTTAAGTATGGTTGAAAATTTGATAATTATAAATTTTGTCAGAAATTAATAATCATCAGTAATTTGTATTCTCTTTGAATCATCATTAACAATGCCACGACCAAGACGATCGAATCTTTCCCGACAAAGCCGTAATGCAAGAAGGATACGAAACATTGCGAATGAAAGGACTGAAGAAGAACAAGAAATTGACCGTGAAGAGCGACTCTAAGGCGGAACAAAGTTCGCCGGGTCAGCTAGTATATATATTGTTACAAAAATATATACATTACCGAACTTATAACTTACACATCTTACAAAATCATATATACTAATATTGTTGCTCTTGTACTGTAAAATTTTATTTTTGATAAATTCCTGGATAAGGTTCTTCCTTCATAGTCGTAATACAAGTTTTTCTTAGAAACTCATGTACTTCGTATCTTGAATTTGGAAGTTTGGGAGCTAGCTGCAAACGTCTATAATTGATGCATTTACGGATGTTACGTATGTCTTCTGATGTTATTAAATCCACACAATTCTTGTTTTGCGTTGACTCCTTGATAAATTAGTTTCGACGGTCTTTCCGAAATGTCTTCTGTGGCTTGTCTCTTCACCGAATTACTAAAATATTTAATTCAGTGTAAACCCTTGCATTGCACGTTTTAGTAGTACAGCACCAAAAAACTTCGTCAGACTTTTTTTAAACAAACGATACTTGAAATTTTCGAACATTAATAGTTGCTTTCCGCATTCACTTAACATTTGCTGAAACTCCATTTTTCTTTTACACACTAACTATACACAATTTTTGTAACCACTTGGTATTTATTAAAACCAATCCTTCCTTATTTTGGAGTTTTAATAATTACTTTTGGCTGTTTAAAGACGCATCACTGCCTATTTTTAGGAATTACTTAATACATATGTTTTATTCTTCGTTCAAGGAAACGAATTTTTAAAAATAAATTTATTTTATTGAGACTTATACAATATGGTTAGGTACAATTTAATAACCGCGTCTTTCGATTTTGTAATTGTTACCCAAATTGTCTAATACAACACTAGTTATCTTATGTTGGCCTAAAAATACTACGCCCACTGTCACCACCACCATGTCGCACACTGCTGATAATGCTGTCCTCATGGATTCATAACTTTTATAATTAGAGTATCTACTATCTATCTAGGCATAATAAATTTACAGACCCTCCAGAGTTAAGGTTCAGCCCGCAATTCGGTCACAGATAATCATCCTTCTTAATTCTACCTACTAAAATTTGGTCTGTGGTTCGTATCTCCCCCAATATTTAGGGCAAACACATAGGGTCAAATATCATTAGATATATTATGTTTAGTATAGGGATACAGTAGTAGGTGGAGAAGGGAAGTGTTTCAGTGTTTTAGTTTGAAAGCCTTGAAGAGAAAGTTTTTTCATTTAATTTTTTTTGTATATTTTGGCATTAATAAGGTTAGGTTGCGGTAGGTTAGGTTAGGTTCTTATGATCTTACTGCATATAAAAATGTCGAAATAGATAAAAATTTTGCTTTCACAAATTCCCCTTTATCACATTTTTGCCTACTGAAACTCCTAATAGTTAGATTCCAAATAAATGACCCCGCCCCTTGGTGAGCATGTCCTAAATATTGAACAGCCGCCAGTTCAAGATTTTATATAGCTAGTTTAGGTTGGGGATAGGTTAGGTTAGATTATGTAGGGTTAGGATAGGTATAGTTAGGTTATGTTAGGTTATGATTAGGCTAGTTTCTTATGATATTGTTAGTCAACTATCAGAAACAATTCTATGATGTTTCTCGCAGTCTTTAAAGTAATATAATTCATTTTATTAACTTTCTAAGCTTGTGATGTTCAACCAATATACTGTTACGAATTTTCTAAATAATTCCAGATCTTCCAAAATTTTGTCGAAAATTTTGGAATGATTCAGATGTTCCCGAATTAAATCTAAGCAACGCCTGGCATTATGGATGGTAGAAATTAAAAATAGTGATTTTACATTTCGTATTTTAAATGAATCATAGTTGTAAGTTTTTAATCTTGTAAGAAAAACAATTCTATTTTATTTTTAAACCCCCTCCCCGAAACCAATTTTTTTATGTGTGTGAAGATTTTACAGTGTAGCAGGCGTATATTAAATTAAATATAAATTGACCACTTGAATCCACGCATTCATAAAAATTTATTTGCTAGTAATTTACGTATTATGTATATCTATACCATCTGACCTGATTTCATCAATAAACTGTGTTATATTTTGTTACAATCTCAATATAATAAGACTAATTTGAATGTACCCGAAGGTGTTGAAAGGTTGAACTTATAATTATTGATGTAACATCGTCTACGATTTGTTTGCATAACGTTTGAAAGTACGTACGATTCACAGATGAAAACCAGATTGCAATAGGTAAATGTCAAAGGTGAAGGATTACAGAAAGACGGCACAATAGCCCCCCACAGTGATTAACAAGGAAACTGTGGAAGTACCTAATTCTTCGGATATACTAATTTACTCGGAAATAACTTTCTCTTTTTATATTGTAGTATCTCTCTACTTATTGTTTATAAAATCGAAATTTTATTTCTTGAAGTCATGAAAAAAAAATACAATAACGTTTAAATGTCAAAAAGAATGGTACGAAAGTCTATCTACCGTTAGATAACTTTCCTCTGTTAACGAATCGATAGAGTGTGAAGGTACATATTGCGAAAATGTTAATTAAATAGCAGACATGTAAAATTGATGCAGTTTATTAATAGATGACTTGTAGAATAACCAATGGAGACGCATGAATGCTTCAAAATGTAAGGAAGTAAAAAATTAAATACCAAGTAAGCGGCAATGTTTTTTATTTACGGTCTTAGAAGATATCTGTTTGCTAAATTAAATCCATAACACGCTTATATGGGCACGCAAACCAATTATTATTGAAAATGGATTGCGATTTCGAACTTATTGGTCCTCATCAGCAGTGCAGTGTTGCAGTGTTTCATATTCCGATAAGTTCGAAATCGCGATCCACATTTGGATTTCATGTATTTTATGTTACGAGGCACGTTTGTTAAGTAAGTACCGTTTTGAAATTAATAAAAAACGTGCAAAGATATCTTAATAATTTTATTTTTACATGAAAGCCTGTACCTTAATCTATTTTTCTATATAATTTCCTTCAATATTGAGGCACTTCTCATAACGTTTGACCAGTTTTTGAATACCCTTCTCATAGAACTCTGCCGCCTGACTCGTTAATTGTTAGCCACTGCATCGCAACTGTTTTGAGTGCGTCATAGTCTTGAAAACGCTGACCGCCCAGATGTTCCTTCAAGTGCAGGAACAAATGGTAGTCACTGGGCGCCAGATCAGGGCTGTACGGAGGATGATTTAGAGTTTCCCAGTGAAAATATGTGATGAAACCTTTGGTCCGATTAGCCACATGCGGACGGGCATTGTCATGCAGAAAATCGATGCCCTTATTCAACTTGCCATTTGCAACTTGTCTTTTGTTCTCGATTGCACGACGCAGATCTGAATGCCGCCATTCCATGGACTGTTGCTTTGATTCTGGTGTGAAGTAGGCCACCCATGTTTTATCACCCGTAACAATTTGGTTTAAGAAACTATCACCTTCGTTGTGGTACCGCTCAAGGAAAGTCAATGCATTGCCTAAAGGTTTGGTTTTGTGCACATCCGTCAACATTCTCGGTAATTGAAATGCTCCGTCACAATGCCATACAAAACACTGCGGAAATCGTAATGCGTCTGTTTTCTCGCACCTTTTCATTCACTTTTTGCACCGTCTTCATTATCGACCGAAGGACGCCCACTTCCTTGTTCATCATGCACCTTTGTGCGGCCATCCTTAAATGCTCTGTCCCATTTCCTTACCATTTCATCACTCACAATGTTTTGTCCGTAAGCTGCACAAATCTCACGATGAATATTAATCTGTTTTAGTCCTTTAGCACTAAGGAATCGTATAACAGCCCGATTATCGGAGGCATCTTAAACACTCAGTAAACAACGTAAACAAAGGCGAATCAAACTGTAATGGCGTCAGTGCGTAGGTAAGAGATGTAGGTACTCAATGCGCATGCACGGAACGGTGACGCTGCGGCGACGGAATTTCAAAATGGTACTTACTTAAAAAACATGCCTCGTAAATTAAAGGACGATCATGGTAACATAATAAGTTAGTTGGAAGAATAACTTTCTAAAAAGTATTTATGTACAAATTCTGTAAAAATTTCTGTTATACGTAATTCGATTTAATTTATTGTATTTATTTTATTTAAATTTTTAGTCTCGTAATATTGCCAACTGATATCTAAAATTTCTACGGAAAATTTTTATAGCTATATCTTTATTATGAATGGTGTTATATCGTGTGTATCTCTATAAAATAATAATATAGTAAAATCTGGTTATTAAAACGACGAAGGGACGGACATAAACCGGTCGCTATAGCCAACGGATGTTATAAGCGATTTATATTATCTATTTTATACACATATGATAATAAATAAGTACATTCGTATTTAACAATTTATAAAATAAATATCTACTTATAAATCACAAACAAATGCGTATGTAAATGCTAACTTAGTTAATTAAATATACAATTACTTTTAGATGTTGATATGGTTTCTATTGTAACGAACGTACAACGTAATATTTCGGTATAAATCGGTTTATTAATTTAACGTATATGTAGTACGTAAATAGTCTTGTAAACTTTGTAAATGATATCGGATACTAACTAACACCTGTTGCTAATCTAATTTACGTCGCCGAAGCAATATTCACCGCAATAAGAGAAAATTTTATAAACTGGTGCGGCGCTGTAACCGACTTTCGCAGTGGATGTATATTAGTGTCCCATTTTAGGGCAATGTTTTATTATTTCATGATCGACCAGTCTTAAAATTTAGTTTGTGAATGACATAATTTTCTTTATTAATAAGAGAATAATTCTATTTTGGTTACAAAGCAAAGGAGCTACCCATTTTTCATTTTAAACAACATGGAGAAATGCCAATTTTTGTGTATAAATCAATATTTCTCTGTTATATTATTTATAACAGATTTTCTTCTATATACTTACAGAATTAATTTAGAAATAATGTTTAGGAAATGAAATACGTTTTAAATGATATTTTTATTTAGTGGGTCCAAACTAAAAACTATTTTCAGAGACATCTATTCTATATAAAATTCCGCAGAAGATTTTTTTTATTGGCAGTAAAAACTAAGAAACACTCTTTATATATAAACTAAGTGAAACTCTCTTAATTAGGATTTTTGTAAACTTAAAAACTTACTTTTAATGTTAATAATAAATCCCCTAAAATAGTGCCTACACCCTAACGTATTTGTTAAAATAATACATTGATTTTATATATCTAGGAATATTCGCGTAAATATGAACTTTTGAATTCAATATACTAAACGACGTTTTTATATTTTTTTGTTCAAGTCTTATGATGTCTCAGATAGATGTATGTATAAACATATGTGTAAAAGCGTAACATCCCTTCTTGCTTTTTAAGAGAAAAGCGAAAATAGTTGTTATGGTAAAATTAACTAAAACTGATCGATAAAATCGATATTTGCAAATATTTCAAAAGTTTTTTATGAAGGTGGGTTTAGCAATTTAATAAACTTTAATGGTACATATTTAAAAAAAAGTTACGTTTTGATTTTGTTTTTATAGATCGTAGTATTTCCGACTGTTTATTTTACAGATCGCATTTTATATAAAAGTAAAATAAAATGAATGAAAACTTATGTGATTTCCATATTTTCCCTGTGTTTATAGTATTAGCAATACGTATTGTACCTTTCATTTTTCATATTGATGAATCCTAAATGTCTAAATGTTGAAGGCACATTTTTCTGAAAACTTTCTTCTTTAAGATCATTTAGCATTTATAATGGCATTCAAAAAATTCTAATGTATATAGATGTTTATGTCGAAATAATATGGGTTTTGATGTCAAACAGTGCGTTGCAGTTGTAGCGCGAGAGCAGGTGACCTTAAAAAAATAATATTAAATTTGATTCAAGAAGCTGTTAGACTATTAGTCATTTATTAAATTACATATAAACCATTTTAAACGATTAAACTGAATCTAATTAATAAAAATTGTTAGAGATAAGTAGGTGACATATTTGTATACCCTGACTAGTTGTTAACGGATTAAGTGTTGGAATAATTTTTAATAATTCGGTATTTAGAATGTCGAATAAAAATTCGAAAATTAATATTAATCAAATCTATTACCTATGTACTTGTACATATGTATTTATTTGCGATTATTTGTTCAGTTTACCTATTGCATATTTATAATAAATTATTATTTGTCCATTTTTATACCATCATTCGAAAATTACATAATGGACTCTAATACGATTTACACGTTTATATAGTGTTACTTTTGGATAGCATATTGTAAGTAGATTTAGCGATTAATTAATTTTTCGGGTGATTATTCAACTAAATATTTTTTTTACACATTATACAGGGTCAATCAAGCTGAGTGGTACATTAGAAGTTTTAGGGAACCTAAGCATGTTATAGATTTGAAAATTTGGGAGTTGGGAATAGGGGTTATCAAGGATGATCTATTTAGCTAAAATAATTTCAACTGTCGGGAACTTCCGGTTATACCGGAAGTTGATGTCAACTTTCTTATTTTAAATGGAATGGTATATTTTTTACCATGAAATCGTATGAAACATAAAATTATAAGGTGACTTTTATAACCAAATTGTATACCTACGATGATTAGTTTTTGAGATAATTTAATTTTTTGGAAAAAAGATTGCACCACAACCCAAACTATAAAAAATCATAACTTCCATAAAAAATGACTTAGAATGTTGAAATTTTTACTAGTTGTAGCCAAGTTATAAGGCTAACGTCATGCCAAAACTCAGCTTTATAATTTGTACAGGGCGTTCAGAAAAAAAATCCAAAATTTAAAAACTTCAAACACGAATAACTTCATTTTTTCAAATTGCACCTAACATATTTTATTTTGTGATTCGATTCAGTTTATTATCCTCTTTCGATACATTGGATTGCCGACATACATTTCAAAAAATCAAATTTTTGAACTATAAAGTATATGTTAGACGACAAGGATCCTACTAATGCATCTATTTGTTAGTTTATATACGTGACAGGCATATGAACCAAAATAATAACAGTATAAATTCTTTGTCAGTAATTTATCGAAACTACTAAACATAGATCGTGATTTTGATCTTATTATATCTTATTTCAACTCGATAAATAGCCGATCAAATTGAATATACGTTGATATAATGAATAATAACATATTAAATATATACTTTAGTTAGCTGCAGAAATCAGTAGATGGCGCTTTACTACCATAAATGGATATTATATCAACCAGATAAACCACGTGTACCCGCACCCTCACAATCATAAATTGTACAACCGCACCGATTGTGAAACATTCCGCCTTTCTTTCATCTTCTTCCCGCACCTGATTGATACCGAATGTACATATTGTAAATAGTGTGAATAGACGTTACAAACAATCATTTGTGTATTAATCAGCAATTTAACACCTGCAACCCTTTAATTAGGTTTATCAGGACATATACTACCACCGCACCCTTAAGTTCGCTTAAGATTGATCGAGTAAATGATACAATTATTAATTGTAAAATAGTCTTCCAAGTCAGTATCAATCGAACAGTAATCGTTTGTGAATTCTGTATATGCAAACGAAAATGTTTGTGAAATGCTATTTTTCAAAACGCGATATATATATATTTGTTTTTGTAATATAGGTACTGAGCTATAGTGGTGGAGTGGTGTTTAACTTTTTTGAATAAAAACTAGTAGATCTTTCAATCAAAAGATTTTTAAACATCAAAGAAGCTTCAAGCAAGGAAAGCCAATTCCACATATGCTGAACACCTAATTAAAAAAAAAGCATAAATTTATTAATAACTACAAGATTTTAAATATATCAAATAAAGGCCAAAAATTAAATTTAACACAAAGTATGTTAATAAACAAATTAAATATATTACTTAGTGACTAAATTGAGATTAATGTCTACCCATTGTTAAATTTATATTTTTATATTTAATTTTAATTATTTACAATAGTACCCACTACCACTATTTAACCAATATTTCCGCCCTAATGAAACCATCGAATAGTGAAACAATTGTTATTTTTTATACATTAAATTTTTTTCGAATTTGTAATGTCTTTATTATTACTTTTTGAATTTGTGTTGACTATTTGTAAGGGACTATTTACGCTTCATTTCAACCCAGATGAAATAAAATCTTCAGTCGGATTTCATTTATCGTCAGTCAACTTTCTACGGTAATAATTGTTTTCGTTTTGCTTCACATAGAAAATCGAAAAAAAAGAGGGAATTGCTAGTTGCAAATGCCATTAACACACATTCTTTATTTGATGCGTGATGTCTTCCACTGCCAGAGATTGTTTATAAATAGATTTACATACATATAAAACGGTGTAACATCAAGTCCTTTGTGTAAAAGTATTAATTTGAATGAATTCATTTACTGTAGGTTGTTACTGTTTATTATTGTTGGGTTTCTCCTATAATAACTATATATACAGTAGTATTTATTTACATAGTCTCTATATTGTCAAGAGGTTTTGACTACTACATAGTAATAAAGACATTGTAAGCGAAGAACAAAATGTTTAATGATGTACGGGGTCGATCAGAAAAAGATTGTTTCTTTTTTAAGGGTCCTAACCAACTATAGATTCAAAAAAGAAGGAATTAAAATCCTTATTCGTCTAAATATTAAGATCAAAGATCTCACATTTGGAATGCGTTTTACCAAGTAGGCACAAGGAACTGAAAGCCATACCCACGACCGGTTTCGACCTATCGGGTCTCATCAGGTGGGCGCTGGCAGAAAGGCCTTTACAGGCTATATTATAAATATAAATATAAATATGGAATCAACAGAAACAACTACTCCAAGAGCTAATACCCCTACCGGCATTGAATTAAATGTGAGATCTTTGATCTTAATATTTAGACGAATAAGGATTTTAATTCCTTCTTTTTTGAATATGTTATATCTTCGTCTAAGAATCCATCGAAATCAACAGTGTAATTCAATGCCGGTAGGGGTATTAGCCCTCGGAGTAGTTGTTTCTGTTGATTCCATATTTATATTTATAGGTATATTTATAACTATAGATTCATTAAAAAATTACCTTCCTTGACGTAACAGACATTTTTATTATCTATACATTTAAATATACATACCTATGCATGTAGGTATACATACAGGGTGGCCCAAAAAGTTGGTAATATGCTTAAGTATTGTGGTAAACCATAAGTTTAATCAAAACAATTTTCAAACAAGACTTGTTCCCTATCTTAATATAAGATCGACTGCAGCAGCTAAATTTAATTTACTATGCAGGGTGTTCAAAAATAGAAAAATATATATTATATTTAAATGTTTTTCTATTAAATTCATAACAAATAACATAGTACGTAAAGTCTTTTCTCTTTCGTTTTAAATGGTCTAAAAAGTTCGCAATACGTTGCTCATTCTTGCAAAACCAAACGTTTAGTTAAATAATTTTGATTTGTGTATCCTTAATATCGAAATGTTTGCCTTTTTAAGTTATTAAGATTATTTATATGCTATTATGACCCTTAAAATAATTGTTTGTCTATCTGTACGGGTTAATCTTTGTAATAGCTAAACCGATTTCCGTGGGACTTGACAGACTGAAGATGATGTTCTCAGGAGTGATTTAGGCTACTTTTTCTTTGGTTACGCAAAAAAGACCTATTGATTTTAATAATGTCAATATATAATGTATTTTTTGTATATGTTTAAAACTAATCAGTTTTTCTGTTTGCTTAATAATTATTACTTAAGATTTTATATTATAAATGTTGCTAATGTTCCACTATTTCTTTAAATCAAAATCACACAATCGATAATTTGCAAGATTGTGGACTGTTAAGTTGGTACAAAAATATACCCCAAGGGAGTTTCAAAATGAGGCGAAATGTAGGGCTGGTTTTGTAGTGTAAATTGAACCCTTAAACGTGATAATTGCAAGCAAAGTAGTAAATCGTGTTAAATTCACTAATTGCAATATTTACATAATTTTTGAAATTTTACTAATGTAATTTTTATCATGTATATAATATTTAAGACGTTGATATGGCAAACGTCTTATTTAAATCCGATTTACACCGAGCTCCAGTGATTTGGTCAGTAATTTATCGAATCTGCCTATGGCGTACTGATGAGATCTAATAAGATCGAAATCGCGATCCATGTCTGGTAGCTTCGATAAATTACTTGACCAAGAACTTAATTTTGTTCTTATATATTTGTTAAAAAAAAAACTTATTCGCCATTAGCATTAAACATTTTAATCAAAATCCTGTTGGTCGGTCTAAAAAGATCAAGAAATCACTCACTAGTTTAGTAATCCACATATTGATCGATAAATTTGTCAGTTGTCAAATACTGGACGAAGCTGCACCTTCTAGCAAGCAGAAACAGCAGTTGTAATAAGAAACAACAACTAACTTTCAACAAGTCTCGGCGCCGATTTCACTAACAAATTATTTCTATAAACTGTCACTGGGAAGAGTTTGCGACGCGGTCTCACCAATTATATTTATTTATTATTATCAGTGGTGTGTTGCGGTCTCTTCATCGCCGTTAAACACTATCGACGGACACTTAACGAATGATTTCGCGAAGCCGCGATGAGGAAGATGAGACCCCGAGAAAGAAGTGGGCACGAACAAGAAGAGTATGACGATGCCGATGAAAGGGGATCTGTTGTAGAAAGTTGTTCCACTGGTGTAATCGATGTAAGAAACAGAAGAAGAAGGACTCACTTAGTACCTACCTATATACTTATCGTAGCGTTCTTCGGCGGTAGCAACTGCAGGGAAGGAGTTACAAATACCTTGCTCCGGACAGAAAGTAAAGAAAGTGCCCGAAGGGCATCAAAGCATTACTTCGATTTCCTTTTACATATTTGCCAAATTATTAAAGGATATAAAAAATCGTACACATATGTATCTGTAATTAATTACAGGGAAAAGGTAATGTCAATGTAGAAGTGTAATTTCTCTAGATCAATATTCGTATTGAAAATAAAAAAAATCATTTTAACTTGTGCTTTAATTTTTTCTGCTTCTTATAAAATGATATCCCTGAAAAAATTGAAAGGTGTCATATGTACGGATGAACTGAGTATGACTAAATTGTTAGGGTATTGTTATCGTATTTCTGTATGTTCTTAGGAAATTCTAAAAAAAAATCGGCCAAATTTTAATTGCGAATTATTTAAAATCTGTAAATTTATTTTGTTTAGTTTGGTAGGAAATTTTTTTATTAGTTGTCGTGTAATATTTGGGAAAACCATTATTACTTCTGATTTTTATATAATTTTATTTCAGTAGTTTCAGTTACATTAGGTTAGGTTAAACTTTGTTTTAATAATATTTTCGGTAGTGTAATTGCAGATGTTCTATACAAGTACAACACAAAAAATATTTTTAACTTCCTTAAAAATAGTCCTTAAATTTATACCTACACCATTTGGCTTGTAAATTCTTTTTGAACTTACTTCTAATTATTTATTTTGAATTATTCAAGAGCTAATGCATATTTTAGTAAATAATTAATATTCATGGTCTCTATTTGATGAAGATTCATGTTAAAAGAAATAATTGAAATTAAATTAAATTTTTCACATATTTTATTTACTATAACGTGATTTAAATATTTTATGATCAATAAAAGGTGTGAATACTTGTTAAATAAGAACGTGACATTTATTTCATTTGTTCCTTTTAATTCGTTCGAGTTTCTATCATTAAAAATATTTATAAAGATGTATGAGTGATATGAGTATTCGTTTTTTTGTTCTTAAGAAATAGAACCCTAAAAGCACAAACAAAAGGCATAAATGAGTACCAGAGTTAATAGTTTCTTTTTGTAGTTATTGCTCATACTTGAGTCAAAAAACAGTTACCTTTTTGTATGGAATAAGAACTAATCTATTCTACCAATATTTGTTGAAATATAATGGCTCTTAAAAATAGGATCGATAATTACCGTTTACATGTCAAAACTACATTTAATGTTGTTAAGGTTAATTTCTGGACTTGACCTGCAAGATGAAGCACTGTTTCAAATATAAATAACAGGCGCTAATGTATATCCTTTAATCATCATTAATAAATAATAGAATATAATTCTTACGGTTAATACCATGCATTTGAAAGTTGGTAATGAAATTTGCAATGTACATTAGGCAGGTAATAATTTTTTTATGCAAGTCATGTATTTTTCTCTTTTAATTACTCTGTGGAATAGATTTTATCACTTTTTACAGTCTCCTATAGTAGCAAATATAATGTTATGACTTACTGATACTTTTTTCTATGAAGGTAATCAAACTAGATTTCGTTTTAGCATTTGCCATTTTATTGATTTATAAACACAGTTGACATAATATATAATAGTTAATTTTTTATGTTTAGTTGAACATTGCTATTACGTACATACATTAAAAAAAAGAATAAGATTTAGTGTTTTCAAATAAAAACATCATGTGCAATATTTTAAAATAAAATTTATGATTCCTTTTAGCGATCCCAGCAGGTACCTATTTTAATTACCTATGTCTTTGTTACATAACAGTTTAATTAATGTTTATGCTTTTGTATACTTATTCTTACATGCGACAAAGTCTAGCCTTACGTGCTAATAAATCTGTTAGTGAAATTGATCCGTTTGTGTTTCTTCATCGTATCGAGAATCGATCATTCTACAAAATAATGACTTTCACAAGCGTGGAAACATAAAAATAGAGCGTGCGATAGGGCTGCTAGCGTGATACGAGAAGTGAGAGAGAATGCTGCCGAAAGACCCCTGTTGCTGTCCTTATATAGTTCTAGGTATATAGTACATTTTCTATATTACTAGTGAGTTCAATGTGTTGTTACTAACTTCAAATATTACTTTTTTTATTAAATAAATATAATGAATGATGCTTTCACGGCCGGAATCCATAGTAGAATAAAGATTCGGAATGTAGGGCCGCGGTATAAGTGAACTATTAAGTCTAGACGTTTCGTTGGCTACTGCGGCTGACATCCTCAGTGTAGTGCTGCCTTGACAACGCGAACGTAGGTTGTATCTCAAAGTCTCGGCAACGACTACTATTTAAACTTTTACTAATTTTAAAAACAATCTTTGTTGTAGTTTTGGATCAATTTCTTTTCACTTCAGTGTGTTTCCTTCTTGACAGTCAAGCATTCTATAAAAAGTTTCACCTCTAACGCTGTTAATTTTTGACTGACATCACTTATTCTTGCATAGTTGAAAGCAAATCATCTTCATAAGTTATCTTGCACCTCCACTTCTTTCTATCTTGAGTCAAACTTTGCATTTTTCTAAAACTAGAATAATGAAATATTTGAAGAATTTTTAGTAGGGGTAAACTTTAAATCCATGATTGGTATCGCATTGATATATTTAAAAGTAGAATATTTTATATCCCTAATTATTTCCAAACGATCTAATGTAGGTCTTCCTCTGACGCTCTTTATTCACGTTTCTGCTTCTAATATGTGTGTAACTAGCTCTTCATGTTATGGAAGATATCCCATCATCCCATCTCTCTTTTTCCTTATTGATTTCCATAGCGTCGTTTGTTCTCCTAGTATTTCTAATACCTGTTGATTTCTACCTTTTATTCTTATAATATTATAATGAATGTTGTTTCTGGCTGTGGTCTCTGGTATTTTCAAAGATTTGTTCTACTATAAGAACAAAGGCTTTCAAGGCCGGTATCCATAGTAGAGTAAAGATTCGGGATATAGGGCCGTGGTCTAAGTGAACTATTAAGTCCAGACGTTTCGTTTACGTTTCATTTACTGCGGCTGACATCCTCAGTGGTAGTGCTGCGTTCACGTTGTCAACGCAACGAAACGTCTGGACTTAATAGTTCACTTAGACAACGGCCCTACAGCCCGAATTTTTATTCTATATTCTATTCTATTCTTCTGTGCAGAAATTTCGAGAAACCATGCCCAAAAAAAACTGAAGATCATCATTGTATTGAAAACTGCAGTCGTAAAAGTGTAATTTTTGAATTGGTTTTTATAGTTATGTTGATTACGTAAACGCAACTCAGTGGGTACCTACCTAGCATTTCTGTATGTCTGAATGTTAGAGATTTTTCCAATATCTTCTCGTTTTCAATATTTTTTATCCATAGTATTTTTATCATCCGCCCAACACACCACTTGTCAAACATTTCTAACTTTTTCTTTTCCGCCGCGCTCACATGTTTTGTACTCGTACGTTCTCCAAAGATACAATTTTAATAATTTATTTCGAATTTCTACCCTTAGTACACTGACATGTAGATACTGTATCTCGGATACATTATGCGAGATGCGAAATTTAGTACAGAAAACAGTGGTTGTTGTATTTGATACTCGTATCCAAATTCATATGTGTACTGTGGCGTAGAAGATGGACGTGGAAGAAAACTTTCCGTTGTCGGAAATGATATGCTCCATCTTTTTCTTCCTTTCATAAAGTTACCACGTACGAACATATTTTATCACGGAATTGTTTGAAAGTGTATTCAAGTCGAACAGCTCTATATAAATTAATGTAATATCTACTAATATCTCTATCTCAGATACAGTGGCCGGCATCTAAGGAGATTCAGCGACGGTCAGATTGACAGGTAGGTAGGCGGAGACTTTTACCATAGCAATAAATGAAAGAGCCAATAAGAATATAGCTGGATCGAAACGTCAAGTTGTAGTTCAGCGGCGCGTATCACTGAGAGAAAAAGTACTGAACACGGAATACAAGTGAATTCATTCAACTGATTTACATACCCTAATGGGGTTTTAATAATGTATGCGAAGTGAACAATTAAAATTTCACTTCATGAACATAACGAGAAAATCACGGTTATTTTACTCTTCCCAAGATTACTCATTTCGAACATAATTTGCAAACAACCACTTTTCTATTCTGTTAATTTGCAACTGTTTGCCGCTACGCTACTTAACTTTGCTGAGCAGTTATAATTCTGCCTACCGGTCGATTAACTATTAAAAGGGCCTAAATGTTGCCACTGCGCATCCGATGATTTATGGCTTTTGAATCTCCTTAGGTGCCGGCAACTGTACAAAATTGTATAGAATTTTTGAATTAGGATACTGTATCTGCAGCTCGCCTGCGTGTAAATAGCTTCATATAAGTGAATGAAGATACTATCTAAAATTGCAACGGTGCAATTGTTGTGAAAAGACATGATTAAAACCAAAAATCATTAAAACATCTTGTGCACATCTAGTCTTAGGGTAGTTATAATTTCCAAGTATAGATAAGGTCAACAACCATTTTTATTCAGTAAACTTTTACTCTTGATAATGACAGGCTACTGTCGAAACAATTGTCTAGTTTTTCAATAAATTTATGATAAAGTTATCAAGTGTATTTTTTAATTATTTTTGGTTTTATGCATGTATAAGAATTGAATGTATTCTAGCTCTACTTTGTGTTTGTTCATTTTGAATATTAAAAATAAAACACAAATACTTTATTTTATCACTATATTTAGTTACTATAAACGCTACTATATTTTCGATACAACAAGTGTTATTATCTAGCGATTCGTAATGAATAAGGGTCGATATTTGTGTTTAATAGTCATATAAGTGAATTTACAATATTTTGTACAGTGGTGTTTGAAATAAATCTGTTTGTTCGTTTAACAAGTTGTTGTTTGTGTTTTTGATAGACTTATAAATTTTGATTGACCCTAAAATATTTTATTTAAAATCTTTTCTGTTTTACAATCTGAACATGTCAATTTATTAACTCAACCGATGTTAAAAAATATATTTTTTAACATTTATGTGTGTGAGGGTTCTTAAAGCTAAAATGACCTCATGTATGACAAATTGGTTAAGGCTTTCGCGGCCAGTTGATGAATTAGTGTAGTCCTTATTCGGGTTTAATGACCGTTATTGGTTAAAATTGCTTCCTAACGTTTCGCTAGCAGAGGTCCTTCCATCTCCGATGCTGGATGTAGCTTCATAGCTAGCGAAACGTTAGGAAGCAATTCCAACCAACGAGGCCTTTAAACCCTGATAAGGACTACACTAATGACCTCTCCCTATTTCTTTTGAATCTGAATTGGTATTCCCTTAATATATTTTTCACATTTATTTATCGATATTAATTAAATAATTTCTACTGGTATGAATCTGTTTAAGAAAGTTTTTTAGAGAGTTTTAAGGAAAAATTATTGCCTTCATATGAATCTATTATTTGAAACATTAGACACTGAAAAACTATTATTACTTATAAGTTTCCTATTATAATTTTATTTTGATTTAGAGGGCGCTGTACTAAACCTCCTTAGCTCTCCTAGTTATTCTGTTATTGCGTTTATGTAAATAGTTTATTTAGTTGCTCAGTTAATTACAAAAAAATGTATAAAGTTGTTGATGCGAAAAATCTGCCTCTATGCTATAAAACGGTTGGTTTGTGTGAGAACATTTTTTACACAATTAGTGCTCTATTTTATTGCATCATTATCCTATTACAGTGCCTTTAATAATAATAATCATCGCCGTGGAAAATATCGAAGAGAAGTTTTACGCCTATTGTTTTGTAACGCACATACATCACCTTTCCTGTAAATAAATTTAGTTATTTCGAAAACATTTGTTCCCACTAGAAAACTAAAGTATAAATGTACTTATGTACAACTATTCTTTCACAAATCCGTGACATAACAGTATCTAATGCGTATAGTAATCTTCTCTTTATTGTTTTTTCTTTCTTCAGATTCTTTTAATTCTTCTTGTTGTGCTTGAGCAAATTATTGACCAATGTCAGAGCTCAGCTACGTTCATGCAATGTTGTAATGGTGATTTAGAGATGTTTATGTACCTGTAGTAGGCAATTTATCGAAAACTAGGGGATAATGTAGCTGAAGCGAGGGTAAATGGAATCACCTAACGAAAATCAAGTCTAAAATTAAAGAAAGCTAACTTATCATAACCTAACCTAACCGTTCATTTTGACTATGGCCTTTTAGCTCGAATCTTAATTCTACTAAAAACTGTTATTGTTTCGTAAACAAAATAAATAACGAAATTCTGTAAACAAAACAAATAATAACTTTAATATTAATTGTAATTTGGCTTAGCTCTTGGTGACACATTATTATTCAAAAATTATTCAAAACTTCCCAAAATACATTAACAAAATTGTCCCAGGCGTCCAGTTGTCTCTTATATTTCAGCATCAGCCTACAGAATATGTAAAAAACTAAACTTAATATTACCATCTCTTTTAGAATTTAAATCCACATAATCAATTAGAAACAGCATAGAATTAATGAATAAATTGAAAAACATACAAGTACCTAAAAATTGCATTTTAGTTTCATTTGATGTAAAAAGTCTTTTCACGTCAATTTCAACAAATGACCCGATGAACATATGCTCAAAATTATCCGATAAATCAATGGCAATAAATGGTATCCAAAAAGAAGAAGTAAAACAAATTATAAAAACCTGTTTAAATCAAAGTAATTTTTAATTCAATAATATCTTCTATCTACAAACAGAAGGTCTAGCAATGGGTTCACCACTTTCCCCACTTTTGAACGAAATTTTTATGAACGATCTGGAAAACAATACTTTCAATACGGATAAAAATATTATAAAAAATGTTTTGTTCTGGGCCCGATATGTAGACGATGTTTTTTGCATTTGGCAAGGTACTGTGAGACAATTAGACACATTTTTAAAGTTTATTAATTCATTTTATAGAATTCATGGCAGAAAAAGAAATAAATTAATCTTTAAACTTTTTGGACCCTACCATAACAAGAAATGGAACACATCTTAGTTATGAAATTTATAGAAAACTTACATACACGGACACAATACCACATTTTAAATCGAAACAGTCCCAAAATGTAAAATTTAGTTCTTTTCAATCTTTCATACATAGGCTTTTTTCGATTCCCTTATTTCAAAATTAATTTGAAAAAGAAACTATTATTTTGAAACAGATCGCAGTTAATAATGGTTACAGTACCGACCTTATCGAGTAAAAAATAGAAAAAAGTATTGTGTAACCAACTTTATCCTAATACAACATGTAAAACTGACAGACAATTCTGTTTTATTAATTATATACCTGAAGTGAACATTAAAATTCAAAATAGATTACAAAAACATAATATCAGACCAATAGTAGTAAATAAAAAGAATTTGGGTTCTCTACTAGTAAACAATAAGGAACGACAAGAAAAAATTGAAAAAAGTGGCGTACACGGAATCAAATGTAAAGATTCTGATTTTATATGTTTAGGTTAAACTGGTCGTTCAATTAAAACACGTTTAGTCGAACATTAAAAAAAAAATAACACAACACTCAAAAAAATACAAATTTAGTAAACCATTTCATTTAAAACAACCATTCATAAATATAAATACTTTCAAATTGCTACATACACAAAACAAAAGAAAAATATTAGATTTACTAGAAATACTAGAAATTATAAGAGCAAGCAACAATAACAAAACTTTATGAACGACCAAATAGATCTCGGGGTTTCCCCATTATTAAAAGTTGTTATGGGTAGAAGAGATTCAGACTAATAATATCAATAGTATCCAGGTAGTTCGTTCTATTTAAAAGAAGAAAAGCTACTCATTTAATTTAGTTACAGTATAACTCTTTGATAGTGGCATAATAGCCGAAACATATGTTTAGAGTATTTAAAAAATAAAAATAGTGAAACAAAACCAAGTTATTTCATGAATTATTTTTAATAATTCTAATAAAAAAATAAGTAAGGAGTTCAAAGAATAGATCACCACATTGCACCAAACAATTTCCCAATATAATGTCAAGCTCTCGACGAAGCTATATGAGAAATAGACCCATCAACTTAGTTAAAAGACTAATATTAAAAATAATAAATGAATTATTTGTAGACTTGCTATGGTTTGTAAAAGGCTTCTATAATTTAATATCCATGTCCAACGGGCCAAATTCAAATAATATCTTAAGTAATAATTTTAGTCTATAAACAAAATAAATTCATTTAGCTAGTATATTGTTGAAACAAATTTGCACCTGAAATTTATGTTGATTTTGACTAAATCCGTGGTTTAATTGATTGATTCTACTTTTACTTGATGAAAATTCATTGTAAAATATTAAATAAAGAAAGACTCACCCTATTAGGGTTTAATTATTCTTTTACCACAGTCTCATATTTTCTACATTGTAAAATACATAAATAAAACTGTATACTTGTACACAAGTGTATTTAAAACTTCTGAAGAAGCTACAAAGTAGCGAAACATATGTCAAGTAACTAATAAAATAAGTGGAAATTACAATGGTGTTTTATTTATATAAATCCGTGGTTCTCGAGTTGAGTTGGTGTTTTGTTTTTCCATTTTATGAAATTTATTGTCTCTTGTATTTGCGGCAGTTATTTCGTCTTTCATCATCTGTCGCAAATACAAAAGCCCCAAAATCTGTAAAATGGAAAACAAAACACCAACTTAACATCAAATGATTTAGATCTGTTTGAATTTTTATCGTAATAAATAAGATTTGTTTGTTAACCGTATTCTTTTTCTGTGAAAATTTACTAAACATACTAATTGTAAATTATAAAAGATTGTGTAGTGGTGATTGTGCGATGGCATAAATGGTGTCTTATATAATTGTATACCAGCATTTACCTTCTAAATCAGTATTACATCAAAAGTGGTTAATAAGTTCAATCAATGATCAAAACTAGCGCGCATTGAAAGTTATGTTTATTTTCCTTATTTTTTACAAACACTCGTCCTTACGAGGACGTTCATGTTGTATTAGTTTTTGACAACCTTTCTATTTTCATTGTAATAATAAAATTAGCACTTACTTCATGTATCCACTACCATGTCCGTATAGGAGAGGAAATGTACAGGTCGTCCCGAAAGTTGACTCTATGGTCCTTTAAACTCCATGCTACTACTGTGACTCAAAATAATTAAATGTGGATGACACACAATGGCCATATCTTGAATATTAGTGCGCTTTGTAACGAGATAAACAAAAGCTTCTGATTCACTTTGTATTTATTGGTAAGTCTATGTTAGTAAATGATTGTTTTATGACGATTAATGTCCATGGTTATTGGAGTCCTAAAGGAATAACTATATTTATTTCTCCAATAAAAGAAATATTCAAATTTTATCTTATAATTAGAAAATTAAAATCAAATAAATCATGATGATGTTTGGAAGAAATTATTATACATATTCGTATTAACAGATGAACATCGAAATTCTGGTACGTGTTTTCGGTATTTATTATAAAAAGAGAAAAATGATACTTATCTCATTCGAAAGGCACAGTACCATAGATGTGCACGAAATAAATATCTTTCATATATCTTGCCATTAAGGACGGAAAATTTTAATTTAAGTTAATTTATACTAATGTTTGTCTTCTATGCGAGCGACCCAGGTTCGATTCCTGGTTGATCCCATAAGTTATGTTTAATAAATCTTTTTTTTTTTTTGAAGTATTAACTGATGGCTCTATTCAATTCATTATTTTATCGAAAATTAAGAAATTTAATATTTTTTTTACAAATATTTCATGACTTAAATGTTAAAATCAGAAGGTCGTTGTTGAATTTGAGGAGACCTATTTAATGATACCCCACCAATGAGGTAAGTAAAATAAAAATTGATTAGGTACCCATACTTTTCACTTTAAGGGAGCAGTTTCATGGAATTATTTTTTAAAAAATATGATCATGGCTGTTTTACTATACTATAAACGTTCTTAATTGATTACGGAACCGTAACAATAAGGCAGACAAATATACTGTATATTGAGGATAGTGGTTTTAGTTGAAATTAACTTAAATAATTAAATTAATAATTTATTTATATATTTCTTATTGTTTTATTTTCTAGCAGAAGGTAGAAACTTTCTTGCTATTTCGCTATTTCGCGCATGCGCAACTAGACGCTTGCCCCTCTTGTTACTGACAAGAGAACATTGCATTGTTGCGGCTGTTAAGGACATCGTTTACGTGTATGACAACTTAATATTAAATAGAAAAATCGTGATCATTTTTATTGGAGGTTAAGACCAAGTGTGTAAGGAATTAAACTAAAAAAATTATCAAAACATATCCAATAGTTACCGAGAAAATTATCAAAATTTGTCCAATAATTACCGAGTTGTATTTTTTTTCATATAGATTCCTTACTAATTAGTAATATCTTTGTAATTAGGTCTTGTTTCGATCAAGTCTTTTTCAGGTGTGGTTTCGTTCTTGAATTTAACATTTTAAATTGCAAGACTAAGATCGATTTTGTCCATTGTCATGGGACATTGTGTAAATGTTAATACTTATGGTAGTATTACTATAGTTCGTGATTATTTTACGTAATGATTCTTCATTTGAACTCGTATTTAGGACATAGAATAAGTGTGGTTTGAAAGTCGTACAATGTCTGCACCACAATACCCGAAACAGTATTATTACTAATAATTTATTTTAACGAATAGTCTAGGATTAAACTGGACACTTCAGTTATTTCAAAATCAAAAAAATCTTCACTTTTAAAAATTTGTACGTTATATATATGTATATGTGTGTATGTATGTGCATGTGTGTGTGTGTGTGTGTCTGTGTTTGTAGGTATTGTCTATAATTCAGAAGAATGGAGGAAGTCTAAAATGTCGCCTTTCAATGTAACGTGTTTTCTTATGTTAATTAGAGATTGCTAATGGATGAATGAAGTTTGATCTTTATATTAGATGATGGCAGATGTTTTTCATGGGTTAACTTTCATTTTTTTATCATAATATATATTTATATGGAACAGTTTCATCAACATACAGTTGAACGAAGTTTATCCTAGACAAGATTTTAAGAAAGTGTTTAAAAGACATTTAAAAATTTAACTCGTTTATAGCCAATTTGTCTTGAAAGTGTATCATATAAATCCATAATTGGTAACCATAAATCCTATAATGTTCATTTTGGAATTGATAATATTTCCTTTGACGTAATATAATAAATTTTATTTTAATCAATTAGAAATTAATGTTATTTTTAGGACAGAAAATGTCGTGGGAAAAAATAGATTTGCACAAAATGAAATTTGTCTCGGATTACTCAATATCCTTTAGTCGGCTTGTGACAATAAAACAAAATAATATCGTTTCATTCATTAAAAAGAACATTAGAATCAGTTTTCGTAAATTGCATTATTAATCTGTCATCATCACTATTTAATAATGTACTATACGTGTATTTCTATTCATAGCCTTGCATACGGAGAAAGTTTTTGGGGTTCATTCCCCTCTTCCGTTGAGAGGGTGACACTGAAAATAATGTACGAGGCATGTTTTTAAAGTAAGTACTGTTTTGAAATTAATAAAAAACCTTAATCTACTTTTCTACATAATTTTCTTCAATGTTGAGGCATTTGTCATAACCTTTGACCAGTGACCAGTTTTTGAATACCCTTCTCATAGAATTCTGCCGCCTGACTTGTTAACCATTGCATCACAACTATTTTAACTTAGTCATCGTCTTGAAGACGCTGACAGCCCAGATGTTTCTTCAAGTGCAAGTCATTGGGCGCCAGATCAGGGCTGTACGGAGGATGATCTAGAGTTTCCAAATGAAAATATGTGATAAGATCTTTGGTCTGATTAGCCGCATCTATAAATGCTTTCACCCACTTCCTTACCATTCCATCACTCATAATGTTTTGTCCGTAAACTGCACAGATCTCAGGACCTCACGATGAATATCAATCGGTTTTAGTCTTTTAACACTAAGGAATCGTATAACAGCCCGAACTTCTACATAAAAAACATGCCTCGTATATCAATTGTACAAAATTCTGCGAAAAGCAACCAAATATCATTCATGGCCAAAAAAGTAAAAGCCGAAAATCGAAAACTAATAACGGTTCATTTTAAGGTAGGGACAAAAATCGATAGTCGTTATTTTTGTGAAAATAAAATACCTTGACGAGGAATAGGAGAATGGGACTGATAAGTTTGTTTTTTATGTACGTACTTCCTTCTAATAAAAGCAGTTTCATATTTAATATCTACAGTTCTATGCAATTGGTCACTATGTATACTGCTATTGTGAAAATTACGAGGGCGCCTGATTAGTGATTCCATTCGTTAATACAATATAATTAGAACCTATTATAGACATAATAATAATAAAATTAATTTTTAAAAGTTATGATACTGCAAGTAGCCTCAACGAAACGTTATTTTGTAGTTTTTCATACAGTTTTTGTTTGGTGTGATTTTCTTATTTTGTTAGTTGCGCTTATTTAAAAAATGCTTCATAAGCATCAAGAAGCGCACCAGCGACACACTCTCAATGGATTTGCTTCACTAAATATACGTACGAATATAAAAGTAAACTTTAACACAATATTCAGCGAATTCTTATCTGTATCTTGGTGGATCAGTTTATTATTATTAAGACCAATAAAGAGCAGATAGCGAATAAAATCACTATCTTCTTCATAAAAACAAATGTACATTTTATACTTTAAAACGATTTTTTGTCATAACAACCTTTAGATTAACAAGGAAATATTGAAAAGATTGAAAAAATATCGGCTTTAGTGATAGATAGTGATAAAATTATAAGTATATAATTCCAAACAAGCCTCTATCATAATTTCACGAAAACCCTCTCCAAGGATAAATCTTGTGCACGGCCCTGTGCATAGTAGGTTAGTAAAGGAAATCAATACTCCTTTTCAACTTTTTGGGTGTTTCATTCCCACCAGCTACTCGTGCGGGTAGTCCCTCCGATCTACACTGTAGTGAAAAGCCGGAGGGTAGGGCGTAAGGCTCTCTTCAGCCTCCTTGCGGGAATCGTGCGATTGGGTGGGTAGTGTGGTTAAAAAGTGTGGAAAAAAAGTTGAGACGGATGAAATGAATATAGAAGGGAAGTGAAGTGTGGAATATTACTGCCCCAGTATAACATGTTATACTTGGACCAGAGCAGCCGGATCCGGTTTCGAACCGGTGAACCTCCCGAATGATATGCAATGATCTGGAGTATAGCTGAGTTAGCTGGTGATAGGACATTCTGGCATTAGCTGACGTTGAAAACGTCAAATGATAGAATGAAACTAACTACATACTCTACTTTCGATATCCAGTATGTAGTCGTTTAAACTGAATTTTTAATGTAAAATCACCATTTCATTTGACCTATTGAGCGTGTTTAAATGTCAAAATTAGATCATCGTAAGGTCATAGATAGGATATGGTAATGGCTGTGGCTAAACGTCCGCCGACATATTCATTATGGTTAAATTATATTGCGGTATGGAGGAATGCCATGGTTAAGATGTATATAAATGCTATGCGCTATCCATAGCGGTGCCCATCTAGACAAACCTGAACGGTCTTTAATATTTGTTGTTTAATTACAGTTAATCATACGTTTTGGATATTATTGTACATAATATTCAGCTTCTTATGTAAAGCTGTTTCTGTAATAAAGCTAGTAAGTAAGAAAATAAGGGTAGTTAAATATATTACCAATTGAAACATTCTTGTTTTATGTTTTCTTTATTAAAATGTTTCTTCGAGACTACACCTACTATCGTTTGAGTATGTTTGTTACTTAATTTTTCTTATTGTTATTTGTTTAATGTCACTATTTATAAAAGCGACGTTTTCTACAAAGTTGTGATTGTTTTGTCTCACACATTTCCCATAAATATTATTCGTTGTCACAATGAACTATTAGTATTTAGGTCATGGTAGAATAATCTTCACGTAAATTTGCATAAGGCTTTTTAGTATAATTGCGGCAACAAACATTTAAACTGTCAACTTAAATCGACCAAATTAAATTTTTTATTACCTATCCTTAATGTTACGTCATTTTAGTAAATTTGTTTCTCAATATTTATGCAAGAACAAAATGGGAAGGCTGTTTAAGTGATGATTTTCTATTTGTTTTAAGAATAGTAGTCTCCATAATAAGAAAAACCCCGTGACTAATATATTGTAAAACAAACCCCTTATACAAATACAGGTATGAAATGAAATTGAGACATTGTGCAATTGAATATATTTTTACATGATGAGATGCTTTATTACACACATAGTTAGTTACACGTCAACTTTTATTAACTAAATTAACACGTTTGTCAATGTTAATATTACCAAAAGAAAAGTCTACTATAATAAAAAAAATAATGGTTAAAATCCTTTCACTTTATTAAAAGCGGTACAAATTGTGTATTGCTATTTAAACGAACCTACACTTTTGAAGATAATATCTAATCTAATGATAAAGGTCACACAAATTATAAAAACATCCTTTATAGCATAATTTAAAGTATCTAAATATAATCGGTTAGATTCACGAATGTACGTACATTTATTTTAATTGAATTAATAAAGAACATTAAGTTCTTGGTCAGTAGTTTGTCGAAACTACCAGACGTGAATCGCGATTTTGAAGTTACTGTAGTTCTCATAAGCACACTACAGACAGTCTCGATAAATAGTCGACCAAGCCGAAGCTGTTTCATAACCGACAAGGCTAGTCAAACATTTGTAAAACTACAGTTAGTAGTAAATATCAGTAGATGGTGATATGCTGGTTATAATTCTATATTAAATCAACTTGCTTTTAGGACACAATTTCGGTTTGGTTAGCGATATTTATCGAAACTGTGTACGGCGTGCTGATGAGAACTAATAAGTTAAGAACTTGAATGTTCTTTAATTATTTGGTTTAGCATGTCTATTAGCTACATCGTAGATTAATTTCGACAAGGATTATTCCATCCATTCTTAGGACCATTGACAAACATTTGAAATATTAGAGTTAGTTAGTAGAATTAATTTTACTACCAATCCTGTTTTAATCGTAGTTTTACTACAATAACTTTTTGTTTTATTTATTCGTTTTAGTCAATTTGAAAGTGTCAAACTTTTTATGAGAATGTTTTGCTATAATAGATTTTGCAAAATTATTAAAAAATATATTCAATAACCAAGAAATGCTCATATTTATTGCAATATACTCAATGTGAAATAGTAAATAGTCCATTGTACTATTGACAAATAATAGATTTCACGAATATGTTGGCAGATCTGTGATCTTTTATAATTAGACGAAAAAGGATTTCAATACCTTCTTCTTTTTTGGATTGTTATCTTCGTCTAATAATCGTTCGGAATCAACAGTGTAATTCAATGCCGGTAGGGGATTAGTCCTCGCAGTAGTTCTTTCTGTTGATTCCATATTTATATTTAGAATATATTTACATTTAACTCTTACTTTTCGTTTAGTTTTTACATTATAATTTATTAACTATATTGTAGCTTTTCACTACCTAATGAATTTTATGATACATCCATTAATATGTATTCCTAATGATATTTATTTTATTGAGCAGCTATCTTTTTATAGTGAATTTTATATCCCTTTTCATCTTTAACTGTTTTAAAATTAATTCTGTCAGGCATCTTTTTCCAGTTTATAAATAATTCAGTATATTGCAACCAGTATGATTTTTAAAAGGTAAAAGTTGCTTTATTCAACACTTTTAATTGCATATATGAAATATAAAGAACAGTTTAATAACTTATAACAGCAAGGTGACAGCACATTAAAACGGTATAACTGTTTGGATTCTTACTTTTATGTTTCTATATGTGGTATTTCCATATAAATTTTGCGAATCTATTACATTCAAGCAACACATCTGGTGGACTTTAATAAAAGCTTCAGAAATACTTTTGTTATTGTCTGGTATATAAAATAAAATATCTTACTGCAGTATGTCCTTTCAACTATGCACTTTATGAATAGAAACTAGTGGTACCCGTTCAAGTTTGGACGGATGGGTTCCGCTGTCGATGGTACGCACATAGCATTTTTATACCGCAACCCAATTTAGCTTAATTATTCGTGAGGGAGCGTTTAGCTTATGAGAACTATAGTAAGTTCGGCTATTATCACACCCTGTATGTGATATTCGAACATGCTCAATGCGTCAATGCATTGGTGATTTTTAATTAAAAGTCCCGATTAAACGATTTTATCCTGGATACCGAAAGTAGAGAGTGAGATAGATTTATAATTTTGTATTATGAGAGGAGATAGATACCCAATATTACCTATCAAAGTTTCTGGTAATAACCGTTATTGAGGTTTAAGAAGGTTTGGGAGTTATACTAAATTAATAAAACTAGTTTTGTACAAAACATGATAAATGACTAATTGTCTGAGGTATATCTGCAAATGTTGATTGAGTGAAACAAAACACGCTAAATACGAGGGTAAATCAAGTATAAACGGTAATTGTGTAAAATAAATTTATTGATTAATGGTACACACAAACTAAACATTTAATATTTTTCAATGTAGTCACCTTCGTGCTCTACACATTTTTGCCATCGATGTGGAAGCTTGAATAATCCTTCTTCATAAAAAAATTGAGGGCGAGTGGTCAGCCAATTGCGCACATACTTCTCTACTTCTTCATTGCTTTCAAATCTATTACCTTCAAGTGATTATTTCAAGGGCGCAAACAAAGAATAATCACAGTGTGACAAGTCAGGGTTTAATGATGATATAATGACGCTCGAGGGTTTCCCAGACCATTTCTTTCAATTTATTCTTTGTCAAAACTGCGGTTTGTGGCTTGGCGTTGAAAGCGTCATGAAGGAGGATGGCGTCTCAAATGGGCATACCCCGTCGTTTGCTCCGATATGGGTTTTTTTATCGACTGTAACAACTCAGAATAGCAAGCCACATTCACTGTTCGTTGATCGTGAAGAAAATTAATGATTAAAACTCCCCTTCGGAGAAATTCAATCTTTCCTCTCCGCCCTAGCCCGGAGAACTAATCCTCATTCTTCCTCCACCCAGTCGCAAGCACTTTTCCGGCTGAGAGACGGGATTTGGCTTTGACAGGGACGGGGCAGCCTTCATTCTTTCTTCGCCACTCCTTACTCGTTACTCGCCATTTTTGATTCGGGAGTGTAGTGGTGGACTCACGACTCATGACACGTGGCTATACGCCTAAAGAAAAAACCCTTCTTGTAAAAATCGATTCAGAAGTCTTGCACTGATCTCTGACCTGATCTGTTTTTGATTTTCGGTCAACAACCTTGGCGAGCCAATCCAGCGAGCACTAATTTTTCTAAAGCTAAGTTCTTAAGTGATGATGGATTGAACACTCCCATACTCCCATAGTAGATACCCACTATATACTTCTGATGAGAGTTGGTCAATAGTTATCCGGCTGAAATGATCACCTACAACAACCTCTCGAACAGCTCAAATGTTATCACTTGTGAGACTCATGACTTTTATTTTCGACACGTTCTAGCCCATCACTGAATCTCTGACTCACGTATATACTCGATGCTGAGAAACGAGTGAAAATTTCTGATGGTTTAACCTAATTGCCTTCATTGGTTAAAAACTTTATGATAATGCGTTGTGCAGCAGAAGAAGATACCTTGCGCTCAATCATGGCTGTACTGTGGACAGAATCGAGCGCAGCTGCTACCTAAGCCGGTTTTCCCCCATAAACCAAACAACACTCGAGCATCGAAACATCTAGATCGGAATTACGTGCTAAGCTAAATAGTAAAATTACCGTTTATATTTGATTTACCCTTGTATTAAAAATCAGACGAAAAATATTTTTTAGCATTGCTAACAATGCGTGATTTTTCACGGTTCTAAAAAATTGAGAAACTTTATGTAATAATAATTATTAATTCTACTAATGTAATATTTTATTCGTGATCGTACTTTTGTATGTCATTTGAGGCTATTAAGTAACCGAAGAAAGGCGTCGACTTCCGGTATTATTTACTTTCACCCTTGAAAATAACTAGGAAGACGTGTATTTTATTTCCATTATTTATTACAACATGAGGAATTTACACATAAATTTCGAATATGTATATGTACTTTTAGTAGGTATAAATGCTTTTTTGGTGAAATGAACACTTATTGTATGGTATTACAATTGATAATACCGTTAGAATATTTACCGGTACATTTTATATACAGTTTAAGAAATTATCTTTTGACGGAAAAAATGGTTAATAATGTAAATTTATTGAGTATGCAGTTACGTTGCCATAATATAAAATATTTTTGTTATTAAATTAAGTTAAATATTATAAATCAAGGGCCAAGAGTCACTCTAGGATTTAGCCGGAAAAGTCTTACTTTAGTTTGTCTATGGCCTCCGTTTTTGGGAGAGCAATTGGGATAAGGTAGGTAGCACTTCTCGCACACGAAGATTGCCAAATTTGGACAAACCCCTGAAGCTCTTCTTCACGCAGGCTTCTTGACAGCTTCACCAACTTACTTAATCTCCTTAACAATGATTTACCCTGGCTCTTTATGGGACCCCACAGTGCTTGTTTGCATTTTGAACAACTTTGAACTTGGTTAGTACCTACATCGTTGTGGTTCCGTGCAACGCAGATTCCATTCCATGTATAACAATGAATGTAATCAAAATTTGAATAATGTTTCTGTGTTTTGTAAATTAATCCGAGTCTATTTTTGAATAAATTATATACACTATGTGACAATAGTTATAAACAATGTTTCAATATTTTGGTTACCAAAGGTGGTAAAATATGATGATGTTTGTGAAAGATCTACTTAATAAACTTTAATACTATTTTCAACGGAAGTACAGATTATTGTTATGATTTTGGCATATAGTTTATTGTTGTGTATATAGATGTTATTTAAGGAAATTACAAATAATAATTTTCATTGGTATTCTACTAAAAGTTCCATTCAGGAACTGCTTCAGATAATTTACATTGATGGTATAGAAAGTGAGTGGTTATGAGAAGTGTAAATGAAATGAATGACTGAAGAATTAAAAGAAACAGTTCCTAAAACATTTTTTATTTTAAAGACAACCCATTCGTTTGAGTGAGTGTAAAAAAGCTTGGTTCACTATTTCCTTTTTAGGAAGGGGTCAAAAATATTTTTTCCAAATATTACACTTTTTTTGTGTTATTAGTCTATGTTAGTGATTCCCAAAGTGGTCTATATCGACCCCTAGGGGTCTATGACAACTTGCAAGAGGTCTACGTCAGCGAAAAAAAATTTGGGGGTCCATGAAATGAAAATGGGAGTCCACGATAGTGGATCTCAACACATACACTGATAGTACCTATTTACTTACATCATACTATCTTATAATATCAAAACATATACATTATTTATAAAAGTACCTATGAAGTAAAAAATTTATTATATATGTTTATAAAATTGTGTAAGTTGTAGGATGTTGGTATTAGCCGAGGAGATTTAAGATTAACCCTTACAAAATTGACGCCAAATGTTGATAATTTATTATTAAACCATCAGGTTCATCCTTCTCACTAAAAATATTGACTTATTGCTTATGTTATTTTATTTATAGTTTATTAACAGATACAAAATTTTATTTTGAGTAGTTTTAATTTAAATTCAATTAATAAATGTATAAATTAACATGTGTTTTTACTTTAAGTTTTTAACACTAAACTTCACTACAGTTAGAAATTTACAGGAAATCAATATCAGGTAAGTAGGGGGTCTACCCAACACGGAAAAACATGGCAAGGGGTCTACGACACAAAAAAGTTTGGGGAACTCTGGTCTAAGTCTTTCTTTATCAATTTTCATTTTGAATGAGAGCATGGCAAGGCTATGATGTACAGATGGGCGAACAGGAAGGACGTAATTTGCTGGGTTGTTACTGAAGATGAAATGTAAAACTGCAGCAGTATTAAAATATTTGAAACTTTGTTTTGTGTATATCTATGTTTAGAAGAATTTAGGACGCTTCTTTTTTTTTATTCGAAGTTTTCTACTTGAAGAACTATCAGACCAAAGAAAACATTAGAGAATTATACATTTCTAAAAGATATAAGTACTATATAATCCCGGCCTTACTATATCTAGTGCCCTTGAGCAGATTAATATAAGTGCCCTAAAAAAGCCTTTATTAAATATTGTATAATCCCTTGCATTGCGAAGATATATAATATATGGGATATACGATATGACATTGTACACCCACATTTACTATTACTTCACTGTAAAATAACTTTAATTTTAGTTAAAAATAATTCTCTATGGGATTTTAAGTAAACGTCCTCAAAAGAAACGCTGTGGCGTCCTAAAACTTGGCGCTCCTATAAGCTTGAATTTGTCCCCCTTAAGGCCAGCACATAGGTACCGACAAGTGTATAGCCACTACCTATTGTATAATTTATGAACAAACAATAAAGTGTTTTATGGTTTAATCCAGACAGTATAAAATCTCATTTGCATAATATTGTGTAGACCATGGCATCGTTACGACAAACGAAATAGAAAAGTTATATGAAACTGTATACAATATATTTTACATGCTTTATGACAATGAAAGTAAACTATCTTCAAATTAGTTGAAATATCATGCACAAAAAAACATTTAAAAACAAAGTTGAATACGTATAATAATTATGTAACAATAGTCTAGATGCTTACCTTCTTTTTTTTAGAAAGTATTAGCTGTTGATAGAGTAGGAAAATAGGAAATGGGTAAACAAATATATATTGTTTGTTTCTTTTTATTATTTTCATTTTTGTGCTTTTTGCGTAATGATTAGAAAAAATTGTAAAATAAATTTGCTAATTTAATAATCATTTTAACAAGAGAGTTCTAACTAAAAATAAAACATTCTATTTTAATTGTAAGAGGAAGGATTGGCTGTTGGTATTTCTAATTTTCTTTAAAGAAATAAGACAGGTTGCAAAATACTCGATATACTTTTATATAACATATTAAGTGTTTTCTAGTCTAGCATAGAATATACCTATATTTTTAACACTGAGCAAAACTTCTTTTAGACGTTTTTTATAAATTATTTAGAAGAATTCCAACCTTAATTAATGAGAGCTATTTTTCATACATTCTATGCTATATATAAACTGCAGTCCTTTAAAAATTTGTTTATAGCAAACACTGAAAGTATTTCTTTATCATGTAAACTAATAGTAAAAAACAAAAAATATACAATACCTTTACAATTTAAAAATTCTCGAACGACTTTTAAATATGAATATTTTGAACAACAAATTGGAGTGCATCTAACATTTTTAAAACAGAGAATAATTAAAAATTAAAGAATAAAAGATTGTGTACTATTAGGATTTTATTATTCTTGAGGTATCTGTAAATAATATTCAATCAATGTAATAATTGGAGAGGCATCGCAATGCATCATAAGCAAATAAATTTTCTTAGAATATAATATATAGAATATTAGCCTAAACAGACTACTTTATTGGCTCGCTTTTCTTAAAATGGTTGCTTTATCATATGATAAAGTTTAAAATCTCTTTAGGAGATACTCGTGCCAGAATAAAATAAAATGAATATGAAGGCTAAAAGTACCTAAGTCATTTGAAATCTTGTAGCGCAAAATATTTAACTAAAATGATCGAAGAGAATTTTTGCGTCTATATGTAACAATGGATGGAACATAGATCCATCACTTTACTACGAAATTAAAACGATCGTCATCTTTGGACAGCAACTGGTGAACCTCGTCCGAAGCGCCCGAAAGAACAACAATCGGCTGGAAAGGTTATGGTTAAGGTTATGGTATTTTACGATGTGCGTGGTGTAATATTCATCGACTATCTTGAGAAGGGAATTACCATAAATAGTGAATTGTAGTAACAATATAGCGTAATTAGAGCGTTGGAAGGCCGAAATTGGAAAGAAACGACCGCATTATTAATACCGCAAAATAAAAAAAATGTTTGATCAAGACAACGCACATGACCACATGAATTGAACTTCGAATTGTTCCCACATCCACCGTACTCCCCAGATTTGACTCCCAGCGACAAATGGCTGTTCGCAGACCTCAAAAGAAATTTCGCTGGAATGAACAGGTTATCGCTTTATCGCTGAAGCTGAGGCCTATTTTGAGACAGAAGATAAATTTTTCTACAAAAATGGCATTGAAATGTTGCTCTCGATGGAGATTGCGTTGATGAATAAAGCCAACTTTGAACAATAAAAGTGTTTTCTTTGTTACTACCGGGAATTTTCAGCCCATGTATATTTATTGCCATTTTTATGACTTTTACATATTGATCAACGTAAATTTCTGTAAATAAAAATAATTTAAGTCAACGGCTTCGAAATAACAAACAAAAAGTTGATTAATTGTCAAAGAGTGGGGTGTATCGAGTTAAATGTAACAATTGTGAAGATTTTTTTATTGGGTAGATTAGACGGGCTTTTAAAAAACGCGTTGATGAACATGTAAAAGCTATAAAAAAGGACAATAAATGTATTGGTATAGTCAACCATTGCATTACTTTTAAAGATTCGTTAGATACCGTCAACTACATAACCAAAATAAGGAAAAAAAACTTTTTTTGTGTTTCATTTCCAACAGCTACTCGTGCTGATGGGTGGGCAGTCCTTCCGACCTACACTGTAGTGTAAAAAAAAAATTTAGCCACCTTAAACAGCCTACTCATTACCAATGATCAAACTGCTTTTAGGGTTTTCCCTCTATTAATAGCGACATAATTGATAAGCAGTAAATGATACAATTAGATAGTAAATACCAATGTACCTTTAGTCTAAGACTCTTCAAGAATGGTGTCAGTGTCAGTGAGTGTCAATTATATTTTGTGAAACAAACCAAGTGTATGTATGATGTTTCACCAAGTGCCCAGCGAAACATCAGTATCTACGAAAATGGTAAGATACTGTCATTAAAACTAAATATTGATGTGTTCTTATGAAACATATTTAAATATGAATATGGAAAAATAGTGTAAATGTTTCAACCAATTTTATTAATAAAAACTAACAAGCGTTTCGACTAAGCAGTCATTATCAAGAGTACATTTAGGCAATATTAAAGTAAAGACGTACATGGAATCAATTGAATACAAAAACCATAAATTGCAAAAGAAAGGAACAGGCAGCAAATGCACATGACAATACAAAAATTACAAAAATCCGAGAAGTAAAAAATGCATGACTAATAAGGGTAATATATTACAAAGACAAAAAATAAAAAGATGAATATATGCGAACAATAATAGTATTCCTGAAAATGAGGGCACTCATTTCCCAAAATTTTTCAAACGCGAACTCAAATTTCACTACAGAATTTCCTTAAAATAATGAAATTTCAGATACTCCTGTCTCAAATCCAAAAGAGATAAATTAGCAACATTTGGATTTTGTATATTTCAAAATGTCGATATGTTGGGGATAATTATGAGGCCAGATTTTAATTTCGCGATAAAAGATACCTCGAAAACGTCTGTAAACCCTCTGGTTGCCTTGTCATTTCATTTTAGCAACAAACCCACTCAAAAAGGCAAAAATTGCATGTTTTGAGTTTGGAGGTTAAGAAATCTTAAATTTCTGACATGCCGAGGAAATTCTGGTGCTAGATTTTGACTCATTTCGTGGGCAATGGACGATAGCGCGCTGCGGTCAGGAATAAATTCAGGTAGTCAAATATTACAGGTCAATTGCGCGCGGTTTGCCAAGACTTTGTAGGGTCAACTGCGCGCTCGGTAATTTTATTTAATTTATATAACTCTGCACTAATACTTCTAACCTACCTAACCTATAGGTATTTGCATCTAATCATAAGAAGCCCAATAATATAATTGGTTATTTAACTACGTAATAGACCCCTCGTATATACTCAACAAACGCTGATAAAGTGTTTAACATATTTCGTTAATTACATTTGTATTTACCTGCATCTAATTCATATCTCTGTTTATTTGAAAGAAAATTGAAGTATGTATTTATTTTTTCAACTTTGCGCGCAATTGACCCATCACTTTTAGGGTCAGTTTTGTCACAGCAGGGAGTAAACTGACCGCAGTGCGCAATTGACTTACACCCTCATTTCGTTGATCTGTGAATTGATATTTATTCAGACGACAATACGACGGTAACGTGTGTTACAGTATGAAAGAGGACCTTTCAAATTGTCCATAATTAAGTATACTCTGAAATTTATATTTAATAACAGTTGCAGTTCTTAATAATTTAAATGAGTTTCATTTCATTTTGTCAAATTATCGTCGAATATGTGTATGTATAATAATAAGACACGTTCATGCGGTCGCTCATCGAGGAAACGGTCACTAATTGGCATCGTTTTTGTTACTGGCTCATTGCTACATTTACAACGTGTGGTGTCCTCATTTTGCACGTACATCTTTCGAACCATTCACTTTCTACTGCACAATCAAGAGACAGAAAGACCTCTTGCTTAACTGTAAATTATTATTGATGATAAAAAAGGACGATGTCCAGCAGTCTCCTTGTTCAAAGTGGTTCCGCGAGGAAAACAAACCGTTCAGTTTGTTGTGCAATAACTGTTGAACATGTAAATCATCTCCGAAAATGATTATGCTTTGTGCTTAAACATACTTACGAGATCAGGTCTGTATCAGGAAATATCGTAATTTATTTATGGTATTTTTATTGCCAAAATATCCGAGATGTTGTATCGAAACCGCGTAATTTTATGTTAACACATAATTACAGTGAAATTCAGGATTCTATTTACATCAAATCTACCGCACGTCGGGCATAAACAAACTGACGCTGCGCAAACTCAGAATCCTGATCTTCACTGTCATCTATGATAAGTAATTATATTGATAAAAAACATTTTCAAACAAAAAGAAGATGAACTAAAATATGAACTGATTAACCACTATTTATAACATTTCAAGATATCTAGTTCCTTAACTCAGATTTAAGATACATTTTACACAAATTAAGGAACTGAAAATATATAGGCCGAAAAGACGTTTTTGACGATCTATTACCATTTTTTTGAGTTTCTGTGTTTTTTGAAAATATGAAGTGTTGGATACCCACCTCCACACCTTCCTATCCTGAAAACTATAACAGCACACATCCCTAACTATTTGCCACAGTAATTTATTCTATTTCTCCCTCTGCCCTCTTTACCCCTATTTCTGCTTCTAATAAGTATCTCATTGGCCCTTCATGTCTAAGAAGGTGCCTTATCATGTTGTCTCTCCTTTTTCTTATTGACATCCATTTTCGAGCTCCTTCTCATTTATAATCTTTTCTATTCACCGTATTTTCATCATCCCCTTTGTTTCACGTGACACGGTGTTTAGGAGCGGAATTTGATTTTTTATCACGTCAAACTTCCGGATAATCCTAATTAGAGCCTTGCAAGTATTTGTTTATTAATAAATTGTAGAATTGTCAATACGTCTATTAAAAACTATTTACAATATCTACAATATTGAGTTTCTTATAAAATCTATGACGGGATGAATCTATGCGATGCGGTGAATTCTTACTTACTATCTCCTTAGTACTGACCGAGCGGCGTAGTCTAGTGCTCTAAATCATTGCTTAGCATTCGAGATGTCACTGGTTCGAACTCGGGCACAGCTGCTCTGGTTCGAGTTTTCTGTGGTTTCCTTGAATCACTTAGGCAAATGCTGGGGCAGTACTATTCCACAGATAATCTTTCACTTCTCTTATGTCTTCATTTCGTCCGTCTCATCTTTCTCTCCTTAACCATACCACCCACCTATTCCCACGATTCCTGCAAGGAAGCTGAAGAGGGCATTACGCCCTACCCTCCGGTTTTGCAATACAGTGTAGATCGGTGGGACTAACCGCCCACCGGCACAAGTAGCTGGTGGAAATGAAACAGAAAAAGGTTTTTTTTTCTTTAGTACTGAATAACTGAAGGGTGGTAGAAACGGAAGAAATAGATAACGGAAGAGACGGTAAAAAAGGACAGAGATTATGGTAGGTGAATACAGGGGATAAAGACAGACAAGTGTGGCAACGAGGATTAAAAGTTACAAAGAAAAAGGTGATATAATTTTCATATTTCACAACACCCTTATAATACTACATCACAAACGTTTTTAACTTTTTCTTTTCCAACGCGCTTACCGTACACGTTTTGAATTTCCATAACAATCGGTTAAGAAACTTCATACATGTATATCTTCAAGTATTTATTATTAAGTAGTCGGTTCAGTAGTAGAATAACATCTTCCTTATTGAACTCAGAATGGGCCAAATATGACTTTTACCATAAGAGCTCTTTTGTTGTCTCTATATTTATATTTCTCTGTCCATTTTATTATTAATAACAGTAGTTTTTGGAAATTTAGTATCACACGTAACTACAGTGTACAATAGTTTCTTATTTGTTAAAGTTTCGAGTTTGTGGATAGTAACAGAATATTTACTTTTTTTATTAAAAGAAAAAGTTATTTTAGTAAATCTCAATTAAATTTTATTGCACTTGATAATTGGTTCGCCACACTGTGGCTTCATTAGAAGTATGAGGGTAAATCAAATATAAACGGTAATTTTACTATTTAGCTTAGTACGTAATTTCGATCAAGAGGATTCGATGCTCAAGTGTTGTTTGGTGTATGAGGAGGGGGAAACCGGCTTATGTAGCAGCTGCGCTCGGTTCTGTCCGCAGTACAGCCATGACTGAGCACAAGGTACCTTCGTCTGTTGCACAACGCATCATTCTAAAGTTTTTAACCAATGAAGGCGTTTAACCATCAGAAATTTTCACTCGTTTGAAGACACAGTTTGGGGATGCAACACTCACTGCTATCTCAGAATCGAATGTATACGTGGGTCAGAAAACAGAGAATTCAGGAATGGGCAAGAACGTGTCGAAAATGAAAGTCATAACCGACGCCCAAGAACAAGTCTCATAAATGACAACATCTGTGCTGTTCGAGAGCTTGTTGAAAGTGATCATCATCAGCCGGTTAACTATTGAACAAATCTCATCAGAAGTGGGTATGTGGGTATCAGCTATGGGAGTATTCAAAGTGTTCAATCCATCATAACTGATGAACTTGGCTTTAGAAAAATTAGTGCTCGCTGGGTTCCAAGGTTGTTGACCGAATATCAGCAAAAGAATCGATTCTGAATCGATTTCGACAAGAAGGGGAGTTTTTTTAGGCGTATCGTCCACCACTACACTCCCGAATGGTGTGAAAAATGGCGAGTAAAGAGTGGCGAAGAAAGGATGAAGGAATATTCAAGCTTCCAAATCGGTGGCAAAAGTGTGTAGAGCACGGAGGTGACTACATTGAAAAACGTACAATGTTTAGTTTGTATGTACCATTAATCAATAAATTTATTTTATAAAATTATCGTTTATATTTGATTTACCCTCGTATTTATTGTATTTAAGAATAATTGAGATTTTCAAAAATAATTTTTTATTTTTATTTTTACTTCTGTGGATCTCAATCAAGTATCAATAGGCTCCATCTTATTTTTTTTGTGAAAATGTTAAGATGTAGATGGCAGTATAAACCTCTGAATATTTTAATGCTCAATTTATGCAACTTTATATCACTTCTGTTGTATATTAACAGCAATTTGTTTTTTCAGAACAAAAACGATGGAATCGACTGTAACTATTTAGAGGGAAATGAGGTATGTGGGAGTACAGTATTACAAATATCTTATTTTTAACAATGTTGTATGTGGAGGTGGATTGAGGTACTTTATTAACAAAATTTATGAGTTTCCTTTCTAGAAGTTCATTACCGAATATTTGTCTGCCTTTAGTAAATCATTAACGTATACTTATTATTTATAACACAATAAATAAATAAATAAATAAATAAATAAATACGTGACTATCAATAAATAAATAAACATGTAATAGGTAGGTGGCATATATGTTGCAACAGTAACGTTTGTTTAATTAATTTCTTTATTAAACGCATCTCTAACTACTAAAAATAGTAATGCCATTAGCCATTACTGCTTAAATTATTTAATTTCATCCAATAGAATATATTACAATTAAACAATATTTTCTAAAATTCTGAAAGCATTCTTATCGGAATGCAGTTTTAAGCTTGAATATTTAATGCTATTATTTTCATTTCAATTTTTATATCTGTTATTGTCATTAGTTTATCTGATATTTTATGAATATATAAAAGTCCAACTGTTCATCTAAATTCTTAATTATTGTCTTTTTTTTAATCACTGCCACAGCTCTTTCGAAGAACGACAATATGACGCGTTTTGAATTTTATTGCTAACATAAACCGATTGACGATTATTAGGCAGGCGATCGAAAATGTGCACTTTCGAAAACATAAACAAACTAATAAATTCTCTTCTTCAACTTGTTCTTTGTTACCTACAACCACCTGTACGAAGAAAGGTTCAAATAACTTTCGAGAACAGGTAAAGATGAATTAATTTTAGCAGTTTGTTGTATCTTTTGAATAGCCATATTAAACGTAGATATAACAGGTATAATTATCTTTAGAGGTGAGTTTAGGTTATGTTAGCTCTTATATTTTTAATTAAATATTTGAGGATTTTTTAGCAGGCGTAAATTTTAAATACATTAATGCGATATTAATTACTGAATTAATTTATACCCACTACAGAACCTCATATTAATGAGGGAAAATGACAGCAGTAGTCACACCCTTGCCGAGACTTGAACCCGGGATCTTTGGCTTTACGCACCAATGCTTTTGCCACTAAGCTAAAGCCAAAGATCCCGGGTTCGAGTCTCGGGAAGGGTGTGACTACTGCTGTCATTTTTCCTCGTTAGTATGAGGTTCTATAGTGGGTACAAATTAATTCAGTTATTAATATCACATTAATTTGCTTATATAAGGAATAGGAGAGACAAGATGTTAAGACACCTTCTTAGACATGAAGCGTCAATGAGAGATTTATTAGAAGCAGAAATAGGGGTAAAGTGGACAGAGGGAGAAATAGATTAAATTACTGTTGCAAATAGTTAGGGATGTATGCTGTTCTAGTTTTTGGATAGGATAGGAAGGATAGAGGTGGTTTTCCAACCAGTCCTCGAACTAACTAGAAATTGTTTCACAATTTATTGAGATGGTTCTACATATGTTTCGGATTATTCGCCCTTTCTCAAGATTAATTTATTGCTAAACATTGTTATTACGAACAGGTCTGTGTGCGAAGAATACTTTTGGTTAATACCTAGAAATTGGTTAATTACAAAGGTTTCCTTAAATTCTAATTGTTTTAACAACGTTAACTTTTTACCTTTGTTTTCGAAATATATTAATTTTGTTTTTTCTGTATCTATATTGTGCTCATTATCAATGCAATGAGTGTTCATGCCTGTGCACGTTTTCCGTCGTTTATGTTTTTTATGTGTTCTTTTGTCCTAATTCCTTTGTTCCTACTAGTCTGTCCTATATAAAATGCGTCACATTCTTTGCAATTGATTTTGTAAATGCCGCTTTTTTATAATTGCAAATTTTAGTCTTATTGTTAACTAATAATTTACCAAGGTTGCATTTATTAACTGAGATGGTTTTAATATCTAATTTGCCTTGATTAAATTTTAACGTACTGTGTTTTTTATGTTGCCAGCGTAAAGTTTTTTCATAGTTACTTTTATCTTCATTTTATTTAACATTTTATCAATATTTATATGATTATAGTTATTGTTTTTTGCAATTACTTTTATGGTTAAAATTATTATTATAAATTGTAATTGTACTTTGTGCACTTCATATGTTCAAAAGTTACAGAAACTCAAAAAATGGTAATAGATTGTCAAAAATGTCATTCCGGCCTACATACGAAGTATGAAGTAAGGCATAATATAAGTGATTAGAATTGAGGACTATATTTACGTGGACATTTGTAGTTCAATGTTAATATTAATGTTAAGATCAATACCATAACATTTATGTCTACCTTCACGTAAACGTAGCAATTTTCGGTAATAATTAGAAACTATACAAAGATCACTCGACAATGTATTCCTTCTAATACTTTTCATATTCATTAAAAAATAATGCTTTATTTTCGGAAAAAAAACTCAACACGATTGATCTTTATAAAGGAAGAAAAAGTGATAAATGTTGTAATGTAAACTTGTTAAAAGTTATATTTCTTTTGTCGTAACTAATAAGTATTTATTTAAATAGTATTTTTGTTTACGTATTTAAATAATATCACTGTAGTGCTGCTCCTACTGGCAGGGGCTCGGACTTGCCTTATTAATCATCGATGAATGGCGACTGCCGAGACCCGAAATCTGTTCTGATTTCACGCTCGTACTAGTCAAATCCTTGCTGACTCGTGGCTACTCTGCTAACTTCATATTACCGCATTTTTTTTCGCCCATGGTAAAGTTTTATTGTTAACGCCCTAAAAGAAGTACAACTTCAAAAATAGGTGTGACTTTTGAAGTTAGTAATTATCGCACATGGTTTCAATATAAAACATACCTCCTTTGCATAGTTCCTATTTAATTTTGAATTTTTCGACATTTACTTGATGAAAATTTATAATTAAAAAATAAGAACACTTGTATATGTTTTCACAAATTATTTATTTGCCAACTTGTTTCGCCTAAACGTAGGCTTCTTCAGGCAATTGAGTACTTACTATTAGTAAATAACAAATAAATAAATATAGATATAAATATGGAATCAACAGAAACAACTACTCCGAGGGCTAATCAACAGTGTAATTCAATTCCGGTAGAGGTATTTAATTCGGAGTAGTTGTTTCTGTTGATTCCATATTTATATTTATATTTATATTTATATTTATATTTATATTTATATTTATATTTATATTTATATTTATATTTATATTTATATTTATATTTATATTTATATTTATATTTATATTTATATTTATATTTATATTTATATTTATATTTATATTTATATTTATATTTATATTTATATTTATATTTATATTTATATTTATATTTATAATATAGCCTGTAAAGGCCTTTCTGCCAGCGCCCACCTGATGAGACCCGATAGGTCGAAACCGGTCATGGATATGGCTTTTGGTTCGTTGTGCCTACTTGGTAGGACGCGTTCAAAATGTGAGATCTTTGATCTTAAAATTTAGACGAATAAGAATTTTAATTCCTTCTTTTTTGAATAACAAATAAATAATTTGTGAAAATCATATACAAGTGTGTCTATTCTTTAGTTCTTATTTAATTGGTAGGATGTTGCATAAGGAAATACACTATCGGTTGTTTTTCATAACCCTACCAATTAGGATTATATCGACATCAATAGTTCACAGGTTAAATATGAAACATAACCCAACATTATATATGTTGCAATTTTTTTATATACAATTTTGTAACAATCAGAATAATTTTTATAAGATTAGTGTGTTGAGTAAAATCAGGCCATTCAGGTATTTTTCGTTTATATAATAATTAAACAAACACGCTTGAAGAGTAACATATGCACCTACATCGTTCATTGTTGGTTGGAGTGAGTTAGTCACAAACACACTTGATATTTTATGCGTAAAAATGTGTGTTGTATTGTTGACATGGTATACATCAAACATCATACATTACACAACGATTTGGAGCTAGAAATACCGTCGTATTGCCAGAGGATAACGTAAGATTACACGACTAAACGTGAATGTAGATCTAACGTAAGTGGGTAATGGACAGTTCAAGTGTACCAATGCGTGCTTGATTGCAGTAATTAGAAAGTATCATCGACAAATACAATCATAAAATCTGTGGGTTTGTTTATATTATTACAAATCGTGCGTGCTACAGTGCACACTAATAGTCAATATTCCTTTTGGGACAGTGGTGCACGTACGGGGAAGACTTGTGGGTTAAAATATTAATAGAATTTACAAAAATTAATGTATGTTCTTGGTCAATATTCTGTAGAAACTACTAGACGTGGATTGCGATTTCGAAATCCTTGGTACTCATCAGTGCACCATAGACAACTCAAAAACACCGACCATCCTACATGCTGCCTTTAAACAGCGTCCAATTAAGAAATACAGAATCAATGAGTTCGAATTCGTGATCCACGTCTGGCAGTTTTAATAGAGTACTTTTATTTCCGTTCTACGAGAGTGGTTTGATAAGTTCGTGACTTCTTTAGGGCGACCTGAACGTTCGGCGTCACTTGAACTGGCGCGGCCATAATGAAACACGTAAACCACTTTTTAACCATTGAAATCGACGGTGCAGTTTCTGCTTGGTTTCTTTAACGGATTTTTTGCGCAAAAATTAGTGCTTGATCAGCACACGAAATTAACTTTTTTTTCCAATATTGTGGAAATTAACGAGATTAGCTATTTTCAATGGCTGTCAAACATAAACTAAACGTATCAGAAACAATTATTATGTTTTTGGTCAGAAATTTATCGAGACCACCAGACACGGATCGCGATTTCGCGTTTAAATACCTCAGTGAGGCCTTGTCCAGTTTAATATCTTCTGTAGCAGCTAAAATCCACTAGATGGCAACAATTGCCTCTACGTTATTATTTTATAAACGTATCAGCTTGCTCAAAATGTTACAGTAGTCTACTGGTAGACAGCACTTGACAGAAACAGTGTTGCCATTATAGTTACTGAGCGGGAAATTTAAAAAGTTACGGACTTTTAAAACCACCCTCGTATCTGATTATATTGTGTGTACACCGTGGGATTAGTTTAACAAATCGTATCCTTATAAGAAAAGGACCTTGTTGAACATAACTGAAGCACAATACGTAACAAATTTCTACAGATGGCGTTCAGTACGTTGTCTCTATTTATTCATCGAAAGTAGCATGTAGGTTGGTTGGTTGGTTGGTTGGTTGGTATAAATCGTATTTCAGTGTTAAATGTAAATGTTTAATGTTACTTTTGACAATCCTTTGACGCCGGTTTAAAAGAAAGTGATTTATATTCATGAGAGTTCAGTCACTCACCGACAATTCTATATCTTATCATTGTTATTCCGAAAATGTATATTTACTTCATTAAATATTTTGGATAGTTTATTGTATTAAATTTTAGAAATCTATCGTAAGACTTAGGATTTTCGTTATACATTCATTATAAACTAAGTGAGGTTTATATTCGCTGATTTTTTAAAATTTTTGGATCTAGTACTTTTGAAATAAGGGATTTTCGATGTATTTTTCGAATGTGAATTTGAATCTGTCCAGAATTACTGTAGCACATTCAGATGACGATATATTCTTATCTCAGGAATTCCAAAATCTTAACGTGTTGAGGCAATTCTGAGGCCAGTTATGGACTCAAAAATTGACACATTACTAGCCTTGATTCCTGATGTGAATCTGAAATTCTGTTTGCACATCTATAGTGTTGTGATCCAAAAGTTTAATTACTATGTGTAGTTGCAATAAGCAAATGTATAACCAGTTATACCTTATTTTCACACATCATTTATTTATTTATATTTATAAATGTATTAAATACAGGTTGTTGATACTATGTGTTTTAGTTTTAGATATAGAATTTATACAATTCATATAGTAGATATCAGTAAACGTCTGGGTAACAGTGTTTTATTGTAGTAAAAAGATCTGCTTTGAATAAAATGGGATTGGTATCAATTATTTACACCAATTGGCGGAATTAATTTGAGTGAGTTCAGTGTCATTTTAGTTTTTCCTATCGTGTTATAAATATATTTTTTTTGAGGGGATTGGCAAATTTACATGTTATACATAATTTTGCTTCGTAGTGGTGTGTGTACATATATGTATGTCTAAAAAAATGTCTGGAATCTGCCGATGCTTCATCTCAATAAAAATGGCATCTTTATTTTATTTCATTAGTATTGTTATTTTTTTTATACATAAAACTCTCGTATAAGTTCATAAAGAGGTTATAGACGTTTCGTATTTGTATATTAACCTTTTGTTGTATACAATGTTGTGGATATACTTTCAGATTTTTCCTCACAAAAAAAATTGTAAATTGATGGCTATCGATTTTTGTCGTTAGCTTTTCGTTCGAGATAATCTTTTAAAGCAGATATAAATTTACATTTTTAGATGTGACAATATCTATCACTAGAGACATTTTATTTTTAACATTAATTAATGTTGATGAGTTCAAAGCCACAGTTTGTTTGTTTGTAATAAAAAGAGCGGCAAATAAATGGATGCAATTTTTCTGAATATACAAGGTAATTTGTTTCCGAATATTTAGATAGGTATATGATGTACAAAGTTAATCCAAGGTTAAAGAGGGTTATGGTTATTTATAAAATATATACCTGTAATTTGTCGGCTTATTGTTTTTAATTAATTTTGTTTACTGAAACAAATTCTGGTTTATTATTCTTTCATTAGCCAGGTATAAAACCAAATAAAAAACATTGTTAAACAAATTACCAATAAATGGGCAACAGTTAAAGCATTAAAATATTTCGAGGGTGTTGATATTGTTATTTTTCAAATAGATACAAAAAAAGTTTAGTGGAAGTAAGTTTTGAAAATGTCTACATTAATATCATACAAAGATCCTCTCTCAGTTAAACTGGGCCTAATTCTGTTTAAAATATATAAAAATTGCTGATTTATGGAATAATAAAGAAATCCCTGTTTAAAAATATCGAACTAAATTGTAATACATAAAAAGAAGAAATATTTAAATGAATTTTTAATAAATTAAGGTTATTAGCGATTCATACAGCAAATTTTTCTTTCAAACTAAAATGAATTATTACTTTTCTTATTTTTCTAGACGGAACTTTACTCACAGAGATATTTTTAATTGTTAGCAACAAGAAATCCACAAATAATCTCTGAAATGTCACAGCTATCTTAACATAATGTCCTGTCATTTTCAGTTTTAAAAAATAATCGATTAATCAGATAATCCATTAATTAAATAATTGATTAATCGTAAATAATTAATGCCCAGAAATCGATTCTTATTCCAACAAAAGGGTGCCAATATTCTGACCTATTTTTGCTCGTCTCATATAGATGAGCATGCTGGGAAATTAATATTTCTGGGAACCAATAAAGTATGTTTCGTTGTAAATTCTTATTTATTTTGTTCCTGAAGCAACAAGTGTTTTTTTTGTATTATGAAAATGATTACTTTTGTCCTTTAGTGTTTTATTATGATTTATCCAAATATATAATAAAGACAGTAGAATTCAGATTCGGTCTAAATGAATGGATAGCTGAAGACGTTTCGTCGGCAACTGCGGGTGACATCATCAATGGTACTACAGTGTCAGCGTGAGCGAAAGTTGTCGACGAAACGTCTCGACCTCACCGTAAAGATTTATGTTCTTATACATAATAGAAACACGAATGCTCCTCTAATTTTAAAATAGCTTTATATTTGCTTTCAAATAAAAAGTGTGTGATCAACTTCATACAGAATATGTGTTATCCTCAAATGATTATTTCCCTAATAAACAATTTGATTGATTAATCGATTATTCCGATTAATTTAAATAGTCGTTTGTCCATATCTATCTATTATTTTGATTAAGGGGTGTTCAAATATTACGTAAACAGACTTTCAATGATTTACCTAGAAACTTAGTATTTGATTCTGCCGAATTCCAGAATATTCAACAAACTCAACAGTGTAGATAATTTTATATGATTAATTCTTTCTACATTCACTTGATGGAAATTTATTTTAATACTTAGTAAGAAATAAAACACTAGAAATTTCCACAAAATTTGTTTAATTAAAACCCCTTGAGTAAATATATCAAAAATAACAAAGATAATGTTAATAAAGAGGATAAGTCAGGGATGTATAAATTAACTTGTAACTCTTGTCGGTTACATCGGTTAAACGGGAAGATCATTAAAAAAACGAATAAATGAACATAAAAGATCCTATGATAATAATAAATTAAATTTAAACTACGTCAAACACGTTCATGTTTAATGATAATTTTGAAATCTTACAAGTGGAAAATAAAAATCTTAGACTGTACTTATTAGAATCTCTAGAAATTAATAAGTTTAAAAATACCAATATTCTTCTGAATGATCAAATTGATCTCAATAATTCACCACTACTTAACCTCTTTATTCATCCCCGCCTTGATTCATAAACTATATATAAGTAGCTTAGCTTAGTTTAGTTTAAATGTATTACTTCTGAAGAAGCCTAAGTTAGGCGAAACAATTGTTAAGTTCATTAAACAAATGTTGTGGAAATTTCTAGTGTTTTATTTCTTACTAAGTTTTAGTTTTGTGTCATAATTAAAAAGTAGAAATGGTTTTGTTGTACATTTTCGGTAATATATCTGGATGTATTCCACATAAGGATTAGAAAAAAATAATTTCAGAGCTCTTTATAATTAACCCACCCTGCCTGAAAATTTTAAATTTTTAGAAGAGTTATATATATACCAAAAGTATTATGATTCTCGGACCAGAAACTACATAATTTGAATTATAATGAAACAATACCTAGCTTAGCTAGAATAAGTTTTTTCAAGTTCATTATGAGTCAGAAACGGCTTTTATCAGCTCAGCTCCTTTGGTAGAGACGTTTTCTTAGATTACTTTTAATTTTAGTTTCTTTTCAAAGGTTTGCTTCCTATTAAAACAAAGTAAGACATAGGCGTTGCGTAAATTGTACTTTTAGAGAATCAATTACAAGTATCAAGTGTCCTTATTGTTTCCAAATCACCTGATAATGTCTGTAGTTTACGATGTTGTCATTGTTAGTAGGTGTCTATGTATATATCTACTACTACCATTATTATTTGAATGCATTGCAGGTGACCCATTGTGTGACATTCAACTTTTTATGGCATCTAAATACATATACATACTTATAAACGTACGTACAAAAACAAGTGTACTTTCACTCTCAATGGACATCTTCACTTTCTCTCAGCTTACTTGAGTCACTGAGACATTCACACGACTGGCTGCCAGGTCGCATATTACTGATATGTGCTCCGATTGGGTGAAATTGAACTACACCTTAATAAAAGCACGACAGTAAAATGCAACACACGAATTTACTATTACTATATATATTTACTATTACTATATATATATTTACTATTACTATATATATATATATATATATATATATATATATATATATATTTCGAACCATAAGATTTTAGTAAACTATAGTATTCCCCTTTTTTTTCTTCACAGCGACTTGGATAAATATCCGCATAAAAATTTAAAATTTTCAAGAATCTTTAAATTTCTAATCTCAAAACATTCTACTTTTAATTCTAAACAAAATCTTTCTAATATGTTTATACTAAATTTCTAATATTAACTCAAAAACAATGACTTAAAATTTATCGGTCAAAAGTTTTATAATTTTACAAAATTCTAAATAAATCCAAAAGAAAACATCTTTTTTAAGTTCACATATCGATAAATACAGTTAATCCCTACCATTTTACATTATTTCCTCCTGTCTAATACCTTTAAATTACATTCTATAACAATTTTTCTATTTTTTTAGAGCTCAATTCTTACAATTCTCTCAAAAAACTAAATTTTAATTAGAAATTAAATTTCTGAAACCTAATTAACAAAAATAAGCAAACTGATATCAATTGGAAAGCTTGAAAATCTACTATGATCTTCAAATCACTTTTTTATTGTAACTTAAATAAGACTAAAAAGTGAAGTCTTTTAGTGAAATTGAATAAAATTAAACGTTCCTTCTATTTTGGCAAAAAGAATTTATCAAAAGTTCAAATTATAAACATAAACATAAATTTTTTAAATTTTAGGTTAAGAATTTTGATTTCCAAATAATTAATCATTCAATACAGTTTTAAAGAAATTTTACAAGACTGGAAGTGAAAAATAGGATCCAAAAGATTAATCCTGTGACTTAATTTGTCTAAGTATGGAGTTTATCTGGGTTTTTATAATAGAATTACATGTTCGAAACTGAGAAAATTATCAAAACTTTGTGTATTTTGTTTTTCATATGTAAAGTAAAAGCTCTTATTTCAATAGAAATATAAGTTCAAAAAAGAATTAATTAAAATCTTTATTCGTCTAAATTTTAAGATCAAAGATCTCACATTTTGAACGCGTCCTACCAAGTAGGCACAACGAACCGAAAGCCATACCCACGACCGGTTTCGACCTATCGGGTCTCATCAGGTGGACGCTGGCAGAAAGGCCTTTACAGGCAATATTATAAATATAAATATGGAATCAACAGAAACAACTACTCCGAGGGCTATTATCCCCACCGACATTGAATTACACTGTTGATTCCGATGGATTGATTCTTAGACGAAGGTATAACATATTAAAAAAAAAGGAATTAGAATATATATATGTGTGGGTGAGTGGGTGTGTGTATGAGTGTGTCAATGTCTGTAGGTACCTTATCGTAAGTTTCGGAAATAGTAAATCTTAAGCATCTAGGCAATTGCATTACAATTACATTACCCTCTTTTATGTTTTAATTAATTGATTAAATAATACCTATGTAGGGAGGTTCAAAAAAGCTCTTTATAATTAAATAAATGATGCAGGGCAACTGCAGATTACAGATAGTAAAATATTGGTGGCTAAAGGTATATAGTGTTACATATAAGTTTGTACTTATTAAATAAATTAACTTTTTAGTGGTAATTCAGAAGCACAATATATAAGTTTTGGTTGGATGTTTGGATAGAATTCAGTCGTAAATTATAATAATAACCACTTTTTATTTTCGTATGATTTTCGTGCTTTCATTTGGACTTCAACAGATACACACACGAGGGGAGGGCATTCGTTTCCGATGTATTTTTTGATATAGACATTCTTATCTCAAAACAAAATAAGGCAAATTAGCATTATTATATATAATAATTTTAGTTGTAAATCTGTAATCAACATAAATGTACAGAATAAACATGTATATTGCGTAAAGTAATATTAATGATAATAGGTTTCGTTCTTGACCTATTGTTAATGTCTCCTTTAAATGTAATTTTCTCAGTGCTCAGTTATTAAAAATATCCTCAAATTTATAGTAAATAGAAATAAATAAAACAAATAAACACTCGAAATCCACAAAACGTTTAGAAACGTGTTTTGGCACCCAAGGCGTCATCATCAGTTAGAGGCTATAGATAGAAATAAAAAGAAAAATAGTAAAGTCAAAATATTACACACCTAAGAAGTTAGTGAGTACATTATTATCATCATTTATTTAATTTTATTTGTTGGTTCTCATAAAAACCTATTTAATTTATATGTAACATATAAACTGTAAAGGCCTTTCTGCCAGTGCCCACCTGATGAGACCAGTCGTGGGATATGGCTTTCGGTATTCTGTGCCTACTGTGTAGGACGCGTTCCAAATGTGGGATCTGTGATCGTTTATAGTTAGACGAGTGGGGATTTTAATGCCTTCTCTTTTTGAATATGTTATATCTTCGTCTAAGAATCCATCGGAATCAACGGTGTAATTCAATGCCAGTAGGGGTATTAGCCCTCTGAGTAGTTGTTTCTGTTGATTCCATATTTATATTTAAAAACCTATGTGTTTAATTGAATCAGTATGGCCTAATAATAGACAATTATTATTTTATTATCCAATTACTGTAGTTTTATATGTAATAGTAAATGACGAAATTCGTGAATCGTAATGATCGCATATAGTGTGGAGGAGTTCATAATTACCCGCTGTGCTGCAAGCTTAAAGCTGTTGATTATCTACCTTTTGAGACAGGAAGCATTTAACAGACTTCGTCATGCACGACAGACTTCGAAAAAGTGCATTGTGATGTAAAAGCAGCAAATCATAGGTACTCGTTTGGGTGTGTTCTGTGCATACGGCTTTATAACAAATGTGTGCTCTTTAAACCATGTAATAGACACAAGGAAATTAATTATTTTAATTAATGTTCTTAGATTCAATCGTGACCTCTAATAAAGAAAGAATATCATAAAATACGTTCGCGCGAACTAATTAAACTATTTCGTTAATATGTTAGGTAGTATATTATAAACTATAATAGAAAGGTTGTTTGGTAGATAGGGTATTTTTGCCGTCTTCAGTTCGTAATAAACAGATATTTGTAAATTTGTAGTACTTGATATTTTCTGTTTGTCAAGTACTACTTAATGCAATTCTTCGTTTCAAATTAAGTGCATTTTTAAGGTATTTACAGTTACATTTTATTTCATGTGGTACTTAGTACACCCTGTTGATATCACTTTTTAAATAAACATGATATCCGCGACAAAACAAAGGTATTATAAACTAAGGAAAACTGGTTTGTGTTATTTGTTACTTCGACGTTTAAAGATCAATTATTTAAAAGCAAAATTAAGTATACTTACGAAAATTATGAAAGTACCTTTTTATGGTTGTTTCAAAACTGGTTCATCTGCCTGTCTTTTTCAGCCGGTATTTCGTCCATCTGTAAAAAAACATTTACTCGTTCTCAAGACTATTTTTGGCTTGTTATATGGAAATAATAATATTAATAAGATAATCTTTTACTGAATGCGTCTCTTATCTAGTCTTTAAAAAACACAAATCGTTTTAATAAGATTTAATACAATGGGATAGTTAGGGGGGCAAAAGGTCTACCTAAAAACTCATTTCCCATCCAAGATAAACCGATAGTATTGAAGAAATATACAGTATTCACTAGTTGATTCAAATTGCTAGGATAGAAAGATAATCATTCACCTTTTTACTGCCTTAGAAGAGTCTGCCGCCCAATCTACCGGTTTTGTACTAAAGTGTAGGTTGGAGGGAATGCATTAATTCCAGTATTAGCGTAGGAGAATGAAACAGTCAAAAGTTTTTTTTTTTAGATCGGTTCATGTAATCAGCATCGAAATTGTATTGATGATGTTTTAGTAAAAAAAAATATATTCAAATAAAACTCCATATGTGGAAGGAAAACACTTGGTAAGTTTCACAAAAGTGTCATTTATTCCGACGAATTAGTTTCGATTATTAAACCATTCTCAAAGGAGTTATAAGTTAATATTTTTTTTTTTCAAGAGCATGATTATTTGTTGTCGGTAAATTTCTTTGAAAGCGGAACTGAAACTCGAAAATACCCAAAACCAACAATTTTCAGACTGTAAGATTAGAATATATTTAAATTAGGACGTGCATACTAAATGTTAAGGTCAGTTTTCGATTGAGAGCTCCAAATTCCTTCGGGTAGACCTTGTTTTCTTTCTACATCAAAATTGTGTAAACCTGCTAATCAATGATTAGTAAACAACGCAAAATGTTTCAAAACTATCGTATATTATTATAACAATTGTTTCGCCATTGGCGCGGTGACTTTTCAGGTATATCTAGCATATTTAAATGGTGTTATTTGAACACTCGTAATTTATTAAGTTTTTAACATATTATTTATTACCTTAATTAATTCAAAATATTTAAAACTTTAGTGCTGTTATTAGATTATTTTGTGAGTAGAATTCCTCTGTATTCCAGCCTTTGTTATGTTTGATAAACTTTAGATTTTAGATGTTATTTATTAGTACGAAATAATGATAATGCTTGATTTATACAGTGCGGGACTTAATTTTAATTATGTTTGTAATAATCTATTTTTCGCCATAAGCCATTTGTTAATCGGAGTTGTTTGTTGGTTATAAGACCTAGGATGATTTTTGTTATGATTTTATTGTAATAATGTAAGACGCTATTTTCGCATATTTCTCATAAAATCCTATCTATTATTAACAAAAAATTAAATTCTCTAGTTGCCTCCTCTTTATTTCTCATATAAATATTTGAAAGTGTTAACTGGTGCAAATTGTATTATTGCTATTATCTCTATCTGTCCCTATCATTTTCCGAAGGAGCTTATCATTTTTTATAAAGAAGATCGGCTAAATGAAAGTTCTACAAATTGCATTTGTTTTTATTATTATTAACATTATTAGGATGAATACGAATCTTAAGGTACGTAGTTGTTAGAAAATACTTTCTGATTTCTTACTTTTCAACATGCTAACTTGACAAATAATTTTTCTTAATTTACTGCCTAGTTTACTTTAAACAATAAGGACTTTCGCTGTATCGTGCCACTTAACTCAATAATGAGTTTATATTGATGCATTACAACTAGATCTTCCTTTTTAATGCGACACATTTTCATGTAGTGTATATTTAAGAAAACAAATGAAAAATGCTTCATTTTGTGTTCTTTCCTTTGTTACCTATTATATGTTATACTATACGTACTTTATAATTTACAAAATTAATAAAATAATGCGTTTCAAAAATGTAGCAAATTGTTCTACAGACTAGTGCAAATAGTATGTGATCGCTATCTCTAAACATTTGCTACTTATTATAGGATTCAATAATGTTTATCAAGATCCCCATTTGTAACAAGGATGTAGACTTGTCAAACTGATTCTGACAGTTTCGACAGAATATTGCCTAAAAAGTTCGATATCACAATCCACTTCTGACAATTTTAACAAGATACTGTTCAATAACACTATTTTGAACAATTTTATATTCTGAATGTAATACTTTTATTAGGTCTACCGCAAGACAGAATGTATTGATCTATTGATCCTGTCCTTGATATTCTGTCCTGTGCTGTCCTGTCTGTCCTGTCTTGTTTTGAAAACCAAAGCAATATCAATGACAAGATACTCATATGTGTTTCTATTACAATATCTAGAGGAACAAGTTTGAGAAACATATCTTGTAAAGACCGCTTATTCAAGACCTTATTCTTGAACTAGGGTTACAATAGGATAACAAACTCACTGTGCGATGTTGCGAAACCCTCTACTGTAGCTAACCAATTTTTGCTTTTTAAGATTGTCAGATCTCATATATTCACCAATGCATACATATATTCTCTAAGATGGTCCAAATTGTCGAATCAAAGTATTTAAGAAGGCTAATGAATTTTAAATTTTATAGTTAAAATGAGGTATAAGTAGATATAATATCATATTATAGTAATTGGTTAGTAATTTATTAAAACTGCATATGACGCGATTCACCTCAAAGACGAGATCAAGATATCTTTATGTAAGATTAAAAATAAATTAGGACAATATCAATATCATGTATATAGCGTGGTTTGTTGGGTTGTCCATTTGGAGAATTTTGTTTATTTCTCTTGCAGCGACGATCGTTTCGCCTTTCTGATTATCAAGCTGATTGATCTGATGTTGTTTGGTGGTGTGAATTTATACTGTTCTGAGCGATGAGTTTGAGTTCTAGCCATGGTGAGCCCATTATCTGGAATACTATCCGAAATATATCTGCAATCATTAGAAGAATAAATACTAAACAACATCAGGCATAAATACAAAATAACAGCATTTGTTAACGACATATATGTATAACTGAAAGAAATACGCACAACGACATTCTAACATACATCAACAATATCGATAAACATATCCAATTCAAAATAAATGGAAGAAGAAAAAACCAACAGATCAATACCTAGATTACACCATCAATAATCGTGCAACAAAATGGAATACAAAATATACCGAAAACAAACACAAACAGATGTAATAATCCCCGCAGAATCAAACCATCCAAAACAGCACAAAGAAGCAGCATTCAGAAGTATTTTACACCGCCTAGAAACAACACCAATTAATAAAAAAGACTACACAGAACTTAAAATCATCCACCAAATCGCCAAAAGCAACGGATACAACAATACTGTAACGTTCGGGGGTTCGATAATCAAAACTCGAAGACTTTTAAACAGGAACACCAATTTATTTATACTAATATTAATTAACTTAACTTTACTACCACCAATTACACTATTTATTTATGTACAGTTATTGTCCGTATAACACTTCTCACTTTTCTATTTATTTACTACGCGTCTCGATTTATTTTTGACATTATTTCACGACCGTCAATTTATATCTGAACTCTTCACGACCGTCAATTTATATCTCCACTCTTCACGACCATCAATTTATATCTGAACTCTTCACGATCATCAATTTATATCTGAACACTGAACTGAACTGTCCTCGGCGATCGTCTTTCCGCTTATATACTGTTCCGTTAAATTTCCCAAGAAACTTAGAAAAGTCGGGAATATTTTATTTTTCGCCGAAATATCGAACAAGTTTCCGCGAAACACAAATACACTAACATGTCCTCAGTTATTACGCACACGCGTGCCGATAAGGACCAAAGAATTCAAAATTGCCACCCACTTTTGACATTTTTGACAGAATACTGGCCAAGAGCATAGTTTTACTTTTTGTTCATATTTTTGTAAGAATATTCAAAACAAGACGTACATTATTAGAGTAGGAGTGATGGAAATTAAACGTTTTCTCACTCATGTATGTATGTATGTTAGCACTTTAATTTTAAAGATCCACCCCTTACATGGGCACTCGAACGCACACAAGCAAACACGCACTCGTTACAATACAATAGTAAAACGCATACACAACCAAAGAAAAACAGCAACAAAATCCTCAACTAAAAAAGAGAAAAAAGAACAAAAACATTAAAACAAAAAATGGACCACATTCACATATTTTGGCCGTCAAACCTACCGCATAAAAAAATATTTAAAAAAAAACACTTCAAAATAGCATACCAAACGGATAACACAATAAAAATAAAACTCAAGAATAAGACAGAAGATTACGACAAATACAACAGATCAGGGGTATACAAACTTAAATGTAACAGATGCGAAAAGAACTATGTAGGACAAACAGGCAGGAAAATAGTACAAAAATACAAAGAGCATATAAAATCTTACAGAGTAGGGAAAACCGATTTTAACTATGCCACTCACTTACACTAAAACCTACATAGCCCAGGTCCTATAGAAGAAACCGTCACAATATTACATCACGCTCCAAAAAGCAGAAAACTAAACATCTTGGAAAATATGGATATATACAAAAGTAAAATAAAAACACTATCATCAACGTACAAATAAATAACACCTCAGACGCCATATTCACCCCCTTCAAACTCATCGCTCAGAACAGTATAAATTCACACTACCAAATCACTTGATAATGCCGAAAAGCGAAACGATCGTCGCTGCAAGAGAAATAAACAAAATTCGCCAAATGGACAACCCAACAAACCACGTAGTAGACCAAGCGAATTTGGTAAGAAGAAACCATCAAATATTCATGTATATAGGTATAACCAAGACGACATTTTGAATGATATTATGAACGTGTTAAATTCAGTTAAAGTGCAAAATTGAATTATCATGTCAATAATTTCATTCATTAGCTGGTAATAAAAAAGCTTGGTGACAATAAGTTTGTTTTATCTTCCTGTACATACATAGTCCTCATTAGAATGCAATTCATTCTATAAAATCGTGACATTAAAATAAAATATTTGTAGGAATTCGCCAATTAAGTTTACGACTTCTAAAAGGTCAAAAAATGTATTATATAAGTTATAATTATGATTTCAAGCTCAAAATAACGCGCTATAAATAAATGATAAGTTAGCTCAAGAAACAACTTTTAAACATACTTTTACTAAGAATTTTAAAACAAATGAGTTCATGCTATTATCATCATGCTTTTATCTCTGGTCAAGTTACAGTTAAGATTCATTTCACTTTTCTTTATTTTATGAAAGACTATTAACCTTTTATATCTCGTAAGTAGAAATTTCGTTTAAATTGAGCATTTCGCCACTACAATGCAAGAAAATATCATATCTGTTTGTATTGTATAATATAATCCACGAAGGAATTCAAAATCTCCTCACGAATTTTATTAAAAAGAAAGTCATGTAAGGTAATATGTACGCATATACGTTTCTTATGATCTGCATTTATTTTATTTTAAATGAATCTTCAAAGCATTTGGTACATTTTATTTTGTAAGCATGTAATGTTTGTACATAGGTAATTATATTTCCTTTGTTATATAATAAACTCTCCAATCTTACTACTTAAATATGACAGTTGAACTGGCTTTAACAATCGAATTTTATTCTATCTTTAAGGGAGACCAGTGTTTACAACCAACCTAACAAATATTTTTTATTTAGTTAATTAGTAGATCCTAACAGTTATTAATGACCAATAACATGGAAATAATAAAATGGCAACAAAATTAATATAAAACTACAAATAAATGTATTAAATATGTGAGCTGGGCACCTAGACGAAAAGAAGCGTAGGAAATAAAACACAACTGTTTAAGAGTTTAACAAAAGTTTTTTAATAAATCACGTCCAATTGTTTCACTTAACTAAGCCTTCATCAGGTGATGGAATCTACAAAAATAAGAATAAGTAACAACTATATATATACAAATCATTCATTGGGGGCGGGAATTATTTATTAAGAGTAAATTGTTAATATCTATTTGGTCGTTGAGGATAAGTTTTTTATGATTATATTTATTGATTTCAAAGGATTCGAGGAGATTTAATTTGTATCGCTTATTTACTTGGTGTAAAATTTGAAATTCAAAATTAGGTTGATGCTGCTCTTCGATTAGGTGGTTGACGTACGTAGATGTATTTTTATTCTTGGTAAAGGCATCTGAATGTTCCTTTATCCTTTCGGAAAACTTCCTTCCTGTTTGTCATATATACACTTTTTGACAACTTCCATAATTCAGCAAATAAACTCCTCAAAACCTACAAATACGGATACTACCATACTTAATAATTGCTTTCACCCTTATTTACATAAAATAGCCGCTTACCATTCTAGTATTCATAGACTTATTTCCATACCACTATCAAAAGATAACTTTAATACAGAAATTCGCCGAATCAATACCATAGCTCGAAATAACGGATTCCCTACTACTATCGTTGATAACATTTTAAAAAATAAATTAAAGAAAAATATTTTACGATCAATTTATCCTATACAAAAAGAAGCCCGTGATTATTCTAGTTTTACATAACTTACTGAAGAAATTTCAAAACTTAGTAAAGTTAATATCCAAACTGCATTGAAATCTAAAATTACTTTAGGAAATTTACTTAAAAATAATAAAGACCCAATTGATAAGATATCGGCTTCAGGAGTGTATTTGCTGAATTGTGGGAGTTGCCAAAAAGTGTACACAGGACAAACAGGAAGGAATATTTCCGAAAGGATAAAGGAACATTCAGATGCCTTTACCAAAAATAAAAATACATCTACGCACGCCAACCACCTAATCGAAAAGCAGCACCAACCTAATTTTGAATTTCAAATTTTACACCAAGTAAATAAGCAATACAAATTAAATTTCCTCGAATCCTTTGAAATCAATAAATATAATCATAAAAAACTTATCCTCAATGACCAAATAGATAATTACAATTTACTCTTAATAAATAATTCCCCCCTCCCCCCCAATTAATGATTTGTATATATATAGTTGTTACTTATTCTTATTTTTGTACATTCCATCACCTGATGAAGGCTTAGTTAAGTGAAACAATTGGTCGTGATTTATTAAAAAACTTTTGTTAAACTCTTAAACAGTTGTTTAAACATATTAGTGCCTATTCAATTAAAATAAGCGTATCTACATTCCATAATTATGATGCAAAAATTAAATGAAACCACAGAGATGCAACATACATCCAAATATTTATAGTAAATATTAGATTTGTGAATATAAGTAAGCATTCATATTATATTCATTAATATATTACGAAAAAAAGTAAAACTGTCAGGATATACGTGTTACGATATAAATTCTAGTAAATAAATTTAAAAAAGCTTTCATTTTATATCTGCACTAATCCCAGTCTGAAGCTAGAGTAATCTTAAAATATAAAATCATAAAAATGATAACACAGCAATAAGCGAAAGTGAAGAAAAATCCTGATCTGCAGCTACGGTGTCAGATAGCACTCAAGCGTGAGTAACTGTGATACAGCTCGCATTTGCCTCAACGTGGAAATGTTAGAAGAATATAACATACGTACATGTATATGAGATTAATAAGAACAGTGTAAATTCTTCGTTAGTAATTTATCACATGAATCGTGGTTTCGATCGAATTATATGCAGTATCAATAAATACCAATCAAATCGAAGTTTTTTAAAAGCAAATTGATATAACAGTATAATACCATCTAATGATATCTGCTCTTAATTCTGAAGCCTCGTGTCAACATGTTCGTGTTAAATATGCTTCGAAGGACCACCTCAGATATTGAGGAAAACGAGATTTGCTTTGTTATATATATTTATTTACATTAACTAGAAATCGCCACTTTCACCAATTATTTTACAAGAGCAAAACTTAGATTTATTTATAAAACTTAAAGAAATGAAATATTAATACTACGATTATAAGTTTTGCTATCGAGACTGCAGTTTGTTTGGTGGTTCTATTTTATCTGTTCTTTTTAACGTTCGTTCCTATGCCCTCAAGAGCTCTTACCGTTCTCACGCACTTATCTCCTGAAGACACAAAACAGATCATCTCGACAGCATTAGGATTCGCATGCAACAACTAACATAAACGGTGACAAATTTATGGCCTAGTTAAAAAATAATTTGGAGAGTAAACAAATTCAGCAAAGGCTTTACTAAGGTATCTACTTGTCCAACTGAATCGACGACGCAGCTTATAAATGTGATAAGCATGATCACCAAATTAATATTGTGGCGAATACCGCCACATATTTCACAAGGAATAAAGTTCATAAACATATTGTTTTTATTTTATGATTCGATGTCTTTGTGTTGCTATTTCAAATTTCTTGTATTAAAATTTATGTAAATACTCTTTCAAATATTTCTTTCTTCTTTCTTTCAATTATTGCACCAAAATTCTTTCATATTGTTCTTTTGTATTTCTCATATCTTGCTGTAGATATTTCGAAGTCTTTTGTATCTGTGTAAACGCACTTGTATATTTAACCTTTTGTATTCTGCCATCTGTGTAAATAACTTTACTTGTACTTCCCTTTAACATTTTAGCTTCTTTCTTCAGTTGTTGGCACTGTAATCTACTTTTTAGTATTTCCTGTCTAAAATAACTTTTTTCTGTTTAATTTCCACCAGCTACACGTGCTGGTGGACGGGCAATCCCTTTGATATACACCGTAGTGCAAAGCCGAAGGGTAGGGCGTAGAGCAACCTTCAGCCTCTCTTTCAGGAATTGTAGGAATGATTGGGTGGTGGTTAGGGAGAGAAAGATGAGACGGACGAAATGAAGGCAGAAGAGAACTAAAAGATTATCTTTGGACTATTTCTGCCTCAGCATTTATATGAGTGATCCAAGGAAACCACAGAAAACTTGGACCAGAGCAGTCGGACCCGGATTCGAACCGATGACCTCTCGAATGCTAAGCAATGATCTGGAGCACTAGACCACGCCGCTCGGTTCCTGTCTTAAATTTTTCCTATGTACTTCCCTATAGGTACCCTACTATTATCTACGACCCTCTCTCTTCCTGACAATTGTTAAAACATTTGGGATTTCAAAAAGTATTTCTTCAGTTCCTTTCTAGCTTCTCGGCACTCTAAATCGATTCGCCTTCAAGTCCACCGTAAAATTATTCAATACTCTTACTAGTAAATATATGTTGTTGTTTTCGTTAATTAGTTTTATTCGTGTAGCATTAAGTCATCCCTTAAAACATAATGTGGAATGATTAGAATAATGTAATGATCAGTAATTATAAATATAAATATGGAATCAACAGAAACAACTATTCTGAGAGTTAATACGGCTAGCATCAATAGTGTAATTCAATTCCGGTAGGGGTATTAGCCCTCGGAGTAGTTGTTTCTGTTGATACCATATTTATATTTATATTTATCATATAGCCTGTAAAGGCCTTTCTGCCAGCGCCCACCTGATGAGTCCCGATAAGTCGAAACCGGTCGTGGGATATAACTTTCGGTACGCTGTGCCTACTGTGTAGGACGCGTTCGAAATGTGGGATCTGTGATCCTTAAAATTTAGATGAAAAAGGATTTTAATGCCTTGTTTTTTCAAATATGATGAGTAATTTATCGAAACTAGTAGACGTAGATCGCAATTACGATCTTATTAAATCTCATTAGCACGTTACAGGCGGTCTACTTCCATAGTTTGATATTATAACAATTCGCTTTTGCGAAACAACTTCGATTTGGTAGATGATTTATCGAAACAGATTATGGGGAGTTGATGAGAAATAATAATTTCTAAATCGCGATCCACGTCTGGTAGTTTCTATAAATTACTGGCCAAGAACGTAACGTTTTCTATATTGTTTTTTTTTTCAGTCACATATTATTAGCTGTAGTAGGAAGAAATCAGACACTTGTTATAATTTAAGCCCTAAATATTGCTATTTAATAATATTTAGTGGTTCCTGCACGCAATTTTCCATTTTCCTTTTAATTAAAATAAGAGTTTGTTTTAGTTATTTCTGAAATTTGTGGCATTCTGTTATACTTTTTTTAAGAACTAAAACTTGAGGTTAGATTGGGTTACACAATTTGTACTTGTTGTTTTTCTGATTAAATCGGAACCAATAGGAGAGAATTTAATAATTATTTAAGACAACTCATAAGGAATCAATCATAGATACCTAATAAGAATAACTATGTTGTGCTGTATATGTTATTAAAAATTACATTTTTGTAAATAGTGTAGAAAACATTCGTAAAAACACGGTATGTATAAGTTATAAAGTGTCTATAAAAGTGTAAACACAATGATACAAAAGTACACAATATAAAAAATATTTGCACAACTATTTTGTTGTGGGTGATTGGCAACGGCAATCGTATTGTTCCAATATCCTCCGGAAGGGATGCTTGAGAGGTGATTGTATTTTTCCCGAAACAACTTCTTCCACCATTTTCATATATTTCTTCTCTTCCTCGACTCCTTCTTCAAGTTGTCTTTCAAGTTCTTCCCGTTCACGGTCCTAAAATATGGTTAATTATTCACATAGACAATAACGAAGTATGTTCGAAATAGAATAACAAAACAAAGTCAAACTGTGGGTAAAAATAAGTATTTTGTTAAAGCAAACAGCACCAATGTTTTTGCCTTTGGTGAATGGTTTCTTCAGAGTAGATTGCAAAAATATTAAGGATTGTTAATTTGCAATCCACCCTGAAGAACATTCCACCAATTTGTGGCACACACTGTGTCCATTTGCTTGTTTCCGGGATTTTTACAGTTTCTATGTATACAATAAAATCTGAGTTGATTTTAGTACAATATTTGTGAAACTGCATCATTATCTGGCAAGAAATAAAAACAAATACGCGGTAATGTTCCACCATATATTTGCTACAAATCTTGACAAATTTGTTTCGGTTAGTTCAGCCATTAACAAGAGTATACAGGTGATTATTGAAGTTTTAAACTATGCGTTACTAGTTATTATAAATTATAGATGAAGAAGAGGGGGAGGAGTTATAAGTAGTTAGTTCTGTTTGATTATTTATTAGATTAATATTGTTAGGTAGGTAGGTAAGCTACAATTTTCTAGATTTTGAAATATTAGAATTCAATATTTAGAAATTAATTATATTTGCATATAATATACAGTGAAACTTTACCGTTTGTGTTTTTTTTCTGCGAGTTCATGTATAGAGTTTTATCCAGATTTTGGTGATTATGTAACAAAACAAACATCCAATTTCTGAAAAATAAATGTAGACAGAGTAATGAACACCATCTACAGATACATGCTACTAATTTGTGCGATTCAGTAATGTTAAACAAGGTCCTTTTATAATAAGGATATCGACTGGTTCAACAGAACCCACTGCGTAGCGTAGACACGAAACCAGATTGAACAAAAATAATATATGCTCTTCATTAGCGTTCCGCCGAAACTATTGGTTTTCACCAGGCGGTCCGGCAGAATAATAACCGATTTTTTTTTTTTTTTATTTAGTTTTTAACCTCGAGGAGGGGAAATCTTCATAGACACCCTCGAAGGTGGGGGTAGTGTCGGATTCTTACCGACTAAAACCCCTCCTCGAGAAGGGAGTGCAACCCGAAGGTTTTTCATCCCTGGGGAGGTTGGGATCGGGAAGTGGGTTGTTTGAGGTGTTGGGGGGGGGGGGATTGGGGAGGTGTAGAATTGTCAGGTGACCCATCTCGAATATTGGATGGGTGCTCGCGCTAAATAGCGAAGCTAGAATTTGAGCGGGAGTAACGACTCAGTGTAGAAGGTGGCAAGGCCTTCTGAAGCGGACGGTAGCTTTCGGGGCGAAGTTGGAAAGTGATGAGATGAATGGGTTTGGGTGGCCTGAGACTGAGGCCCTGACATAACAACCGACCTACCTGCTGCCTATAGTATAAGAAGCCATTAATAAATAAATACAGACAGCGTAGTGAACGCCATCTGTATGTACTCGTCTGGCAGTTTCGGTAGAACGCATATTTTCATTTTTGTTTTATCCAATTTCTGCTTTCGAAAGGAGAGGAGTGGGCGCATGTCCTTGTAACTTTATCTACTGATTGCTATTGATGGCTTTGTATTAAGAAAGATTTGAAAGACTAACCCTGAGAAGTTGATTGTAAGCAGCCTGTTCCTTCAATTGTTGATTGTACAGTAAAGCCGAGTCTCTCTCTTTTCGTTTGACTTCGGCTTCTAACCTTTCGTTGGCTGCTATTGACATTCGCAGTAACTCGTTTTCTGCTTCTTTAAGTTTCAATTGATGTTCAGCTTCTTGTTTGTTCATCTCAACTTGTTGTGCTCTGCCTTCCAGTACAGCCTAAATGATAAGCTAGGAATTAGTCTACAATGACCTTTTATTAATTTGTGGTCACAAAATCATGAATAACAATGAGGAACAAAAATAAATATATTTGATTTAATTTCCTTAGTAATCAAAAAAACAATTTTTGTTTAGAAATAAAAGTTATTTTAATTACCTTTTGCAAAGCTTCTTTAGCTTTAAGTATATCACATTTAGCTTTGTCTTGTTTTCTTTCGATTGATTTTCGTTGTTCTTCTAGTAACATATTCAAATAATCTTCCTCTTTCTTCCTTTCTTCCTCCAATTTCTTCAGGTTTTCCCTATAAATGGCCATTTCTCGTTTTGCCTGTGTTGTAGTATCTTTTATTTTAGCCCTTTCCTTATCCAATTCAATTTGGGTCAGTTTATTGAACGCATCGTCCACCGCCTGTTCTGCTTTCTTTCGACGTTCATTTATTTCTTCGTTGACTTTAATTTGTTCGAGGAGTTCTCGAGCTGCTTTATCACGTTTGCGTTGTTTTTTATCAAGTTCTGTAAAAATAATCGTAAGTTCATCAAAACTGTGCTTATATTCATAACTGCGTGCAATTTTTTTACCTTCGATTTCTTCTCTTCGTATTTGTTCCATGAGTCTGTCCAGTTCTTGTCTGTCTTCAAGAGCGACGCGCCTTTGTTCTTCTTTAAGAAGATCCTGTAAGAAATTCAATAAAAATTTTAAGGAAAAGCGATTATGAATTGTTTATAAATACCCTTCCAGCCATCTGAATCTCCCAAATTGCTTTCATTTCTATGATTTTGTTGTATTTATCTATAGCATCCTGCCTGTCTCGTTCAATCTAAACAAAGGATAATTATTCTTGATTTTTAGCAAAATTTTGTTCTAATTGTAATAATCTAAAGAAATAATAAAGAAGTATAAAAATGTAATTTTCTTACTAAAAATAGGAGTTTATTATTTATTATTATTATTTCTTCAAAATATGAACCAATTTATTTAGGAAAATGTTGGAATTACTGTATTAAAATGATTTTAATTTCGAAAAATATATATACTGTCGTGATTTACCATTCCATATTGTTCAGTTCTTGTCAAATCACCCCAAAATTTGTCCAGTTCTCTTTCAGCTTCTCTTCTTTGTTCGTTTTCGCGCATTTGTTGTAAATTGCTGTTTTTGGATTCTATTAATCTTTTTTGGGCCACATTTGTCCTCAATAACTCGCATCTATCCCTACATGGATTTTGCAAAAATAGGTTTTAAAAAACACAATATGTACATAATTAAAAACAGTAATTGTGTTCGAATATTAGTAAAATTGAATCAAGTTTTGTCTTATCTTGAATCAGATTTTGTAAAGGTGAATGTTTCTCTTCCACAACTAATTCAAGTTTCTGAAATTTAGAAGAACTCTAAGGAGATTCAAGTTCAATTTTGCTGAAGGCTGGACATTTGAAAATAGACTTTTAGGCTACACATTTTTCATAACTGCAATGGAGTTGAAATTAGGTTTTTGAAAAATAAATGACCTTTTAAGATTATATAATACACACATCAACAAAATCTAGGGATATTTGGAAATATGTTAATTTTGGAATCAAGTTTGATATATATTTTCAAATTCAATAAAGATAACGTAAACACACACAGCTATAATTTTTCTTAATTTATTGATAAAAATGCTTTAGTTATATGAAAATAATAATCTTAAAAGCTGCTCATTTCGTTAATTAACATAACCGATAAATTTAAATATAAAACATTAGCTAGCAAGGAAAAATTAAACTTTTACTACAGTTCTGCACCTTCTAGGTATCGACAGAATAAGATTGTCTATATCCTCTTGTGGACGGAGGTTCTAATGCTAAAAAAGAAGCTATTGGTGATGTTTACGATTGTGGACACCATCCATATACAATAGGTAGCTTCCCTGGAGCATGACCATACATGTTCTATATGATTGAGAACTGGGAATTACGATAAAATATGAATTCCTGTGTCTTTCAAAAGATCGTAGTTTGAGAGCAGGCAATGAACTAAATAATAATGTTCTCGATATAACATTTAGCGTTAACGAAAATCTCGATTCGTCTGATAAATGATTCATAGACCATTGTTCTCGTGTCCATTGTAGGTGTTCCTCTGTCCAAAAAACTCTGTGCCCCCGATATCCTCAACTTTGTGAAAATACTCTGATAGAGCGATTAAGATGAAGATTGATCCTGTAAATGAAGTCTGATAGTTTGAGTCAGGACTAAAACATTATGTACCGCATGAAGACATGTTGATAATTCAGAGGAAATTATTAAATCTTAACTCTGAGTTTGAAAGATGAGGCACCAATATTGGACAGCAGTTGTAGTTAGAGCCCTCTACTGAATTACGTTCTGCAGGATTACCTGTCCACTCTTTGGCCGCGCTTACCTGCTCGCCACAGCATCTTATTATTTCTTATTTTTGTAAATATTTCTATTATATTATTATTCTGTTACTGTCCTGCTCTATAAATATTTCAAAATATTGTATTCAAATCTTGTTATGTTATTCTTTTATGTAAATATCTATCCTAATATTCAACCTTGAATCTTTTGTATTTGTGTCTGTACCCTGCTATTGTGCTCTGTTTAAATAACTTTATTACTTGTACTTTCCTGTAATTCCTTTTAACATTTCAATTTCACGTATTAACTGTATGACGGCAATAACTATCGTCCCTTCGGTAGTCAGGGTTAATGTTCTATCTATCTATTTCTCAGTATTTTGTATGTTCAGACTGTCCAGATTTCTTTTTCTTCCAGTTGGTTCCCTACCTTAATCTAAATACTTCTAGCTCCGCCCAAATAGTCTCCGTAACATTTTCATTTTCAAAACACTAACACTTCCTAATTCAGTTTCCTACGATCAATTTCATCTTCTGCTAAGTGTTACACTAGTTTACTCTTCATCTTCAAATTCCATTCTTACAGTTTGTAAATATATTGTCAACTGCTACTCTCATTTTTATTTTCATCTTGCCATCCCTAAAACTCTATAGTGTTGCTATAATCAAGAAATAACGCTTTAAGAAGTGGCCAGGCGCTGCGCCACTTCATTTACTTCTGGACCAGCTGCAAGCACCCCAAATGCTTTATGGATGTCATTCAGCAACAAATTTTGTCATTATCCATGTTTATTCATGTTAATTTGGCACAAAATTACGTCACTAGTGAAACTAAACCCATTAATTCTGATGGATTGTCAATTGCAACAATCGTTATCTTCAATAAAAACATCTAGGATTTAAAACAATAGACTGACAATTAGGAAAAGAGAAATGTAATTCTAGTAATCATATTCCTTCGACAAATAGGTTATTTAGCTTGACTATTTTTCGAAGAATTTTTGAAATTTAGCCAGTTTAAGAAAATATCCTTAGACTTCGTTGATGTGTGTACATTTACAGGTAAGTATAGTAAGAAATGGTGAATACGCCTGCCATCATGGTGTTGGAAGCAAATATTTACTGTTTAACAATAAAAATGCAGTAAGTACTAGATGCAGAGTCATTCAAACTGAGTGTTACATTAGACGTTTTAGGGAAATTAAGCATGTTACAGATTTGAAAATTTAGGAGTAGGGTAAGGGGTTATCAAGGATGATCTATTTAACTAAAACAATTTCAATTGTCGGGCACTTCCGGCTATACCGTAAGTTGATGTCAACTTTCTTATTTTATAATCAATGGAATGGTATATTTTTTGAAACATAAAATTTTAAGGTGACTTTGATAACCAACTTGTATGCCCATTATGCGATGAATAGTTTCTGAGATAATTTAATTTATTGGAAAAAAGATTGCACCCACCGCAAACTATAAAAAATCATAACTTCCATAAAAAACGACTTAGAGTGTTGAAATTTTTACTAGTTATAGCGTTCAGAAAAAAATCAAAAGTTTAAAAACTTCAAACACGAATAACTTAATTTTTTGAAATGGCACCTAGCATATTTTGTTTTGTCATTCGATTCCTTTTTTATACTCTTTCGATCCATCTGGATATTTCCTTCTATTTTATTTGATTTTTTTTAATAATTTTGGATTTTTTTTAAATAAAGAATGGAAAACATCTAATGTATCGAAAGAGGATAAAAATAGAAATCGAATTACTACATAAAATATGTTAGGTGCCATTTGAAAAAATGAACATTTTAAGTCATTATTTATGGAAATTTTATAGTTTGGGTTGCGGTGCAATCTTTTTTCCAATAAATTAAATTATCTCAGAAACTATTCATTGCATAATGGGCATACAAGTTGGTTATCAAAGTCACCTTAATATTTTATATTTGATACGAATTCATCGTAAAAAATATACCATTAATAATGTTTATTCGTTAAAGAATAGACTTTTTAAAAAGTTTACTTATTTTATTAAAAGCGATTACAAGAATTAATGTTTATGATTATGAGCTACCTAGACAAGGTTCTAATAGTAACTAACTACAAAACGTTGTCACAAAAACAAGTAAAGTTGCATCTAACAATCTGCATACACTAGATATCATATTACACGATGATTGCCTGGGAAAGTATTTGGAAAAGCGGTTCTTGCAGGTATGCCTGACATAATTCATTCCATTTAAAATAAGAAAGTTGACATCAACTTCCGATATAACGGCAAGTACCCGACAGTTGAAATTATTTTAGTTAAATAGATCATCCTTGATAACCCCTACTCCCTACTCCCTACTCCCAAATTTTCAAATCTGTAACATGGTTAGTTTCCCTACAACGTTTAATGTACTATTCAATTTGAATGACCCTGTATGTTTAGTTGATTTAATTAAATCTTATCCTTAAGTTAATGTTTAAGTTATTCAACTTTTAGGGGATCTCAATTAGAAATGCTGACCGTGTAGGTCTTCTGCTTGCTGATCTTTTGATTATTAAAAGTAGGGTTGGGCGATTATTAAATTTAAGAATCCATTATTTGCTCAATCCAATTAATTACATGTATACTTACATGTACTGTTGCAGACGCTTTTCTTCTACTACTTTCAGTCTTTCAGCTTCCTTTTTTGCTTGTAATTCTTCAACCTGTCGTTTCATCATATCAAATTTAGAGTCACATAATCTCTTGGCGTTCTCCACAGTTTCCCGATAGTATGCACACTCTTCTTCACTCAGCAATTCTTTCAATCTCGAAAAGTAAAAGGAGCAGTAGCTAATTTATTTAATTGCACTGTTATTATTCTACCATTCACTCTGTTTTTTGTATCTCATTAGCTTTTATTGAAAAAAACTAATTAGTGGGCTACCATCAAAGGAAACTTTTAGTACCTGGTTGAAGTTTATTAGATACAGCATTTAATTAAATTAGATGTTGCAAATAACGGCGTTTACTTGGAACGTTAAAAAGAATAGAAACAGTTTTTAAAACCTAATTTCGCCACTACGTAAGTTTATGGCTTCCTCAGAAAGTGCACTGCAAGGTTTAAAATTAAATTTATATGCAGAAGCAAAAAAAATAAAGAAACAGGTTAAACGCTTAAGTTTGTGACGTTTATTGCCACACTCGCCTCTGACAGAATTTTAAATTAATGTGTCAATTTTGTACATTTTGTAGATTTTGTAAAAATGTCTCTTTTGTATTCCTTATCTAATTTTATGTATTTCTGTTTCGTTGTTCATGTTTATTTCGGGTGTCTAATTCTTCACATTTCTATTTTTTGAATTTATTACTTTTATTTTTTTGTACTCGTCACAACCATAAATAATATCTATCTCTATACATTTCAAATTTCACCTTTCCTTTGTATTTTGAACGTAAGAGTTTCTTCTTTCAATTTCATTGTATTCTTTTAATTTCTTTTCAAATCCTTTTCGAACCTTTCTTATTGTACCCTTAGTTGGTGTTATTCCAATCTTCACACTCTCACCCATTTACCCTCGCCAGTACAAAGTGACCCTTTTCTACATCCGGTCCATTTTTACTTTTTTACTCTAATTACCTTCGTCACGTTCTCTTTCCATAAATTCTTGGTATCCTTATTTTCTCCAACTCCAAACTATAACCCTCACTCCTTTAACATTCGTTTCATAAAGATCCTTTAAACTAGATTTTTAAGATCAGTCAGTAAAGAGCCACTCAGCAAACATTATCCAATCAACATACTCATTCAACCTCAACCTAGTCCTTAATAAACACTTCGTATGTTCATCTTTTTTCTTCCTTCTTACGCGAGTGACTTCATCTTTGTATATACAAGCTTTCCGAATAATTCGTGTGCAGAATGAACTTTGTTTGGACACGCGCATTCCTTTTATTGTGCTGTTTTAACGCATAAGGAAGCATAAGGAGGGTTTAGTAAGCGAAGGAGATTTTAAGGGGTCCCATTTTTCTTATTCGAGTTTTATTTATGTATTAGGAATTAAAAAAATATTAATTATTAATACATTAATGATTATTAATATATTATTGTGGGCAAAATTGAAAGTATCACTAGAATAGTTGTCATTATAATTATCTATTTTTGAGCCATATTTGTTTGCAATACAATTTATCGATACAGGTAGTATAGGCAAATGCGTATGAACACGACACTTTCTAGGAGTCCTGCAACCCGTGAGAAAAAATAAATCGAATAGTTCTAATTTGATGCTTTCTTTTTCATTTTACAAAGATTTAAGATTTATTATTTAAAACAACAAACAATTTTTATTAACTTTAGTTACTTGTTATATGCTTATTGGGAACATACTTAGTTCTCTAAAATAAAAACACAATTACGTTAGCAGATACAGAAAACTATTCTCTCACTATCTTGTCAATGTTTAAACATGATTTTTGAACGCAGAAAGTAAATGAGAAAACTGATGCCTTGACCTGTATCATGTCCAATACAGTGATCAAAATGAACGTATAATGATGAATGTCCAGAAGACGCTGTCCTCAAAGGAATACAAAATTGAGACTTATTCGTCCATAATGAGAATATGTCGCAGCGTATTAGTTTGTTTTTTTGTAGATTGTTTAAAAACAGTCGAACGTTAAAATTAAACACATTCAGCTTAAGTTAATACGTAATGGTTCACTTTCAGAACTTCATCTCACAATTAGACGACGATGTTAGAAGAAAGAAACAATATAATAGAATCGTATTGCAGGCAGTATGTCGCCATCTGCGTTTATGGTATTTCAAATGTTCGAGAAGGCTTTACGAAGGTCTTTACACCACAAATTAAATCCATAAGATGGCTTATAGATTGAAATCGTGATCGACATCTGATAATTTCCATAAATCTTCGAATGTAATAACAGCATTGAAACTATATAGAAATCTGATGACTACAAATGCAACTGAAAATTCGAACATCAATGGCTTAAAACCGTTTGAATTGCAATAATGACCATTAAATATATATAGACGATAAGTATGACCTGAAATTTAGTAAATCTGTTACTCTTGAGAAAGACATTGTTATGTCGAAACAATATTGTAGAGTTTACAATAAAATATTTTGAAACATTTAAAACTGATTTTCATTCCTTCGATTTTAAAAATAATGTTTCACAAGGATCCGACCAGTTCAACAATTGATTATATATTAAATATGATATGCTGAAGAAAATCGACTTTCAGAAAATATTCTCAACAATAAAACGGAGGAAAGTTAATATTATAGTTTTCAATGCAGTTTTCTGATTTATGAATGATTGACGATAATGACGATAATTTACAGTTTATTTATAAATAAATATATTTTAATTATCGGGTATCTAGGATCTGTTGTGTAAACTATAAACGGCGGTTTTGACATAAATGTTGCTACACTCAGGTAACAATCCAAATAATTAAAACCTAAATCCATTCTTCATATTGTGAGTAGAAGATCTTGCAGTTTTTATTTTAATTTCAATTAAGTTTACTATTTACTAAACGTAAGTAATATTTATCTTTTCGTTTTGTTTTGTTTTTTACCTGGTACGCCGCTCTTCTATTGTTTTTTCATACATTTCCAGACGTTCCTTGACACGTTTTTCAATTTCATTTTTAAAAAGTCGTTGATCGGAGTGTTTTATAAATTTTTGTTCAAATTTATCTTTGGCATTGGAAGCTTTCTCTCGAATTTCCCTTTCGATATCTGCAGCGTTCATGGCTTGCTTGTACTGCATGAACTTTACGTGATAATCGGTGTTGGGTTGACGAGCATACTAGATAAAGTAAATGAAAAAATTGACAATATCGACTTATGAATTTTTGTAATTCTTATTGAAGTTGTACTTCTTTTGGGTAGTTGAGTGTAAAATTGTTTAAAAAAATCTATAGTCATTATTATGCATGTATCGATTAAATAAATTTGTTATTAGAAATGTAACTACATTTAATTAATAAAAAACACTTTTCCGAATTTCACAGTTTATTTTTTATTACTTGACAATATTTTTTCGCTACACTGTAGCTTCTTGGACAATTATATATAAACTTTATTTGCTTATATTCTAACTGTTCCAGGAGGGGTGGGAAACGAAATAAATTTCATAATGGAGAATTATTGACTTCAGTTTTGTTCATTGATAATATTTGTTTTTGTTTATTTCTAATTCTTCTAATTATTTTATTTTATATAAATTATTTTGTGCATGTATTATTCTAAAATCTTTATTGATTTTTTTATTATTGTTTAAGTGTTTTGCATAATTGTAATCTACTTTATTGTTATTATAAGATTTGTAATGTTCATTGATTCTGATTTGAAAATTTCTAGCCTGATTTGTAATCATTTTTGATTTTGACGTTATTATTTTTTATATGTTTTCCTAATTTATTATTGGTTTTATATGTAATATTAATGTTGGATTTACTCAGTGCAGTTTTTAATTTTTTCGAAATTGGGCCCATGAGTGTAATACTATTACAAATATTATTTGCTTATATTCTAACCGTTTCAGGAGGGGGGGTTATGAAATAAGTTTAATAATGGAGAATTGTTGACTTCAGTTTAATCATTAATAATATATGGGCTGTATTTATTTTTGTTTATTTCTATTTAAGGGAGCAGAAAGACAAGCACACGAATTATTAGAAAATATTAATAAATTGCAACCCAAGATTAAGTTCACAATAGAATTTGAAACAAATAATAAAATTAACTTCTTAGATCTCACAATCAGTAAAAAAGATAGTAAACATCAATTTTCAATATTTTATAAGCCAGCACATACAAATTTAACAATTACTAACAGTTCATGTCATCCATATCAACATAAATATGCCGCTTACTACAGTATGTTATACAGATTAATAAAAGTACCAATGAACACACAAAATTATCAGAAACAGTTCAATATAATTAAAACTATCGTCATTAATTATGGGTATAACCTAAATATAATAAATAATTTACTAATTAAAGAAAATTAAATACAAAGAAACTATTCTAATTTCGAAAACAATAAAAACTGCACTGAGTAAATGCAACACTAATATTACATATAAAACCAACAGTAAATTAGGAAAACATAAAAAATAATAAAGACAAAATCAAAAATGATTACAAATCAGGCGCATACAAATTAGCATTCGATTCTTGCAATAAATTTTATATTCGTAAAACAGCTAGATATTTTAAAATCAGAATCAATGAACATTACAAGTCTTATAATAACAATAAAGTAGATTACAATTATACAAAATACTTAAACTATAATAAAAAAATCAATAAAGATTTTAGAATATTAAATAATTTGTATAAAATAAAATAATTAGAATAATTAGAAATAAACAAAAACAAATACAGCCCAGATATTACTATTGAAGAAAACTGAAGTCAACAATTCTTAATTATTAAATTTATTTCATTTCCCACCTCCTGGAACGGTTAAAATAGATATAACTTCCCAAGAAGCTACAGTGTAGCGAAAAAATATTGTCAAGTAATAAACAATAAACTGTGGAATTCGAAAAAGTGTTTTTTATTCATTAAGTATAAAATGTAATTGCATCAAGTATTAGTAGACAAAATCAATTATAGAAATGTAACTTTATACGTGTGTATATAAATATAAACTGTATCTTATTTTCAGTTAATTGTTGATTTATTGAATTACGAAGAGTACAAATTCAGTACAGTTCTTGGAATGCTATGCACCAATGTTATAGAAATCGATAAATTTTTTATGGTTTTTTCAGTATGTTATTTGACACATGAACTACATGCTCCAAATGTACCATAAAAATATTGAGTTTTCCATTTTAAATAAATACTTGCAATTTATGAACCTAAAGTGTAAATTAAGATACTTCAATTTAGTAATTAGGTACATTCTGGGCTAGAAATTTTTTTATTGTTAAAAAGGTGTATGCCAAATAGTCTTGCATTATTGTTTTTACGAGAATATTTTTTAAATTTTATTACAAAAAAGTACTTAATACATGTATAACAATAATATGTAAGAGAGGTACATTCCAATTGAATAATAACAATTTCATTTTACTATATTTCTCATTTTAAAATAATTTACGTTTTTGTTATATACTTACATGGGCCCATGATCCTGGTTGAACACAGGGTAGTTTAATATCGGGTGGAAAAGGCCTTTTAACAGGTGGGGGTGGCTTTTTGGGAGGATCTAAACTTGTTCCAAAAATCATTTCACTTTCTTTTTTTGAAAAGGTTCTTATACTAAACTAAAAGATTAATTAACAGACACCATGTTATGTCAAAAACTTTGTCGTAAATAAGGTTTGGTCAATATTAAAGCAGTTGACATCATTTCTATGGTAACAGTGATAAATTTGTTTTTTGCTTGTCTTAAAAAATGAAAAGGTTAATAATGTTGGGGTTCTTGATTTATTCTTGTATATTGTTCCTACAAGGACTTCTGCTACAGTAATAGGGTTTCAAAGTTGACGTTAGATGGCATCAGAGATGTTGAAAATCAATATAAGGAAATCCGAAAAGTTCATACAATGGTTGCTAAGGTGCAGGTTTCTAGTAAATAACGAAAAATTGTATGGTTTTATTAACTGTTTCTGTCGTAGAATGTTTTCATTGTTGCCATTGTATTTTTTGGATTTTCTGAGGAAAGATCTCTTGAAAAACTGCCTGACAATAAAAGAAATGTATTTGATGAATCAGTACACGGATACTTAATGGAGGTGAGGATTTTGGAAAATAGATTTTGTAACAGTTTTGGTAATATTTTTTAAAAAGGAAAATACGAAAATTTAATACTTTAGTGCTGAAATACATATAGTAGTTTGTTAAGGAAATTTTCCAAACATTTTCCATTAATCGACAAACGTGCAAAAAAAAATTATTTAATAAAAGGAACAAAAAGAATATTGCTTTTAAATGTTTCAAAAAATTTTAATGAGAATCACTCTACAATTGTTTCGGGTTGTTAGCCCTTTATCAAGAGTAATGTATTAATGATAATGATAAAGGGCTAACAACCCGAAACAATTGTAAAGTGATTCTCATTAAAATTTTTTGAAACATTTAAAAGCAATATTCTTTTCTTTCCTTTTATTAATTCAAAATGTTTCATAAAACCATAACACAAGAATCGATATCGTTTATTAAATATTATTTGTTTCATAGATTTATTTAAAAATGATTATAACTAAACTGGCGATGTAAACAAGATATTTAGCCTAATATAAGGTTGGATTAGCCTGGTTTTGGTTTCCTTATTCCAAAACTTTCTGGAAAGTCCATCTTTTAGACTTTACTTTATTAATGAAACAATTTGAAATCGTTTAGAACTAAAATATGTTTATTGAATCGATTTAACATTTGATTCTTTTCAAATTCTTCGCTAAAAATGTTTCATTATTGGAAGATAAAGAGATGTGGTTTATTAGAAGTATCTATTTAAAACGCAAATAGTATATTCAAGATACCTTTTTTTTTATTTTGTACTTTAAATGCTACTTTGTAGTTGTATTTACGTTAAATTTTACTTTAACAATACTTCAGTTTAAAGCTGATTTATCCCATCATAATATTCTTATAAATAATTAAAGTTAAAAAAAAGTAAAAAAATCCTAGGTATACTTTATCGGTATATTAGAATTTAGTTTCAGAAGTTCACCTGCAGATTAAGATTTAGAAATATTAAATACATTAATGTGATATCAATATTAATCTAGATTCGGATCAAGTTGAACTGTATACTACTACATAAGCAAGTTATATCGGAAATAATTATTCATTTGTTTCTTGTTTCTTCTTAAGCCCAGAGTTTGTTAGGTTGTGTTATTCTGTTTGAATATTGTCACCTTAGAAACCAAATTATTCAACTATTCCCTACATAAACCCTGCATGAACTTGACAGTTTACAATAGAGTGATATTATTAATAAATAACAATAAAAACAACCATTACATTTTAAAAACTATTTATATTTGTGTCTAGAGTCTAGAGTATATCAAATACATCGTGAAAACCACTTCTTATATCTCTAAAACGATAAAAGATAATATTTCTCTTTATAAATATTTAATTGTTGAGTCATTTACTTGTTGAAACTTTATGATAAAATAAAGAAGATGGAAAATACACAAATAAGTTTCAAAAACACAATTTATATGATTACTACGATCGTTTGACCACACTGTGGCTTCTTCAAGTGAGCACATACAATAATAACGATAATAAGGATATTCCTATACATACACAAATTTAAAGAAGGGTAGGGAGATTTTTTAATTTTAAATTTAACAATAGCGAATTATTAGTTTCAATTTGATCATTTAAAATTACATTTTTCTTAACATAACGATTAATTTCTAATGACTCCAAAATATTTAATTTTTGTCCTTTGTTTTCTATATGTAAGATTTTATATTCATCATTAAAATTATTATTAGAATTAATTATATGTTCAGCATACGTCGAGGTACACTTTTTTAACTTAAAACTACTAAAATGTTCTTTAAACCTATCTAAAAACGTTCTCCCCGTTTGGCCTATCTAAACCTCTTCACAATTTCCACATGTTAACATATATACTCCAGAATTACAGTTTTTATCATTTTTATATTTACAATTTTCATAGTTTTGCCTAAAGAATTGTTAGTTTTAAATGATACAACTAAGTCTCTATCTAAATTATTCAAATATTTACTAAATTCTTCTGAAATATTCCTTAGATATGTTAAGCTTACATATTTAGATGTTTTTTCTTTTGCTGGATAAATTGAAAATAATAATTCCTTGTTTGTTTTATTTTAAAGAAGATTATCTACCATTATTTTTGGGTAACTATTGTTTTTCGCAATGCTATAGATTCTATCCAGTTCTAGTTTGTAATTTAATTCATTTAAAGGGGTTTTTATCAATCTATGTATCATGACATAAAAAGCTGAAAGTTTTTGAGATAATGGATGGGAAGGGTGTGCATTGATTACTGTGTTGGTATGTGATGGTTTGTGGTAAATAGCAAATTCATGTTTGGAGTTATTAATTTTTATGTTAAGATCTAAAAAATTTGTAGAATTATTTGATTCTGTTTCTAAAGTAAACTTTATATTTTTATGTAATGAATTTAAATAATTATGAATTTCATAATATTCTGTATATATAGAGATATTCTTATTGTCGTTATTATTGTATGTCTTCACCTGAAGAAGCCACAGTGTGGTGAAACAATCGTAGTGATCAAATAAATTGTGTTTTTGAAACATGTTTGTGTATTTTTCATCGTCTTTATCCTTTTTCTAGTTTAGCTTGATATCTCTACTTGAATCACTGAACCAGTGAAAACAAAAGATTGTTTGATAGAAAACTTTTTGTTCGTTACTTGATGAAAAACTACCCAAGTTATTTTATAGAGAACTTGTTGGTGGAATGAAGTTTGTAAAGAAGAATTTCAATATCTATTTCGTTGTCGTTGCCCATCTTGGTCATTCTGTAGGGCTCCAGGGCGATATTATAATGCCTATTGTGCAATGAGTGCTACCGGCTACATTTGGTCACAGCCAGAAATGGGAACTGAAATTCGCCAAAAGAAAAGCTTAATTACAGTCGACGAGAAAAAGTCTATTGACAATAAAACAAATCTAACTTAGGATTTTCATCAAACTCCTAACCATCTGTGGTTTGTATTGTTTAAATAGATGTTTATAAATGTTCGAAATTTTCCATGTGATGGTATAAAATGTTGTAAAAATATATATAAACAATTGAAAACAATGAAAACGAATTAAATAATTTTCTGTATTAAAATATAATAATAAAGGGTTTATGTACAGGTTCTTCTTTAAATTTTGCACTAATTAAGTAAAAATATTTTTTTTGTTCTATTTTTTGATGCTTCGACTTTTGAATTTTTGTTTTCCGCTATTCAAAATAAATAAATTAATACAAAAAATAAACCGAGTTAAAAGAACAAACAAAAATGACCAATTTGAAATAAAAACACAGCGAAAAATACATACTGATTCATATTTTAGTCTAACTTCATAAATATGGATATAAGTACGTTACAAATTTAATTTAATAATCAGTATTTGAAGTAATAGAAAGCCAATATACACAAAAAAGTAATCAAATGCAGTTGTAGATTTATTTTAATTAATTAATTAACCGAATCAAAATAAATTAAATACGTACAAACATTTATATCGTCGTATTTAACATTTTTTCGATTTGTTTGGTATGATTTCTTCTACACAATTATTTTGTAGTTTTTAGTGTAATTTTGACTCAAATAAATCGCGTTTATTTTAATTCAGTTTTTAAAGTAAAGCTTTAGATCATTTTCCTTTCGCATTTTCATTTAAAAAAAAGTAATCGTAAATTTATTTTCGTTCTTTTTTTTTTATAATTATTATCAATATCTAATCTTAACTGACGATTAGATATAAACGAAATGAAAAAGGACTTGTTGAAGATTGTAGTTTTTGTTTAAATTGTTATGCATCACATCATACACTTCTTCGCTATACCGATTCTGTAGTCAAAATTTCCTGCATGTTCTTGGAGAATAAATTTGTTCCTGATGCGCAGGAAGAATATTGTTTATCAAAAATTGCTCTAGATGGCGTCACTATAGTGAAAAATTGAAGGTGAAAATCAGTGATGGAGTGATTTCGGATTCGAACGTACATAGTAATCTAAAAGAATTTCCGGTGATTCGATGGCTGAGTCGTTTATCGTTTTAACTTTTTTTGCGTTTTTATTAAAATTATGTTCGTCAGCAGTGCCCCTTTCTTCTGTTAATAGAGGATATAACTCGCCATTTTACGATGAAGTAAGACAGCTGTTGGAATTGAACGATGCACTTCACCAGCAGGTATAAAGAATAACTTAATTGGGTGAACGGTAAAAGCGAATGTAAAAAAGTTTTTTCCATTTATGTTGTTACGCAGGCAACACATTATACATGATAATTGATTGAAAGCTGATTAGAAGCACTTATGATGTATTGATTTTTTGATATAGAAAACGTCACCTATGGACATTTAGTCCACGTAATAAAAATATATGTAATATTCAAAAATTTTAAAGACGTACTTATACTACCATTGTATTTATTTTTTTGACAATGGAAGTTTTAAATACATCTTTGAACAACCACATATTGTCTAACCAGAACTTCAAACATTCCTATATTTGTTAAGGAAGCCCATTTTTCCCCACATTTTTTAATTAATTAATTATGATTTATTTATATATTAATCTTTAAGGAACGCTCAAGGATTTTAAAATTTATATGTCTTGAAAATATATAGAAACTTATTTTTATTTTTCACTAAGTCATTTTTTTGCATTAACAATAAAAGATGGGGTTGTGTCTATTATATTAACTTAATACACCTTATATAGGATATTTTTCGCCATTAATTGTAACTTCAAAATATTTAACATTAACCGGTTATTTTTATGTACACTAACAAATGAGGAAATTAGCACTTTTAAAACGTAACATTGTGAAACAAATCTTACATATTCATGAATATCGAAAATTGTTGTATGTTTTTTTTTTGAGTATTTATTGTAAAGGGACGGAAATGAATCTTATACCTATGGTACGTCCACAAAATAAAAATCATTTACGTATGTTGCTAATTTACTTGATATTAATTTATAATTCTTGCTACGTATGCCACGCGGGCGGCCCGGAATCAATTCCTGGTTAATGCAATACTTTTTTCTTCATATGTTGGTAAAATACATCATAGTCGAAAATTGGATAGAACACATAGTAGTAGTATACAACAAAATGTTTATAATTATTAAAAAATTAATGTCAATAAACGTAGCATTATCGTGGTTGATTGACAGCAAATACATACAATATGATTGATGGCCAATTGAACTTCAATAGTTAATGGTTAATAAAGTTACAATCCATGACGAAACGTCTTACATAAAGTAAACTCAGCATGTATTGCATTTGTTTGCATTGTGTTGAATACAAAAACCACTTTGAGTTTAGTTTCACAAATTTAAACTCAAAGTGGTTTTTGTATTTATCAACAAGATATTAATTATGTTGCATAATGAGTACGACACACAATCAACCTAACATTACAATATATGTTTCATTATTGGTTCAAATTCCTGCTGCTCTCCAATTTTTGCAGCTCAAAATATTCAAATTTAGAAGTAGTTAATAATATTTAATGTATGCATTCTTTATGTTTTCGTTGGATGTTTAAAAATCAATTAATCAATTAATTAATACACAGGTATATTTTGAGCCCCAAGTTGATGAAAAGTTATTGCTTTTAATGGAAACGTAAATGAAAATAAGAATTAAAGTAAAATCTGGTTGTTTTATATTTACAGGACTTTTAAAATTATTGAGTGACCTTTAAAAAAAGGCAAGCTAAAACTTGGTGATTAAATACAGAAGTGAAAAAAAAACTAACTAATGACTTAAACCTTAACACATTTAATTCCAGTTTTCAAACACTGTGTACACATTTTCTTTAAATTAAAATAAATTAAAATTTTTCACTTTAAAAATTACTTTTACAATTCAAAGTTCGAATAACAGTCGCTATAATGTATGCTGATAGAACGAAATTTAATTTTTCAGGGAAATTTTAAAAAACGTTTCGAAGCGGAAAATTCATATAAGAAAGACACCCCGAAAGCTGTTAAAAACTGGCCTGATCCCCAATTAAAATTGGGGCAAGTTTCTGGGGTTGCTGTTAATTCCAAAAATCAGCCTGTCATTTTTCACCGCGCTGACAGGATATGGGGAGAATTGTAAGTTCAAGGAAAACAATTTTCCAAATGCAGAATAATCATAAACCAACAAACATTATTATTAAATCGTTTATATCTCATATTTTTATTTGGATTTTATGATTGATTCGAAAGTAATTCAAGAATTATTGCTAAATTTTGATTTTAGCACTTTCAATGATTCAAACTATTATCAACAAATTAATTTGGGTCCAATAAAAGATAACACCATTTTAACTTTACACCCAACTACTGGCAAAGTTCTAGCACAATGGGGTTCAAACATGTTTTACATGCCCCATGGTATCAGCTTTGATAGGCACGACAATACTTGGGTGACCGATGTTGCATTACATCAAGTATTTAAAGTAAGTGGGTAGATTTTCGTAATTTGTTAATTCACTTTGAATTGCACTTTGTTACCGTTAATATATAAAAAATAATTGTACTTATTATGTTATTTTGAAAATCTTACAGGCTTAAGTTCTCTCCCAAAATATGCCACACATTTCTTAAAAACCAGTGACTATGTTTCTTTATAACATACATTAATTTTCTGTATATCAAAATTTAAATTTCAGAAAATTTTCTAATGGGAAGAAAATACGATTGTCTATAAAACCGAGTTTTAACAAAATAAACAAAAATACGAGTCAATTAAAAACTAGCTTTCTTGTCTGTTTGTTTGATTGTTTATCAATTCAGTACAAATTTTGCACCACTTGTCTCTATTACAATCATATCAAAATCGATTGAAAAATTTTACAAACATACAAGACTAAAGAGTAGAAAATAGGTTATATAAATTAAAAAAATGTTTAATTTACCACGTCTTTAAAACTACTATACTATATTAAATGTGTTTTTGTATAAATAATGTTTTTGTTTACTCGTTTGACAGTTTAGCACTTATAACTCTGTTATTTCTTAACTGACACAGGTCAACAAAATCAACGGTTAAGAAAAAATAAACAAACGTATTAATATGGTTAAAAAGGAAACAAATTCGTTACAAACTTAATAATAATAATATAACAAAAATGTATTGAGAGAAACTTATACCCTCATTGTATGAGGTAATCTGTAGTGGGTACAGATTAATTCAATAATTAATATCGAATTAATGTATTTATAAGTTATTAAATATCAGAGAGACCAGAGGATTGTATAAATGATCCAAATATTAAAAATTCCTTAATTTTTTCTTAAACTTGTTGGGGTAAACAGCTTCGCTAATAACCAGGTCTTGCAATTTACTAAAGGGTTTCAAAAATTATAAATTATTTAAATTTATTTCGTCCATATAAAAAATAATAATCTAGAGAAGTGAGTAATGGCGTCCCATTTTTTAAATACCGTTCGTTTATTTGATTTAAATAATTGAGAATTGTTGAAACCTAGTAGTAAATGCCAAGACTTGGTTATTAAGGAAGCTGTCTGCGTCAAGAAGTTTAGGAAGAACCTAATGAATTTCATCTCTAGTATCTAATTCATCAGATTCACTATCTTGGTTTTCTGTTATTGTAGTTAAGACTACGTTGAAGTTAACCGCGTAATAGTTGAAATATTTATATTTACTAGTTTTAAAATATACATTTATGAAGGTTACGACGAATTTGTTTTCCTTTTATTCTTCACAGTCGCTCCAAAAATCATTATGATATTTTATTCAACTTTTTCTTATTCATAAAAAGTATAGTTATTTCTGACGTGTACAACTTGTGACGCTGAATCCGAATCTGGTATTTGACTTACCTGAGTACGTCAGGATTTCGAAATATCCTAATTTCAAAACTCAAAAATGCATCTTTTGCGTTTTTGCAAGCATTTTATTTCTACGTGAAGTCAAAAGCCAAAATAGTTAAGAGATTAGTTAGTTCCGAGGTATGTTGAAATATACTTTAAATATCAAGGTATCTAAGATGCTAGGCTTTTCTAAGACAAAATTTGAATTTTGTCTTCGATAATTACACCGGATTAGAATATTTCAAAATCCTAACGTGCTGAGGTAATTCTGAAGCCAGATTTAAACAGTTTGGGAAACTATTAGCACCATAATTTAGGATAAACGCAAATACTCAAATGTACAGGTACTCATATATTTTTGGACAGAAAGATCATTTATGTAAATGTTATAAAGTCAGCAAAAAAGAAGCTAAATAGTAAAAGAATTTTTTTATGCTTTTGTTTGAAAGTTAGCAATTTTGCGAAGCTTTGAAACCTATTAATTTTATTGACAGTTTCGCCCTGGAGAATCAGAACCTACACTTACCTTCGGACAACGTTTCGAACCAGGTTCTGACTTACGTCACCTTTGTAAACCGACACATGCTGCTATAGCTTCAACTGGTGAAGTATTTATTGCTGACGGCTATTGTAACAGTCGAATATTAAAGTTTAATGCAGCTGGAGGACTACTAAAAGTCATACCAAATCCACCAGGTGCTTCTTTGACTCTTATACATTTATTTTCGTTTTCTTTTTAATTCAATTCAATCACGATTTAATGCTTCCGGATTTATACAATGTTATTACAATGAAGTTCGCTTATAATGACGCTGAAGGGAAATTTAATAAAGTCATACTATTCATCGTATAAAAGACAATTATATCAATCATTAATAATTAAATATTTCTTATTTTTGATTATTATTTTTTGGTTAATTTCAATATATTAATATAAGTTATTTTTTTTACCCACTTCAGATTACCTCAAATTAATGAGGAAGAATTGTTGCTGCTGTGTTGATACTAACATATGCAACAATTTTTCTTCATTAATTTGAGGTAATCTGTAATGGTTAAAAATTAATTCCCATTAATGTATTGACAATAATCTTATAAAGTAAAACGTAATAAACGGATTAACATTATATATGCGGAGTCATTATAAGCGATTTTCGCTGTAAATAAAAACAGTCGTGCATTTTGGTGACGAAATTAACCACTTTCAGAGTTTTTGTCGCTAGTTGTTCCACATGCTCTGGCATTAATCGAGTCTTTAGACCTTATTTGTGTGGCCGATAGGGAAAACATGAGGGTTGTTTGCCCCCGGGCAGGATTATATAACATCAGAGATAGTGACAAGCAGGCTCTGACAATTCAGCAACCTGATATGGGCAGAGTCTTTGGAGTTGCTGCAAGGGGTAAGTGAAACTCGTTTTTCAACTATTTTATTAATCAACCAAAAATTATTAATAACTGTTGTTTAATTTTGTTATACGTTCATGATGTTGAATATTTGTGTCTGTGTTTAAATAACGTCTGATATGGAAATGGAAGGCTTAAGTTGAAATCGTGAAATATGATGAATTAGACAGTTCATGGTACTGTCATAATGGCCCTAGGTAAACTGCAGCAGTAACTTTTGTTAATTATTAAGTATATATACAGGATGTCCATTTCAAGTGTTCTCACCATTGCTATCTCGGAAACGGTAAAAGTTACATCGGTTAAATTAGACAAAATGGGCAGCTTTTAAGAGCCATTACTAATTTGTTTACAGTGTTGCTAAATTTTATTTAGTTTCTGATGTAGAGGGATTTTTCTAAAAATTGCCTAAAATTTCAAATTACAATAACTTCAAAATAAAACAAGATATAAGGAAACTTTTTTAACAAAAAGTGGTCAATATGCGGCCGCCTATAAGTTAAATTTATTTGCTTCTTGTACCATGTGCGTTTTTCGAGATACAACTAGTAAGTTTGTTTTTTAAATACGGACTTCGATTTTTTTTTCAAAATTTTGAAAGCGTATTTTATTACCTTTACAACGATACCCCACATGATCATATTTTTTGACGTTTCGATGTAAACAATCCATCTTCAGGATATTTTATTTTATTTCTATGTATTACTTAAGCAAAGCAAGTTATTCTTGTAACGCAATTACATTTTTGACAAACCATGGTTAATTTTTCCACAAAGACTGCTTGAATCTGTTAAAATCATACTATATGAATACGAACTCATGTAAGTATAATGTCTAGAAGTAACTATAATAAATTAGAAATTGGGTTTCGCAAGGCATTCTTTGGAACACATGAAATAATAATAATAATAATAACATTAATACTAAGCACTCATATTACTGATATTTTTAATACGTAACTATTAATATTGATTCAAACACCGTCAAACTTCTTTCCAATTTAAAAAGTTATTACTGCTGGGCAGTCTTCTGCCTGGATACAGATTTGCATATTGGTGAAATGTATCATTTACGTTATGTATACTCTTTCATCATTAGAGAACTCGATCGAATTGAAAAATTATTTAGATCTTAAAAATAACAACAAATAAAAACTCCTGAAGATGGATATTCTACATCGAATCGTCAAACAATACAATTGTGTGGGGTGTCGTTGTAAAGGTAATAAAATACGCTTTCAAAATTTTGAAAAACGAATCCACGTCCGTATTTAAAAAAAACTTACTAGTTGTATCTCGAAAACCATACACGGTACAAAAAAACAAATGAATGTATAAAAAAGTTTCCTTCTATCTTGTTTTATTTTGAAGTTATTTGTGAAGTGAGAACACTTGAAATGGACATCCTGTATATATATTTTGGTATCTATTTAGATCGTATAATTAACGATTACTGGCATGACACGATGGTGGCATTTAGGGATTGTTTAAAGAGTTGTTAGTTATTGTACATAAGTCTTTTAAAAATAAATCCCGTTTGAGAAAATATTTGTAGTTTTATAAAATGTTGAATTAATTGGCACCACAAAGAGAGGACAAAATTTATTAAAAGAAAGGTTAAAGTTACTTTTTAATACAATTTTTTTGCTTTTTTTTCGGTACCTTTATATGTGCGTTATTATAATGTTTATAGCATCGTAAGTACAATTACGAAAAAAGGATGTCGCTGAAATACAGAATTTTTATTGCAGTTTACAAAATTTAAATTGCCAGAAAACCAGCTGGAATACATATTTATATAATGGGGCAACCAAAATTACATGACCGTTTCTCAGAAACGTTGGTAGTAAATGTGATTTATAGTGATTCATTTATTATCTTCCTTTGTCACTAACTGGGCAAATGAACAACATAATTTCTTGGTTTTTTACGATAATTACAGACTGGACCGTTAAAAAATTACGCACATCCGAATGTAAAATATACTCCTGTAATACGAGGCTTCACAAGAAGAAATAATTTAATACCTTTAAAGGCAAATTAATATTACATAATTAACGGATAATATTATGTAGTAAGAATATTGTGATAATAAGAAATTTAATACGAAATAGGTAAAAATATGACCTATGTAAATGTAAATATGTATTAAGGGTAAAACAAATTGTGTATTGAATTTGAACGTATTACATAGTCGCAAATCAAACATGGAAACGAATTACAATTGTAACTGGTAATGTTTCAATCATTTTTGTAATTGGATCGTGATTTCTAAATCATTGGTTCTCATTATTGTATCGAAGAACGTTCGATAAATAAACACAGACAGCGTTGTGAACGCCAATGTGTATATACTTGCTAATAATTTTGTGGGATTCAGTAATGTTAAACAAGGTCCTTTTATAATAAGGATATCGATTTGTTCAACTATACTTTTAGTTAGTGTTCTTCTGAAGTGCCAGACGTGTTTCGCAATTTCCAACTCTTTGATTCTTAACAGAATGGCGTGGGCAGTTCCTACATAATACCGACCAACTTACTTGCTGCCTTTAAACAGCGTTCGATAAATAAATAAAGACTATTCTGTAACGTGTTCGACAAAACCTAGGTGTAACGTACTTTTCATTTCTCTAGAATCCATAAATTTGGCGCAAACGAAGCTCCAACAGCATAAATAAAAGAAAACATCTAAATCTACCGTGGCTATGTCTTGCATTATAAAGGCATTAGGTATATACTTATAAGAAAATAATATTGTGGAAATAACACATGGGCTGAAAAGTCCCTGGCCTAACACATAGATGGCGCTAGTTTTATTGCATTCACCTCTTTTTCAGTTAATACTAACCTTCAAAAGACAATGGATCAATAACAATTTCGTGTTTTAATTCTACACTGCTTCTTGATGGGAAAAAATACCGTTCAAGTGAAGCAATGAGCAATGGCTTAAAAAGTGTTATGGAGACTCCGCTCCATCAGAAATAACCGAAACAAAATAAAACGTTGGTTTGCTGACTTCAAACGTGGTCATAGAGACACGAATGATGCAGAACGCAGTGGACTTCCAAATGAGGCGGTAACACCTGAAATCATAAAAAAATCATAAAATCGTTTTAAATGATCGACTTAACTGACATCGTAAAGACGAAGATAAAAGAACTTGTTGGCTTTATATTGCATGAGCATTTGATTATGAGAAAGCTTTGTTCAAAGTGAGTGCCGCGTTTGCTCACTGTTGACCAAAAGCAAGAACGTGTTGATGATTCTGAGCAGTGTTTGGCCATGTTTAAACGTAAACGTAACGTAAACCGATTTTTTTGCGTTGATATGTGACAATGGATGAAACATGGATCCATCACTTCACTCCGGAATCAAAACGTTCATCTGGCACAGCAGTGGACAGCAACTGGTAAACCTAGTCCAAAGCGCCCGAAAGCATAAGAACAACAATCGGCTGAAAAGGTTATGACCTCGATATTTGGGATGTGCGTGGTGTAATATTCATCGACCATCTTAAGAAGGGAAATACCATCAAAAATGAATTGTAATAATTAAATAGCGTTATTGGAGCGTTTGAAGGCGGCAAAATTGAAATTACAAAGAAACGACCGCATATTCAAAAAAATTGTTTCATCAAGACAAGTCATTTGTCATAAAAACAATGGCAAAACTACATGAATTGAACTTTGAATTGCTTTTACATCCTCTGTATTTTCCGGATTTGGCTTCCAGCATCTACTGGCTGTTCGCAGACCTCTAAAAATGCATTTCCGGCAAGAAATTTCGCTCGAATGAAGAGGTTATCGCTCTATCGCTGAAGCTGAGGCCTATTTTGAGGCTAAAGATAAATTGTTCTACAAAAATGGTATTGAAATGTCAGAGCGGCGCTGGAATGATTATGTTGCTCTTGATGGATATTACGTTGATGAAAAAAGCCAATTTTGAACAAAAAAAAACGTGTTTTCTTTGTTAGACCCAGGATTTTTCAGCCCATGTGTTAGTACTTCCTAACCGTAAATTGCTATAGCGGACAAAAACCTTGAATAACGTAACAAAAGAAAATATAAAAATGTAACAAAGGAACTAGGTTTAATTCTTTACTAAAACGCTTCAGCACAAAAACAAAGAGAGATTAAAGTGGGTACCAAGTTGTATTCCAAAAGTAGAAATAAATTTGAAAATATTATTATGTATTTTTGGAATACATTTGAAAAGAACTGATAATACCACCGAAATTTGGTAAATGACGCCTTTATACCTTGTAAAAATTTCACTTCGCAGTTTCTTGGTTAATGCATTCACTCCTTTCACAAATATATATTTTAAGTCAAAATTTTCTTACTTTCATGTGTATTGTTTTTTCTATTTCAATTCTTTGACAACGATTAATCATGAAAATTGTAGTTAATCAACTTCTTCTTACTACAACTTTTTGTATCATTCATTAACCCAGTTATTTACATAAACTAATTCTATCCAATTGAGAGTCAGATAGTCAAGAATTAGGTGTAATTTAATGAAGTTAGACGTGAGTTGTGCTGAAAATCGTCGAAAACAACAACTAATAACAGCAGAAAAGTGGACAATTTATTGAAAAATATTCCCAAAATACCTAATTTAATAACTATATATTTATAAACATCTGCTGAATACGAACAACAACCACTACTGTATAAAATAGTAAATCAAATTTAAGTGGCACCCACACTCTAACCAAAACTTTAGGTAATCGTAATATATTGTGGTTAGGATGATCTCTTGGTGAAGCATTGTTTGAAAAATATAATGAATTATGGTAAATAAAAACCACTTGGTTAAGATACACAAATCTATTTTAATAAACTATGGCGTACATTTCAGCTGTTATGCCATCTTTTGTACGAGCTATGTTATAAACTGTCTTCGCTTAAACAGATTTACTTACCTGAGTTACTATAATAGTTATAGTAAAACTAATTAATTAAACCTTATATTGTAAAGGTTTGGGAGTTTGATTAAACCTTCATACATTCCTTGATAGCTTTTTCTGTTTATGCAAAAACACGTCTATCACCTTCCACTCACGTTAATTATTATTTCGATTTTCCAATAATTGGAGGCGTTAGTAACACAGTAAGGGAGTGGGTTTGACGTAATAATAAATTCAACTTATCGACACATTTGGAGTTGCGTAGGTCATCGCTAATGGCTTGTCTTTGACCAACACCCACTTGTCTGTTTTATATTCCACAAAGGAAGCCAATATAATTCCGACAAAACATTAAGAAAGATCGTTTATGCCCATTCGTTGTTATCGATGGTATTATCCGTATGTTTCTTTTAAAAATCGATATCCTCAAGAGCGCGATTGAATTTAAATCTGGATTTGGTGAAGGCCATTTATCGCTAGTCCATAGCCTTCTTCGTCACAGTCGTCTGGTTTTATATCTGTACTTTCTAGTCGCATGCGACGTGTGTGGTCCTCCTGCATTAGGATAAGGTAATGACCAAACAGTTCTTTTTATAAGTATATATGAGATCGTGCTTTTGGATTCAGAATATCTCTTCTCTTGTTATGATTATTATTATTATTATTATTATTATTATTATTATTATTACTCATGTTGTTGTTGGTGGAACGCGAAGGTGTAAAGAGACGTTTGTTAACTGCTGCCAGATGGGAAACGTCTGTCAGCCGAAGAATCCGAGCTGGTCGTCGTACCGTTTTGGACGGCCTTTATACCACAAGAAATCGCCATCAGGCACATAGCTTATCGTGACATTTATGTCTAAAAGATATTTTTGTATGAGAATAGAATAAGGGACATTTTTTCCTTTTTGAAGTATTTGTTTATTCAAAAAATATCAAAGTTATTTTGGTTTTTCGACCAATAGGAACAATTTCTTTTAGTTCAAAATTGAGAAGTCATTGGAATGATGTCTATTTATTTCTTGCCGACGTTTCGACACACTCTATGAGGTCATTTTTACGCCTATGTTAAATTAATAGATATCGTCAAAAACTAAAATTTATAAACACATTAATTAACAATTATTATAAACTTGAGTCACCCATTCTTATGATTTAAAATAATTTAAATTTGGTTCAAGAAAATTCGACTACAGCTCATTTCGTAAGGAATCAATTTTCTATAACTTTTTTCGTAAAATCAACAGATTTGGAGATATAAACTTTGGAAATCAAAAGTGGTGATTGAACGTCTTTATCGACCGAACTATTGAATATTTGGAAGAAACTTAAACGATTATCTAATCTTTGTCTGGTGCATGTTTATGAAACATGTTGAATAATTATTCTATCTAAAACACACAGGAAAAGATTCATTAGTTCTCAATGAAAACTGATTAGTTTTCAACCAATTCGTTTCAATCGATACTAATCATTATGAAAAGAAATACAAAATGTTTTATTTCTTTGTATTCACAAGGATTTAGTTGTTTATAATATTGGTCGAAAACCTAAAGTACATTTTTTGATATTTTTGAGGTAAGTTTTTTTCGAATTTAAACGATTGTTTAGAATTAAAAATTGCTTTCAGGTGAAATAGTTTATGCAGTAAATGGTCCAACATCGCCTTTCTTACCTGTAAGAGGCATGACCATCGACCCCAAGGGCGAAGCCGTTATAGATCATTGGGCACCGGAAGAGGTCAGTATAAAGATGTTAATTATGCCTCTGAAAAATTAATCATGAAAATTGGAAAGATTAAAGATAATTATTATTAACATTTATTTTGAATTGTTTGCATATGACTTTATGTACCAAATTTTTATTAACATAATTAATTAAATTTAATTTATTTTTGAGCTTAGCAAATTATATTGTCTTTTAGAGACATACGTTTCTTCCTGTTTGGGGTCATAAAATGATATTTTTATAGGGATTTGGTAATCCACACGCTGTTGCAGTTTCACCAAATGGTACTGCCATATACGTAGCAGAAATAATGCCCAATAAAATTTGGAAATTTGAATTGGTCCCTCCAAAAAAATAATAAAATTTACGTAAATAAATAAATACCTGACACACATCTATACTTCTAGATCTTTGCATAGAAAAAATATATTCCATTATACCTAGGATACTGCGTTCAAAAAAATTCAACTGGAGTTTAAAGATAATGATAATAGTGATAAATACTTATTATTGTACTTAACAACAATACAGTTGATTTGTTTTTTAATATACAGTATCAGCACCGTTCACACAAATATATCTTACAGTTAATAGCTATGTGTTCTTATAAATAATACATACTTAAATAGAAAAATTGTATTTTCAATAGCAGAGATAAAGTTATACTAAAAAATGTACAAATTGTAAGAAACAAAATTGAATGTATGGACAATAAGAAATGTTTATAGAACAAAATATTTATTATTACGTACAGGTAAGTAAGTATATCAGCACACTTACGCGATTGTAATTGATAACAATAAATAATCAGGAATCAAACATAGATTATTTATTATTGACATACATTATTTTTAAGGTACAAGATTTTAATGAAAGAAAAAAGACAAGAAATACTATTTTATTGATGTGACATTTTGAGCGAGAAAAATTGAAAATCAGTAAAAAATTAAAGACTACAATGTCAAAAATATTGAAGAACGTTTTTGAAACTCTAAAGGGTAAAACAAAATTCTAACGCATGTTAGTGTCTTCAGAGGAGAAAAACGAAATTAATAGGCGGGCTGGCCCATAGATGGCGCTACTAGTATCAAATCCATATGATTTTTAGTTAGCCCTAACCTTCAAAAGACGCGTGTATAATTTTGACAGCTGTTGCAATATTAGTATCTGAGTTATAGCATGTTTAGTGAAAGAACTGAACTTTTGTTACTTTGAAAGAATGGATAAAAAGGAATTTCATGTGTTAATAAAGAATTGCTTTTTGGCTTTTTGGCGAAAAAAAATACTGTTGAAACCAATGCTTGGCTGGATAAAAATTATTCGGACTTTGCACCAGGAAGATCAACCGTAGAAAAGTGGTTTGCTAAATCATCAAGACAATGCACCATGTCACAAATCAATGAAATCAATGGCAAAATTCCATGAATTGGACTTCGAATTGCTTCCGCATCCACCGTACTCTCCAGATCTGGCCCCCAGCGACTTTTTTCTGTTCTCAGACCTCAAGAGGATGCTCGCTGGACAAAAATTTCGCGCCGATGAAGAGGTAATCGTAATTGCCGAAACTGAAGCCTATTTTGAGGCTAAAGACGAATCGTATTATAAAAATGGTATCGAAAAATTGCAATTTTTTCTATGCTAGCCTACGAACTCTTCAGCCTGCCTGTTATGTATGGCTCATTCTTCATCTCTGAAGATGACAACTTGACTGACAAAACAGGTATCACATGTCAAAAACTTTTTTTAACTATTTGTATAAGGGGTTGTTTGAATAATTGGGTACTATTTTTATTATGTGTAAAAAGTTTCTGATTATTCTTTTGAATTGTCAAACATTTTCCAATAACTGATTTTTGGTAATGAATTTTTTTGTTTTACTTTTTAACGAAAACTTTGGAAAACCAATTTTAAGTAAACTAATCGTCATCTTTTTTTAAATTTATTCATTATTTCTGTCGATTATATATACACACAAGCTGCTTCCTTGTTCAAACAGCCAAAAAAGTACGTATATATATATACATAGGTATGTTATGTAAATAAATTTATAAACATGGGCTAGTAAATTACAAACCTACGCTACATTGATGCTGTTACCTGTTAAACTACCTATTCTCTGATTTAAATAAACTTGTACAAGATATAAGGAAAAAGGAGACGGATACACAAACTAGATTTATCTAGGTAGATAAAATGATTTAATCGTTATAGTTAATAAAAAAACTAAAATACGTCATGAGAAGCATTTTAAAACAAGGCAAAAAATTGTTATATAAAAAAGCATGCATTTTAGAATTTAGAAAATGAAATATTTAAAAACAATAATCGATAAAGATGTTTCGCAGGGTACTTGGTGAAACAATATTAAGTAAATTTAAAATTAAAAAAACGAACACTTGATAAAGTTTCACAAATATTATTATTATTTGTCTGACAGCTGTTTCGACTTTTACGTCATTCTCAAAGACTGTCAGATAAATAATAATAAAATTTGTGAAACTTCACCAAGTGTTCGTTTTTTCTTTAAACATACCGAGGATTCTGTATCCTGAACAAGTGACGCTAATTGATTTTTAACATTGGTTTTCATATTAAAAATTGAATTACTTATCTAGTGTTAGTATTATATTTATATTTTTATATTGATAATATAGCCTGTAAAGGCATTTCTGCCAGCGCCCATCTGATGAGACCCGATAGGTCGAAACCGGTCTTGGGATATGGCTTCGGTTCGTTGTGCCTACTTGGTAGGACGCGTTCAAAATTTGAGATCATTGATCTTAATATTTAGACGAATAAGGATTTTAATTCCTTCTTTTTGTGGATATGTTATATATTCGTCTAATAATACATCGGAATCTACAGTGTAATTCAATGCCGGTAGGGGTATTAGCCCTCGGAGTAGTTGTTTCTGTTGAGTCCATATTTATATTTATATTTTTATATTTATAAAAATAATACTTTTTATACATATTTTCGGTAATATTCTGTGAAAAATTAAGTAAAAAACATTTTTAAATCTTTTATACTTAGTCCTTCAGAATGATACCATACATGGGATTATTTTATTAAAGTTTATTCTTGCTAAATATTTGGGTAAATATTATTTATTACTATCCACAATTCAATTAGTGTTTGAATTAATCGGCAGAAACAGATAGACAAACGCATGTGTGAAGAAGGGTTGCTTGTTTTCTTTCATTTCGAGATTCGCAAACCTAAAAACGAGTAGGTATATATTTACTTAAAATAAAAATAATATATAAACGTCCAATATTTCTTGTTTTCAATTTTAAATATCAACTAGATATTTATAATATAAGAAAAGTATTTTCTTTCTTTAACTTAAACATTTAGACAAAACAAATAAATAGCAACACTTCCTTTAAAACATTAAAGTTTCATTTTCCATTTTTTTTTCCTTTGTAAATAAATAATTCAAATGTCACGTAAGTAATACTGCATTTTATAATAAAGGTTTTAACGTCCACTTTTTATTTGAGTAATTATCTTCTCTAATCTACAAAATTATAATTCTTTTTATTTCAACATCTGCGTTTCTACGTAATACCAAACAATGAAATATTTATCTCTGTTCTTCTATAAGAACCGACCGTGCAAAAACAACTCACAAAAAACTGGTGATAAAGATGGACGTGTATAACTGTATATCGCATTTTAAATCATATTAAGTCATCACAAGGGAAATAAATGAGAAAGTACAATATCTGATTATGTCGTTTACATGTGCTAGTGCCTATTTTGTTATCTGTAGTATATTATTATTAAGTTCTTTTGAAGTAACAATTTCGTGTTAGGTTTAGTGCTAATTTAACGTGATACTGGGCGTCGCGTCGTATTAAAGTGATGTTAAATTGAATTGCATAGAGAAGAAAACTGAAGGCAATTAATTGGTAAGTTGATTAATATTTTTATTATTGGTTATTAACACGTATTATAATACAGATGGCAACAATTACAAGTTATAAACAGCAAATTATAACAATAATTACAACCGTTAATTCTCAAATAATATTTTATTACTGTACCTACGCTATTTTGCTATATGATACATTGGTTATATAAAATATATTGAAAAGGAGTTGTGTATATAAGCTAAACTGTAAAGATTGTGGGGCCGAATATATTGGCCAGACAGGACATAACAAAGAGGTTTAGAATTAAGGAACATCTGAGGAATATTTCATTCAAGAACGTTAGTACTGGGATAAGGAATCATTTTATTATTCTTAATCATAACATAGATTCAGAAGATGTAAAAGGTCTACATTCGGAAAGCAAAGAGATAATACTAAATGTATGAGAACAAGTAGAAATGAAGCATTTATTGAACAAAATATATGTTACTACTACGGCCAAACTGAATTCAAATGTACTCCTGTTATTGAATACTATTTAGAGTTTACCAATAATTAAGACAAACTTTGTGTATATATATTACCGGCAATGTACAAAATTCGGCATTGTGCGAAATACCTAGTAATTGTGCAAACTAACCAATTCACCAGATATTCTGCGAAATTACCACAATTATATATATATATATATATATATATATATATATATATATATATATATATATATAGGTTAAAGAATACTTTTAACTTTATTATTGTAAGAGTATTCTTAATAAAGTTTGTAAAACCTTTGAACAAGTGTGTTTGTTTTTTGAATATATTAAAAATGGTTCTACGGTGAAGGTAAATAAAAAAATAAAATTTTCGGGTTAATTACGCTTATTGGCTGTTTTTTAACAAAAGTAAATATGCGAAACGACAAACCAACTTATATAAAATTAAAAAATATGGCAGCGAAAGTATTTCCAGAAGAAAAGAGTGTTACAACCATTTCCAGTCAGTTTTTCTGACCCAAATTAAATGTATCCAGAATATTTCACGTTAGAATGTAAGGGGACATGTAAAAGAAATGCGGAAATCGGACGGCCTAGAAAAACTACGATCAAAATAAATTCTCATAAAGATCGATGGATGTCAAAACAGAGAATAATTGCAGAAATTCCTGAATTAGAAGTTAGTCCCAGGACCGTTCAATGAAGATTAGTTGTCGTTTCATTTCCAATTTTTAACAACTTCACCAAATACATTTTTGCAGATATCTCTTGCACAATTACTTATTCACCTTTGTTTTGGTGTAAAAGTGACTTTTTAACAGTATAACTCCCGAACCTTCTTAAACAGTTACTGTACTTTTGACCGATAGTGTATTAAAGTTATATATATATATATATATATATATATATATATATATATATAACTTTAATACACTATCGGTCAAAAGTACAGTAACTGTTTAAGAAGGTTCGGGAGTTATACTGTTAAAAAGTCACTTTTACACCAAAACAAAGGTGAATAAGTAATTGTGCAAGAGATATCTGCAAAAATGTATTTGGTGAAGTTGTTAAAAATTGGAAATGAAACGACAACTAATCTTCATTGAACGGTCCTGGGACTAACTTCTAATTCAGGAATTTCTGCAATTATTCTCTGTTTTGACATCCATCGATCTTTATGAGAATTTATTTTGATCGTAGTTTTTCTAGGCCGTCCGATTTCCGCATTATATATATATATATATATATATATATATATAATATAGGTTAAAGAATACTTTTAACTTTATTATACCTGTAATAATCTTAAAAAAAAAACGAAAGACGTCGAAATATATGTTAGAGTTTCAATAAAAGGGGTTAACAAAAAGTACTTTAAAACATTAATGTGAAGTGTATTACATTTTACTGAGCTCTTTTTCTATAATTGCCTACATATTGAGTGCAAGCAGTTTAATTCATTTACATACAAGTCTGCAAAAGTTATGTTCATTTCAAAGAAAACATTAAACCTGATATTGTCACGATTTGTTAATGACTTTAGTCACACAAAAACTTACTGCTCATTAAAAATATAAAGTTCTAGCAGAGTAAGGCACTTCTAGGAATCCAATTTCCAGATTTTGTGAAGTCGGTTATGTACCTACTGAGTAGCTTAACATATACTATAATACACTATCGGTCGAAAGTACAGTAACTGTTTAAGAAGGTTCGGGAGTTATACTGTTAAAAAGTCACTTTTACACCAAAAAAAAAGGTAAATAAGTAATTGTGCAAGAGATATCTGCAAAAATGTACATGGTGAAGTTGTTAAAAATTGGAAATGAAACGACAACTAATCATTCAACGGTCCTGGGACTAACTTCTAATTCAGGAATTTCTGCAATTATTCTCTGTTTTGACATCCATCGATCTTTATGAGAATTTATTTTGATCGTAGTTTTTCTAGGCCGTCCGATTTCCGCATTTCTTTTACATGTCCTCTTACATTCTAACGTGAAATATTCTGGATACATTTAATTTGGGTCAGAAAAACTGACTGGAAATGGTTGTAACACTCTTTTCTTCTGGAAATACTTTCGCTGCCATATTTTTTAATTCTATATAAGTTGGTTTGTCGTTTCGCATATTTACTTTTGTTAAAAAACAGCCAATAAGCGTAATTAACCCGAAAATTTTATTTTTTTATTTACCTTCACCGTAGAACCATTTTTAATATATTCAAAAAACAAACACACTTGTTCAAAGGTTTTACAAACTTTATTAAGAATACTCTTACAATTGTTTCGGCTTAATTAGGCCATTCTCAAAGAGTCAATTAGAAACTAACTAAGATAAACAAACATAACTATTAATACCTCACATGTGGGTGGGGGAAGTGACCCCACTTACAGTTTTTGGAAACATACACGAAATATAGGACTATTGTGCCCTTCACACTGTTCATTTTTAATATTTTTATGTAGAAAAAAGGCTTTTTGGATTTCTAATTTTTCTAACAAATTTAAACTTTTGCTTTTATTAAGAATATGTAAAATACTACGTTAAAATTGTGACCATTTTCAAAACAATGTTGAGATTTTTTATCATCGATTGACTTTTTGTGTTCTTTAAACCTAATTCTAAACGATCTTCCTGTCTGCCCTATATACATAGCTTCGCAGTGTGAACAATGAATTTCATACACCCCAGATTTACATAGTTTGTCGGAATTTGTAATTTTATTGTTAACTAATAATTTACCTAAATTAACTTTATTTGGACATATGGTATTAATTCCTATTTTAGCTAATCTTTTACAGATACCTGGGCTAATATTTTTGTAATAATTTGAAATGCCAATTGCTATTTTTAGCAAAACATTTACCTGAGTATATTTCCCTAATAGTATGTTTTTTGTATTTCTTAGATCCATTATTTTTTCACAAAATTAAAAACTTGCTTTACTTTCGTTCCGTATGATTTTTCTCCCAATTTATAAATAAAATATATAGCCAATGTTTCTGAAAGTGTCATATTATAGTTTATACATTTGTGATAGTAAGGTAAATAAATACATTGGATGGAATATTTAAAAGACTTAGGAAGAAACTTACGATATCTTTTATTTATTTCAATAGTTGCTTTACTTTTGTCCTATAGTGTACATATACACATTTTTTTTATTGCCGTTGGGTAACAAGAGGCAATTTTGAGAAAAGTTGTCAAGCCCAAACAACTAGGTACAACAAACGGGCTACTCTACCGGAAGCCGATCCTGAATGTTTGAGGCCGACTGGGACGAGACGCGACGCGACGTTACGGATACGACGCCAGTAAAACCATGGCGGCAAAATTATGTCTAGTCACGGAAGGGCGTAAACTACATTACATTGTCTATGTGTGCACCTACTTTAAATAATACCCTGTTTCTTTGTTTCTTCTTAAATTGGACATCAAGTCATTTACCTAATCTCCACTACGAAGTAAGTTTGCTTTTCTGAGTAGGTAATTAAATACGGTGGTCTTTGTTTATTATTTTTTACTTTATTGTTTTTTATAATTGTTACTAGTAGTAATTTACACAGAGGGTGGCTGCAGGATATATTTGAATAAATAAATGTAAATTATAAGAATTTTAGTTTGTTTTAAAATTTATGTTAAAAGTTTTTGAAAAAAATGTTAAAAGATAAGGAGAATGTTTGGTTTTTTGAGATGGAACTACTAATAAAATTAAAATTCTTCAAATTTTCTTATAATTAGCCTCTTTGAAAAATAAAAACTTTTCATGAATTACGATACATCTGAGTTATTTATAATAACTACAAAATAAATTATCTTCAAGACATGTTCATGTTAAGAAAATTTTGAAAAGAGGAACATACCTACTTTCGTATCTTAATTTAGTTGACCAAAATTTAGGTTATTTTATGATGGAACAATAAATGCTTTGTTTTTAGGAAATATTGTATTTCATAATAGAGCAAAGAATTTTTGTATTTTATTCACGAAAAACCATCACGTTGTTTTGTCTACGCGATAAGCACATAACCAAAAAGAATAATTGCGACGTCCTGATAAGAATCAAAAAGTTTGAAATCGCAATCCACGTCTGATACTTTCGACAGACCTACACTGCGGTGCAAAGCCGGAGGGTAGGTCGTAAGGCCCTCTTCAGCCTCTTTGCAGGAATCGTGGGAATGGGTGGGTGGAGTGGTTAGGGAGAGAAAGATGAGACGAACGAAATGAAGACAGAAGAGAAGTGAAAGATTATCTGTGGAATATTACTGCTCCAGCATTTGCCTAAATGATCTAAGGAAACCACAGAAAACTTGGACTAGAGCAGCCGGGCCCAGGTTTGAGCCGGTGATCTCCCAAGTGCTAAGCAATGATCTAGAGCACTAGACCACGCCGCTCGGCGTTGGTTCAGAGTATTCGATGCCCTTATTAACATTACTGAATTCCACATAAGGTAGCAAATTTTTACAAGTGGCGTAGTGATAGGCAAGTAGGTTGGTCGGTGTCTTGTAGTAGAGGTCTAGCGCGTGCTTATAAAGAGTTCGAAAATGCGATCCACGTTTGAATACTGACCAAGAACATCTCTTTCTCTTTTGTAGTGTATGACTTTTTTCTAAAAACTTTATATGAGTCCATGATTGTATTAATATTTAAACTGTTAAAATAAGAAAAGCTGTTCTTGCGAAAACATGTTAAATAGAAGGTATAATTAATTGTATCTTGGTTTACTTGATGAAAATTATTGGTAAACGTTGAAGAGATACATATTTTTAATTTTCTCTATTTTATTATGAACTTAACATATGTTTGGCTACACTGCAGCTTCTTCAAGTATTTGTCTACTTCTGATAAAGCTACAGTGTAGCGAAATATATGTTAAGTTAATAATAAAATAGTGAAAATTAAAAATGTGTATTTCTTTAACGTTAAATAGAATGATCGATCGATATGTCATTATCAAATAGAAATTTCAAGTAGACGTGCTGTAATGTACTTGTCTCTCAATAGAATTAATATTAAGTTTATTATTAAGAAACACACTGTATAACAAACTGATGCACAATAGGAATTAACCAATATCATCATTCTAATAACTGTTAACGCCGATAGCTATTTTGGTAGTTAAAAACTGTTTCCTTTCACTTTCACTAATAAGTACTTTTTTAAAATAAAAAAAAAGCATTCATTTACTTAATGTTGTTATTCTAATCTTTTTATGTATTTACGTCAACGAATTATATCCTAAGGTATTAATTTTTTCTATAAAAACTAACAAAATTTAGAATTAAGTTAGTATTAAAATATTCTGAAATTCTACGTCTAATTTATAGTCTCCAGCCGAAATCTCGAGTAACTTACTAAATCGTTCTATTTCTTCTACTCTGCATACGTTTTGGGTATGAACTTAATATATATCTGCACCTTAATGTTGTCCTCATTTACCTATTTTTGACTAACAACACTTTTACATAAACAGTAATTTGAATTTAAATATTAATATTAAATAAACATTCTATTAAAATATTGTCTGCTTGAGTTTACTGCAATTTTTAATTTGTTCATTGAAAATTTAACGAATCAATTGCTTGTTTTAATTGTATTTAAATAATAAATACGTTGTAGTTTTTTCAAAACTTAGTAATTTACTTAAACCTAATAGTTACACGTTTCTTATATTTATATGCTTACATCTAATAGTTAGGGGTGCTAATTGATACTTTGTCAAAGGTTCAGTAGAGGGGAATTGTTCAACTCTAATTGGTTGCTTAATATTATATCTTTGTTTTTATATTTATTTATTCCCATAGATTGTAGGAAATTAATTTATGACTTATATGTATTATTTTGAATTCTGAAATCAGATTATAGAATTATGATAACTTACCGGGCTTTTTTGTTGCCTGACGTTGCAACGGCCATACCACAAACGCTTCTGAAGATGTCAGCCGCAGCCGGTGACGAAACGTCAGGCAACAAAAAAGCCTATAGATCACGACCCAAAAGCACGGTAAGTTATCATAATTCTATTCATACTACTATTAAATCAGATTATGTGTTTTCACTATTAAATGTGTTGCATATTGGAATCATTTTTTATATACTTTCATATGAATTTAAATGCTCTTTAATGCGTTTGCCAAATGATCGCCCTGTCTGTCCTATGTTAATTTTTTTACATATTCCACATGCTAAAATATATATATCACAGATTTATTCTCTTTTTATTTAATACTAAATTTTCGTAAACCAATGTACCTACCTAGAATGTTTTATGTATTCGAAAGCTTTTCAGTTATAAATGTAAATTTTTTGGAAGTGGGTCGTGATATTAGAATATGAAATTAAAACATAGATTCCCTTTTCGGCTATAAATATTCACGTGTGGTTATTAAGTTTGTGGGTGAAAATTTTGGATAATAATGATTATTGGTGTGGGGTGTATAATATATGTGGGATTAGGGTGACGTTACGGTGCTTGTAATTATGCACTTGCTTAATAGAATAACAGTGGAAATATGTTTACTTCTTAATTATATGAAGATAAAGCCTTCTAAATCGAAATTGAAATCACGTTTTCCCTTGATAGCCTGTCAGTCAACGTTTTGAAATTAATATTGATGATAACTTCAATTGTGTAAGATGTACCTATGTATGTGTTTATACATACCATCTAAGGCGGCATTCAATTCTCTGAAGACATATCTACTAAGGTATATACTTATATATGTATATATGTATATCAAGATATATATATATATGTGTATGAGTGTTAAGTATTTAATTAGATACACATAGAAAACTCGGTGTGTTATGTACATGTGTGTTTTCGAATAAGGTGGTACAAAAAGGAAAGCACCTCACGTCTTGCTATAAACAGCACTTAGAGGTCAGATAATGTCTTATTTATAAGCTTGCTGGAGGGGATTGAAAATAAATGGTAGTCGTTCGTCTCTATTTCACAGCTGCACGAAGTGCTAAGAACCAAGAGGTTTGTCCTCCAACATCAGTTCATGTCTTCTTTACACGTTCGAAATGCACTTTCCCACCAACCGATTACAAAAAAAGACATAGAAATAGATACACGTTGGTCCGATCCGAAAAACCACATTTTTATTTGTGAATATCACATGAAAATGATAACGACAAAAAAAACAACAATTAATGAACATTCAGTTGTTGATAAAAAAAATATCTAAATTATCAGATGAGGATAGCGATCCCGAACCTACTTGTTCTCTTCAGCACACAAATAATACATTTAGCAGTAAAGTAAATGTCTATAGATGGCGACATACTGTCTGTAATACGATGTTATAACAAAAACAACATTTGAGTTGTAAAATATTTTAATCAATTTTCACCATAATAATTATTTCGCTACACAGAGACCTCTTCAGGTGAAATAATAAAGGTAAAAACATCGACATAAATACATATCAATTAGCTGCCCGTCTTAATGTCTAGAAGACTCTACAAAGTAGATACTTCTTAAAGGGCTCAGTATTTTTATGATTTGAAGGCTACTTAATTGTAGTAGCTAATTAATACTTTGTCTGATTTATTAGTCTTTAATTAGTAATTAACATTAAATACAAGAAAAAGAAGGAATAAAAACAAAGAAAAACCGAATTTATATTCCATAATTCAGTTGTGTTTGATCGATTTAAGATAAAATTGGAATTTAATTCTTTTTGTGTTATATGCAATAGTAATCCTTTGAAATTCAAAATTTGGCAACAACGTCCGGATTAAGAGATTCCGTAATGTATTCTCCCGGCTAGAAAATAGTTTTAGTTAGATTTTTCGAAGTATGATCACATTAGGATCAGATATTCCGTAATGCGACCATCCTAAATAATTCCTGATCAGGGTACAGTACAACATTCCTTAATTCGGACGTGTGATCCGTTTCTCATCGGGATCTGATACTAAAAACTTTAGTACGGTCCCAGTAAGTACGTTGTTTGAGTCAGTATTATATCCAAATTTCTGAATTAAATCATAATACATAATTTATTGTTACGTCTCATCCGATCCGTTTGTAATATTCTTTATTAGGACTTTTATAAGGAATTCAGTAACTCACATTTAATCGGGACTAGGTATTCAATACATATTGTTATATTGCTCTTTGGGGTTTCAGTCCTGTTTCTACAACTTATATGGATTAATATGATTCCCGAAGACGTTGCTTCACTTATATAGGAAAAATTACTTAACTCAGTAGAAGTTCAATTATTGAATGTTATTACTTTATAAAATATTACTTATGAATGTTAGCAATAAACTTATGAGGGATAAAACTTCCGTACTGTTAACACAATACTTTATTGGAACGTTGTTGGAGGAGATAAGCATTGAAATCAAGAGCTGATTTCTGACTACCTTAGTTTACAAATCTTCATAATGACCAAGGGTAGTATTTGTCTAGATAGCACTTGACTTCTCGTCCGTGTAAGTAAATCAATTTGCAAACACAAACAATCAAGTAATATCCAAGAGTATACAAGATTAAGATTTCTTAAATATAAACAGAGTAGTAAACAATATCTAATGGTGAGAATCATAAGAATATATCCCTGATCAGCGTATCATACATCACTAAAATCTAATTCAATCTGGATTTAAATCTGAACAAATTTCCAGTCGGGCTAATCAGGAACTGATCAGGATGGTAGCATCACGAAATATCTGGTCCGGACCTGATAATGACACCGAAAATTTGAATTAATTTCTAGCCAGGGAGTTGTAACGTTGCAAGGATAGCAATATGTATTCATGCAATCATACTAATAAAATACTGAGAAACTCTAAAATAATGTTTGCAACAAAATTAAAGAAGTCGATATAATTGACAAAGATGAGACTTACGCCTAACAAAAGTTTGAAAAAGATTTGAATTGATTAATATGTACATCAAAAATAATATTTAAAATGTTCTTTTTTGATTTTCTTGTATATTTGTAATTGAATCTACATTTATTTGTTGGAAATGTATAACGATTATTAGTAAAACAATATTGAGAAGGTTTCCATAAAATTTCTCTTGAAACAACGGTTTGCTGGCAATATATACTACAGGTAAAAGTTTAACCGACCATGTAAAATGCTAATAAACAATCGTTTTCACAAGGCACCTAGTAGCAAATCATTGGGTATCACAATCGTAAGTATGTTCCAGTCCGAGTAATAAATAACACATCTAGCAAGCAATGACAGAGGTACTAGTGAAATCTTGTCCGTCGTATTGTTCGGTTATTGTATGGTAGTACAAGCCCCGATGTAATAGAATCTCCCCATAGCCGGTTAACCTTTTATCTACAGTATGTAAAAAATAATATTAGTGTTATTTTACAGGTAAACCAATTATGTAAACACTTGAGATAGTTCAAATTCTACACTTGTGACTTAACGTTAATACAGCAACGTTTTTGTAATTGACGATATTTTGACAACCTCCACATTAATACATCATAAAGCAACACAAAAAATATTAAATCGGGAAAGCTTTCAATTCTTATAACTCTATAATAATAACGACAAGAATAAATACACAATTCAAGTTAGAAAACAGTTTTTGATAGCAACAACGATCGATTCATCAGACAGTGGCTTCTTCAGGTGGAATAAATACAAGAAATGACCATTGTGGTTATTAGTAAACTGTTTTGTAACTTATTCTGTGTGATTATTCCCGTATTTATATAAAATAGTGCTTTTTTCTAAGGGAATGTAAGACCGCTGGTGTATTTCCGTCCATCCCATCTCAAAGATTCTCTCGAGTTATCTTATTTCCCTAAACGTACGAGTATATGCTAATGTATTTGAACGCATTTACAGTGAATGCACGCTTTATAACATAAAAAGTAACTTATATAGTATGCATATTGTATATCTACGTGCTGTATACAGAAAATATGTAAAATTACCTAGAACTCGTTTCTTTCTTTCCTCTTGCGTCGATCGTTACAATTCCCCTTCTGATAGCTGAATTGAATTCAAAAGGGCGACAATGTCCGCACCTGTGTGAAGACGGTGCTTGCATTTCACTAAGTGTACCTACATCTATGTTTTTTTTACATAGAAATATAAACTCCAATCGAAAGTTTTAACACGAACACAACTCCTTTATTCGACTGAATATACATATGAAGAACACATGGGAAACATTTTAAGGTAAATCTAGATAATAACAACATTGAGGCAATTACTGTCTTCTAGAGGATTTTAGTCGCTACAGAAGATATCAAACTAGACAAGGCCTCACAAAGGTATTTAAATTTGTCCAGCTAAATCAACAACGCAGCCTACACACGTGAATTCACGTAAAGCTTAACAATAACAATTATTATGCTTTTGGTCAGAAATTTATCGAAACTGCCAGTCACGTATCGCGATTTCGCTCTTGTTAAAAGCTCATCAGCGTGCCATAGGCAGTCTCGATAGATTACTGACCGAGTCGAGATGTTCCATAAAGAACAGTTAATATAATAACAATATAGAGGCAATTGCTGCCATCTAGTGGATTTTAGCCACTACAGAAGATATCAAACTAGACAAGGCCTCACAGAAGTATTTAACTGTTCTTTACGGAAAATTTCGACTTGGTCAGTAATTTTTCGAGACTGCCTATGGCACGCTGATGAGCGTCTAACAAGAGCGAAATTTCGATAAATTTCTGACCAAAAGCATAATAATTGTTGTTGTAAACCTAGATGTTAAATGAATAAATACAGACAGTGTAGTGAACGCCATCTGTAGAAATTTACTACTTATTGTGGAAATTCATAGTAATTTAAAAATAAAACTCGACACTATTTAATTTCCACATTTATTGAAAAAAATTGACATATATTTCACCATCTTGTGACTTTTTTAGAAGTTTGGTTAAGACTTAATGTTAAGATCATAAGGTTATGAATAAGGTTCAGTAGCCAGTAGAATTGCTTAAATCTATCTGGTCATTTAATAGTAAATTTCGAGTTTTATATTTATTAAATTTCATACATTCAAGAAAGTTTAATTTGTAACTTTTACTTTTCGTATGCAATATTTTATAATCTAAATTTATTTTAATTTTTTCATTGAATAAGTGTGTGGCGTAGTTGGAATGATTTTTTAAATGTTTAAATGAATTAAAATCTTCCTTAGTGTTTATATACACCAGACTGGACTATCCTTTGAAAAAAGAATAAAAGAACATTTTAATTCATTTAAACAATTAAAAATCGACTCCGACTACGCCACACATTTATTCAATGAAAAAATTAAAATAAATTTAGATTATAAAATATTGCACACGGAAAGTAAAAGTTACAAATTAAACCTTCTTGAATGTATGAAAATTAATAAATATAAAAATCAAAATGTACTATTAAATAACCAGATATATTTAAGCAATTCTCCGCTACTGAACCTTACTCATATCTTTCACCCTCCCACTTACATAATACGTAGCGTACCAGTGTGTTAAGAACCTTATAACTTAACCTTAAGTCTTGACCAAATTTTTGATGAAGCCACAAGGTGGTGAAACATATGTCAAGTTTTTACAATAAATGTGGAACTTAAATAGTGTCGAGTTTTATTGTTTAATAAAGAAGTCAATAACGTTAAACAAAATCCTTTTATAATAAGGATATCGACTTGTTTAACTATGGTAGGCATGTAACCAGACGGAACAACAGTAAAAATATGTTCTCGGTCAGAATTCTATCGAAACGCTCAGACGTGTTGGCAACTCATTGGTTCTCATCAATACGGCGTAGACAGCTCCGACAGTATGAAGGTATGAAGGTTGGTTTGTCGCTGTCTTTAAATAACTCTGTCTACGACTTACTGATAAGAACCAGAAAGTCCAATATATATCTGGCAGTTCAACAAAATACTGACCAAGGCCATATTTTTATTTTTCTTCTATCTGGCTACGTGCCTACCACGTAGTTAGTTACGATGTGGATTCAGTTTGATAAGTCGATCTGGTTATTAGAAGAGGAAAATTACTTAATACCTCAATAAGTACAAATGGCATTCACTACGCTGTCTGTATTTATTCATGGAATGCTTTTTAAATGCAGCAGGTAGGTTGGTTGGGGTTGTGTCGAAGCTGTATACGGTGTGCTGATGAGAACCAATGAATCCGAAATCACGATACACGTCTAATAGTGTAAAAAGAGTACTGACCGAAAACGTATTTTTATTTTTGTTCTAGGTCTTCAATATTAAAAAAACAACACAGGTTGACAAATGATATTATCATTTAGTCACGTCGAGTATAATATAAGAAATCATCAATAAACGTTTTAGAAAAACTAAGAAAAGGTACATATAATCAAAAATGAATAAAAAAATAGGAAAACGAATAGGCCATGTTGTAGTAGCAGCTCTTTTAGCAATAAAAAGTTAAACAAGAAGTCCTAAACTACGAGAATTACTCTTTAGAGTTTTGGGAATGTAACACACCTTTCCGACGTTTCTACTCTGCACTTATATCGGTCTTTCATGAAATACTAAAACTTTAGACACGATTTACAGTGAATTGGATTGCTATTTTGAGTGTTTTGAGTAACTTATCAGTTAGAGCAGGTTCGACACTATTTGATAGTGAATAGTATAAGAAGCTGCAGCATCACTATACACAACTTGTTTATTTTTGTATAATAACACAATTACTAATTACTACAATTACACATAAGAATTTTCTAGAGAGGTTGTGGACTACCGAGTCTCACTATTTTATGCGTGTGTTAAATATGTTATTGTCAAGCTAGCTCGAACTTCTCGCGCCGGGAACTTTTAGAAATTCCTTCGTATTTGGTAAGGTACGGAACCTTCGCCACGCGAGTTAAACTTCTGCTGGTGATCATTTTTGTAAATTGCAGCCAATTATACTCAATAATATTTAAACTTTGATGGGTGCACTTTTTGTGACGCATGTTTATTAACTTGAAATAAAGAAACAAGTTTCACGAGAATAATTTATTGTCTCGACAATATTGTTTCGAGCTATGTGCTCATTTTCAAAAGTATACTTATACTAAACTTAAATAATACACAAATCATAATTTATAGCCTACTTAAAATTAGGGGTGAGGAAAAAGTTTCTAATTCTAACTGGTTCTTCATTACATTTTCTGCTTTATATAAAGCTTTCTTAATTTCAAGTGATTCAAGTAGAGATAGTTTCTTTCCTTTACTTACGTTAGTATGTAAGATTTTTATATTTTCTAAATCTAAAGAATGGCCTAGAGAGATACAATGGTCAGAACAACCAGTTTTTTTATCAAGTTTTTTGATATTGTTAACATGGTCATTGATTCTAATGTCTTTAGTCCTACCAGTTTGGCCTATATAAAAAGCATCACACTTTTTACAGGCTATCTTATAAACTCCACTTTTTTGTCTGATGTTAGTTTTTGGTTTACTGTTTACTATTAATTTTTTTAGCGAACGGTTATTTAAAAAAAACTGGTTGTTCTGACCATTGTATCTCTCTAGGCCATTCTTTAGATTTAGAAAATATAAAAATCTTACATACTAACGTAAGTAAAGGAAAGAAACTATATCTACTTGAATCACTTGAAATTAAGAAAGCTTTGTATAAAGCAGAAAATGTAATGAAGAACCAGTTAGAATTAGAAACTTTTTCCTCCCCCCTAACTTCAGTTAGTAGTAGACTATAAATTTTGATTTGTGTATTATTTAACATAGCTCGAAACAATAAATTATTCTCGTGAAACTGAAAGTTTTCTTTCTTTATCTTAAGTTAATTATACTCAAGTTGCGTGTTCCTACATTGTAGTGGAATTGTGCACAAATGTAACTTTTATCCCTACATGCATTGCGACAACGTTCGTATTGCATGTATCTTTAGATTGAACATCGTGTTTCATATGTATTGTAATAACCTTGTGGTCAGAGGTCGCACTGAATGAGCAGTTATACATTGTGGTCACATCAGTAAATACTGTTTGGATAGTTTGTACTTGGTGGTTGATTGTATTACACGTGGGGTTTATGTAGGGATCAAATTTTCCAACTAAACATAATCCGTGAAAGTCGTTGGAGTTATTGAAATATTAAATGAAAACTGATATTTTATTAAATTTATGAAACGGTATAATACGGGAAGAAGATGTCGAGATATTTATTATTTAAGGAAGAGGTTCATTAATGTATTTTTATTTAAATGGCTACTAAATTTAGTATGTGTCTACTTTGATGCTTTGTATTTTTTGGACGGAAAGCAGTTTGTACGTCATTAGGATGGATGGATAGAGTTATTTTTGGTGTACTCGGAGAATCGGTGAAATAAAATACTTTTAGAACCCGGCCATCTATGAGTCTGTATATTGGGTTCACTAATGCTCTAATTACAACAAAAAAGTACTTTACCGATAACCATTTAAAGTAGGCTGTTTTATACGAGGGCGGTCCGAAAAGATTTCGACCTTAACGTGAAGATAACAGCACTCGTCAATAAAAGCTAGGGAATATAGGTGTGCATCTTTTGAGAGGTATTCACCAAAATTTCAGCCATTTTGGACGTGCAGTTGTTTTACAATCATTTGACTGAGTCGATGTAAGTGTTTCTGTGAAAATTGAAAAAATCGAGTATCGAACTGTCATTAAATATTTGTTTTTGAAAAGCAATACGCCTACGCAAATCAAAGATGAGTTGTGTACGGGGACTCTGCACCATCATTTACCACAGTAAAATTTTGGGCAGTTGAATTTATACGTGGCCGTACCAGCGTACCGTCCAAAAAGAGCAATCACTGACGATAACATCGCAAATGGAACTAAACGTCCGTCCAATTAAAGTGAGAAAGATAGCAGAGGTTACGAATATATCCAAATAACGTGTTTGTCAAATATTTCCGCGTTTGCTCATGTTAGACCAAAAACGTGTTTGAATAAACTTTTACAACGTTCTGTTGGCGCAGTTTAGGCGCAATAAATTAGAGTTTTGACGCTATGAACTACTGTAGATGAAACTAGGATACACCATAATACGCTCGAAACAAAAATATAGTCAAAACAGTGGACTACGAAGGGGGAATCGGCTCGAGAAAAAGCAAAAACTGTTTTTTGGGCTGAGAAAGTAATGGCGACTGTTTTTTGGGATAGTCATGAAGTTATCTTAATCGATTATCTTTAAATGGCAAAACCCATCACATATTATTACTTGACCAGCTGAAGGCAGAAATTGCGGAAAATGACCACATTTGCAGAAAAAGAAAATCCTGTTTCACCAAGACAATCCGCCGTCTCACACTTCTGCGGTTTCCATGGCAAAAATCCACAAACTACGGTTTGAATTGCTTCACCATCTTCCTTACTTACCAGATCTACCCCAAGTGACTTTCTTTGTTCCTTCATCTTAAAATTACGTTCGGAGGGCAGAGATTTTCATCAAATGAGGAGGCAATCACCTTCGTGAACAATTATTTTGCAGAGAAAAACGGTGAGTATTATTTAGACGGGTTGACGGGATGGGAGCATCGCTGGAAGCAGTTTATACACTTACAGGAAGACTATGTAGAAAAAAAATGCCTTATCATTTTTATGTCGGAAACTTTTCAGACCACCCTCGTATATAGCATAACTGAAATGAAATAAATGGTAATAACGTAAATACAGCTGTGTGTTATCCGTAGAAATCTAGAATTTGGTAAAGTTTATAAACAATTTAAACCTAGTTATTAAAATTCTCATAATAAATGCAGACAGCATACTTTCTGTAACTTTATTGATTCAAATAAAATTATATACAGAGTCTTAATAAATGAAATTATAACAAGAACATTAACTTTATGTGTCGTTTAAAACGTGCAACAAATTATCTAAATACATTATAAATAGTAAGTACAAAACGGAATCAATGTACTCATGTGGAGTTTATATGTATATTAAATTGTAATACATGTAATACGTTGCACATATGACAAACAAAAAAACTATAATAAAAAATCTAACTTTATGAATCATATTAAAAACAATGAATTTGATACAGATGTTAACATAACAATTTTACATAAACATGAAAAAGGAAAACAATTAGATGTATTATAATCACCAGAAATTAAAAACACATTTTAAAAGTAATGCAAAAATGGTAAAAGAAATTGAAAATGTATATCGTTACATTATTAGAGAAGAATTAGTTGAAATATCGGCACCTTCATTTTAGGCATCAATTTAGTATAAATAGGTAGTACGTAGTCTGTAATCCAAGGAAACTTCAAAAAATCCGAATCCGACTGCTCTGATCCATGTTATTCCGTGGTTTCCTTGGATCACTAAGGCAAATGCTGGGGCAATAATATTCCACAAATAATCATCTTTCAGTTCTCTTCTGTCATCATTTCGTCCATCTCATATTCCTCTCCCTAAACACACCACCCACCCATTCCTATGATTCCTGAAAGGAGGCTGAAGACGATCTTACACCCTACCCTCCGGCTTTGCATTATAGTGTAGGTCGTAGAGACTGCTCGTCCCCCAGAGTGGTTGGTGGGAATTAAACACTCAAAAGTTTATAATATCACTTCTCCTGAGGATGCAATTTAAGGGAGAAACAATTGTTAAGAAAAATAGATATATGAGAGAAAACTTTTTGTTTCTTATTACCGACAGTTAGAATCATATTTTGCTTAATTATTGTTCAAAAATGAAATCACTTTCAAAAATTTGTTCTTTGGGAAAAACAATTTTTGAAAGGTAATATTTTCAGATGCTTGTAAGTTGTTCTCTACGGTTTTATGATAATAAAAAATCTTCAGTCTACGTAAAAATAAATTATTAGCCTAAATAAACAAAGCAGTCACACTAAACAAACCTTTCTTGTTGTTATTACTTTTAACATACTTTGTAAAAGAGGTTGCCTAGTTCGAAAATAATTTCTTTAAACTAGTGATACAGCCCCTTAAAGTTAAAATAATTTCGACCATTCAACAAATGAAAAGTGTGACAACTCTTGTTAGAAGAATAGAGGGTAGGGGATATGGGAGATCAGAGTGCAAACACGAAGATATTATAATATTTATATTAGTCTCCAAAATCGGCATTTCTTTGGGAAATTTTAGACACTGACATTCTTAGCTTAATGGCAGTGAATTATAAGTAGGTTATTATTTAATTGTCTATAAATATTGGTTGGTAAATATTTTTGTTTTAGTATACTATGTAAACACCAAAAATGGAATAGTTACCGAAAGTAGTACAACGGTGAAAATTATTTTCCCACGAGTTGGAAAAAAATTCCCATACTGCACATTTTTTTTAAAGTAATCGTTATGCTGTATAACAAAATCAGTCGAGACCTTCCTGTTTTGGTCTTGATCTTACAAAAACAAAATTACAATAGCAGTAGCAAGAACAAATGACGTCGATACTTACTTACTTTTGTGTGTTTCATTCCCACCAGCTATTCGTGCTGGTGGGCGGGCAGTCCACTATAGTGCAAAGCCGGAGGGTAAGGCGTAAGACCCTCTTTAGTCTCCTTTAAAAAGTTGTGGGAATGGGTAAGTGGGTTAGGGAGAGAAATATGAGACGTCCGAAATGATGACAGAAGGGAAATGAACGATAATCTGTGGAGTATAACTATCGCAGCATTTGCCTAAGTGAAAGTGACCTTCCGAATGCTAAGCAATGATCTAAATCACTGGACAAATCAGAAATTTCGGTTTTTATATAGTATTTTAATAGTAAATAATAATATATCCAAATTTAGACGGATTGGTATGGTTGTCGACGATGCATAGCACTTTTACACATTTTAATCATGGCGAGAACTTCCCTGTGGGCGGTTAGTCACGATCACTTCCACATCCTATTTATTACCCTACAATGATCGAATATAACATTTCCACACGTCGACAAGTTGATGATCTTTAATTAAAAATTCTATATTATACGACAACATTCTGAATATCAAAGGTAGGCGTATTAGTTCGTACCAACATTTAGTTAGACGTTTTAATTGTCAGATAACATCATAATTTTATATCATGAGAGGAGATAGCTCCACAAAATTACCTCATATAGTGACTAGTAAAACCCGTTCAAATTTTAACAGATATGTACCGTCATCGATGGTGTATAACACATACATATTAATCATGCACCATAGATACGTATTAGAACTTTATTATATAGTAATGATAACGTGTCACGTGACGGGGGGCGGGCGAAGTCGACTAGATTGTACTGTATGTCGTTTTCTTCCCGAACCAAAACAATCTAAAGCTTGGTCGATAAATAGTTTAATAGTTTATACGAAACTATAAATTATTGACGAATGTTGTTTTAGCAGGCACGTTGACCGTATTTTGCGGCGGTTTATACGTATTATTGGAAAACATAAGGAGTGTAACTCCGATCATTATCTCTACATATTTATGTTTTTTTACGTTCGTTTTACAACATCGTTATGACGAGATTCGGTTGTAAAGTTTAGCTTTATAAGGATCGCTAGCACCGCATGAATATTTTATGGTCAAGAAAGGGTAAAAAAATAGGTATAACTAGAATAACAGGGACCTTTGGTTCGTCCACCTGGTCGTAAACCATTGCCCTACAACACACATACAAAGATGTATTTATACCTTTTTCTTGACGCTTCCAGTTTCATATAATAGTCCTAACATAATGGAAAGGCTGAACATAAACTGCACCATCTATTAAATTTTTATTTATTATGACGTTTCCATATATACGTATATTGTCATGTATTGTAAATAATACCATGATTAAAAAATACTACATAAATGGAAACATCAAAGGTAAATGGTTTAATAGAAAGTAATCGATTTAGTTACGCAAAAAATAACAATGTGTAGTTTTACATTCTTTATAAACTTAAATATGCTTAAAAAATACCGAACTTGTTTTATTTTATATTCTTGAAGTTTTATTTGCACCAAATGCGTCTGTAGGTTGTCATAAAATGCTTTTAAACTACAACTTATTTTACGCAGCGCCTGAGCCTTGACTATTCGAGCAACAAAATACTTGAAAATGTGAGATGTTACGAAAGATGGTTACGAATTGGAATGTATGGCCTCTCTTATTCTCAACACATCATTCTGGCATCGTTTGCTATTATGCTACCCGAGCGACCCTGTGGTAGTCTTATCTATATATTCATCGTATTCAAATAAAATTGAATTGATTATATTTGTATCATACATGAATTATCGCAAACCATATGCTTCATTTATATAACTGGAAAATAATCACCAGTACGAAGTTAGCATCACGTCCGTAAATTTTCTTTGGTGCAAAGATTGTGAAACATGATGTAAATTCACTAAGAAAATACAATTTGGATAGTTTCACCAATTTATTCGAACTCCACAATATTGTTTCGGTCTCAAAGGTCATTATCAAGAGTATTTCTGCTAATAAATTTAAATTATACTGTTGAAATCATCACTTGTTGAAACTTGTTTATAATAAAATTAATTAAATGACAAAAGCATTGAGCAAAATGAATTTGTAACACTACAGTAATGTTTCGCTATATAAGAGCTTCTTCGTCATCCTCCTATAGCACATATCAAAAGCTTCTAACTTTTTCTTGCGCCACGCCCACCGCCACGTTTAAATTGTTATTTATTTACTTATTTATTTATAGAAATGAGATTAAAACCAAACAGCGTAATTTTTCTAAAGAATACAAATAAAAAGAATACAACAACTTTCATAAATAAATTGATTCAAGCTTTCACGGCCATCGTTGTCCGACTCCGACCTACCACCCCAGAAATAAGAACTCCTGAAGAGTTGTCCATGCCTGTTGACGAAACGTTGAAAACTAAAAGCTCAGAACAACAATCAAAAGCTCAAAAATTGACAACAATATCAACTTGCCTAAATTTTAATTTTCTTCTGAAATGACAGTGAAAAAACGTCGAAATACGAAACTGCAAATTAAATTAAAAACAGACATATGAACAATAGAAAAAATTAAATTTATTTTAAATTCTTATTGAGCTATATTTATTCTCAAGAATTAATAATTTTCTTGTGTGAGTTATTAAAAAACCAACTACCAATAAACATTCAATTCAGATTTTTAAGGAAAAATAATAATCGTGCAATCAAACGAGATTGCATTACCTTTAAATAATCCCACCTTTCCACCCACATTGTTTTAAGCAAAGTTGATATTGTAATATAATTATTCAATATTGAAAATTCATTTTTGTTATGCATACTGGCCATTGCAAAAAGCCAATCAGAATATATGTTATGCGCAACCTCAAACGAAAAGGAATTTCTAAACTACAAATAACAAATAAAGTTATTATAAAATAGAATTAAAATAAAATTCCTTTTTTTTATTTTTTTAATAAAGGGGACGAACGAATTATTAAGTTATATATTTATTGAATAGTTTAGCCCTTTATTTAATGAAAATCTGTTACTTAACTAGTAAAACAAAAGGCAAATACAGTAGTATGACGATAAACACAAAAAACTAGTTTGTTTATTATCACTTTTATTTATAATAATTGTAACTATAGTTTCGACAGATTATCCGATCATTTTGACCCAAAAACAATTCAAAAACTAATTAAAAAAAAAAACAATTTAAAATAGCATGCCATAATATATACCCATATATAAAAGATACAAACCGCAAATATGTACCTCTGACATATTTTGGTAATATTTCGACAAAAATTGCAACAATTTTGGCCACACATAATAACATCACCGTCAGTTTAAAGCCAAATTTAATTATAAAACATATATTTTTGAATCCAAAAGATAAAACTATAAGTTCTTATGTTCGGAATGTGATTCCTTCTATTTAGGACAAACAGGGAAATCCTTCAGAATTAGGTTCAATGAACATTTCAGATCTTTCAGACTACCAAAAAAGTAATTCAAACTTTGTAAACTATTGTATAGAAACTAACCGCCAATTTCCATCCATAGAAAATAGAAAAATAATACATATAAATAAGAATGGTTTTAAACTAAATGTTTTAGAATCACTGGAAATATTTAAAGCCTCAAAACCTGATACAAATAATATTTTGAATGACCAGATAGAATTGTATTATTCACAACTATTTACGACATTTAGGTAACAAGCGGCAATCCCAAATTGTTATCTTATATACTTGTGTACCTTCCGTTCTATATTAATTCAATTTGAATCGCTCGTTTGAAAATGATAGTATAATCTGTCGAAATTATAGTTACAATTATTGTAAATAAAAGTGATAATAAATAAAGTAGTTTTTTGTGTTTATCGTTAAGATGAATCATCACAAAGTAACGGCTGAAACAATTCAATATTTGCAGTAATATGTACCCTCGTCCAATGAAGCCAATGTTTAACGAGACATGTGTCACGAAGGAATAAAGTTTTATGAAAATCTTTGTCTTGTGTTGTACTATATATCATAGGTATATATAGAAAGAAAGTAAACAGAAATTTGTTTAACATAACTTTAAAATAAAACACTTAGTTTAAGATCTTAATAGAGAATAAATGGCAAATTGTATTTGTTATTTAGTAATCAATTAATTTTAATGAACAGTTCTTCTTATTTCTTAAATTTTAACAGACACCAAGTGTTTAATACGTTCTCTTTCAGAATGTAGTAATTTTATATTGAGGTTTAAATTATGTTTGTTTTGATACAATGGTCTAGTAATCCTGTAATAATTTTTAGTATTCTAAAGGACGAATCACTAGGGAACAATCTGTTTTGCCTACATATATTGCATTGCAATTGCTATAACTCAATTCATATACCTACACCTCGTTTATAGGTTTTTGATAGTATTTCTTTATTATTTATTAATAATAACATTTAGTTAATTTATTGACTAACAACAAGATATATTTTAAATTAAGTTTAGTGTTTGTCTTTGATAAATAAATCGAAAATGATTAACCTCTTAGCGTTTCTTATTTTTAAATTAGTTTTGAAAATTAAGGTTAGGATATCTCATAATCCAGACACGCTGTGGTAATTCTAAGACTAAATTCAGAATCAACGTTGCAAGCTACGTCGGAAATAACATCTTCTTCCAGACTCATATTTACCTGTCTTATTTTAATTAAACAACCTTGGAATTGATTTCTGTATACAGTAACTTATTTAAAATATCGACGCGCAGTTCATGTTTTCTCGACAAAATATTACGGATCATTCTTTTCTAACGTCTTCATTTCTGTTGATTGGTTTTTGGTCTTATAGCCTTTAGGCATCGAATACTTTGTACTTAACATGAATATGTAATTATAGTGGAATTTTAATTGCTATACATATCTTGACGCCTTCTTTGATACAAACTAGTTCTGGGCCTGGTCTATAATGTATAATAGTCATACAAAATTGAGCTTATCTAAATCACTTCCTCCCTTCTAAATGTCAAATGTATGGTAGATATGCGTGACAGGAAGAAGGATTACATTTTATTTTAAAAGAATCGTGGATAAGTGGGTTTGTTATGGAGGGGTCGAAAGATGTTAGGCATCGTATCAGCAATTAATATCTTATTATGTGAATTGTTTTTCATTTGAACCGATAAATAGGTAGGTACGTAGATGATTTAAAGGAAATCACGTTCTAGATTGTTTTAGATGATAGATTCTTTAATTGGATGTCGTGATAAGGTACGTTCTATTGTGGTCTTTTCAATGTAACGCTTTCTAATAACAGGTTGTTGGGACCACCGGAACAGACAGACTCCATTGTACTACTTCCGGAATTCGCACCGGTTCCGTTATACAATCCTATCTGATGCTTGAAACGCTTTTACAGTTTACTCGTGAATGTGATCATGTGAGACTTAAACTAAATATCATCTTTTTGGAGTTTATAATTTCTAGTTGTTATTTTCAGATATTTAAGCAATGATTTAGAAACACATATTGGTTTTTTACTAAATCTAAAACATATGGCGATTATTTCGGCTATTAACCCATTCATAAAATGTGTTACTTACAAATTGGTGATAAGAATAGCAAATTTTGATAAAATACAAAAGTTACACAAGCTTAGTTTACAATTTCATTTTTATCTAAAGCAAAAAATTAAATGGTTATTATTTAAATCCACATAGTCAGTATGTATTTTAGTACCTTTCTGTAAGTGTATAAATCAACTTTCGATCAGTATTTTATTGTTAAAATGATAAATAAGAAGTACTTCACGGTTAGTATATAAACACTCGACGGTCAATATAACTAAAGAATGGTCAGAATGGAATTAATTACTGGCAGGTTAAATTAGTCTAGGTTAGGTTAGGTTAGGTTATGTTAGGTTAGTGAATTAGTTAGACCACTAGAATTTAAATACTTACCATGTAATATTAAATATCTATCATATTTTTATTTAAATACTGTCACTTAATATTTAAATACTGACAACCAAAAGATATGGTCAGTCCATATGGATTTAAAAACTGACCATACATATTTAAACACTGTTCCTTCCTATTTAAATACCTACAGCAAGGGATTAAAATACTGACCAGTAAAATACCAACCCTTTTATAACGTCCTAACATATCGAAATCTATTTAGTTGTGCAGTAAAAATCTATTACTTGCCGTTTTTGGTTTTCATTAGTTCTCAAATTCTTGATTGATCAATATACTTTGTAAAAAGAAGTAATTAAAATCCTCATTCGTCTAAATATTAAGATTAAAGATCTTACATTTGGAACGCGTCTTACCAAGTAGGCACAACAAACCGAAAGCAATATCCTACGACCGGTTTCGATCTATCGGGTCTCATCAGGTGGGCGCTGGCAGATAGGCCTTTACAGGCTATATTATAAATATAAATATAAATATGGAATCAAAAGAAACAACTACTCCGAGGGCTAATACCCCTACCGGCATTGAATTACACTGTTGATTCCGATGGACTCTTAGACGAAGGTATAACATATTCAAAAAAGAAGGAATTGAAATCCTTATACTTTGTCTATATTTGGAAAAAAAAATAGTTTGAAATTGTTTAAATCTAAAGAATGGTTCTTATTAAGAAAATTTTCACACTAAGTATGTGTTGTTAATGTTAATTTGTAGTTTTTTAGTTATCAAGAAGACGTTCTTTAATTGAACTTCCTCTTGGATACAGACATATGGAACACTTCGAAATTATTATGTACATTCACAGAAAAGGAAAGTTGTGTTTGTATAGTTTAATTATTTTTGTAAAACAAGCTAAATGTTTTTATCTCTTGAATTTGCTTTTAAAATAAGTTTTGTATTTACCAGCTGATAAGCACAAATACTATTCTGATGATTACTCAAGCATTTTTTCTAAACTCTTCTTAAAGGCTTTTAGCTTTTTTAACATTTCATGTAATAGTTTTTATTAATGTATTTCTTGTAATATGCATACAAACAGATTGTTCCTAAAGTATTTTAAAAGAAATACATGATTTTTATAATCAATAATAAATAAGGCATAGCTTTTCTAGATAATTTTGACTAAACAATCAATTTGTTAAAAAAATACACCAGTTTAAACAATATTTTTTGTAAATACAAATATAAATATGGAATCAACAGAAACAACTACTCCGAGGGTTAATACCCCTTCCGGCATTGAATTACACTGTTGATTCCGATGGACTTCTAGACGAAGAAATAACATATTCAAAAAAGAAGGGATTAAAATCCTTATTCGTCTAAATTTTAAGATCAAAGATCTCACATTTTAGCCCTCGAAGTAGTTGTTTCTGTGGATTCCATATTTATATTTATATTTATAATATAGCCTTTAAAGGCCTTTCTGCCAGCGCCCACCTGATGAGACCCGGTAGGTCGAAACCGGTCGTGGCTTTCGGTGCGCTTTGCCTACTGTGTAGGACGTGCTCCAAATGTGGGATCTGTGATCTTTGATATTACAATTTAGACGAATAAGGATTTTAATTCCTTCTTTTTTGAAAATATTTTTTGTTTTATTCATAAGTTTTTTTTGTATTCAAATTTTATATGATAAATAAAGCTTTGGTCTTTCGTTGGAAAATTATTCAGGGAATACAAAAAGATTAATACATAATAAGGTGACCGACATATTACGACGTGTCGAATGGAAAATGCGAAACAGTTGTGCTTTGGAACATTACCACAATCATAAACCGTTTGTGGATAGCATTTTTTTTTTGTTCGAGCACTTAATAAAACGGACCGAAAACAGGTCTTATTGACACTACTTCTTTGAGATGGGTGGATTAAAATAAATTGAAAGTATGCAAAATGCTCAGAGAACTTCGAGTTATAGGGGTTCAACTATATTTTATTGCCTGACTGACTTTTTTTGTTGCTCTTAGTTAACCTGCACCATTAATTTTATTTCTGAAGAAAGGTAAAATAATTTGTCACTGCCACCGTGCTACTAAAAACCATAGATTTCTCTTACGACTTCTACATACGTATACAAATATATCTAATACAACAAATTAGTTGTAAAGCGTGCGGACAGAAACAGAAAAAACTGTCTGTTCTTTATAAGTTATTTTTGAAATACGCGGCACAACGTGACCTCAAGTCATTCCTTGTCTAAACGTTTTGCAATCGTTTTGCTGGACCACACAGATTGATTTTATAATAAGAACGAATAGAAAGTGGATCGGAGATTATAAAAAAATGTTTGTGCGAAATACTTTAGGCTTTGCCCTGTACAGAAACGTAACATTAAAATTGGAACAATGAGACGTCGCAGACCTGCTAACGAAGAAAATTATTCAAACTGATTTAATAAAATTAACATGACAACGAAAATTTGTCAATATTTAACATATTAAAATCCTCAAAAATTGTCGTATTTAGGTCTTTTTATTTTAATTTTAATAACACTTTACGATTTCGTTGTCTAAATTTGTATCCATCCTACACATTTTAGGTGACAAAAATAATTTGACAAGCGACAATTAAGAGAGAGATTTTTTCATGGAAATCTATAAATACATCTGAAAAGTACCTACATCATCTTCCAAGTGATTTAGAAAAACCTTTCTACTTTTTCTTGCAGAATAATAAGGTTTTCGAAACATAACCTAACAAACTGTAGACAGTTTTTAGTTTAAAAATATAAATATAAATATGGAATCAACAGAAACAACTACTCCAAGGGCTAATACCCCTGCCGGCATTGATCTTAAAATTTAGACGAATAAGGATTTTTATTCCTGCTTTTTTGAATATGTTATATTTTCGTCTAGGAGTCCATCGGAATCAACAGTGTAATTCAATGCCGGCAGGGGTATTATCCCTCGGAGTAGTTGTTTCTGTTGATTCCATATTTATATTTATATTTATAATATAGCCTGTAAAGGCCTTTCTGCCAGCGCCCACCTGATGAGACCCGATAGGTCGAAACCGGTCGTGAGATGTGGCTTTCGGTTCGTTGTGCCTACTTGTTAGGATGCGTTCAAAATGTGAGATCTTTGATCTTAAAATTTAGACGAATAAAAATTTTTAGTCCTTCTTTTTTTAATAGTTTTTAGTTTATTTAATGTACGGTTTGTTAAATTTATATTTATTGCTTCAATTAAAAGATCAAAATAGGTTATTAATCTAATGGTATAATTTAGATATACATTATTTGACAAAAGTAGAGCAACAGTTTGAAAAAATTGAACGTACCGTAGGTATCTCCATAGGTCTTTTAAATTTTGGACCAATTGTATTTTCCCTTATTTTGGTGTCACATGTGAAATATAATAACACATTTACAGAAAGGTTGGTTGACATTCACGTATTTAATTATTTTATTTAAAGAATGGGGCAAAGTCAACAGCAATGCAACTTTTACAAAAATATTTTTTTTATATAGAAATAAGAATATAATAAAAGTATTAATTTGATAATTAATAGGGTATCCATTGTTGGCTATAACCTTTTAAATTGAATTTTGGTCCTTAATAATTGGCAGATTGTCTAATCCTAGTTAATTATATCAAGGTTGAAGTCCAGTAATTAAGCCGGCCACTGCATAACCTGGACATAACGCGTCCGTGACATCACCTCTGAACAGGGCCGTGGCCAGTCCATGATATCAGGGGGGCTGAGGGACTTTTTAACTCAAACAAATTATTATTCTTCGTATAAACTTTTTCAAACGCCAAATGAATTAAATTAACTTGTCGTTGGTGCTTCATAGACTCTTTGGGGTCTGTTGATCCGTGTAAGTACCGAAAATGCTGACTCGAAAACAGTTGTACTACATCCAAAGGTACGGCAAGTCGCTAAAAGCTTGTAGGTGTCCTCAAATTCAGTTCGTTGGTTATAAATTTCAGCGAACATGTTGTCAGGGTTGTACTTTGAGCAATAATTCTTCACAACATTTATTTTGCATGGTGATGGTACCTGGATTTCTAAATTCTTCAGAATTCCTATTTCACAGATGTTCAGTTTCTCGACATTTGTAATGACCGCGTAAATATCTTTGTTGTGAAATTTCAAGTGCAGTTCCGCAAGCATCAAATCCAAAGTTTCCATGTGTAATGCTTTGAAAATTTGCGAAGGATCGTCATCGGTTTCAGATCTTTGACCTATTTTATCAGCAATTATGAAATCCATCAACAATTTGCTTACTTTTCAGTCCATCTTGAGATGTCATCCGAATTAATATTAAGAACTGTTGTGACTTTATGAAAGATGTCATCGAAAGATGTATCGTTCCTCATTCCTTCCAAAGTTTGAATAACTGCGTCGACGATCCTGATTGAATCTAATAAATTCGACTCTCTGGACTGCAAAATTTTATCAGCTGGTTCAATTATTTCCAAGAAGTACATTATGTATGTATAAAATGCAATAAAACCGACGTAAACAGATCGCTTTGCATAGACAAACGGGAGGGGGGATGCGGCGACGGATCGACCTGCTTTTTTAAATATAAATTTGATGTCGAAATTTAGAAATTTCTCAAATTTCCTATAAATGCCGGCTGTTGGCTGAGGGGTGGTTGAGATCCTTCTAGGGGGGGCTCAGCGCCCCGGAGCCTCCCCGCAGCTACTGCCCTGCCCCTGGACAAGGCAATGTGAGTGTTTCAGATTAATACACGCATCATCCAGACAGACTTATAAATTTTATAATGAATTTCATTGCTAACTATTTTTTTAAAATATTTAACTGCCGAATTCAAATATCGTCCTACAAATTCAAAATTGTCACGACGATTTCTTTCAGAAATCAAAGGTTTGTTGTCTGGAAAATTTCATTTCAACTAATCTTCATTGAACAGTCCTGGGATTAGTCTCTAATTCAGGAATTTCAGCAATTATTCTTAATCATGACATGCACGGATCTCTTTGAGAACTTCTTTTGATTCTCTTATCCATCCAGAACGTCCTGATTTTGGCATTTTTGTCTACATGTCCTCATTAATTCCAACGTGAAATATTTTGGACACATTTAATGTGGGTAAGAGAAAATGCTTTTAAATGGTAGTCACACTTCTGTTTTCTTTTAAAAAACTTTCACCACAATTATTTTTTAGTTCTCTGCAAATTGGTTTTCCAATAAGCTCAATTAACCTACATATTGTATTTTTAAACTTATCTTAATCGTAGACCCATTCTTTCTGCACAAAATAAAAAAGTTTCTTTTCTTTTCTCCCATATGGTGTTGTTCCCTTTTATTAAATCAAACATTTAAAGACGTGAATGTCAACCAATATTCAGAGAAATGTGTTATTATATTTTACATACGATACCAAAGTAAGGAAAAATACATTTGGTCGAATATTCAGAAGAGCTACGATGATAGATGTCTGATCTTTTTTGTAAACATTTACTTTACTTTTGTCCGATAGTGTAGGTACATTCTAATTCTAGCAATAATTCTGGATTTACTGTAGATTAGCAAAGTAAAGTCAAAACCAGTACTAAGTTGGGTCGCATATTGTATAGTTTATTAAATTCACAGGTACTAGGTAATAATTTATCAATGATTAGAAGTATCTTGCTGGTATTTTATTTTTCTATAAATACTGGAAAATAACTCTTCAAAACAACTAATAAATTAAAAACTTTTACGGCAATTATAAAACATAATTCTAATAAAATTATTACTACGATTATGCAAAACAAAATGTTGGAGGTAGCAAAGATTATTATTATCCACAATTATGATTATTAATGTGAAATATAGATTACTATTAGCAATTTTAAACAGTTGTATTGACAATAATATAATATACTATTTGATGTATTTAAAAAAGTATGGTCGCAAAACTAGCTAATGATGTCTTACTACTGTGAGTATAAATAGCTCAAACTTTTTAAATCCACATTACTAAAAGTATAGGGATGTTTTAGTGTCAATTAATTTTAAGTTAACCAAAATTTTTTAATGATTATTTTGCACGACCTTCATAGATGTACACCAAAAATGTGTTTCCCTCTTGTATTTCTAAAGTATTCCTCTATTGAAACCTAGATCTTACAAGAGAACAAACTTTTCTATTATAGAAGATAACTTTAATTTTATAAAAACACTGCAGCTATTGTTCTAGGCTGTAACATAAGTATTTAAAAGATTTACGATTGTTTATATAACATACTCAACAAGAAACACGTTTTCTCGGTGCTTACGTCAGATAAAACTCCGCCAATTTTAGGGTTCCATAATTAATAAGAAACCCTTTAGTTTATAGCCTACCATGTAGGACGTGTTCCACATGTGGTATCTGTGGTCGTTTATAATTAGATGAAAAATTATTTTAATACCTTCTTTTTTTGGATTGTTATCTCGTCTAATAATCGTTCGGAATCAATAGTGTAATTCAATGCCGGTAGGGGTATTAGCCCTCGGAGTAGTTGTTTCTGTTGATTCCATATTTATATTTATATTTATAATATAGCCTGTAAAGGCCTTTCTGCCAGCGCCCACCTGATGAGACCCGATAGATTTAAACCGGTCGTGGGATGTGGCTTTCGGTTCGTTGTGCCTACTTGTTAGGACGCGTTCAAAATGTGAGATCTTTGATCTTAAAATTTAGACGAATAAGGATTTTAATTCCTTCTTTTTTGAATATGTTATATTTTCGTCTAAGAGTCCATCGGAATCAACAGTGTAATTCAATGCCGGTAGGGGTATTAGTCCTCGGAGTAGTTGATTCTGTTGATTCCATGTTTATAAATTCATATACTTTTATTGCCCTTCAGGAAATGTAAATAAGGTGATCTTTAAATTTTATATCTATGTAAGTATGTGCAAAATTCTTTTGTATTATATTTCTTTGTGTCTCTGTATCTGTATAATATTTCTTAACATTCTATTCTAAATATTTTGTATTCTATCTTTCTACGCCAATAACTTTTATTACTATACTTTCCTATAATCCCTGCTAACATTTCAACTTCGCGTACTAACCGTCTGTACTACGCTGTCCTCCCTAATTGCTATTTTACGATGGCTTTCCTCAGTGATTTTGGTCTTGATTCTATTTATTGATATTTGTCGTCTCAAAAAAATCCAAGCTATCGTACTTCTCTATTGGTACCCTACTCTTATCTACTAGATACCCTTTCTCTTACTTCACAATTTCGATTTCATTCATTTTTCCCTCTCCGTAATCAGTTCTTATCTTGCTTCGCTACCTTCGAGTCGATTTTCTAACATTACATCGCCATTTTTTCGTAATTTTCATTTCCGTTTATGAATACACGTGTTATTTGTTATTGCCGTTATTTAGTGTTTAATTTCTGTTATCCACAGAAACCCTCACAAACTAAAGCTTCTTAACCGAAACAATTGTAGAGATTTTTGTTAAATATACTTGAAGGTTTTGCATTTCTGGCCAGGTATCTACGTAACTATTTTCTAATTTCTACCATCTCAACTAGACGCAGCGGAACAAATTCAGCTGATGTGTTGAATTTTAATAATAAGGGAAGGAGAAAGGGAATTTGGGGGTGTAATTTGGTACATCAGAAAACAAAATTTCAATGTACTTACTCCTTATAAAATTCAACTAAGAACTTCAAGTTTTATATGATTAACCATATTCAAATTTGCTTGATGGAAACTCATAGTAATAAGAAAATAATTTATATAATTTATACAATTGTTTCGTGTTACTAATGCTTCATCAGAAGTTCGACTATCAGTAAACTAACATTAAGACTACGGAACATTATACATTAAAATTAGGGAGAGGGTTGTTTAACAAAAATATTTAATAACGGTGAATTATTAATGTCTCTTTGGTCGTTTAACAAAGTATTAGTTTTCTATTTATTATTTATTTATTTGTATGTTTGTAGCTTTATTTTCAACATGTAATATTTCGTAATCTTCATTAAAATTATGTCCTTCGCCATTTAGGTGTTTTGCGTAATTTGAGTCGAGTTTTTTATTCTTAAAAGATAAATTGTGGAAACAAACAGTGAGTGTTATTTTATTATTAGTTCATTTGCAACTATAGCAAAATCTTCTAAACATTTAATAAATTTTCCGCGGTTACCACTTCATCGAAAATAGCAAAAATAAATAAAAAATACATTTTTTTCTCTCATGAGTCGCGAAATCGTGATTTTGACCCAAAATTTAGATATTTTGGATGTTTCCTATGAAGTGGGAGAGAGGGCTGTCTAAATCGAGCCCTTTACATCCTATATCAATGTTTTTCCCAAACAGTTAATAATAATAATAGATCAGTATTAAGATTATCGATTCTATGGAAAATTTAGATTGTCTTTCTTAAAAATGTCGTAAACTGCGAAGCACTTAAGAACACACGATTCCTTATGTGTTGATTTCCAACACGTGACAGAACTCATATATTGATTGGTCAACAACACAAACAACAGGTGTTCTAACGCTATTGTTTTCAACTAAAATTCTGGAAGAATAATGGTTGTGGCTTCTATGGCCTGTACTTTGTGTCCACGAGTCAACTACATCTTTGACCACAAACTCATCTCCGAAGATGCTCTCCATGGTAGCCAACGAAACGTCAGCGAAGAAGAAATTGACTAGAGCACGGCTGACCAGCCCGAAATCAACAATGACTATTCTGGTAGTGTCTTATTTATTTTATCTAATAAGGAATAACATACCCGCTCTTTTTTATTGTTTTTCATATATAATTGCGACTTAGTTACGTTTCCTCAACTAATATCATAGTTAAAAACGGAATCTTTTCTTGGAAATATTTAAATCATTGTTGTTCCGCAAGTCTACATGATTTACATTTAAATTGTTTTCATACCGTGTGTATGTTTACTCTTTGCACATGCATAATGAAGTATTTTGTAGAAATTCCACTAAGTAATTATGAAAACACAACGTGACGTTCAAAATGAAACTTCACATTAGCAATCAGTTCGTGACACGAAGCTTTTCTCATGCTCTTCTAAATATGCACATATTTGTTGAATATTCTATTACATTTATTGCAAAAGGAAATAACGTAGAAGTATGTTTTCGTTTTGCTTCTATTGTTATATGTTTGTTATGTTATTGTTCTTTGTATACGGTATAATGTAATGTTAACCATATATTACAAAAAAAGTTACGTTTAAGAGAGACTTCTTCTTTTATTAACAGGTAGGTCTTCTAAAATGCAACCAAAAATGTATTTATATAAATATAAATATAGAATCAACAGAAACAACTACTCTGAGGACTAATACCCCTAGACGGAGATATAACATATTCAAAAAAGGAAGGCATTAAAATCCTTTTTCGTCTATATTTCAAGGATCATAGATCCTACATTTCTAACGTGTCCTACACAATAGTCTCAGCGTACGGAAAGCCATATCCCACAACCGTCAGCTGCCAGCGCCCACCTGAAGAGACCCAATAGGTCGAAACCGGTCTCGGGATATGGCTTTCGGTACGCTGTACCTACTGTGTAGGACGCATTCGAAATGTGGGATCTGTGATCCTTGTAATTTTAATGCCTTCTTTTTTTAAACAAAAATGTATTACTTACCTTTAGAACTTAATTTTGAATTATTTTTAAGATTCTCATTACCAATTCCAAACAAGACTAAATTTAGGACATAGGTTTTTATGAGTTCTTTCATTTAAAACTATTGTATCATCATATTGATTATTCAATAAAATTTATCCCTTTTTAGAAAAAACTACGCAGTTACTAGTATTGCATTAATTTGGTAAATGGGTAATGTGGAAAATTCGCCGTCCCAGACATATACTACATAAATATTTGCATTTTAATTAATTTTAAAAGTAAAGTACCTAATCTGAAAACACAACATGAAAAATCTTATTTAAGATATCATAAATAAATTAAACATCTACTTTGTCTACTGGAATGTCACCAAACCAAAATAGTTTATATCGAATCAATTAATTAAAATATTAACTGTGCAAATCAAGTAAGCTATTCCACAATTCCATCAATATTTAACGATTAATCATAAGTTTAAAAAACAAGTAAAGACTTATTTAAACTATATTTTGAATATTTGAATATAATTTGAGGGTTGTCCAAGAATTTATTGAACAGATCCCTCTGTTTTAATTTTGACTTACGAGCTGAATAGCTCTGCTATTTTTATTTATGATAAAGAAGCTTTTCACGAGTAAACAATGGTCTACAGTCCCTTGATGCCCACTATTTTTCTTTGTTTTAAGTGTGTTATTTTAAAATGATAAGTATTGGTTTTTAACAAATTAGCAAATAACATTATGGTTTGTGGATTTTATAATGGCGCAACATTCAGTCAAATTTAACAGACCAATGGCAACAGTCTCCTGTTACATAAGGAACAATCAAAAGTTACAAAAGTTGCCCAGTTTCTACAAAAATGCTCAAAACAAGTTAATAATCGATTGCGGAACTGTATCATTTGCACATCTCGCACCATTTTTAATTAATTAATTTCAGTTAGGAAGACCTTCGGACGCAAACTGCAAAGTTTTATTCAAGTTATCGGTTATGTATTATTCTTGCGGATTATGTGGTGGTATTATTGTAGGGTAAGTGTAATCGGTTCAGTTTTGTGTTTTTGTCAAGAAAAATACGAAAACAGATTTCGTTGATTAAATACTGTTCATTCAAAGATTTCCGTTAATTGTAACCAGAATACGGACACTTTTCTTTGGCTGCATATTTTTGCTGTTAACTATGGTGTTATTTGCGGTTTACAAAGACGCGGGGATGACGAAGTCGAAGTCGTAGAAAGCTAAGAAGAAGAAGAAAAAGAAAACGAAGAAAAAGAGAGGCGAACCGTAATTAGGTATTACCATATTTTTTTATTTCGTCGGCCACATCAAGGCGGTACCACTCGGAGCCAACAAACTTGTAACAACTTAATTTCGTCCAAAGATTGAGATTCTTGATGTTTCTTTTGTCGACAACGGAACGAACGTTAATCGACGGTTGGAGCCGAGACGGTCGACGAGTTGGCTGTGCTTTTATATTATTATCATCTATCTAGTTGCCTGTCCTGCTGTAGTGGTCGAAGCGCGGCGCGGCGGTCCTTGGGTACATATAATACAACTCTTCGCATACTGACATCGGCTTCATCTTCTTCAGAAAAAAATATATATCTTCGTGTAATGGTCTCGAAGGTCCTCGTAACGATATAAGGCAATCAACTACACGTACGTACGTACATTTTATAAACACACCGTTCAGGTGTTAACGAACATCCAGTTGACTTCAACAAAATTGACACGCCTGCGTCTCAAGAGTTCTTTTATTTTGCGGAAGAACAAAACAACGAAGTATCAATATTAAATTTTTAGGAGAAAATTAGTGGGAGAATATTTGGCGGAGGTGTTGGGTATCGCAAAATCTATCCTACTACTAATAGTATTATGTAAAAGGTGAAAGATATTAAAGCTGGGAAAGGTGAACAGGATAGAGAAAAAAATAAAAGGGAGTTACCAATATTGGCCTGTAAAGAGGAAATGAGGGAGAAAGTGTACACAGTGGAGACTACTGTCATGTAGTCATGTCTCCTCACTGATATGGTACCTTGGATATGCTCACACTTTGGATTACATACCACTGTTACCTGAATTCCTCCACTATTACTTCACCGATGGTCTACCGCTTGGCGTGTCTGATGATAATGATGATTTTGAAGATGACCAGCATAAATGTCGAACTGACTTATCTGCAAATACTACACCTGGAACCCATGAAATCGCATGGGTGATTTTAGACGCAAGCAAGTTTACCTTTTACACTCCATTCTCATCAAACTGATGGTTTATCTAAAAATAACAGTGGTTTTAACACTGTAACATACCATCAATCTGTTTGAATTAAAAAAATCTTAGGTACAAAGGTTCTTGTTAAACTTTGGACCATATTTTAACCTTAGAATATAAATACATGCAGGGACTATATAAAATTCTAGTACCGTGCTCGAGATAGACAGTGTATCTGGGCATTCTTTCTCGCTCTAACGCGGCCTGATTGGATCTTTCTTTCCCAGTCGTATCTCCCTCTAGAAAGAATGTTGCTATAGTTTTACGAGGGTACATCAAATATAAACGGTAATTTTGTAAAATAAATTTTTTGATTAATGGTACACAAACTAACATTTAACATTTTTCAATGTAGTCACCTCCGTGCTCCACACACTTTTGCCACCGATTTGAATATTCCTTCTTCATAAAAGGTTGGAGTTTGAGTCCTCTACTTATTCATTGCTTGCAAATCTTTTGCCTCCAAGTGATTCTTTCAAAGGCTAAAACAAAAAATAATCACAGGGTGACAAGTGAGGGCTATAAGGAGGATGCTCGAGGGTTTCCCATCCCATTTCTTCCAAATGATTCCTTGTCAAAACTGCGGTGTGTGGCCTGGCGTTGTCATGAAAAAAGATTACGTCTCCAATGGGCATACCTCGTCGTTTTATTCGATACGCGATTTTTGTCGACTGTAACAACTCGGAATAGTAAGCCGCATTCACTTTTCGTTGATCGTAAAGAAAATCAATGAGTAAAACTACCCTTGAATCAAAGAAAACAGTCGCAAACACGTTTCCGGCTGAAAGATGGGTTTTGGCTTTGGCAGGGCATCCTCGTCATCATCATGATCCTTTCTTCGCCACTCCTTACTCGCCATTTTTGATTCGGTTGTTCGAGTGTCGTGGTAGACCCACGTCTCATCACAAGTGACGATATGCCTCAAAAAACCTCCCCTTCTTGTCGAAATCGATTCAGAAGTCTTTCACTGATCTCCGATATGACCTGTTTTTTATTTTCGGTCAACAACATTGGAACCCAGCGAGCACTAATTTCTCTGAAGCCAAGTGTGATGATGGATTGAACACTTTCAAAGCTGATATCCACATAACCACTTCTGATGAGATTTGTTCAATAGTTAACCGACAGATGGTGATAATCTCCGACAAGCTCTCGAACAGCACGGATGTTGTCATTTGTGAGACTTGTTCTTGTGTTTTCGTGTCGAACATGACTCTCATTTTCGACACATTCTCGCCCATCTAGAGACTCTCTCTTTTCTCTGACCAACGTATACACTCGATTCTGAGACAGTGTAACATCCCCAAACTCTTCCTTCAAACGAGTAAAATTTTCCGATAGTTTAACGCTAACGCCTTCATTGATTAAAAACATTATGATGATGCTTTATGCAACAGACGAAGGTACAATGCACTTAGTCATAGCTGCACTGCGGACAGAACCGAGCGCAACTGCTACCTAAGCCGGTTTCCCCCTCCTTATAAACCAAACAACACTCTAGCATCGAATCCACTAGATCGGAATTACGTGCTAAGCTAAATAGTAAAATTACCGTTTATATTTGATTTACCCTCGTATAAGCTGCCAATCATCCTATGAAACTCGACTTTGGTGTATAATAATTATTTTAAAGTGTAGTTCAATCTATTGCATGATTATACTTATATCCACTCAAACAGGTCATTGCATACAAGGATCTCGGTAGTCTCCTTTTAAAAATGTCAAAAAAAGTTAATTTGATGTTTTCCAAATTATATTATGTTTTTCTTCTCGTAACTTAATAAGAGTCATAAATGTATTTTCGTGCTATCGTCGCAAAGACTTTTTTTATATATATCTTATAAAAGAAACACAGCTTCTAATTTTTTTGATATCTTTGCTAACATACTAAAAACATTTTTGAAAATTATCTTTGTCATATAAGTACACTTGAAAATATTTGTCTAATCGTGTCATGAAATTTAAAAGATTCTCTTTGGGTTATTAAACTATTATTCATTCAACATTAATAAATTTATATTTACAAAGTTTTAATGTTACGCTTTACGGGGAACTTTTTTTAAAGTAGTTTCAATAAAATTCACTTGAAATTAATACTCGACGACAGCTGCTCCAACCTGGTCGATTATTGTTATTATAGCACCGGAGCAAGAACCCCTAAAAAGGTTTATTATACTACTTTTGTTTGATAACTGTTCAGGGACGAATTTTAACATGGAAGTTTGGTTTGCAGATAGTTGGTATATATTTAAGTCACGATCAAAAACTTGTTGCTTGCCGTAAACTGTTAGATTTATTTATCGTCAACTAGTATTTTGTAATGGAAGATGAATCGATCCATTAACTAGCAAATTTTACAGATTACTATCGATCAGCCGTGCCGTATTAACGACTTGTTTGTCATTTTCTATTTATCGTTGTAGTTAGCGTGGTCGATCATTTTGTAGTACGTATAAAAGATCGATTTTTTGTATAATATAAGTACAATAGCATGAGTATGGATTATAACGTAAAAGAAGACCATCACGACTCGCTCTATCGCCGTTCGATATTGAAAAACGCGGTTAAAGTGTGGGTAGCATTTTATTCTACTTAAGACCGCACCGAGTTTCTTTCTTATGGTAAAAAAAAAACGATCTATTTCACAGGTTACGAGCATAAACGTGGTGACTGGAAAATTTGCAGACCGTAATGATCAGCGTAACGATATCAGAACATCTTTTATTACGGTTGTACTTTTCTGAATTAGGGATGAAAAAGCCGCAACCATTATTTGAGCTTTGAAATGCAATAAATATTTCTACTAACGACCAGGGCTGGATGATTATCAAATTTAACAATAGATTATTGCTGATTGTAAGAAAATAATGAATTATTTTTATTAATCAGGATTATCGATTCCACTGTTGTCGATTTTCTGGAGTAGACTTTATCTTTAAGGTATACCTACAGGATAACGTCTAGTGGCGTTAAGTCTGGGAAACAGGCAAAGTATTCAATAGGACTTCATCGTCCAAGACATCTATTTGGAATATTTTCACCAAGATATGTTCTCACATCACGATGATACTGTACAGGTGTGTCGTCCTGCTAGAAATATCATCTTTACTAAAGTCTTCCCGCTTGCGTTCAAAATTTCTTTAATATTTTTTCCAACTAGTTACTGTACTGCCAAAAAAGTGGTCTAATTAAACGCAACACCACACTTTCATGAGTCTAAATTATCTTCATTGATACTACCATATGTAACATTGTTTGATTTTAACTTTTCCATGTATAAAGTCTTAAAATGAGATGGAGAATTGATTTGCATGATGTTTGCAGTAATGTTTCTTTGATGGTGAAGATTGTTAAAAATCTTGGTCCTCCGGAACGTTATCTATTAACATCTTGAGCAGTTCCATTCACTTCAAACTTACCTATAATTGTATGTCGCGTAGGTGGATTTGCCTAAAACCCCTGCGATTTTATGTTTATGCTACTACGACATTTTCGCACTTCCTACAGCTTTTTAAAATAATTTTCTTTAATCTTAATCCACTCGTCATTTCCAGTTAATTACACCTTCAAAACAATTAATAATCGGTAACTTATAATCCGTTAAATAGTGTCTAAATTTTTTTTTTTGATACCGTGTATGTGTGAAAACAACAAATTTAAAAAGTATTTATTCGGATCTCTAACGCCTATTACTCGAATACAGCTAATCTCGAATGTAAATTACAAATAGAAAACTTCGATATCTGAATTATACTACAATTTAAAAGTGCAAATAACTGTTTTATTTATAAAATTTAGTAGTTTAAGGTTCTATTGTAAAGCTCCGATAATTTCATTTCGCATAATTCGTATTTTTCGGTAAACTGGATAAGAATGAAGTATTATATTTTCATACTATGTATTCATTAATTCGAAGCAACTAATAATTCCGTAATCCGGATTATATGTTGTGCAACTTGTGACGAAATTCTCGTCGTAGACCCGTGTAATTAGGGGATTCCCCGGATCGTTGTAAAGCATCATGACAACCGAAGAGTCCACACTAAACGTTAACTTTCGCGGAAAAGTGCAAAAATTAAAAAATTTTGTTATAGGAAAACTGTTGCATGATGAGTAACTTAATTACTTTTTTAGATAACTGGGACACCTTTTCCGATTTTATATAGTTTATATATATTTGAATTGCAGTTGTGTTATAAATTGCTGTAATTCCCATTCTGTATATTTGTGCCTATTTTAAAGAGGCCCAACAATCCGGATTTTTCACTAATTCAAATCGCCTACGTTTTAAATGTTCCAGATTAGTAAAGCTTACTATGTATAGTTATGTGTGCCTTATCTGTTGGACATGATAAATTTCAAACCATTTAGTCCATCGTCGTTGCTTCTACAATACTATGTACGTAACAAATTTCAAGATCATTAGCTAACTCCTGCTTGCCAGCCATCCGTCAATTCAAATAACAATGCTATTTGTTACCGCATTTATATAAATAAATAATGAAATATTTGAAGAATCTTTAGTAGGGGTAAATTTTAAATACATTAATGCGATATTAATTATGAATTAATTTATACCCACTTTAGATTACCTCATACAATGAGGGAAAAATTTGTCACTGTTATCACGCCTCCGCCGGGACTCGAACCCGGGATCTTGGCTTTACGCGCCAATGCTATGCTTTCGCCATTTGTTACTGTTGTCATCTCTCGTAGTTTAGTGGCAAAAGCATTGGCACATAAACTCAAGAACAGTAACAAATTTTTCCTTCATTCTATGAGGTAATCTGTAGTGGGTATAAATTAATTCAATAATTAATATCGCATTAATGTATTTGTTTAATTAGTTGATGAAATGAATTATTTCACCGGTGCACAGATGTGCCACTTCGTGTTTTAATTGTTTATTACACCCAACTATTTACAACTATATACACTAATTTTACATGAACGTCGTGACTGCTACTTATTTACGAAAGATTAAATGATTATGATGGATTGATTGAAACTATATGTTATAACGTATAGTATACGTTTATAGAGATCTTGATTTGACTTGTGCTATATGTTAAATGTACTAAAAATGATCTCTCCTAAACGTTTGATGTTTTTATCTAATATGTTGAAATTGAATTTTTGAATGAATTGATTGAACTGTATTAACTGTATTAACTGTTAATTGAATTGTAGAAATATTTATATTGCCATGAATTTAAGAACCGCCCCTAGAGGAGGGGTGGTTCCGATGCACCGACACTTGAAACAACAAAACAAACAAAAAGGAGGGAAAACGTAAACACAAAAAATGCAACATTGTAATCTATGTGTCGGTGCATCATCTACGTTCTCGAAATGGACCGATGGGTCAACAAATTACCCCCAATAAATCTATAAACTAACTTAAACTCTAAAAGCACATTTGAAAACAAAGAAAAAATAATACAATAGATAATAATACAATACTAAAAAGGGAAAAAATATGATACATACTCTTATATAAAATAAAAGGTATAAAACAAACACTTGGTTAATTTTCACTAAATTTATTATCAACTCGACAATATTGTTTCGACGAAATATCGTCATTTTCAAGAGTACAACAAAATTATACTAAAGTTATAATGGGTATTATCTAATTTATACCTGGTTTTGGGTTTTACCCAAATTACACAACAGGAGGGGTGTATTGTTGTTATACAGTTCTGTTTGTAAATTTACGATATTCTGTTTATTTAAAATAGCTTTTCTTATTTCTAGGTTTTCTAGAAGGCTTAATTTTTTGCTTTTATGTTGGATATGTAATATGGCTGTATTATCTATATCTATATTATGATTATAATTTAAAGCATGTTCTGACATTCCTGTACAATTCTTCTTAGACACAATGCTATATAGGTGCTCATTTACACGTGTTTTAACAGCTCTACCACATTGTCCAATATAAAAAGCATCACATTGTTTACAAAAAATTTTATATATGCCGCTGTTATCAAGGATATCTGTTTTTTGTTTATTATTAACAAGTAGCTTACCTAGAGATTTTTTGTTCGAAATAATTGCTTGAATACCGTGTTTTTTCAAATTTGATTTAATTTTTTGACTTGTTAAGGGTACATATTGTAGTGAATGAAAAATGTGTTCAGGTTTTTCGTTTTTTACATTGTATAAAGTTTGTCGGGTTTTTTGTTTTAGTTTAAGTTTGATCAAGTGATCTACTATTTTAGTGTGATATCCATTGTTTTGTGCTATTTGTTTAATAGTATTAACTTCTAAAATGAAATCGTTATGACTGAGGGGGGTATTAATTAGCCTATGTATAGCACTGTGGAAAAAGGCTTTTTTAATATTGTTAGTGATGTATAACAACAATACACCCCTCCTGTTGTGTAATTTGGGTAAAACCCAAAACCAGGTATAAATTAGATAATACCCATTATAACTTTAGTATAATTTTGTTGTACTCTTGAAAATGACGATATTTCGTTGAAACAATATTGTCGAGTGTTTGTTTTATACCTTTTATTTAATATGTATTTTCACACTGAATGCACCGTACAAAACTTAAACTTTATTACATACTATTATAAAACCATAAATGGCAGAAGAAAGAAACGGACAGCAAATGCACATGATAATACAAAAAATATTGGAGACGTAAAAAATGTGTGACTGACAAGGCCAATAAATTACAAACAAAAAATGAAAATATAAATGCGAACAGTATTTGTAAATAAAAATCTAAAAAAAATAAGCCTTCTTTAGCCGATTAGACTCTAGTCTAATTTTTATATCAATGCATTTTTGCCCTTTTCCTAATCACCTAAAATTGATTTCTGAAAAACCCATCAGCTATCTTCGTTCTTTCAACCTTTTATCTTTTTTTCTGGTAAGTATATAAATACCATGATTCCTTCCTTATGGCAAAAGTATAATTGCCTTGTGAATATGTTAGTCGTATAGGATAAAATAATGGCGTAGTTTGATTAAATTCCTATGATCATGCGGAGCGTAACGTTAGTTAATTTCTTTCATTTTATATTCTAACGGCTTCGTGGACTTCTCGAGGGTCTTGCTAATTATGAGGTTTCTGCTGTGGTAGGTAACCTAAATGTACAACATTTTCCCGGTTTCTCACTGTTCATTGGCCACCATTACGATTCTGCATCGGTAATTTTATCATTTAAGAGAAACCAATGTCACCTATACTCGTTAAAATTTAAATGCATTTACCAAATGATGCGTAATCCACCCAAGAGTGAACCTGTAATTAACATTTATTACTAAATGATTTAAATAAATTAAATACATGAAATGTTAGTACTTTTTTATTTCTCTTCTTTGGATTGCTTTTATCAACTGACGTAATTTTAATAGACTTTAATCAAACCAGATTAGTTATTTATTTCTAAATGTTTTGAAAAGCTCCTTGATTGCTACAATTTTATTATAGGTGAATGTTGAGTAATTCAGGAACATGTAAATAAAATTGAGACAGAAAAAAGGACAGGGACGTCACGGAATGAAGCAATCTTTACTAAAATATTAACTTTGTAACGTAAATTGTCTTCTCTTTGAAAAATACAAAGTACAATGGTTTAAAAATAAGGATATATTCTTGATTAGCGTTCTGTTGAAACTGTTATTAGGTCTGTATCGCTATTTCAGACTCAGTGGATCTCATCAGCACGTCGAAGACATTTCCGACAGAAGACTAACCAACCTACCTCCTGCCAATAAAAAAAAAAAACCTTTTTGGTTTCATTCCCACCAGCTACTGGTATTGGTGGGCGGGCAGTCACTCCGACCTACACTGTAGTGCAAAGCCGGACGGTAAGGCGTAAGGCCCTCTTCAGTCTCCTTGCAGGAATCGTGGGAATGGGTGGGTGGTGTGGTTAGGGAGAGAAAGATTGTACGGACGAAATGAAGACAGAAGAGAAGTGAAAGATTATCTGTGGAATATTATTGCTCCAGCATTTGTCTATATGATCCAACTGCCAATAAACAGCGTTCGATAATAAATACTAACAGTGTAGTGAGCGCCATATTGTAATAGTCATAGGGGGGGGGGGGATTCGTTCTACTTCAAGAAGAAGTAATCAGTTTGTAAGAGGGTACAAAGGTGGAACAGACCGAAAGAAAAATAAAATAAAATAACCACAAATAAAGTGAAGCAAATTCATTTATTAAATAAATCAATAATAAAATAGATAGTGTAGTGAAATGTGTCGAAAAGAAATAAATAAAAATATATAATATTAATAAAAGAAACTGCCTGTCGGAACGAGTGTGTCATTATAACGTCCCACTATCAAAACCACGCCCCTTTTCCCCTCGAGTCTCAATCATTAAACTAGCTAAAAGACAAGAAATTGTTTTAATTAACAGGGCGCCGCCAGTAGGTACACATGATCCTGAGCCGCGGGATTCATGGCTAAAATTGAAAATAACAACAAGAATAACCCAGTCCTGGATTACGGATCTTGCCGTGAAACGCTGTTGTTCCCCGTCACGGAAGAAAATGTTCGTAGATTCAACAAGTCTTTTTACTCCGTACGCTATAAAAGTTTCACACCGAACTAAATAAAAGGTGAATCGAATAAAAACACACGGTAGATATACTAAATTTCCAAATAAAATTCTAATCTAATACGTTTCTCCAAAACTATCAATTTTGAAAAACAAGATAACACACAAAGAATAGCAGTAATGTCCAATATAAACAAATAAACAAAACAGTCAACAGTAAAACAAAATATAAACAAATGAAAAAGAATAAAATACTGATAAATTTAACGGTAAAACTTATTAATTACTTTAAAATACAGAAAAAATACACAGTACCCAAATAAATGGTAATAATTAAAAAAAAACTATACGACCTATAAATAAACAATTTAAGAATACCTCACATCGGTGGTACGACATCTATTATTATACACAAAAATACAAGAAAAACAAAAAACTTACCTACTAGATATTTTACACAATAAACAAAAGTTAAAGAGTCTTTTGCACCTTCACACATCGAAGATTATTTTTCGAATACCCTCGCTCCTCGCGTCTATAGTTTTCAATCCCGAATCTTTTATGAAAAATGTACTAACACAAAGAAGGAATTCATAAACGTTCCTGTCTGGAATCAAGGGCTCTCTTGCGTTGTATCGGGGTCGATGCATTAGTAACGCCTAAACAAATCATGACCTTCGATATATACGAGAATAACCACCGTCCCAGGAACGTTTATGTAAACATTTTTAATATAAATTATAACTAGTCGGTCAGAATGTAATACTACGACAAAGGAACGACTAAAATAAATTCAGCTACAAAAAATAACACAATTTTTTTTTTTTTAATAACCAGGTACGATCCCTTCAATATGTAGATAATTGATTGTTGTAGTCGAAACATGTTGAAACTTATTCAGAATGAATAAAACACAAATTGATGTAAGTTTCAAGAAACATCTTTAATAGAATAAGAAAATACACAAAAAGCACAAACAATAGCTTTATTTCTTACAAAACCAATAATTCATTAGATAAATTTATACTTAATAACAAATGTAAAACACTCAAAGGTGGAAAATCAGGTGTCTATCTATTAACCTGTAAACATTGTGATAAAGCTTATGTGGGTCAGACAGGTAGAGCATTTGATAATCGTATTGCAGAGCACTATAAATGTTTTATTAACAAAAAGACTGACTCTACCTACGCAGAACATGTAATTATCTCTGAATATGGTTTTAACAAAGATTTCAAAATTCTACGTATACAAAATAAAGGTGTCAAATTAAACATGCTGGAACAATTAGAAATAAACAAATACAATAAACAAAAAATTATTCTAAATGACCAACTACAAGTTAATCACTCTCCACTTCTAAATCTAAATTTGAACAACCTGATCCCCACCATCAACTAATATCAGTTTCAGGGTAAATATCTGTAATATTTGCTTTAGTTTGTATTATCTTCACCTGAAGAAACTATTATTATAGCGAAACATTAATGTAGTGATACGTATATATAAATATAATATATATAAATTTCTTGAAACTTGAAATTTGTGTTTTATTCATTGTAGAGGACCGAAACAAATATTTTGGGACATAAGTAAAACATCTGTATGGCAGCCATGTAGGCCTATGGAGCGTGCAGGCGTATTATTTATGATCCCCAATTGTCTCTGCAATAACCATCTACCGGGGGTACCTTTTTAATCAGCAGCTCCGGAGGAAAACAGAGATTCGGTGAGAAAAGAGACATTCGGTCAGTAGAGTCCTTCGCACTACCTCCTCCGTAAAAAATAAAAGAAAATAAAAATTACATTACCCTCCTTTTCCTAAATTCATTATTTAAATATGTGCTATTTATTTCTGGGACTCAGTAATGTTAAAAAAAGTCCTTTTCTAATAATGCTCGATAGCTTACCCACAACGTAGTTAACTATGTGGTAGGCACGTAACCAGATAAGACAAAAATATTACTTTATTAAACTTTATTTAACATTACTGAATCCCATAAATAAGTAAAAAATATCTACAGATGGCGTTCACTGCGCTGTCTGTATTTATTTACAATGACTTAGTTTCCACCCTAGTTGAGTTATCATTGTATTGTAAAAAATGGATGCCAATATCTTGGTTGGATAATACGATTTGACTCCGATAGAAACAGAGGCATTGACCAGGAAGATTTTTTTATGACAATGGTTGTTATTATGTTTGTTTTATACAGCCCCACTAGTCTGCTGTCACTACATAAAATATGAAGGATCTTCTAAAATTTCAATAACTTGTTAAAAATATTGCCACGGTAAAAGTCAAATTAGGCGACTTTACCCTACATAAAACCAGCATAAACTTTACAGTGAACAATAGAACAAAGGCCATAAGACTATAAGAATAGTCAATCAGCCCCATAGGGATATTTGGATCATTTTGTAGGGTATGTTGCTGCTAATGAGATACGTTGATTCTGCAAGTTTCAGAGTTATTTATTTTGGTTTTTGAATCAATAAAAAAAAAGAAAATACTTTTTTTCTCAGAAGCGGCAAGACCGACATGACTAAAATTTGTACAATATACACACGTGTGTTCTAGGACAATTTCTGATAGTAATAAAAAACTAATTAAGCTGTTTTTAAGAATTTTTTTTTTCGTTTTTGTTTTTAGAATTATTCAAAAACAAAATAGATAGATACCTGAAATTGCAGGATCAACTTATTTCAATAGTTGCAACATACGCTAAAAGAAAATACAGAAATCCCTCTAGGGTGGATTCACCATTCCAATCGTCCAGTGGCCTTTATTAATAAACTAGAAGAAAATAAAAGTATAATTAAGACTATTTAAAAAATACTATTTTACAATGTGTTATGAATAATTTTGGATTTTTTTTTAAAGATAGAACAATAGGAAACATCCGAATGTATCGATAAAATCGAATAACAAAATAAAATATAGTTGATGCCGTTTAAAAAAGAGTTATTCATGTTTGAAGTTTTTAAACTTTGCTTTTCTTCTGAACGTCTTGTACAAATTATGAAGCATAATTTTAGCATGACGTTAAACTTAAGACTTAACTATGACAATAGACATTTCAACACTCTCTTTTTTATTGAAGTTTAGGTTGCGGTTCTTTTCTTTATAAATTTAATTATCATAGTCACCTTAAAGGAATATGCTTCATACGAATTCGTCATAAAAAATATACCATTCCATTTAAAATAACAAAGTTGATATCAACTGCAGATATAAATGGAAGTGGGAGGCAGTTGAAATTACTTCATATACAAAGATCATCCTTAATAACCCCTACTCCAAAATTATCAAATCTCTAAAACATTAATGCCATATTAATTATTAAATCACACGCTTAGTTTTTCTAAAACGCTTAATGTACCACTCAGTTTGAATAACCCTGTATAATATACGTGTTAAGAAAATATAGATTTACTACTAAATGCAGTAGTAAGGTTTTCTATAGTTGACAATAACTGTTCAAGAGGGTCGAGGTCGAGTGTTAATCATAATTACTCTTAACATTGGTTTATAGGTGCCCTCCCTATTACTATTACACCAAATTTAATAAAGTTAATAACTGTTAAGAAGACACTTTTTTTAGAGAAACTTTGCTTTTGGCGATTTATAAGAAAAATTTGCTTTAAATGCAACAAATCTGTATTACTTTTAGAAATTTTCTTAAAGACTTAATAAAAAGTGTGTTATAGTGTTATAGTTTGCTGTTTTTAGACGCTTGCACCAGGAGTTTTGGTAGAAAAAGTTGTAAAGTATTTTTGATATAAAGATCTTTACTTAATGCAACAATCGTTTTTGCTTTTTCCGCTCTTTGTTATTACAATGTCATTGTCTTTAATTTAGATAAACCATTTTCTTTACAGATTTTTTAATTAAGTTAATTGTAGTATATTTTGAATTAGTGTTACAGTTTTTAAGGGCTAATTGAGCATCTTTTTTTACAATTAATTTGTGGTTGAAGATTAAAACTTAAGCCCTTATCTAAGAAATATTTTTCATAGTAACTAAAAGAAATGTTCGACAAATTTATAAATCTATCGTAAAAAATAAAATTATTTTCTAATGGGTTCAATGTATTAACTATTGCTTTTGGATTTCTTTTTAATGAGTTTAATTTTTTAGTTTGTGAGGGTTTTTATGAAGAACACACTTAAGCTCTAAATTTTTGTTTCTTTCTTTTGGGTGTTTCACCCACCAGGTATTCGTGCTGGTGGGCGGGCAATCCCTCCGACCTACTTTGTAGTGCAAAGCCGGAGGGTAGGGCGTAAGGCCCTCTTCAGCCTCCTGGCAGGAATCGTGGGAATGGGTGGGTGGTGTGGTTAGGGAGAGAAAGATGAGACGTACGAAATGAAGACAAAAGAGAAGTGAAATATTTTCAATGGAATATTACTGTAGAAAACTTGGACCAGAGCAGCCAGACCCGGGTTTGAACCGGTGACCTCCCGAAATTTAAACGTAGATCTAGAACACTAGACGACGCCGCTCGGTAAACACTAAATAACAACAACACAACACACTTAACAATGAACAACAATGAAAATAGAAATGAATTTGAAGGGGAGGAAATGAGTAGGGTACCAATAGAGAAGTACAAAAACATGGAAATTTTTGAGACGAGAAATATCAAGAAATATGATAAAGAGAGCAACGACCCAAATAACCGAAGAAACCCATCGTAAAATTGCAATTAGGGACGACAGCGAAGGACAGATGTCATGCGGTTAGTAAGCGATGTTGAAATGTTAGCAGGGATTATAGGATATATTATATAAGTACAGTAATAAAAATTATTGGTACAGGTAGATGAAATACAAGAGATTTAGAATAGAATATTAAGCAATATTTACACAGATACAGAGACAAAGAAATAAAATACAAAAGAAAATTTACACAAAAGAATTTTGAATATATTTACATACAAGGCAATAAAGGTATACCAATTTAAGTGGCTTTGGCCGACACAGTTTTTTAAGCTGAGTTCTGTAATTATTATTAATGATGAAATTGACTTTTTGTCTAGTTGAACTATCTAAACAATCGAAATGAATAGGATATAATATTTGCGCTAATTCTGAGTGTAGGTAAATATTCTGCATATCCCTTTGATTTTGGCTGTATTGTTGTTTTCTCTCTTCAATTAACCATTTTTTCATCCTCTTTTCTCTACTTTTTCCGCTGCTGTGGATTTGTTGTTGGTCCTTTTTATATGTTTAGGAGAGACGTTTTATTTTATTTTGTTAACTACAATTAACTACTGTTTAATGTATAAATTGCGTGCTAAAGTACTTATGTTACATATGAAATAAATAATAGACAAATAATACAAACAACCCTCCTGGCGCCACAGGCGGGGTTTCAACCCCGATCGTATAAACAAGCAACCCTGTAGAAAAATTGTCAGATTCTAACTAAACTCCGAATAAATCGTTTGCTGTTACGAAGTGTTTTCATTTCACTTAAATAAGTGTAATAGTTAAATACAGTAATTATTCAGATACGTTAGTTTCTCAAGATACAATTGCTATCTAAATTAAATTATAAATTAAACACGAGAAAGAAAAATATTTTAATAAATATTCCTTCAAGTGATAAACGGCAACGTGATTCTGCAGGTTACCTACACAACGATATCCAGTTGCGACAAGGAGACCAAGAAAAATTCTTTGAATATTTATTTATAATCTGTTTCTGCCGTGGTCGTAACACTTATACTTCTTAATAATTGATTGATAAAGCCTAATGATACTGTTTTTTGTTTGTATAGCATTTTAATTAATTTCGTCTTTTCAAATGACAATTAGAGTAGCTACTCCGTAAAAATATAAGTAGAAATATTAATACGAGTATATAGTTTCATTTTTTGTGGATCTACACGTCCCTTGAGTACCGACTCATAAATGAGTGCCCATTTTCAAAAATAGAAGTAAATCCTCAGCTTAATTTAAAGTATCTGAGAATTCAACTTTATTCATACCACTGAATGCAATGTCATAAACGTGTGTTGTTTTTTAATATAACAGTAGTCAAAACTACACCCTGTTTAAAGTTACCTACCATGAACTTATATTTATGCATAATGGCCTTCCTTTATGGGCTGGAAAACTTGTAATTTAATAAACACAATCAAACTACAAGTGTAAGCGTAACCGTTATGCGAGTAAAAATGTTCATTGTTATTTAAATTCTACATTATTATCCTATTTATGCAGTAGATTAGTGAGTAGCCGTGTTTGTACTATGCAAATTAGACCTAATACATTACGCATATTGGAAAGTAGCTAATTAAGTTTTTATGTATTACGCGCTACCGAGACCATATGAAATATTCATATCGAAAAAATTACTAGCATTTTAATTAGTTCGATTCTATCTAGTCGTACAATTCGATTGCTGACTGGATCAAGTTTTCATATATTTTTTTATACATATTATATGTATATAACCGTCTCGAAAGTCAATTCGAAATTAAAAAAAAATCGTCAACAGTCGACCGTATAAGTGACAGATTCTAAGGACTGGCCTTTAGTTAACATTTCTTATCTGTTCACAGCTTTGTCAGCTATGTAGCTTTAAAATTGAGAATTTCTTGCTTGATGTCCAACGAACGAAAAAAAGGCCATACATCAACTAATCACAGATAAGTTCCTCTTACAGCGGTAACCAAAATGTTTGAGTTTTTTTTAGATTTTCCTAACAATCAAAACTTGTAGGGTTATAAACAGATATTTGAAAGGTGGTCGTTAAGATGTATGCACTTGAAATAGAATACACAAAATATGAAAGGATTTCCTTCTTGAAATATTAAATGTAAAAAATAAAATAATAATAATTCATTCGAAATACAAAATGCAAAATGGAATAGTTTTCTGAATAGTTTTTAATATAAAATATATTTCCTTTTTATTGCTGTTTACTAATAAAATATTTCTATTGTTTACTGTAAAATTGATGAACGAAAGTACTTCCAGGATGTAATCATTACATAAACTTATTAGGAGTTTGTGATTCGAAGTACCATGGTATATATGTAATAATGCTATAATAACATAACAAGATATTAATATTTTGAAATGTTTTTTGTAATTTTGTAAATACTGATGACAGCTTAAGTATTTCGTAAAAAACAAAATGTAATTTTATAAATACTGATGACAGCTTAAGTATTTCGTAAAAAACAAAAATTATAATAATAACTGAATTATTGTCATTAAAAAGTCTTACTCAGCGATGACTTTGTTTCCACCGGAGTCCAAAGAAATCGTACCATTATCCAATCAGGATGTTGACATCCATTTTTAGGATGACTCTCACGGGATTATGGTAAACTAATCCAATGTAATTTACATTTAATAATTTCAAAGTAGAAAATTTAAAAATTGTCCAAATACAAAAATAAATTATTATTTATAAAAAGGCAATTATATTAACAGAAAATACAAATGAGTATTTTTCATTTTGTGTATTTGTATTTTAGATAGAACTACTTATTTCTATGGCGTTTATTGCCACACTTGCCTCTTCCAGGGCTGTAAATTTAAATTGTCAATTTTGTATATTATGTAAATATGTCATTGTATATTCTATATCTAATTTTACGATTTCTGAGACACACATACAGTCAGTTAGTTAGTCAGTCACACACAGTCAGTCATTAACAGTCACTCAAAGTCACTCTAACTCAGTAAATACGCATAAACCTAGTTAATCATCCAGTCCTTATTACTACATCTTCTTTTCTAATTGTTTTTCTTCATTCTTCATCAGTGGATATAATTGTTCATAGTATACACATTTAACTTTATTTGCACCCGATCGCATTATTTTATTGTGTCGTTTTCAACACCCCCAAACGCCGTATTGAACATATTCGAGACTTTTCACCTCTTTAGCATTAAACAATACTTAAATTAGTACGGTAACAATGGTCAGTCTATTTATCGTTGTAATGTTTGTAAAAAAAACAAAGGTAATGATTAGTTTCTGATGATTGAAGTTAAAACTGCTGTGTAACATTTCCAATTTCATGGTGATTGATTTTTCGTTACCGTTGTCACTATTGTAGATAGTTTTTTTCGCTTAGTGGACTGCTGACAGTCGTACTACATTTTTGGTACTGCAGATGGTCTCGCAGCATCAAACAACGAGATCTTCAGCTGGATAGGGCAGCAGCTCGCAGCCAATAGTACCGCCCATAAAAACTGACAGATACGTCTTTATTGTGAAGACTGGTTCTTTGGAACCCCGCAGCTGTGCACTGCGTGTGCTTCCTTGGACTGTTTGCGTGGTATGGATATACATACATACATATTTGTGTGTGTGTGTGTGTGTATGAGAGTGTATAAATACGTATATATGAATGTATGTGTGGTAAAGTTGATGGTACCTTCGTTGGTCTACCTTTCTGTAAGCTCCTTTACCTGATGTCCACTACCTGACTGGTCGCTACAAAATAACGCAAGCTGATGGTACGTCCGTAATGATGATAATGATAATGGTGATGGTGAACCAGAGTTAGCACAGTTGTTGTTTACGCCAATGATGACCATACAATGTACCTAGTTTCATGCAATTTTCTAAAGAGGTTATTTCAATTGAAGTTCGAGTATATAATATCTAGAAGGAGGCCTCAAGCTTGAAACATTTGTATAGTTATTTTTAAAAATGTCCACTTGAAACGAAGCGAGATATAATTAAGATTCGAAATTGTATAAAACGTCCTTCTAGGTAAAAGTTTTTTGTGTAATCACTAAATCGTTTCTATTTCTGTATCTAACAATTCCCTCTGACAAGCTGATGAACTCGGACGATCAAAAAATTATGGACTCTCAAGTGGCAGCACCCAATCTCCGCGTTGCGCAAGATAATTACATATTAAAGAGTGAATTAAGTTATTATTGTGATATAATGAGCGTGTTGGACCTGTCATTCATGTTGTCCGTGGACAAACCGTCGAACTCGCTGGGTGGCAGGGATAAAGAACCGCACCAATTGTACGGTCCCACCTAATGATAATACATATAATAAAACGTGCAACAAAATTGTGATGAACTTGTTCTTTTGTATTATACGGTGCAAAGATAATTTCAATAATAATACCGTAATAATTGTGGACTCCTGGATACATCTAATCAAACCAGAGGAGTAGAAATATAGCTATTGACATAATTATTAAGTACTTATATTTGTTTTGGTTTGGTTTGAAATTGAATATGTCTTTATGTTCTTATGAAATAAAAGTACCAATAATAGAATAACAGTACGCATTCATTTCAACGGAAAATAAAAGAACAATTTTGAGATTTTCATTTATCAGGTGGTGAATCCTTAATATATAGGACTAATGCTAAAAGAAACCTTCTCAATTCTTCCCATACTCCCATTTTTTATATAATAAGTCTTCATCAAATAATGGACAAGTCAATCAACCACGTACAATCAGGAATATTCTATTTTTCAGCATTTGTAAATGTGTGAAAATAATTTACAGCATATGATACACTCACTTTTGGTATTTCGTACGTAAATCTTCTATTTGGTATTTGGAAAGTGGTAAGATAAAATGATACTAATAGTCTTGCAAAATTTCAAGTCTTCTCTCTACTGATATGTGTTACCATTTTACATTGTGGGAATCAAACAAATATTTTCTTTTTACAGAGGTGAGGTGAATATAAAACGCGTTGGGTATAATTTCACAGAGTTTATAATAATTCTTGACGAATTCGTTTCGGCTATGACGTCATAATCATAAGATACCGATTTTAACGAAACGGCTGTAGTGATACAAATACACTTTTCGCGTTTCTTATTTTTATTGGTTTGTGTATTTTGGGAAGGTAACGGCCTAACGGTGAAACTATATCCAACATGTTTTGTATTCACCTCAACTTTGATTATAACATGTTTCACAACGTTTGCAGCACAGAAAACTTTGATCTATTTTTTAAAAATTGGTATCTAATATACTATTAGAGCATATCTTTTCATAATAATAAAGAATTTAAAAAAAAAAAAACAAGAAAACACTTGGCTAAGTTTCTCAAATATTTATTAAAATAATCTCTAACAATATTTTCTCGGCTGTTATGCCATTCTCAAAGAGTAATTAAGATATACTGAATTAAGTTCTAGAATACAGTAGAATTTATAGTTAAACCATAAACATAACTGTAATTGCAGGCAACTAAATAATACATTTTAACAAAGGTGAAATATTAAATTCTAGTTTGCCTTAGGTAAGTAATGAAGTAGTTTAACATTATCTAAGTCTAGGGAATGATTATTCGAAATACAGTGTTCTGACAAGCCTGTGCATTTATTGTTGTTTTGGATCGATTTTAAATGATCATTTATGCCTGCACGACCGGTTTGTTCGATGTAAATAGCTTCACAATTCTTACAGTTAATTTGTTTAACACCTGATTTTGACAATGGTTCAATTTTTCCTTTATTATTTCATAGAAATGATTTTAAATTAGATTTATTCACACAAATAGTATTTAACATATGATATGTTTTAAAATATTACAAATTTTAATACTAAGATTTGGTACATAATTAATAAAACAAAATTATATTATGTCATTTTTTGTAGATGATAATGGTACATATATTTTATTAACTATCTTTATCTTTTTCTTTCTTTTTCGAAATATTCGAAATAACAAAAAATGATCAAATTGAATTCATTTTGTCTCCCCTCTTAAAATCTACCTTCTGATTACCTATTTAAGTACAAATTCTGCAATATACTTTTAGTATCTATTGTACTCCTATCTTTTGACAATGGCGTAATTGCCGAAACGGTATCGTTAAGTTTTAAATAATAAATTGTGAAACAAAATATCAAGTGTGTTTTAATTCGACTTATTAATTACAGTTATGTTTATGGTTAATACCTATAAATTGTATTGCATTCTAAAACTTAATTCAGTATATCTTAATCATTCTTTGAGAATGGCATAACAGCCGAAACAATATTGTTAGAGATTATTTTAATAAATATTTGTGAAACTTAGCCAAGTGTTTTATAGTTTCTTACTTTTTAAGAAGTTTTCATTAATATTAATTATTTTTTAAGTGCTGTGCGAACTATAGCATCAACTTCCCGCATATCTTTACATATGCCGGCCACAAGCAGTACGATTGAGACTAACAAGTGATTTCCTTTATTGAAATCATTTCCTTTTTTTAGTTGGAATTGTTCCACTTATAGCTCCATCCGTGCAGAGCAATACTCCAAGCTTTATTATCCATTTCCTGCCTATGCATCTAATGAACATGTCATTTGCTGTCCCTTCGAAGTCCTTGGTCCTTCTCGTAGCAGATGGATGATTATTGTCTAAAGGTTCTTGGTTCCTCCTGTTTCTTTTAACACGAATTAATGGTCTTTGTAGACGGGTGCAAAATGGTCTATTCATCTTCTCTGGTTCCTATTATTCTTCATTTACACAATACGAAGACTGTCTGCAGGCCACGAAAGTAATAAGAAAAATTTAAAAGGAGCTCACAACCATTGTGGTATTATGTGTTGAGCGACAGATTTGTGGAGGGTTTGTGAAAGTCTAGACACCCGTATGATGGATAATGGTACTCCGAAGGTTTTACATTATAGACTTTACATATGGATGAAAGTGAAAGATGATCTATGAAATACAGAATCTGTTAAATGCAATGAGAGTTTGCTGTAGGTAAATATACAGTTAAGATAGTTTTTCTGCTACCAAATGATCCCTGCTGACTTCTTGTTAAATTTGGTAACAGCCTTTTAAAATCTATTTGCGTATTGTTGTCTATGAAGAGAACTTGAGGAAATTGTTTTATATACCTAGTGTTAATTGTAACATAAAAAAAATGAAATTCAAAAAAATCATCTAATTAATCTGTACATTGGAACAGAAAGCTGAATTGCAAATTTTTATCTTTCCAGCTTCATTAGTCCCATGCTACCACATAATTTAATATTTCCTAAGGGTGGCTCTTAATTTTTCTGTGGTTTCGTTGAATCATTTAAAGAATTCCTTGGGTAATAATATTCCACAAACAATCTTTTATTTTTCTTCCGTCTTCATTTCATCTGCCTGGTCTGTCTCTCCTCAACCATCTCACACCCAAAAGGAGGCTGAAAGGGGCCTTTCATCCTACCCTCTGGCTTTGCACTAGAATGTAAGTCTATGGAACATGCTCTTAGCATAGTTTAAAAAAATCTCTTTCGATTTTTCGATATGTTCCTGCGGGGACTACAGCAAATTTGATGATAGCTCAGGAACCACTGAAAAAAGTGGCATTTATCAACTATGTTGTAATAATTGAAACCCTATTTATATAGGCCAATCAGGCAGGTCTGTATGTACTCGATTAAAAGAACAAGTACATGATATTAAAAAACTTAGTTTAATAACCGGGATTTCCGAACATTATACTCTGTTTAAACACGAAATTGATGTAAATAACGTATAAATATTACATACCAACATTGTAAAAAGCAAAAAAGTAACTTTTCTTGAAAACCTGGAAATCAAAAAACCATTAACAAAAATTCAAAATAACAAACTAGAATTAGGTCAAATTTAATCCCCACTTCTATTAAGTAAGTTTCCGTAATTTATATACCTAGTTCCCTAGCACATTAGAAATTTAGTATTGTCTACTCTTGATAATGGGTTAATACCCGAAACAATTGTCGAGTTAAATAAAAAATTTTAGTGAACATAATTATTCTTATCATTTAATATTTACCATGTTTCACAATAAATGTACCATTGAAAGTTTGTTATTATATATCTTTTTTAATTTAATTTTATTATAGTTCACTTGAAGTTCACTATTATAAATGGCAGTCTACTTCATATGAAGTGTTATCTAAAAACCGACTTTCTTCAGATAAAATTACGATGAGGATAACAGTTGGCACGAATGAAACTGTTAATCGGTAAATAACAGAGACGCGATTATAATAAGGACCGAGCGTAAGCAATGTTCTCTGTACTAGAAAATGATGTAATGTGGGTATGCAACCAACAAATCACATTCAGGGACACCCATTTAAGTTTCCCATGCGCTAAACGGAAATTTACGAACTTTAAAGATTGAAAATCTGAACTATGACTAATAATACACAAAATATAATAAGCAACAAAAATAAACTTAAACCTTTAGTAGAAATTTTTGAATATATCTAACATACAAAAATATAAATATTAATTAATAAAAATATCTACATTCAACTTGCGTGATGCCTAGAGTTAAGTAAAAATTTTAAAATACATTAAAACCTAAGCGATAATAATAACGGTTAAAAACTAAATTAATAGGTAATTGAACGCATTACTGATTTTTAGCAAAATCAGAATTTACCTTTCAGGATGTACTTTTGAAGTTGACAGGATTGACAGCATTTCCACATTTATGGTACTATTTTAGAACAAAATTAAATTAACTCATTATGTTAGTATTACTCATTCAATTACTTGCTTACTTTTGCTCCTGTGACAAAATGCTTCGTTTGTTGCGTCGAGGTACTACTTTATAATTAAATGCTGAGGAAAATCAAAAACGCTAGGTACAGCATGTTGCTTTAATTTTCTTTTTCCCACGTATATCAAAAAGTCATTTTCTTCAAAATGTTTGCTGCAAACAACACACAACTGAATATTTTGACGGTGTAAAACTTTCACTCCTTATTGCGTTCAATCATTTTTTCTTTAATTAAGGATCCTTAGGGAACCTTCGAAGAAATTACAAATGTATCAGTGTGTCTTATTTTTAAATTGTACTTACACATGAAATGAAATGGAAGAGCCTTTAGAACTTTTTTCACGGACACCGTATGCACAACAATATGTAACCATATTATTATTAAACTAATTTTATATTACTTTAACAAAAAATAGTTCATAAAAGTGTTCACAAAACCCTATGTACAAGAAAAATAGTATCGCACAACATTTATTTGAAATAACTACATTCAACACTTCAACTGCCTCAAACTTTCTGAGTGATGTTACAAGCGTCCTTAACAATTCTCGCGTTTCTGTCCCATAATTTGCAAAATGTGTTGCCTACCCAAATGGTATCACTTTATAAACGCAAGGCGCAGCCTAGTTATAATCACGTCTCTGGTAAATATGCATGTCTGGTAAGATGGCGAATAAAAGTGTCATAACGAGCGATTAACATGCGCAAAGTAGATACAGAATACACTTATTTTAGCGCGGTAATATCAAATAATTGTTGGACAGAACCGTTGACAGATAATATATTTATTTTTGTTGGCTTTATCGGTACGAACGCGGTTCGAAATTGGCGCTCGGCTTACCGCAACCGGCGCAGCATTATTCAATACATATATGCATGCAATATTTATGTGTATGTGTGTGAATGGCGAGAAAACGGCATTCTTATCCGCTGCGCCAACTGCATAAATATTTTTCACCAACAGCTTTATGTCCTCGTTTGAGGAGATTTACGCGTGCCAGCCGCAAACGAGAACTTACAAGCCACTGAACTCTATTTGAACATGGAATAAGATCTTCCAAAAAGTTATATCAGAGTATGTAGTGTTTTTGGTGATGAGTTGGTGATGTTTTTACGGTCAACGATACCATATGGAATATTTGGATACCTCAGCAATTCTTGGTGAACTTTTTTCTAGCTTTTGCACATTTCTAGAAGAGAAGATTATCAGTTGTGACATAATATGGATTTTTAAGTATAATTTCAACACAAATCGATTATGTGTATTAATCAATTCCAAGATTGTTTAATTAAAATAAGACAGGTAAATATGAGTCTGGAAGAAGATGTTATTTCCGACGTAGCTTGCAACGTTGATTCTGAATTTGGTCTTAGAATTACCACAGCGTGTCTGGATTATGAGATATCCTAACCTTAATTTTCAAAACTAATTTAAAAATAAGAAACGCTAAGAGGTTAATCATTTTCGATTTATTTATCAAAGACAAACACTAAACTTAATTTAAAATATATCTTGTTGTTAGTCAATAAATTAACTAAATGTTATTATTAATAAATAATAAAGAAATACTATCAAAAACCTATAAACGAGGTGTAGGTATATGAATTGAGTTATAGCAATTGCAATGCAATATATGTAGGCAAAACAGATCGTTCCCTAGTGATTCGTCCTTTAGAATACTAAAAATTATTACAGGATTAGTGGACCATTGTATCAAAACAAACATAATTTAAATCTCAATATAAAATTACTACATTCTGAAAGAGAACGTATTAAACACTTGGTGTCTGTTGAAATTTAAGAAATAAGAAGAACTGTTCATTAAAATTAATTGATTACTAAATAACAAATACAATTTGCCATTTATTCTCTATTAAAATCTTAAACTGTTTTATTTTAAAATTATGTTAAACAAATTTCTGTTTACTTTCATTCTATATATACATATGATATATAGTACAACACAAGACAAAGATTTTCACAAAACTTTATTCCTTCGTGACACATGTCTCGCTAAACATTGGCTTCATTGGACGAGAGTACATACTACTGTAAATATTGAATTGTTTCAGCCGTTACTTTGTGATGATTCATCTTAAGGATAAACACAAAAAACTACTTTATTTATTATCACTTTTATTTACAATAATTGTAACTATAGTTTCGACAGATTATACTATCATTTTCATACGAGCGATTCAAATTGAATAAATGTAGAACAGAAGGTAAAGAGGTATATAAGCTAACAATTTGGGATTGCCGCTTGTTACCTAAATGTCGTAAATAGTTGTGAATAATACAATTCTATCTGCTCATTCAAAATATAATTTGTATCAGTTTTTGAGGCTTTAAATATTTCCAGTAATTCTAAAACATTTAGTTCAAAACCTTTTTTATCTATATGTATTATTTTTAAATTTTCGATGAATGGAAATTGGTGGTTAGTTTCTATACAATAGTTTACAAAGTTTGAATTACTTTTTTGTAGTCTAAAAGATCTGAAATGTTCATTGAACCTAATTCTGAAGGATCTCCCTGTTTCTCCTAAATAGAAGGAATCACATGTCGAACATAAGAGTTTATAGACTCCCGTTTTATCACACATATTCGTTTTATATTTTGGATTGAAAAATGTATATTTTATAATTAAATTTGGCTTAAAACTGACGGTAATGTTATTATGTGTGACCAAAAAAATTTTTGTCGAAATATTACCAAAATATGTCAGAGGTACATATTTGCGGTATGTATCTTTTATGTATGGGTATATATGTAACAATTCAATATTTAATTTCCACTCATTTGGAGGAGTATCAGATGTTATATACGTCTCCTAAGTTGTAACCAAATTGTTGTAGAATCTTTTGATGTTAAATCATTGGTGAAGAGAAAATTTTCATTTAGTCTCTTTAAATTTCCAAACAATCTTTGTAAAATTTCTGAACAAAGTCCTAGTGTGGGCAACTTCTACTTATTACTATTTTTTCAATGAAGATTATGACAAACGGCAGTAAAAATAGTTTATATTTTTTTTATACATCTTTTCCTGCCATTTTCATATAAAACTGTCCCAAAATTTATTAAAATCTGGAATCAAAATTGTTTTTCAGTAATTTGGTCGAAATCAGAAAACACCAGCGGAATCCTATCGTATGCTCCTCTATTTATTTATTTAGACATTCTTTATAGTTATATTTCACATTTGGTAGACTTCGCTGAAATATGTTTTTTTTTTCACCAACATATATAATGAATTTCTCAATAGGTATCAGATTGTATTCAAAGGTTTTAGTGAAAATTGCTAGTATGATTTACGTAGGTTTGAAATTTCTTTTCAGATCATTGCAATATATGTAGAAAGTTTTTCCAGTTTCTTTCTTAATGCTAACAGTAAAAATATATCCAAAATAATCAGTAAACTTACGCAAAAGAAACTAATGAGCAAGAGTTTCAAATTCCTCTACTCAAATGAACCAATTATTCACTGCTTTTGTTTATTCGAATACTGCTACTTTTTCTGCTAGATCAGTTTATAAAAGACAAGTTTTATATTAATATATTTAGATCTTGATTGACAGAAATATAAGATAGTTAGTATATATTGTTGTGGAAGATTTAAAATCTCTGAAGGCAATAAAATAATAAACGGTCGATATGAATGACAGGACCAACGTCTTGTACCAGAAATTAAACTAAATTCTATTACTTATATGTTCTGCATTGCTGTGCCACTTCGTTCGAAATGATACACAAACGATAATATTTTAATATTTATTTACAAAATAACTATTTACTAACTAAATAACTTTAACCTAGCTAATGTTAAGTGATTGTATTTATGTTTTACTCAAGATTAATCATGATTAAGCTTAATGTTGATTTTGAATGTGATTATGTTGTATGTTTTCATGAATGTCTTAATTGAATACTGTTACTGAATAGTTTTAGTTGAACACTACTGAATACGGGCGGTCAGTCCCTCCGACCTACACTGTAGTACAAATCCAGAAAGTAGTGCGTAAGGCCCTCTTCAGGCTCCTTTCAGGAATCGTGAGAGTGGGTGGGTGGTGTGGTTAGGGAGAAAAAGATGAGATGGCCGAAATAAATGCAGAAAAGAAATGAAAGATTATCTGTTGAATAGGAATATTACTGCCGCAACTTTATCTAAAATTGATCCAAGGGAACCGTTGAATACAAAAATGCTTGTTGCTATTAATATAATAATTTTCTCTCCAAGAGGGTAGCAGACAGAGTCAGTTTTGGTTCCAAGAAGCAAGCAGTTTCAAGGCCATCGCTGCAAACTTGAATTTAAATTAGGAAATGTATCCCTTTATAATATTTACAACATTGAACAGTACCGAAACCGACCAAGGGTAAGGTCAATAAAATGATGTACCCCAAGACGGTCAGACAGACACCAACAATTTCTATGAATCGGACACATCATTTCTTATTGAGTTCAATGTTTCAAAATGAACACGCTCTTCGACGCTATTATTTGCATAGCATTTTAGTCAACCACGACATGTCGTTGCTATTTTTTTTAACCTTGTTCGTTCAAAATAAAATTCTTATTTTATGATCAAAAGGTGACAGAAAAAATGTAGTACAACGTGAAATATCAACAACTGACGCCTTAACTTCCAATGCTGAAGGGACTATAATGGTGACTGTAGATGGACAAAGTGTGGTGTGACAACTTCATTTAATTTTTTTTTCTCATACTTCTTGTTTCTTCTTGCATATATACGAATACGGTTACGAATTTGTCTTTTACAAAATTTAAAGAAGAAAGCTGTAGTTAGACGAGTTAGCATAAATAAATAAATATAAATATAAATATAAATATGGAATCAACAGAAACAACTACTCCGAGGGCTAATACCCCTACCGGCATTGAATTACACTGTTGATTCCGATGGATTCTTAGACGAAGATATGACATATTCAAAAAAGAAGGAATTAAAATCCTTATTCGTCTAAATTTTAAGATCAAAGATCTCACATTTTGAACGCGTTCTACCAAGTAGGCACAACGAACCAAAAGCCACATCCCTCGGAGTAGTTGTTTCTGTTGATTCCATATTCGTTGTGCCTACTTGGTAGGACGCATTCAAAATGTGAGTCTTTGATCTTAAAATTTAGACGAATAAGGATTTTAATTTCTTCTTTTTTGAATATAAATAAATAAAATTTAGACTAATAAAAAACTAATTTATAAAGAAGGAGAAAGTCGGATAATTAAAATGGAGTGATTGGTAACAACAGATAATTGAGGATAGATCTAAAACTCATATTTCTAGGATTTCATTTGTTGGACTCCTAACCGCTTCTATTAATCCCACGCCAACATTTTAATGACCCTCTAAGGTAATAAATAGATTGACTCACTAGAGTGGCGAATCTAAGATTTAGAATTCGGAGGGGAGCTTTTGTAAAAAATTTAAAGATTATATACATTCTCGTTACTGTGTAATGTACCTACCTACCATCTATATATAATATAATATTTATAGTAACACTCTGTATATTAACATTAATAATATTTTATAATTAATTAACAAATATTGCCGAGGAATTTGGTAATCGGCTATCATCCTTGTAAACAGCGTTCTATGTTCAATAATAATTATCAAGTAGATTTGATAGTTGTTTCCTTCTAAATATTTGTACTTTGGTTGATAAGGGCTAATTTCTCTTGGGAATAGAAAATATTTGAGTCTGACAAATAAATGTACCAACTGGACTTTTATCTATACGTCACAACAATAGTTAATAAATTATCTGGTCAGTAGCAAAAAGTAGCAGTTTTCTAAGTAATAGTAAAGTAGTAGAATAGCACAATCCATACAAGTTAAAACATTCCAAATCTTCTAATTCTTAAATTCGCCAAGTTCATACAAAGTCAAATTCTTGTTTAGTGTTAATTTTAAACTTAAGTTAGTGTTAATAAATAATTGTAAAACAATAAAAATAAAGTAGTGATACTAAGACAGTTTAATTCTCTTCGAAAAACCAGAAGTCCATTACAACTGACAACGACGGTTGATAAGTGGTTAGAGAAGCAAAATCCACAGTTTCGAAACTTCAAATGCATAATACTCTCAAGAAGTTTTTGCAGTGAAAAGGTGTGTTCCGTTGTGGCTGAAGTCGCAGGAATCGTATCAAATAACTGCGACACTATTGCAACGTTATGGAAAAAGGAATGACAGTTTTTAATTTTGTTGGAATTTTTTTAATAATCGTTGATTACTAGCAAAGTTACCAGCTAGTTATTAGTGAAGTAAAAATAAACTTTTTTATATAAAACAATACATCCGTCTGTCTCGATGTGACTATAACTACTACTATATGCTAACAAACCAACAAACGAAAGAATACAGGTCTAAATGAACTAGACTAAACAAAAAACAAGATTAATAAACAGTTTCACAATATCGATACAAAATCGTTGCACTCCAACAAATTTTAAATTTGCAGGGATTTGATTGCTGTTTAAACCGCTTTGAATTCATCGTTCTTCCAATACAGATGCCACAAGTGGATTAGGGGGTGTAAGTCAATTGCGCGCTGCGGTCAGTTTACTCCCTGCTGTGACAAAACTGACCCTAAAAGTGATGGGTCAATTGCGCGCAAAGTTGAAAAAATAAATACATACTTTAATCATCTTTCAAATAAACAGAGATTTGAATTAGATGCAGATAAATACAAAAGTAATTAACGAAACATCTTAAGTACTTTATCAGCGTTTGTTGAGTATAAACGAGGGGTCTATTACGTAGTTAAATAACCAATTAAATTATTGGGCTTCTTATGATTTGATGCAAATACCTATAGGTTAGGTAGGTTAAAAGTATTAGTGCAGAGTTATATAAATTAAATAAAATTACCGAGCGCGCAGTTGACCCTACAAAGTCTTGGCAAACCGCGCGCAATTGACCTGTAATATTTGACTACCTGAATTTATTCCTGACCGCAGCGCGCTATCGTCCATTACCCGGATTTGGAATTTCAATTCTCAAGTTAACATTTTTTTAATATTCGATCGACTGTTTTGTATGATGCGCTGCAATAAGTTGCTTCAGGGGCAACATCTTAGAAAATTTTTCCTTAAATCTTGTAGTCAAAGAGGAAATCAAATAAACCAGATAGGGGTAGTAAATCGTAGATCGGTCAAAGATTTGATCACCTTTATCAAAGTTTATAACGTGATTTTTCGTCGATCACTCTTTTATATAGTTTTAATTTTTTCTTGCATAATATATACCCAACTTCAATTAAATTCCGGAAGGAGAGGGGGCTGTGGCCCCATAGCCACCTCCCTGAATTCGTCACTGCTTCACTATTTACCTTTTACATGACCCCACAAATAAACGTCTAAAGGGGTTAAATCTGGTGAATTCTCGGTTTGTTTGGATAACGTTCATTAAAAAGTCTGCAAGTTCTTTCTGTTATTTTTTCCACATTCACCATGTAAATAAAATTAATTTAAAATATCTTGATTACTGTAGTAGTAGTAGTGGTAATCTAAATTATTCATTGTGAATACTTTATTGCAACAATTGAAAATTGTGGGTCTGGAAGACGGCATACGCTTTCTGACACTTAATAACAATTGATTGTTCAATTGTTTCGAAATCACAGCACACTGCTTTCATTAACATTGTACGTATGCGGTGCAAAAAAGCAAAATCTTCACAAATTATAAATTTTCTCAAAAAGTATAAACAAAGGCATACGTTAGTCCCATATCAATAGACGCCAAATTCAATGAGGAATTCGAATATGCAGTCAAAAATGGGTCATTCCATTTAAAAAAATTGACTTATGCCACTTTGAAGTTGACCAACTTTGACCACAAATTTTGAACACCCTGTACATTTTAGTTAAAAACCACAATTTTTTGTTAATTTAATGTGAATAGTTATAAATAAATGTTACGAGTTATAAAGCAAAATCTCAAAAATTAATTGAATTACGGTTTTTTAAATGTTAACGTGCAAAAGTCAAAATTTTTCAAAAAAATTAAATAACTCAAAATCCATCAATAGTTTCGGGTAGTGCCTCCTATAAAATATGCATGAATTCAGATTTTCTATCGAAAAATGTAAAAAAAAGTATGTCATTCCGTTTAAAATAAGAAAGTTAACATTTACTTCCGGTATAACCGGATGTAAATCGAACTTGAAAATATTTTTAAAAGAAGCGTCATAAACAATAACCAAAGGAGCCCAAGTTTCAGAATTGAATTCATTTTACTAATTCATATACTTCTAATATCCCATCAACTTGAAAACCCCTGTACACTATTCTTTGAGTTAATTCCCATTTTTTGGGGTTTCTAATTACCCCACTTTTCCTTAAATTATTCAAGTTATTTTGTGCAAATTTAGTTTATCTAATAATAAAATGTTCAAATTTTACCATCAATCTTAACATATTCCATAATGTCCAGAATTATCGGCGTCTTGAAGCTTTCTTGGAAGTCAGCCAGTACAGCAGCCAATAGATTTTTATCGTATGTCCATTTTTGAACGTCTCTGTAAAAGTTTTCGTTTGCTTTGCGACCATGACGAAGTAATAAATAGAACGTCGAAGGTCTGGCAGGTGGTATACGACTTCAAAGAACTGAATTGTATCAGACTGCAGGTATATCTATGTGGGTAGTATAAATATGTGTGTGTATTCGATGTTAGTTAGACGGTCGCAGTAATTATGGAGCTTAAGAAGGATTATGTTGAAATCTCCCCATTAGGACGGATGGATACAGGTACAAAAATGGGAATTCTGTGAAGTTGAAAAGGGCATAATGGGACCAGCAATCTGAAAATCGACACTAAGTACCTGACCCTAATCTTACGAAATTATTGTTACGTGGCCAATCGATTTATCTTATCTTATTTATAAATTTTGTATAAGACATCTGTTACATTGATTTGAAAAGTGTATCGAAGTATAGGAATTGTGGGGAACAATATAGCACTTTCTATTTCAATAAAATAAAATAAATAAATATTTTAAGTAACATTGCTATCTCATGTGTGGATCTAGGATTATTTTGAATAGGCGAACGGACTCATAATACCAGATAATAATTATTTCACTGAGGGCAGCGAGTCAGCGGTTTTGAATATTTAAGTGATATTATAATTACCAAAGTAGCATAAGTTGCTTTAGCGCATTGGTTATAAGAATTAAAAATCTTGCGTTATAGGGTCATACGATTTAATGAGTTTATGGGGATTTTTATGGTTTATCTAGAGGGGTTTAAAACAGTTAGGTTGTAGGGTTACGGGAAATAAATCATTTAAATTATTCGATTTTTGAATTTCGCAGGAGTTTAGGAGCTGCATTTGAGTACACTGCTCCAGTCACAAGACTTGGGGGGGGGGGATTGTTTCTATTTCCTCATTGGCTCCGAGCCTGATACACAAGTCAACGTGGATCAGGATGTTAAAATCATCTCAGATAGTGATGTCATTTCTAACGTACCATGCGACGCTGATTCCGAATCTAACCTCAGAATTATCACAGCATGTCTGGATTTTAAGATATCTTTACCTCCAATTCCAAAAGCTTAAATTTTCGACACTTTACAACGAGAAATAAAAAGATAAAGCAACCAATAGAGTAGCCATTTTCGAGGTTTCTTTTGTTTCTGAATTAGAATCTGGTATTTTAACCCAACATATTCAGATTTTGATAATTCTAAATTAAGATGACTTGTTCGAGTTCGTGTTCGATAATGATTACTTTGTTTTTGGAATTGTATTGCAACTCTTCATAAGCATGTCACCCCCATGGCGAATTGAATACAAAACAAATAAAAATGGTAATTATTTTCGATGTATTTTTCAAAGACGAACTCGAATCTGGCTTCGAAATTGTCCTAAAATGTAAAAATTTCAAATCCAAAATAGTCAAATTAGCGACGTTTGGACATTGGAGTTCAAATATCAAAATATTGAATTGTGGAAGAAATTATAAGGTCAGATTTTAATTCAGCGACGAAATATTCCTAGGAAATGGCTTCTGTCTTGGTGACTTTATCGCTTTATTCCACCTGGCAATCATCTCAAAAAAGCCTAAATTGCATTTTTTGTGTTTTGGGGTTATAATATCTTAAAATCCTGACGTGTTAAGACAATTCTGAGGCTATTGTTGAACTCAGCGTCGCAAATTACGTCGCAAATGAGTGCCCTTTCGTTTTTCCCTTTCAATCCCTGATTTTGCTGACCTCTGTTATTAGCACTAGTTAGATCAATAATTTTTTATTTTTGGATCAATAATTGTTGAGAAGTTGTTTTAAATTTATTTCGAACATTAAAGTCAATTTCACCATTAGAACTCTAGAAGCTTGATGTTAATTGATTGGTTAAATCAAAACATCTGAACAAATGTTGTGAGGGATACATTATTGTATCCAGGTATACATGTGCGTCAATGTCTTCAGCTACTCCATCGTAGGGTCACAATTAGTCAAGTTATGACATAACAACAAAAACCATGTTTTTATTTAAAATAAATATTTTTTATCCTACACATCTTATCCTAATTGAATGTCAGGATGGTGTCTGATTATTATTAACAAGTTTATTTTATTTGGTACATAGTTAGTTGAGAACCCTTAAGCCGGCCGGCTTCATAAATCAATCTGAGCCAGATCTACTGCTGCTGCTTCAAGAAGGTCAAATAACAGACAAACGTACAAAAGAAATACATCATTAGTCAATCCCCCCATACAAAATATATATGTATATATATATATATATATGTATACATGTGTATACGTATAAATGTAAATCCCGATTTAAAATTTAAAAATAAACACACCCATTTCCTGCAAGCTACCGTACAACCTCACTGATGATGGTGACGGCTGCTGTGCTCTGTTCGAACGACAAGAAAGTGCTTTCATAAAAATAACCTCGACAGCTACATCTGTAACTGATTTGATGCAAAGCCATCCTTGTATTTATGTATATTTGTATGCATGTGTATATAACATACGTAGAATGCGTGGGATGAAAAATAATACCAGGTCTTGAATTCGAAACTCGACTGAATGGATAATATGTAGTAGGGGTGATTTAGGCATTTTTCATTACTTCGTCGTTCCAACTAAATGCTTGACTAATTGAAAAGAACGTGGTTTATACTTTTCTTATTAAGGGAGGGACTTTTTGCATAAATTAGGTGGTTAGTGAATACATGAAAATGAAATAAAGTTACGTGCAACTGACATAAGAAGCCTGAAATGCGATTCTGCTTAGGGTATTTCAACCATTTTTTGTGGTATTTTTGGGTTTTAATATTTTATTTAGTTAGTGAAGTATATTTAAAATATTCAAAAAACGAAGGCCTTAAAATCCTTTTTAGTCTAAATTTCAAGGATCATAGATCCCACATTTCGAACGTGTCCTACACAGTAGGGACAGCGTACAGAAAGCCATATCCCACGACCGGTTTCGAACTATCGGGTCTCATCAGTTGGGCGCTGGCACCCTTCTTTTTTTAAATATGTTATATCTTCATCTAAGAATCCATCGGAATCAACAGTGTAATTCAATGCCGGTAGGGATATTAGCCCTCGGAGTAGTTGTTTCTGTTGATTCTATGTTTATATTTATATTTAAAATAACCATTTCGGTAAGATACAACCTTTTGGTTTTCTTTTTTAAGAAATATCAAATAAACAAAAGGGTCGTCATTTACGACGTAATCTCAAACCTTAAAAAATGCAGTTTTGACCTTTTTGGGGGCTTAACAACGCGAAATAAAAGGACATAGCATCCATGAGAGAAGCCATTTCCGAAGTATCTTTTGTCACTGAATTAAAATCTGGCCTCATAATTTCCCCGGGGGGTCAATACATTGAAATATTTTAACTTCAAAATCCAAATATTGTTAGTTTGGTTTTTTTTGGTTTTAATATTAGGGTATCTTGAAATTTCAATATTTTAGGGCAATTATGGAAAAAGATAGAGTTCGCCTTTAAAAAAATACAACGAAAATGATTTACTTTGTTGTATTTTCTAACTGCGATTGGTCATAATTCTGCATTCCTTATTTGAGCACACAAGAATTACAAAAGAAAGTAATCATTTCCGATTAATTCTTCGATAGTGAACTCAATTGCGGCCCCAGAAAAGGTTTAGCACTTTGCAGTGTCGGGAAATCCTAATCTCAAAATCAAACAACCTGAATTAGTATCATCCGAATTTTTAAATTAATAGTAAAATCTGGCAGTAATGCTCACAAAGGGGCCTTAGCATCTTGATCCTTGTTGACCTCTGTTATTAACAGGTAGGTATGATAATAAAAACGAAAAGTTGCCGATTTTCACAAGAGAAATTATTATTTGAAATTTAAAAATTGTTTCGGCTGTTATGACATTTTCAATGAATACATGATTTTGTTGACATCATCGATTTTGAAGCAAGAAGGATTGTTCTTTTCGACAGTATCCTAAAAATTTAATTTAAGCAAACTAAAGGCATTGAAACAACTCTCATCTAATTCAGGAATTTTGGCAATTATTCTTTGTCTTAAAATCCACCAATCTCTTTGACAACTTCCTTTGATTCCTTCATCCATCTAGAATGTACTTTTTCTACATGCTCTCTATCGTTGTAACGTGAAATATTTTGAACATCATTTGGATGACAGAAACTGTCTGAAATTTTCTTTCTTCTAAAAAGACGTTCACTACTATTTTTACAGCTCTGTACAAATAAATTTACTTTTTGGTGTACTTATCCAATAAATTTAATTAACCCGTAAATTTTCCTTTTTTAAATTCCTTTAATCGTAGATCTTTTCTCTTTGTACAAAATCAAAAGTTGCTTTGCTTTTGTCCCGTATAATTTATTCGCTTTTATTAAATAAAATATTTAAAGAAGTCAATATTAACCAATTTTTCTGAAACTGTTTTATAAAAATACATCTGGTCTAAAATTTAAAAGACCTATAGGAAGATGCGGATGGCATATTATTTTTTTAAACAGTTGCTTTACTTTTGTCCGATAATATATGTATTTTTATATGGAAATATATACAATATCATCACTGAAAACCATATATCTATATCGTTTATTATAAAGCTAAATATATATATAAATATAATTTAATTGTAAGTTCGACATTTTCAGATTAGATGCCCAATGAATAACTTAACTGGGTCCCGCGTTTCCATAATTACTCTACCGTAAAAAAGAATCAGGAATCGTGGTCGAGCGGGATATCACACACATGAAAGAACTCTATTACTTACGCCTTCTTGGATATTCCTTATTTTAAATAAAAGCAGTTACTTACTTATCTCAGAAGAGCAAACTAAAATTATACTCTTACTTAGATGACTATGCATTTGCTGCAATTTAAAGTTAAATAAATGATGTGGAAGTATAACATCCATACAAAGGGCAGTAAATAGTTGTCATCACAGCCCTCAAAACTTTACATTACAAATAAAAGCGCAGAGAGAACGGTTTGTAATAATGTGTAACTTGTAAAAAGTGTTTCTCTTTGAATTTACTGTTTCTGGGATACTGTTATGTGTCGAATCATTTTTCCGGCTGGGGTGATGGGTAACTTACACATTTTATTTATTATGGTGAAACCGGGATCCTTCTATGTTGTTTTATGGTTTTTTTAAGACGCTGCAAACAGTTATTTTCTTCTTTAATGCTAAATAACTCCGAAATGGTGCAACTTCGACCCAATATCTGCTCATCAAAGTGACCTTTATTTTCAACGAAAAATTAAAAAATGCAATAATATATAGGGTGTTCCATTTAAAAAATGAAGTAAGGTAGCACCCAGGCGAAACGGAACACCCTGTATAATCGAAAATAATTTTAAAATATGAATGAGTTCATTTGATGAAACTTTTATTGAAATCATATTTTCGTAAAATTAATAATAAAGGTACAATCTGCCATCCACGCACTATTAACCCACCCTGTATATACTTTTCAGCCAAAGTATAGATACGGAATCTTCAGCATAACTCACACTTGTTCGGAATTTTTACTAGGTAACTTTTTCCCGAAGGGGTTACTTATGTTTGGTGGCATTGTTGTGTGACAATTACTTTAGAAACAATATAAATCCCCTCTACTTTTCCATTTTGACCTCACTGATGGTAACCATTAGTTGTTGTCGGTTCTTCAAACGATTTAATGCTTTTCAGAAGCGACAAAGAAGAAATCTGTCTTTTGTGTTATATAAGAAAATAAAGTTTCCATCAAGGGGCGATGAAATGCGAACAATGGGCGTGCCATGGTATGCCATGGTGCCGATACCCATGACCCATGATAGTATGGCAACTCGGCGACGGACCAGTGGTACTGTCATCAGTATTATAACAGCTACGGGAATGAGCCTTAATTTTTTACAAGAGTTATGTCTCAATAAGTACATCGGCTCCTTTGAACCTCGCTTTTGAAGCCGAACACCTGACGGACAAGAAACAAGTGATGGCCGATGATTAAAGAAAAAGAACAAGAATAACAATTAAAAAAAAGAAAGAACGTTACAACTCCACGGGTTCTCGCTCTTTCTCCTTTGCTATTGTCACCGTTGCTCTCATTCGGATATCGCTTGTAATTTAAATTGCCCGATTGCTCTTACTCATCTTGCCGAATTTCTACAAAAAAGTATCGGGGTCATTCATGCTGATGATGATACGTAACGAATAATGCAAGTCATTTACGAAAAATATGGAACACCGAAGAGGTGTGTTAATTCAAACTTAATATTAAATGAAAGCGTAAAAACTGAACATGGTAAAAATTTCCTTTAGGTGTTCGAATTATTGCTGCAAACATATTACCAAACATGAATATTTCTCAAAAAATCGTCGTTTATTTTTAATAATTTAATGTTTCTTAATTTTTGTTGTTCAGTTTCATTTGCCAAACAAATAATCACTTATCTTATTGTAAAATACTCTAATTTTTGAAATATAATTAAATCATTTACAGTCAAGGTAATGTTTGTTAACAGACATTTCCTATAGCACTATTTAAACTTTTTTGAATGGAAAAAAGAAGAAAACTTCATGACAGAAAAAAATTTATTCTTCAACATCTTTAAAAACTAATGCTGTAAAATTTGAAAAAAAGATGAAAACAGTGTGAATGAAACACCCAAAAGTTTTTAATTTTTTTTTTTGCAAAATCAAAAAAGAACAATAGATGTTTCACCACTGTGCCGCGGCACTTTTGTGTGCCGCCAAATTTTGCAAATATAATATAATGTTAATATTATTAAATTATATCATGTTGGCAACATTTTATACAGATCGAGATTACGAAGAGCAATCTTTGGTGTCGGCAACATTGGAGTGACGTTGCTACTCTGTGGATGTGAATGACTAGGAGTAATAGAGAATAGTAGAGTTTTTAACTATCGTCAGTCAGTAAAGAAAAATTACTTTGAAATTACGAGTTTTATTGTGCCTACAAATTAGTTTTTCTCACAATCATTTAAAAAGAAAAATATTTTTAACATGAATGTATATTTAAATCCACAAAAAAATAAATTATTTTATTATTTGCTTTGCAACGCGTTTTTTCTTAGTGCCAAATTATGATGAAGCGGCGTTTGAGTCAGTCCCTAAAGACAGTTATAAAACTATTAAATTAATTGTTGTTGATCATTTGACAACATTAGAGGAGAGAATTATTCATTATTTCCCAAAATTAGATATTAAGAAATTTGATTGGGTTCGTAATCCATTTCTCAAAACGGATACTTCTATATTTGACTTAACTTTGAATGAAGAGGAAGAACTCATGTTGCTTTCCAATAATCGAGATTTAATTTTAAAACATTCAGAAGAATCAATTAATTCATTTTGGATTAACATCAGATGCGATTATCCAATGATAGCCAAAAAAGCTTTAAACATATTATTACAATTTTCCACATCTTATTTGTGTGAATTCGGATTTTCAGCATTAGCTAACATTAAAACTAAAAAAAGATCAAGATTGTTAAATGTAGAAGACGATATGAGAGTAGCATTATCATTTTTACGACCAAATATAAATGAAATTATCAAAAATCATCAAGCTCAAATTTCGCATTAAAAATATTTTTATTATTAGCTTGTAATTAATCCTTTAATAAACGTTTAGTTATTATTGTAGTATATATTAGTTTATTTCGTATATTTAAAATTTTTGTCATAAACTATTTATGCAGTATGTTGTAGTAAGTAAATAATTTTTATCTTTTTCTTTGTGTGCCGCCAAATTTTGAAATCGTTAAATATGTGCCGCAACAAAAAAAAGGTTGAGAATCACTGCACTAGACAATTGTTTCAACTAACAAGTCATTTTCAAGAGTACATTGGCAATACTGTTCTTTTTCACCACCATAGTTAGCTTTAATATTAATTTCTTTTAGTTTTATTTGTAGTATCTCTACGATAATGACATATAGCCGAAACAATTGTCAGAGTTATCAATTTTAGTGAAATCGGCGAAGTGCTGTAAGTTTATTTTTTTTTTTAAATAATTTAAATTTCGTTCAAATTTTATTTATTAACATACAGTGTATAGTTTATTTTTTTTATATGACCCTCTTTGAAACTTTCCTCTGTAGATAACTGTACCTTTACAGTGAAGCATTATATGCGATCAAAATTGAAAATTACTAGGCCTTTAAATTTAAATTCCAGTATTTTGGATGAATAATGCTACCTGATAGTTTAGATAGTTTTGTAGTTGTCTATAATGGAGAATGTTTGAATCACTATTTTTTTTTTCAGCTTTAGAAACCCAACCTGGTTTTTCGAATATATGCATGCACTAATGATAAAAAAAGTTTATTATTCTTTAAAAACAGTATTGTTTGAAGTCAATTTCGAAAAAAAGTAGTTAAGTATCCAACAATACACGTATGATTTTATATACATCTTTTATATTCTTCTTATGTTTATTATTATCTTTAACTTTTTATGGTTTCTTTTTTATGTAATAGTTATATATTTTTAAATACAGTGTGTTAGAGTAGGTTTAGTTTGATTGTCATTAAAATATTAATCTTTTTTAAGCGTCCAGTCACCTTGTTCAGTATGGGCGGTCTTTCCATGGTTCATTATGGTACAAAACAAGCCATTGATGATGAGTCAGACGTTTCCACAAAGCTCCGTAATTACGATTAACGAAGAACCATCTAATTAAAGGCATTATGCAATTTTCTTAATTTCGTGACTTCGTTTACCGCTTAATAACAACGAAGAAGGGAACAATACTGAAAACTTTGGTAAACTTTAATTTAGGAGATATTCATTTACATTTCTGTATTTTAAATAAATTATTCAGCTTCAGGTATCCGAAATTGATTGTTCTGTTTGTTGTTATTTAACGGTGTGTTTTTGATATTCTAAAAGTCACTGTCAAAATTGCGAATGTATTTTAAAACACATTCTTCATTTATCAAGAATTTTGGAGCTTGGCCAAACTTATCTTATGTTACATAATATGTCATGTTCATGTGAATACATGTATGTTCTAATCATGATCTTGTTTTTATGATAAGAGCAATACGTAGTGGTATTTACATCACAAAATGTAAAATTGACGTACTATAACCTTTCATTTCCAGAGTTTATCTATTTTTCTTAAGAAGAGTACAAATTTATTATCTATTAATAGCTGCAATAGTAAAAAAATATGAAGTATGACTATTTTCTGGTGTATCAAAGTGATCGCTGAACATTTCAGTTCGCTTTGACCTAATGTAACTAAGGTTTATAAAGAAGATTACGTTAGATATTCCTTTCACCTTCTTCCACTTACATGCATTATATTTTTTTTACAAGAAAGTCTTAACTTTTGGTCAATAATTTAATCGCCATATCTTCCAATTTTGAAGATCTTACATTCGTAATCTCCAAGAAGATTGAGATCTCGAAAGCTCATTAGAAATAATTGTAAGCCTTTTTTGAGCGAAACGTTAAGTATTAACCACAAACAGTAAAAAAATTACAGAAATCATTTTTCTGCTGCAAAGAAATCTGAAATCTTGAAGATCTACTTAAATTGAACCTTCCTTGAATGAAACTTGCAACCATCAAAGACATTTTTGGTTGTTACACAATAAAAGAAATATTCGTGCATGTGTCAAGTTTAATATGTACACTATGAAGAATAGTTATATACAAGATAAAGAAACTCGAGGTAAAATGACGAAAAATAGAAAATAAGAAGTGAATATGGCTTTGATTGATTGAGTTTGAATGAATTTGTTAGAGTGAGTATAAATTGGACTGATTGATTCTTACCGAGTGACTGAGTTTAAGTGATTCTCTTTTAGCGATTGACTTCAAAAATCTAGTTTAAAGGGTTTTAATGAAACGAATGTTAAAGGAATGAAAGAAGCAGGGGAACCGTTTTTGAGGATTTTAATTTGGCTTTATTCGAAGTAAGAATATCTGGAATTTAAGAAAAGTGATCGTAACGCAGGTAATTGACATATAAAAGTGAAAATGAACTGGATATAGGAAAGGGTCACTTTCTACTGACGAGGGTAAATGGGTGAGAGCGTAAAGATTCAAGTAACACCCACTAAAGATACAATAGGAGTGAACTTTTTAAAGTTGAAGCTTCGAGTCGTTGAAACATATCCATAATAATTTTATTTGAAAAAAACGCACAAGTTTCAAGAAAAAATATCTTGTTGAAAATACACACTACAATATTGTTTCACCACACGATGGCATCATCAGTGATGACTTGACAACTTACATCTTAATAACATGCATCTATACTTATAGCGAATGGTAAGGGTTAAACATTAAGATCACTTAAAGTGAATATTTAAGAGTGACACACAAATTAGCTGCCTATCCCAAGAATATTATATAGCAGAACCAGATAGAATTCACACCATTGCTATCAACAACGGTTTTCCTCATAATATAGTGGATAATATTTTAATTAAACAGCTTAAATCAAAAACTTTTCATTAACAATTGGAAAAAGAAATCAATATATTAATAATAGTTTTATTGCCTTTAAAACAAGTAATTCATTAGGTAAATATATCTTAAACAACAAATGTAAAACCCCAAAAAACTGTAATTCAGGTGTTTATTTATTAAATTGTAAGGATTGTCCAAAAGTTTATATAGGACACACTAGTAGGTCTTTTAAAACACGTATGAATGAACATCTTTTGTGCTTTAATAATAATAAAAACAGATTCGACATATGCCGAACATTTAATTAATAATAAACATAATTTTGATCCAAACTACCAAATTTTGCATATACAAAATAAGGGCTACAAATTAAATAATTAAATCTACTTGAAACCGTTGAAATTAATAAATACAATATTAAACGATTAAACGATCAAGTAGAGGTAAATAACTCCCCACTCTTAAATATTAACTTTAAGTGATCTTAATGTTTAACCCCTACCATTCGCTATACGTATAAATATATGTTATTAAGATGAAAGTTTCAAATCATCACCTGATGATGCCACTGTGTGGTGAAACAATATTGTAGTGTGTATTTTCAACAATATATTTTTTCTTGACACTTGTGCGTTTTTTTTTCAAATAAAATTACAATAGGAATGGTTCGGAAAAGATTTGTAAAGAAGTTGAAAAGAATAGAATGAAATTGAAAGAAGAAACTATTACAAATACATATTATAATACAAAGGAATAGAGAAATTTGGAATGTATAAGGAAAGATATTATTTATGAATGTGACCAGGAGTATAAATGAAATAGAGCTCTTCAGCTACTCAGACTGTGGTATTTTGGGGTTGAGCCTCTTTAATTTGTTGTGCTGTAGAATTAAGGTGACCAACTATTTTTTGTTCAAAAAGAGTACACTTTGCAAGTATTTCATAGGTGAGAAAAAAAAGAAGAAAAAACGATAAAAACTTTATTTTCTTTTAAAAACATATTTTTCTTCGGAGTGGATTTTTTTTGCTAAATGAGGATGTTCGTCTTATAATGTAGCCACATCCGAAAAACTTTCATTTTGCATATTAAATTTGACTGTTTTTACAGAAAGTTGCGACTTCTCACTGCTGCAATAATCATTCCCTAGTGAAAATACCCTTTCAACAGCAGCATTAGTGCCTGGACAACATAAGGAAATTTCTATTAAAACTTTTAAATTTTCATGTAAGATATGTTCTACTCTAAAATGCCGAAAGATTTCTACCCATGTTTTGTCAAGTTCTATTTTCACATCGTTCCATTTCTTCAATTTTTCTTCATTTAAATATAAATTTATTCTTCGAATTTGTTCAAAGAGAAATTTGTCATTAATAACAATATCTTTTACTTCCTTCATTACAAATTCGACTGCTGAAGAAACTTCTTTCCATTCAATTTTACTATTTAGAAGAGTCCATTTGAAACAATTTAATGCTCTAAAGTTCACTATCCATTCTTCGATATATTCATAGCAAATTTTATAAAAAATTTTAACTTGTTTTAAAAATTCATTTTAATTCAAATCACTGTCAAACTCCTGTCTGGTGTTTGCCCTGTCCTCTGACGTGCCGGAAACGGCAAGCAATATACGCGCGTGAAATTCAAATCACTGTCAAAATAATTTTAAATATTTATTAATAAAATTGAAATAAAATAATCTAAAAAAATGTTTTAGAAATACAAATGAGTATAAAATTATACAAATGAGTACTTTCAGAGTACAGGATTTGAAAAGAGTACGGTTTGCGAAAAAATGGTACAAAACTCAGTAAATGAGTATAGTTGGTCACCTTAGTAGAATCCTTCCTTAAACTACTTTAATTTGTTATATTATTTTTCTGTAATGTATTCATTGCTAATTCAATTTGTTATTTCATTTATAATTAATATACCAAAAAATTCGAGCGAAATTCGAAAAGTTGTGGTTGAAAATATTGTGTACAATCATGGTTCGTGTAAACGTTCTGACACAAAAGGACTAATTAAGACATTAGGCACTGGTTTTGTATGTGTGTGTACGTGTGTAAATGTGTACACAAATTACAGGCAAATATTTACATTGATATCGTTAACTGAGCGGCCGTTGCAGTCGAGTTAAGTGAGTATCTTGTTTGCCTTCTGTTGACGAATGATTTTAACGTGCGTTCTAGTGATGGTAGAGGTGCATTGGTGTTGGTGCTAAGTGCATATGGCGGCTACTGTTCGTTCGTTCATCCATCGGATAGACGGACGTTGTTGGACCTGACAAATTCTTCAACCACCTATAAACAAGCAAACAGAACAATAAAATCTGGAACTGGTATACGTATAATAACGTTCTTTGGTTCTTTCTTCAACCTCGTCTTGATTTTCTACAATAGGTACTATACACAGAATTGGAAGTCAGTAAATTCTTAAACGAATAGCGAATTTAAAAAAAAGTACTCGCTTTATAAAGTCAGTGAGTCTGTTTATTTGTAGTTTTTTTCTTTTGAGAGAAATAATTAGTAAAACATTATACGCACATACTTCTATCTATGTATATTTAATTAATTGTAAGTGTAAATGGTTTATTGAATGATGTTACGTTTAGTACTTTTAATGAAGTACGGTTATGATATTCATTGTTTTTGAATTTCTGATTTTTGATAATGAAAAAATACAAAAGAACTGCTTTTAAATGTTTCAAGGTTTTATTGTATAAACTCTACACATGTTTCGGGTGATTAGCCCTTCCTCAAGAGTAATGTGTTACTAAAGATGACAATTGGAAGTAGGTCTTATATACACTTACAAGTCTACACATTAATACGTATGTGTGCGATCATTATAAGTGATTCCTAAATATTGGTTTATGACAAAAGCTGATCATTAGTGATGTTACAATTTTTTAACAATGCTCTTTTTATTTTTAGGTGTTCTAGTAAATTTAATCTTCTCCTTTTGTTCTCATGATGTAATAATTCTGTTTTCTCTGTATCTATACCTGCACTTTTTACCGTCTTTTGTGTTTTTTATATGCTCTTTTTCCTTGATGCCTAAATTCCTCCCCGCCTGTCCTATATAGAATGCATCGCATTCTTTACAACTAATTTTGTAAATTCCACTTTTCTTAGAATTAGAAATTTTATCCTTATTATTAACTAACAATTTACCAAGATTACATTTTTTGACTGAAACAGTTTTAATATCTAATTTATTTATAGACGTACATATTTTGTGACTTAATTTACCACAGTGATTAATTAAGGTATAATAACCAGTGTTTTTTTTTTTTGAATGGCCGGCGTAAAGCTGTTTCATGGTTAAATTATTTTTCATCTTTTTCAAAATATTATCGACAATTGAATGGTTAAAACCATTGTTTTTTGCTATTAATTTAATAACGGAAAGTTCTTTTTCATAATCTGTTTTATTCAGGGGAAATCTTAACATTCTGTATATATAACTACGAAATGCTGCTATTGTTACTTGATACGTTTGATTAGAACGTGAATTAATAGTAGTATCTGTGGCTGTCGGTGTTCTGTAAATGTTGTAAACTAATCTTTTGTTTTCAATTTTAATGTTTATATCTACGTTCCGATTTTTTGTGGATTTGTGATATTCAAATTAATAATATCTTCACCCAACATTCCTCACTGTTTTCTAGTTTATTCGGAAATAATGTTTTTTAATTTTGAATCCGACTTTTTTATTTTTAAATTCCATGATGACGCGCACTACTGCTATTGAAACTATTATTATTTATTATTATGATTTATGGGTAATTGTGAAATAATAATCACTTGAAATGAAATAATTCTTTAATTGATGAAGCTTTTAGATATTGTAACTCCATTTTAATGTAGAAAACAAAAACACAAACCCAAGTTACAGAGATGTTTATTGTACCACAATGTACCTTTCGCCACCTGAAGAAGTCACTGTGTGGCGAAATGTACATTGTGGTACAATAATTATCTTTGTAACTTGTGTTTGTGTTTTTGTTTTTTACATCGAAATAATTCTTATAAATAATAACAAACTAACAATTTTTAAATACAGCTTATTTATATGCATCTTTTTGTGATCAATTATTTATATGCATACCTACTCCAAATAAACTGATACAGAGAGTTATATGAAAGATTAAAATTATTCAAAAATAAAATCGACTTTTAACTTTTAACAAATTTTGCGTTATAATCGCTATGAATAATTTAATAATGCAAATGCAAAAAAAAACAGAAACTTTGTCATTGTTGAATTATTACATAAAGTTCAATACAATGATAAATAAACAGTTCAAACAATTGGAATAAAAGCAAACAAAAAGTTTCACTAAATGTTTAATCAAAATCTCGACAATTTTAGGTATTTACGAGTGTATACAAAATTTGACTAATGTATATAATACTATTTATCTTTTGTATATCTACTCTCCAAAATGACCAAAATTGTCGAGTTTTTGATTAAAAATTCCCGTTTTAATTCGAATTGTTTGAATTAATTCGATAATTTTACAAAAAATTCAGCACAGATAATTTGTCTTATAAATAAACATCCTAAAATTACAACTCCTTTGGAAAAGCTGTTTAATTTCAAAAAAATAATTTATTACTATTTCACAAAATGTCAAAATAATCCTATAGTTCGCAGTTTCTATATACAACATTTCATTAAAATGATGAGATAAAAATTTTCATGAATGAATGGAAGAATGACAGGCTACTAGAGAGTGATGTAAGTAATTAAGTTAATGATTAGGTAATTACGAAGTGAAGTTTGTGAATATATCTATGAGTACATTAAAATGAAAGTAAATAATTTAAGGTTGAGTGACAGAAACAGTTCAAAAAATAGATATGTTCAGACCTCAAAAGTATGGTTAGTCCCTGGGCTTTCCTAATGTAGTCACCGGTTCGTCTATATCCCAAAGGCGGCTTCCCAAAAGAAATGTATTCTTTGAGTGTTGCGAGTAGCGACGTCTTCCGCTTCTAGAGAATGATAGCAGCCAAAAAGGCGGCGCCTTCTTTCAGACAACGCAGGATAGAAGAAGAGGCTGTGGATAATACCTTCCACTTCCTCATCACAAAACCGACAGGAGGAACTGGAAGTACGTCCCAATTTGTTCCTGTGGTATCGCAGTTCCCCATGACCTATTAGGATTTCCACAAGAAACCTAGCTTTCTTCTCGTCGAGGCAGAAAATTTGTATTTCTTAGTCTTTGCAGTTTGTCGTGAAGGAAGGCCTTTGCCTTCCTACATCCTGATTGAGTTTCCCAGTCCTTGTGCAGCTCTAAAGCCACCCAATTTGCAATTTCATACTTGACTAGGTAATCGCAGATGCCAACAGCCAGTGTTGTTGTGCTTTTGCTTTTGCATGGTTATTGAGGGCTTGCTGACAATCCTCTAACCGCTTTGACTTTGAATCGACGAGGCTTTCAGTTCTTGTAACTCCATAATAATGAAAAAACACACACGTAATGTTTAAGTTACAAAACTTTATTGTAAAAAACACACAACGGCTAATATATATAATAATATTATTCTTCCACCTGAAGAAGCCGCTGTGTCGGCGAAATAATTATTGTGTTTTTTTGCAATAAAGTTTTGCAACTTAAACATTACGTATGTGTTTTGTCGCTTTGACTTTGCGTAAACCCTCTGAGGGCATTTAATGCACTTTTTCAATCACTGCACGCGCCCGGTGGTGTTGTTAGCCAGTCCTGCCTCGGCACATCAAATAATGGCAATTATTTTGAAGATGTAGGAAAGCCTACTCCCACTTTCGTGGTTGTAAATGTCAAATTGGTCGCCATCATAAGAAATGGAAACTTTTTCCAAGGACCAGTACTCTTTAGAGTGGAGATTAATCCTTCATTTTTTGTCGAAGAGAAAGAAGATCACATTTTTGGAGAACTCGATGAGCCCCGCTTTACCCTCCTCTCTATATTTTAAAGATTTCTTTGAAGGGCTTTATGCTAAGGAGCATTCCCAGAGCCGTAGTGGGAATAGTCCTTATGCTCTTTAGCAACATGCCCATAATTTTTGCCAGCTCCCTGTTTGAGTTGGAAAGGGCGGTCCTGCTCCACCCGATCCATGTAGCATAAGTCAGTCTGGGTTTTAAGTAACTCCTCAAAGATCCATTTCATGGTCCATGATTTTAATCTCCAGTTTTTTCCTATAACACTTCTAATTTGCCGGAAGCAGGCTGTGAGCTTTTTCCTCAGGAAGTCCAAGTTCTCCATAGAGGACGGTTTGTTATCTGAAATTACCCCGAAGTTTCTTTTGTTATAATTACCAAAATTACCCCGAGGTACTTCACTGACATTTGTATCTGAAGTTACTGCCCTCCAACCCGAAAGGGACTGGTTTTATTCCACTTGTACTTCCTTGTGAACAAATTGACTTCTCTCTTGTTCGCGTTGATAGAACGTTCTACAAGAATGATTCCCCTTTGGCACAAATCCATAAAAGTGTTAAGGAAAGGATTTCGGACGACCACGAGGATGTCATTCGCGTAATCAACTCATTCATCAACCACTGAACACCAGATAAAGGGGCATCCTGAAGGCTTATATGAATCGGTTTCCCAGCATGTGGTCGGTTCACTCAATGATGGGGGAAGATAAACCATGTTTGTTAAGAGATTTTCCTACCCTCCTCGAGGTATAGTTGAAGACAAGTTTCTGTATTTCTTCTCTCAAGAATTATAGACGTTCGTCTCGAATTCAAGTGACCATTGCTGCCTTCACCTCATTGTCAGTGGTATAATAATTGTTCTTTATATCCCCCTTGATGCGAGGAAGGAAGTAAAAGTCGAATGGAGTCAATGCCAAGGAGTAAAGCGGGTGAGAAATAGGTTCAATGTTAAGCTTACGATGAACCTTTTCGTAACCGTCGTACACAGATTTTAAGTTAACCATAATATGGCGATTGATTGACATTTTGTGTCGTGTTTTGGCATTGGCGTTTGAGCTATACAGTTTGTTTTAAAGACGATTCAAGCAAGAAAAATCGATTCTACTTATGCCGAACACCTAATTTTAGGAAAGTATAAAATTAGTAACAACTTAAAAATTTTAAATGTATTAAATAGCATCCAAAAATGAAATCTGATAGAAAGTAGATTCATAAACAATTTTTTTTTTAATTAATAACCAAACTGAGATAAATAATTATATTGTTAAATTTAGATTTATATACCTAATGTTTATTATTTACAGCGATCTCCATTATCTCTTCAAAACTAACTTCACCAACCTTCACTAGTATTTAAGCAATATTTTGTAAAATATTCAGCAGTCTTCCCCCTAAAGAAACAACTGTATAACGAAACAATTGTTGTGTTGTACATGATTTTTTTGAGGCTGTTGAGTTTTACTAATATTCTTAAACTTAGTTAATAAGACGTTCAAATTCATCACTGTTTCGCTTCATTTGGGCATTATCAGAACTGCATTATTGCTGATCTAAGAAAGTGTCTTTGAATCCTGGATAGATAAATGCGGTTAGATAGTAAACTTAGTGTAAAGGTGGGATGAAGCTTAGGATTTCTACAGCAACAGAAAGATCTCAAAATATGAGCTAAATGGTAATAATTCGTATTGGTAGATAAAGCTGGTTGGTGTAAATGCAGATTTATCACCTTTTGACAGTCCTATAACTTGAAAGCATTCAGGAAATACCAGAAAGGATGAAAGGATTCAAACGAGAGGTTGTGCTGAAATGTAAATAAATGTTCACATATTGTACATATAAGCATACACACACATAAACGTTAAACGTAAGTTTGAAACGGTATCTTATTCATGACCACGCGTTTAAAGTGTGTTTAGAAACAAACCATCTAGGGAAGAACTGGTCTACTGTAATTCTCAAACCTCAAACGTTTGTTGTAAAGTGATTCTTTAATACCAGCGATTCCAGCGAGAGAGATGGCTACAAAGCACAACCAGCTCAACAAGAACGAAGCAACACGTTGTAAATAAAGACACAGGACCGTAATGCCTTTAATTCAAACCATCATCATGAAGATTGTACTTCCATAAACGAACATGGAATTGATAAATCTTCAACTCTAGGAGATCGCGAATGGAATCAGATCATGTTGGAATAGAAGAAGCGAAGGTACATGCTCAATCAGTTTTCTAACCATATGATGATGTTGCTAACAAAGAGTACCACAACATAATATCGGACATCAACAAATCGATAATTACTAGGGAATTATACAATCTGCTTTCTGTGGTCATATTTGAGTGGAACATTAGTATCTTATACAACTTCCTAGTGGGATACATCGAGAACTTGTGTTTCCTCCTTTTTTGTTTTGTTTATATTAACAATTTTTTTCAATTGATACTGACTTATTGGTAATTTTCTTATTTTCACTATGTTATGTAAATATTTTTTGACGCCCTTAATCAAATATTTCATTAAAAGTCATTGAAGAATTGACAACTTCGTTCAAAGTATTTTTCCTGGCGGTGAAAAGGAAATTCATAGGTGCAAGATTATTTCATTACACCATATTGACACTAACCCAAATGAAGTATCCAATGTCAAAGTTGGGTCAGTTTTGAACATCTTCTATCTTCAAATAACTTCGCGAAAATCCATAAAGAAGTTAAATAATCATTTTCGTGTTCTGAACTTTTTAGATTTGTGAGGTTTCTTAATGTTTCGGTAATTATATCGATATTTTCTTTAAAATATTTGAAAACAGATGATTGCTGAAATTTTTACAAGTTTCATAAATGAACGCGGTTTAGAATTCGAGAACATTCGTCTTCCAATCATCAACTGTCACCAGTGCGTTTGTTTTTTTAGGTTATCTTTTCTGGATTCCTTCCTTCGAAAGTAAGAAAGAAGAAACCAAACTGAATGGATCCCTGTATTCATCTAACAATAAGAGTTCGGATCTTCCCCGAGGCTATAGAAAGAGGCGGAGGACCTCAGGTACTTGGCTGGCTGTCAGCCTCTGTGCGACACAACTTAATCCAATCCCGCGCTAGACCTCGTTGTCGAAGCACATGTTTTGATGCGTTCCGTCGACCGTAGTCTTCGATGGTAACTCAGAGCCGGTCGCTCAGTCAATAATAACGATCCGACGAGAAAGAATTTTTCAGTTTGTTTTTCAACTGCTGCCGTTACATCCGCTGCTGTTCTCTATCAGCTTTCCGTGCTAACATTTCGCCTTCAATTCTATCATCGTACAGTTTGAATGTTTGTACTTTTTGTGATTTTTATAGATAAATGTACAGTTGTTAGTAAATATTTGTTGTGTGTAAACGCGCCCTCCAAGTTCTGAACCGGTCTATGGGACTTTGCTCCAGAGCGAGACAATGTGTTTTGGATTGCTTTTATAAAATACGGTAAGCAGCTTTACCTTGTTATTTAAATCCCAACCCATAACTTCAACCCTTTGAATTTGTAAACTTGAACTCTCTCATTTATGATTTTTTTTGTTTCGGTCTAGTAATAAATCCTATAATCAAAAAGAGGCAAGATATTTTAGATTTTTGTGATAATGATAATGATAATACCCTTAAAAAAATCTTAGCATGTGTGATATATGAGATTACGTGTAGTAAAGTTAATTTTACAAAATTTAAGAAAATAATCGTGTATATCAATATACACTAGGAATTGATTTTAATTAAAGCTAAAGGACAGCGGGACAAGGTTCTCAAATTAAATTGGGGTTCCTATTCTTTGTTACTATTATACCATAACACGAGAACTTTATACACCTTTTTGTGATAAACTAGTTGATTTTGTTATCTATAAATAAAATTCCATTTTTTATTTGTTGTTCGAAACTACCTGAATTAGCTTGTCGTGTCCGTAGAGTATAAGTTCGAGGTCTTGGAATACAAGACAGAAGACCTTCGCTTGAATGCGACTGACCAAAATGTTATGTAATTTGATACTGTCCAAAAAGTTGTATCGTAAACAACTAGAAACCTACGTCTTAAATATCAGGAAGATTTCGGCCACAATTATTTTATTTATTGAATTTGTTACTCAACAAATCGATATATAGTTATTTAGTGTGTACCAATACAAATGTGTTATGGCTTCATTATTTTCTATAAACAATGCTTCACTTACATAATCTGCTAATTAAAAAACTTAAATTTTAAGAATGCGAATAGAATTTGTTTCTTAGAAACTCTCTTGTGGAATCCTGCTAGCCTTCATTTAAATTCGAGGTTTTCAGAAATCCTTCTCTTTTACCGCCTTTCCGACGCTGACGACTCTGGCGGTAGAGTATCCTGAGAATTTTGATGAAGCTTCTCCTAAAAGGCATCCAATTTATTTTAAACCAACAAACCAAAAACTAGATTGTTATAATAATAATAATATTACTACTACTAATCAGAAAATAACGAATTATATTACCAATAATCATTAGGTACTAAAGGATATTATAATCAGTATTGTTTAATTTATATTACTATAAATAATTGTAAATCTATCTTACTAAATATTTAGATAGATTACTACTAATATTTAACTGCTTTTTTTAAGTGACAAGATAATTTTTTATGTATCCATGCAGAGCTAAATCTGTATGCCCAAATGCTTACAGTTAAACTAGAGATACTGAATACTGATGCTTTCAAATATTGGGCACGGATACGCGACTTCCTTTAGGGGAGTGGGACAATTTTGGTGTGATTTCCTGGAGCTAAATCTTTGAATCGTGTCATGGAACTTCGCAATGTTGTTTTTATCAATAATTTCAAATGAAACACCTAGCCAATCCATGTAATCTATATAGGTAGTAATGAGTTAATAACGATTCTTGTAAACAGGTGATGACGTCCTTATGACTATATTTAATAAAATAAAACACAACCTTAAACTTTCACAAATTTATTTAAGACACTGCTTAACATTGTTTCATCTCACAGAGGCATCTTCAGAAGGGTTTTTGTGGCTTAGATCAATGTTCTTCGAACTTCTTAGGACCAGCTGAAGGCTAATATATATATATATAAATCAATATATTTATTGATAGCATTTTATTACCATATAGGTAGATGTTGTACATATAATTACAATTTTTTAGTCCAATTATTAGGTAATAAACTGGAAATATCTGGCTGCAGAGTCATTTTTGATAAACGAAACTCTGCTTTAACATCCATTCGATTCCTGTTATTGATTTTGATTATTGACAGTGCTGAAAATGTCTTTTCGTACAAATATGAAGTCGAAAAAATGATCAACAATCTTTTAGATTCATAACCCAATAATGGATATTTTTTTCTTAGCAATTTCCAAATTTAAAACAATGATTGCATATTGTGTCGGAAGACAACTCAATCAGCTTCTTTTTTCAAGAGATTCAAGAGCACTGACTATATAATTCAAAAATCTTACTAATCCAAGTCATTTACCACATTGTCACAGATAATAATTAATATTTTCTGATATATTTTTTTAATGTTGACTTATTGTTAAACATGACATTCTGTTTGAGATTAGATATCAATCAAAAATTAATCCAAAAGTAGGAACATTCCTACGGACCCGGTGTTGGTCCGTCCACCGCGGGTTGAAAAACACTGGTGTAGATCGTAACCAGTTTTATTCCGGGTCCACCTGCTCTGGTGTAATTTTTTCTATGGTTTCCTTGAATTATTTAGGTAAATACTGGGGAAGTAAATGCCATAGATTTTTTTTAACTTTTCTTCTGTGTTCATTTCGTCTCAGCTGGCTCTCCCTAACCACCACCCATCCACTCCTACGCCTCCTAATAGGAGGCTGAAGACAACCTTCCACTCTACTCTCTGGCTTTGCTCTACAGTGTAAATCGAAGAGACTGTCCGCCGATCAATATTAGTATCTGTTAGGAATGAAATACCCAAAAGTTTTTATTTGAGTTTTTTATTTACCATATATATACAATAAATCTAGTAAAATGTTTATTAGTATGAATATCTGTTTTCTGAGCACCTTTTAAACATAAATTGCACTGAATTTCTATGACTCCCTTCCGTCCATTCGCCAATGCCGGGCAGGTATATGCTCCAGCTTCCGCCACATTTTGAACGTTTTATCAACCGTTTATGAAATCTGTGTCAAATTGTGCAAAGCATACCTGATTTAATTTGGATATTGAAAACTGAGTATATTTCAATTTCCGTACATTATGCAATTCTTATGTAACTTCCTATAGTGCCTTTAGTAGTTAAAATTTTGACTGGGTCTAGTTAGTAAATCAAACAAATCAATAACCTCCTGCTTTTGTAATCCTGGACCATAAAGGAATAATAGCAATTCGATCTACTCAATATAATAGTGAAATCCATTTCCTCTTGGAAAAAAAATGTTTTAGTATGGCATGGATTTTTAGTTCAACGACCTGTTGATGCGTTAAAAATCCAAATCTCCACCTGGACGATTCGAAACATGAAGTAATTCCATATGCCAATAAATTCCAACTAAAAATACCATTAATTAATCGTTGCACACTTCCTTTGACCTTTTTCCAAGAATGGTGGTGCACGCGTAAACTGTTTACTATTCGCAACATCACCGGAGTAAAGCACTTACAATACATACACACAAACAAACATGTACTCATCGATGGAGTACCCGAGATGGTTGCGTAATTGCAAGGTCACATATGGAGGTATAACGTATACACACACACAGACACACACTCACAACTATTGGTGTACGTATTTATGAGTGGACATGTGTGTTTTCGAATTAATAAGGCCGTAAAAGAACGGTAAGTAATTTGTAAACAAAGCGAGCTTTCTGACCAAGATTTACCGATAATATTGTAGTACCGCTGACCGCATCGAAACACGGATTCCATTTCATTCGGTACTACTCATGCGAAACTTTTACATCACGTTAAACACGAAATTAATAATGTTTATAAAAACGAATTTAGTTGTTGACGAAACTTGTAGTGACAATAAGAACCGTTAAAGAACGGGAGCACCCATCTTCAAAAATATATAGTTTACTTTTACAATACCTATATATCATAAAACCTTTCGAGTATCTTATACACTGTAAACTTTTTGTAACGAAACTCCCTGCAATCTAAATATTGTTAAAAACACTATTAAATATGTGGCATATAATTAAAGAGACTCACCCCATGTATACCACAAACTTATTTTAAAAATACGGACACGTGTTTCGTACACTTCTATTGTGGGCATTATCAACGCGAGACTCGTGAGTCTCTTTGATTTTATTCTATTTAATTACTACAGTTTCCTTTATCTATACATATAAATAAAATTGGAGTGTCTGTTTGTAATATTAAAATAACCACTTTTTACTAAATGCACATGGATGTATACACGGTACATATACCAAAATAACATTTTTTAATTATTATTATTAATAAAAGTAGCCTAAGTTACTCCCTATTACATTAGATATCGGCCAGTGAAAGTCCCGTCAAAATCAGTCCAGCCATTTCAGAGATTAGCCGGAACAAACAGACAGACAAAAATTGTAAAAGCTCCTAACGTATACCCTACAAAGCTTCCGTAAAACCTTTACATAACTAAATAAGTCAAATCTATTTTTTAAAAGAATGTTTATGAAACCATTATAAAACAAATATGATATTTGCCAACGCTATATTTTCACTAGGTCTTATTTATTATTATTATTAGTTTCACCAGATACGCAAGGTTTTTTTATACCATCTAAGTGTTTTTGACACAATTTCGATTAATATTATTTAAAAATAATATTAGAAATTTCTTTTGGGATAGAGAGTCCAATTAAGCTAAAGTATAGGCAATTTTTCGTAACAACAGTCTTTAAAAGTTCAATTTATCATCGACAGTTTTATAAAAGAAAATCTCTTTGTAATCTGTACAGATGTCGCACGTATCAAATGGAAGATGTAATTATGACAGAACTTCATCTTATATAATCCTTGACGTTGCTGCATCCCATTGATTAATGATTTTTAGTTTGATCCTAAAATTCGAAACATCTTGTTTATTTAACACCATTTTGCCGGAAGGAGCTTTTGGCTCTAGGATAAAATTTAATACCTGCGTATACTAAAAAGATTTGGAAAACAACTGTCAGTCATAATTCATTTCGTTTGAAATATTATCGGCGTGTGACAGGGACACTAGGAAACGTCAGTGAATACAAATTACAGTGACAAATTTTGCAACTTAACCAAGTATACCCAAGGAGGGTCGGAATGACATGTAAACGAGCAAAAAATATTAAATTGAAAGTTAAACGCTTGAAAAATTTTACCACTTCGACATTTGGTGTCTATAAAAATCTTATTTTTGTTGCCAAGAATTTTAAGAACATTGCTTGCTCGTGAATTGAGTATAAATATAAGTGAAAAGTGAACACGAGTCAACAACATCAGAGCTTAAAAATAAAAAAAGGGTAATAATTCCAAGGTACTTTTTATGTCTGAATTAGTGTCTAACCCCAGAATTTCCCTTGCTCATCAATATTTTGAAATATATTAACCTCATAATCCAAATGATTCACCCTTTCGTAACAAGACTATAATTTTTGAAGTGCTCTCCCTTTTGATAGCCCTACTATAGAGAGTTGAAAAAAGATTCAGAAAAAATGTAAATAAATCTACGACGTTGATCTCGAATAAGAACTCCAGATAAGCTCTAGCATATCGAAATTTCGAGAAATTTTAATTTAAAAATAAACAAACCAGATTAGCACCATTCTAATTTTGGGTTTAACATATTTTTATAAAATTCAACCAAAAGATTCAGCAACATTGTTCTATCGTGGAAATGCTACTTGTAGAGTTGACAAGAGCTGAAGAGCTCATTTTCTCTAATAAAATCTTGCTGTGTTTTTATCCGTATATTAACCAAAACACTATGTACAGGAACAATTAACACAACCATAGTAATTAACTGATAATAATTTAACTAAACGAGACGTATAACTGAGCGAGGATTCTCGAAACTTAAGCCGATTTTATGCTTGTTTTTCGAAGACTTGTCCTTACTCTCTTTTTTTTTATTTAGTTTTTATCCTCGAGGAGGGGAAATCTTCATAGACACCCTCGAAGGTGGGGGTTGTGTCGGACTCTTACCGACTAAAACCCTTCCTCGAGAAGGAAGTGCAACCCAAAGGTTTTTCATCCCTGGGGTAGTTGGGAACGGGATGTGGATTGATTGCAGGGGATTAGGGGAAGGGGTGTAGAAATTGTCATGGTGACCCACCTCGAATTTTGGATGGGTGCTCGTGCTCCTTACTCTACATTAACTCAACTTATAGAGCACAATGCCAAGTTGGAGTAGGGGTGATACGACCACCCTGGCCTTTTTATCCGAAAACACGTGGATAATAATGCTCGTAGGGTTGCTTTTCGCAAACAATTGTTTTATATTTTACATAGTAATACTTATAAATAGTTGAAAAGAAAACACTTAGTATTGTTTCACTTTTTTTATTCGCGAGAAGACTGACATATTTCGGCTATGAAGCCATCACCAAAAAGTTAACTATACAAACTAACTTATACACAAAATTCTTTTAAGTAGATATACAGAAGAGTGTGATGGTGGTAGTAGATAATATTATTTATTGTTGTGTTGTACCTGCGACTGCTTTTAATAAGGAGGAAACCCAAAAGTCCTGGTACTTTCCAGCATTTCTAACAGATCTAGTCTTTTTAGTTACCTACGACCACCTTGGTCATCTGTATATCTGTTTAAAAGAAATTTGTCTTTATTAGTTATTTAGTATAGTTAACTGTTTGTAAATGGCTTCATAGCCAAAACATATCAATGTCCTCTCTTATACAAAAGGGCGAAACAATAACAAGTGTTTTTTATTAACTTACTATTTATATTAAAAAATGTTTCACCAAGAAATTACCCTATATACAATAACGGTTACAAGTAATGTTTGTTTACTCTTTGATAATGACGTTGACTCCTTCTTTAAAATACATTTTGCTGAAACTTAATTAAATTTTATCAGATTATTAAAAATGTTTCATCAAGTAAACTAGCTTATTAAGTAATATATTTCTAAATTTTGATGTGTTATAGGAATATCTGAGACCACATTCTAGTTCAGCGATAAATGATACCTCGGAAATAACTATTCTGTTAATTGTTTTGATCTTTTACTTTACGTACTAATGCTTACAAAAAGGCAACGAAATTATTGTTTGATTTCTGAGGTAAATATATCTCAAATTTTTGACATAATCAGACAATTGAGGCCACATTCAGGGTCAGTGTTGTAAACCACGTCAGAAATGACATTTATAGTCTTAATTTCCTTATCCATGTTGACCTGTGTTGTTATCACGATTTTCACTTTCTTTAAACCTCAGCTGAATTTCCTTAAATGCAATATTTTAGGTGTAATGGAATGCTCACACTTACCCCTTGCTCCTGCCTTACTTGGAATGCCCTCTGGATGCCTTCTTTTGTAAACATGTCGAGAACGGCCTACGATTTCTCCTAGATCGTTTCAATGGATGCAAATTGTTTCCTTTTCAGATGTCGTTTCGACTTCGTAAACAGGAGAAATGTTGCAATATCTGGAGGGTAGAGTGGATGTTATTGCGCCCCCCAAAAACTTCATCGGAACGATGGGTGCGTTCATGCCGTCTCCATCATCATAACCATTCTACTACTCAGTTATTGTCACAGCTGACTTTATCCTGTTTCCGAAATTGAAACGACTTCTGAAAGGGAAGAATATTTATGTCCATTTAAACGATCCAGGAGAAATTGACATTCATACATTACATTCAAAACTTGAAGGGGACATTCCAAGAGTGACAGGAATGATAGGATAACTATATATACGTCCTCGTGGACATTACTTTGAAAGCGTTGTTGGTCTTGTAGACTAAATGTGTCTTGTTAGCTTTCTACTAAAATTTTCCGGAAAGTTTTGCTTCGTACCACGAATACTATAATATGTACCCCAGGAAAAAATATGTAACTGAATTTTTTGAGGATTATCGTAAGGAGGCGTAAGTTCAAATGTAATTATATACTAAAAGAAATAAATAAAACATAAATTTTATTTTCTATCCAAAAAAGAAGGAATTAAAATCCTTATTCGTCTAAATATTAAGATCAAAGATCTCAAATTTTGAACGCGTCCTACCAAGTAGGAACAACGAACTGAAAGCCATATCCCACGACCGGTTTCGACCTACTTGGTAGGACGCGTTCAGAATTTGAGATCTTTGATCTTAATATTTAGACGAATAAGGATTTTAATTCCTTCTTTTTTGGATATGTTGTATCTTCGTCTAAGAATACATCGGAATGAACAGTGTAACTCAATGCCGGTAGGGGTATTAGCCCTCGGAGTAGTTGTTTCTGCTGATTCCATATTTATATTTATAATATAGCCTGTAAAGGCCTTTCTGCCAGCGCCCACCTGATGAGACACGGTAGGTCGAAACCAGTCGTGGGATATGGCTTTCTGTTCGTTGTGCCTACTAGGTAGGACGCGTTCAAAATTTGAGATCTTTGATCTTAATATTTAGACGAATAAGGATTTTAATTCCTTCTTTTTTTGATATGTTGTATCTTCGTCTAAGAATACATCGGAATGAACAGTGTAACTCAATGCCGGTAGGGGTATTAGCCCTCGGAGTAGTTGTTTCTGCTGATTCCATATTTATATTTAAATTTTATTTTCTGTTTTGCACCTCTGTCATTTTATTTCTCTACTTTCCTGCTAGCCATTTTGTCAATCGCGTTATCTTATTGATTTTTTCCTATAATATCATATTAATAAAATTTTATTGAAAAACTCAGAAATAATAAAACTTTGTTTGATTCTCTCTAAAAATTTGAAAAGAAATCTTGGAGATTGCTTTTGATAGATATCCTTAATTTGCCCCCCCCCCCCCGCCTCGTCCCTATTTCATATTTAGGAACAATACGCATAAGTTGTTCGTTGCTTGGTATTATTGGAATTTACTGGCAGAGTAGATTATATTAGTTAATTGAAGTAAGTCTACAGATGATCACTTCCTAGGGATTACTCTTTTGGTTCTATTTACTCGATTGTAAACAAATGTGGTTTATGTTTATTTCTAAAGCCTTAATGTGCAAATTAATTATTAGTATCAATAATTACGGCCAATCTATTAAAATAAGATCTGTTTGAAAATTTTGAGTCACCAGGTTTAAGAAGGTTCCATTTTTCGGTCGTTCTTTTCCATTGCTCCACTTCAAAAACAGATCAGCGACAAATTCGAGTGGCGTCCAAGATGAAAAATCGCCATTTGGCATCCATTTCCTGTTCATAGGGGTGTCCAGAGTTGTTGGTAGAATAGCTACACTAACAGCTCCTTTCGGGAGTCCGCTCTTTTCATTAGAAAGAGTCTTCGCCAGAAAATGGACTGCAGCCTTCGAAATTCCATATCCCAACATACCGGGTGTGGAATCTAAAGCAGCTTTTGCTCCTGTTAAAGACAGTATTCCGTCTTCCTTTAAAAATTTCGATGCCACACTAGCAGAAATTAACGATGGATTGACACTTTTCTGCCACATAAGTTCACAATTTTTGACCAAATCGTTTTCGGCATTCCCTCCAATCCAACCCCCAGCCACACAAAAGATTGAGTCGAATTTTTCGCCATTAAGAACATTCGTTAATACTTCCAAAACTTTTTGTTCTTGTGTTGCTGGACTTTCATTTCTATCAATGACAATGTTGACATCTGCTTCCGGATTTTCTTTTGTGCTAACAGAAGCTACCCACCAGCCGTTCGATTTGAAATTCGAAACACATTTGCTACCCAATGCCCCCTTTCCTCCATAAATTAAAACACGTCCAGAACTCATTTTAATGTTTTACTAAATTTGAAGTGACAGTATTGACATTTGATATTTCTTTTGTTTTAATTTGTTAATTATTGAATCCTGAAAACATCTAGAGGCTTATGCTTTTTCCATTCCTATGACTTTTATCTTTGTTAAATTACAAACTTCAAATCATCATCAAAAACCATGGTTCGTAACACCCATACCCTAATAAAAAAAATCAAACCTTTAACTTGTCCCCATGGAGCACGAAGAAGGATATTCTTGAAAAACCTGCAAAATTTGGATTTTAAAAATATATTTAATTTACATGTCCTTATGACATTTATAAAAAAAATTGAGAGTCATTGAACAGATAACGCTAACACAGAGAATGTATTAAAAGTTGAGTACATATTTTCGGTAAAATTCTTCTAATTATTTTCCAATTATTGTGCATGAATTAAGATAATTAACTTTCAGATCATTTATGTATCCCTTTTTCGGATCTCCAATGGGCAAAACTCTGTTATGGTAAATTATTCTTCTAAATACCTTTGTTGATATCTAGGTGTTAGTAAAAGGAACACTAACGTCCAAATTAAATAAGATATCTATGTTAACTAAATACATATACTAAAAAAAGAAGGAATTAAAATCCTTATCATCCCGGTCATGAGATATGGCTTTCGGTTCGTTGTGCCTACTTGGTAGGACGCATTCCAAATGTGAGATCTTTGATCTCAATATTTAGACGAATAAGGATTTTATTTCCTTCTTTTTTGAATATGTTATATCTTCGTCTAAGAATAATCGGAGTCAACGGTGTAATTCAATGCCGATAGGGGTATTAGCCCTCGGAGTAGTTGTTTCTGTTAATTCCATATTTATATTTACATACATAATAAGTAAATTCTTCATCCAAAGGCGAAAATCGTACTTCAGATTCAGAAAATTGTATTTGAAGGAGCAACTTAAATGCAAACAGGGGCAAAAAGTATAATTCTACCTATGCTTGTGGGGGGGGGTATCATTGAAAACAGTTTCACACGCAGCGCACAAAAATACTTTTTTAAATATTTTTCATACTTAAATTAAAACTTTGGGAGGATGGCATTGAAGTCATGGATTTTAATCATGTTTTATTGACAAAGCCAACACAACAGCGGCAAATTATGTATAATACTATTCATATTCTACACTTAAACAGCAAAGAGTTCGTTTTCAAACAAATAAATGAAGCTTGATCATTATCGATTATTTATAAAAAGAAAAATATGTTCTCGGTCAGTATTCTGTCGATACTGTCAGACGTTGATCGCGCTTTCCAACTCTTTGGTTTGGTTACTTACTGCTGGCTCATTCTAACAAGTCGATATCCTTATTAAAAAAGAACTTTTTTAACATTACTGAATCCCACAACAACTAGCATATTTCTACAGATGGCGTTCTCACGCTCTCTGCACTTCATCATCAATCATTAAGTTGTGGAATGCAATTTCTGATTATTAGATACATTTGCATATTTAGCATATTTTCACCAATTATTGCATATTTTAGACGAGAGAGTAGGACACTCGGTAATCTATACAGATAAATAAAATTGGAGTGTCTGTTTGTAATATTAAAATAACCACTTTTTACTAAATGCATATGGGTGTATACACGGTACATATACCAAAATATTTTTTTAAATTTTTGTTTCCGGCTAATCTCTGAAACGGCTGGACCGATTTTGACAGGACTTTCACTAGCAGATAGCTAATGTAATAAGGAGTAACTTAGGCTACCTCTATTTTAGAAATTAATTATTATTATTAATAAACAGTTAATAATTTTTAAAGTAAAAGTAGCCTAAGTTACTACTTATTACATTAGCTATTTGCCAGTGAATGTCCCGTCAAAATAGGTACACCAGTTTCAGAGATTAACCGAAACAAACAGACAGACAGACAGACAAAAACTGTAAAAGCGCACAAAGGCTGCCTGTCGCACGGGCTCAGAACGCGCGAGCGGGCTATTGCTAACGGTTGTGTCTTAACGACTTCGTTTAAAATTTTAAAAATAACTTTTTTGTTAATTCCACGCGGACGAAGTCGCGGCCACAATTAGTTCGGTCTTATATACGTATTTAGCAGTACCAGTTTTGTAAATTTTTGTATAGGTAGTTGTATTAGATAGTTGGAAGTCGCTTCGTATTTTATTTAATATGATCTACGCACATGATCGCTTACGCCAAATCCATAAGCCGTACGACTCTTAATGCTGTGCCAGTAGAATTCCTGCGTAAACTTAAGGAAACCTTTGAAAAATTTTTGAGCAATAAACCCGGGTTTGGACCTTCGTATCCAATTAATAGTTTTACTAGTGGTACGAGTGAACTTTTCCCACAAAAACAATAAGTACTAACATACCACCCAAATTCAAATATTTCCCAATTACCTCACTTACAAGAATATTTTGAGTGATCGAGGACTCATGATTGATTGTTTACGTTTACAACAGTAATAAAATGTTGAAACTATTGTCAGCAATTAATTAATTGCATCCTGATTTTGAATTAATAAAACTAACAACTACAATTGTTCTACAGTTTAGTTGCATAATTTGACAATCCTCGTGCAAATTTCAATCTTTTTCTGTTGTATATAATCCGGTCTCTACTTATGATTAAAATTGATTGGTGTTTACTTTTTAGAGTTTTCCACAGTAGCCAAACCTTAGTCCACTGGTCCGACTCGCACTTGACCAGTTTCTTATTACTTTTTGTTCATTAAGTAGTCGTTTGTTAATCACTTAAAAAAAGTATTCTTTATGTAAAATTTGAACAAAAGAATCAGGTACTTTATCGTATTATTATTTAAATAGAAACAGAACTATATCTTTTTTTTTGTTGTATACAATTTAATTGCGTCATTGTTTGAGCAAAATCTGTCTCGGTCGAAATTAGTATGACTAGTCACGTACTCTTTTACTTATTTGAAAGGCGCATTCAGCCAAGCAAACCGGCGTGATTTATGTATCCTTTTAGAAAATTCTTAATGCACACGCAGGATGTGCACATGCTTAAACGGATTATGATTTACATACGAAAATCACGTCCGAGGCTGAAGCTTCTTCTTTTTCTTCTTCTTCTTCTTATTTTTCTATGTGTTGTTGTTTGTTAAGTGCGTATCAATAAATCATCCTTTATTGTATCACCAGAGCCTATAATACACCATAAACACGTTAATTCACATTTAAGGAGTAATATTTAAAGATTCCGCGGTGGGTTTCTTGTTGGACGTTATTTAAACAGGCATATAAATAAAACAGAAAAATTGTCTTAAATGTTCACTATATTTCGTCATACTCTACAATTGTTTCGGCCTATTAAGCATTTGGAAGAGTCTTCAGGTACTAAATAAAGTTTAGATAGTCTGTATATTTATATTACTCTATGATTGTGTCTAGATGCATATGGTTAGAGAGAGGTGTTGTGTGATAAAGCATGTTAAAGCTGCAGTTATAAGCTTATATTAATTTTAATAGTCTATCTAAACAAGGTGTTTTCAAAATTTAATTGGTCATTTTCCCTAAATTGTTTTTTCTAACTGAAATATTTCTGACCTCAAGAGTTAAGATATTTACTTGTAATATTTCTGGATGATAGATATAAATTTAGAGCGGCGTGGTTTAGTACTCTAGATCATTGCTTCGCATTAACTTCTCTTCTGTCTTTATTTCGTCCGTCTCATCTTTCCCTCTCTAACCACACCACCCATCTACTCCCACGATTCCTGAAAGGAGGCTGAAGAGGGCCTTACGGTGTTGGTCGGAGGGTCTGCCCGTCCACCAGCACGAGTAGCTGAAAATTTTGTTTTTGGTAGCAATATAATTTATATTATAAATATAATTATAAATATGGAATTAACAGAAACAACTACTCCGAGGGCTAATACCCCTACCGGCATTGAATTACACTGTTGTGCCTACTTGTTAGGACGCGTTCAAAATGTGAGATCTTTGATCTTAAAATTTAGACGAATAAAGATTTTAATTCCTTCTTTTTTGAATATTTATATTATTTGCAATTGTCCTCTTTTTGTTTCTTTAACAACTTTCGTCAATTAAACTGTTAGTTTTACACAGAAAATGGTAAATAACTAATTTTACAAGACACATTTGCAAAATTTGATTATTAAGCATCGCAGTTGTTTGCAGTGTCCTTTCTTCAAAAATTGTTTAAAAATCTGTAAAAATAGTGGCATTTATCAGCGAATATTACCATGTAAAATTATTCCGATCAATTTTCATTAATAAATTGGCACTACAATATAAGCTTTTACGCTTTTAAATAAGTGTAAGCTTTTACGCTCTTTTCAACTTTTTTTCATTTAGACGACTTTTTAAAATTGTTTAAAATTGGTATAATCCGTCCAAATTTGAATGGATGGGTACTACTGCCACATCCAATCTGTTATTCTACGACAACATCCTGGATTTTGAAAATAGGCACGTTAGTTCCTTATCTCATAATTTTGTATCATGAGAGAACATAGCTGCACAAAATTATCTTACAAAGCTATCTATTCGTTAGCACCATAGATACGTAGAACGTGATGTGATTATCTCACAAAGTTTTAACATTAAAGCTTGCTTCAGTATTTGCATGTTATGAATAAATATTTATCAGAATAAAGGACTCAACCTTACATAGAATTTTAATGCTGCCTTTATAATGAACAAATGTGCTATAATTAACTGATTTAATGTACAATTATTGATATTATTATTAACCCAATAAATGATATCTTATTGCCTTCTTTGTGTAATGAAAGTACTATTCCAGTTCAAATAAGTTTGATAATGATTTATGTATGTACTAATAGTATACGATCGGTCTATGTATTGTATATTGTGTAATTGTAGTAAGTACAATGTGCAAATACACCTCTACTATTTACTTATCTTAGTTTTAAAAGTGTATTTGTTTAGCTTAGGTATATAAAACTACTTAACACAAATTTCTTTTAATATTTATTATCAAATTCAATTATTTATATTTTTTAACCTTGTCTTTTCAAAGTAAAACATGCAATATAATCAAAATACATCAAGCAAAGATTATTAATTACTAATTAATGAATACTTAATTAATTGGTTCAAGTAAATAGCGAAATTAAATTTTAAGTTTATTAGATAATTATACTCCATACTAAGTATTAATTTATTTATTTATTTTGTTAATAGATATCGTAAATTTGTCCATGGCATTTTAAATTTCCAATATATAATGATAAATCCTAAAATTAATTTTAAACATAAATTGACATTTATTACCTATATGAATATTTTGTTCTTTAATTATTATTTACTTATTTATTGTATTTCTGTCAAGTCAAGTCAAGTTATGTAAGTCTCTCCGTTGTGATCTGTGTTGATGTTCCTTAATTGAATTGTGTAATTTTATTTAATTACATTGTTTTCTTTTTAAAAACTCGTATAAAATAAATTCCAAAAGCCCACTTACATTTGATATGTACACCTACAATATAACTTCCGTAAAAAATCAGTAGTTAAAGGAAAGTGCTTGAGATTGAATCTGTTTACAATTTTTTTTATCTTGTGTTGACATTAGGCGAGGCAGTAGTTCATATATTACAATAAAGGTAATATGCTTAGTAAAGAGATACCTACATATATACTTATCAGTTTTCTGATGCCATGGCGTTAGTGAAAGTAAAAGTATAATGTTTCATTGCCGTACTGTGGAAATAATAATAGTTTGTTACTATGGGAATGGAAACCTTTATAACGAAAAAAATACCATCTTTGCTAACGGATTTGATGATAGACGACAATGAGTCTGGCAGCGGGGAGACTTCATTAAAAAACTTCAATTGATTTGACGGTATCATCGTGCTCGATAATAGAGAGTAATTTTTTTTCAAATACCCTTACATGGACATGCAAAATGTCACGTAGACCTTAAAGTAAAGTAATTGTAAACGAGAAATTTGTTAGAATAAGCGTAGCTTTCATTCTAGAAACAATACTTTTTACGCGGGTGATTTGAGACAGTTGATTAAAAATTAGCATCCCGTTTTATCGGTAAGTGGCCCATGAACTCATGAAATTATACAATTAAATGACCTTTTTTTATACTTCTAATGAAAAATAAGATGCCGAGTCAAGGTTTTTTCCATTTTAACTCGTAAATGCATAATAACATCAGTAAATATTGCAATACGTTACTCGTGATATCGTTCTTTAAATAATTTAATTATTTTTATGAAACAAAAATTTCAAAACAATTATAGATATCTATTAAAACGTACGGTATGCTTTTGGAAATATGTATGTATATTAATTCGATAAACATATTGGATTTCTTTTTACAAGAGTTAATTATGCATGATATATAAGTGTAATAAGATATAGATACATAAGCAACTTTTAAATTCAGTAATCTTTTAATATTGTTTACATTAATGTAATAATTTTTTTGGCTTGTTTATTTTAATTGCATAATCTTTTCGGAACGAATATGTACCCAACTTTCACCAATGTCGTTCGTATCTGTTTATCAAATGGGATGGATGATAACTTTTATAATATTTGTTTCTTAACGATTGACTATTGGGCCAATATTTTAATCTTTTTGGCATACGTATTTTTATAATCCCTTTGTCATTTACGTTTAGTATATTTTTTATCATACCTACTATAAATTTAATCTTCATTAATCCGTTGCCAAAGTTTTTATTTCAGATAAACTATTTTAAAAATATTTGAAAGTAAAACAAGTTAATTATAAACTTCTGAAGAAGCCAAGGTTTAGCGAAGTAATTGTCAAAGTAATTAAAATCCGTTAAAATTTATTTATTGTTTTATTTTTAATACTCATAATGAAATTCAACAATGTAACGGTAGACCCTTTTTTATGTGAAGTCATAATTTCTATATCGAACTATTGATTCGCGGGAATTAATTTTAGAAAATAAATTAAAATAAAATAGCAAATGTAACATTCTAATATTATTTTATTTAAGAAATAATTTCTTACTGACTAGGTATGAATCATATTTTAATTGACTATAATTTATAATGTCGTATCTGAGCAAGGTTGTAAATCGAGAATAATTACGTTTTATCTTGATTCTTTTCCTGATTTTTCGATAAATTAAGCGACACTTACTTAATACAGATAAATTACAAAGAAACGTCATATATAAATTATCATGCAACAAATGCTATGATATTTACATAGTACAGTGTGGTCCTAAAAATAGAATTTACGAACAAGCTTTACTCTGCATTCAAAACAATCATTACCTGAATAAAGATAATAACAAGTTGATAGATAACATTAATAAAAGTAAAAAGCATACATTACTAGAAAACTTAGAAATTAAATTTACAATCTCAAAAAATATATATAGTCAATATACAAAATGAACTATTATCGAATAACAATTGTTAACTTGCTTACGACGGGTTTTTCCCAACAGATTATAATTCCCTAATAATCCTGTACTCCGAGACTATTTAAAGTTCAAATAATTTATTATTATTTACAAGGAAACAATATTGTCGAGATTCTTAAAAATTAATACGATATGTATATGTATAGAGTGAAAATTAAGTACATAAAAAATACTTTTAGATATTTCAATTTACTTTTTAATAAATAAGTACCTATTTACTCTTTAGGCCTAGTTGGTCGAGAGTGTTGTAATAAACAAAAATTGAAATATCTGAAAGCGGTTTTTACGTAGTTAATTTTATTTTAAACGATGTTTAAATTGGAATTTTCATTTTCGTGGTTTCGGCTTAATTCGACCATTGTCAAAGAGTCAATTAGAAATTAACTAAAGATAAACAAACATAACTATTTATATCTCACATGTGGGTGGGGGAAGTGAACCCACTTACAGTTTTGGAAACATGCACGAAATATAGGGCTATTGTGCCCTTCCCTTCACACTGTTCATTTTTAATATTTTTATTTAGAAAAAAGGCTTTTTGGATTTCTAATTTTTGTAACAAATTTAATTTTTTTCTTTTATTAAGGATATGTAAAATTCTGAAATTATTTTATACATTAAAATTATGACCATTTTCAAAACAATGTTGGGAAATAAAAGCAAAAGATTAAATTTGTTACAAAAATTAGAAATCCAAAAAGCCTTTTTTCTAAATAAAAATATTAAAAATGAACAGTGTGCAGGGAAGGGCACAATAGCCCTATATTTCGTGCATGTTTCCAAAACTGTAAGTGGGGTCACTTCCACCACCCACATGTGGGGTATACAGAGTTATGTTTGTTTATCTTTAGTTAGTTTCTAATTGACTCTTTGAGAATGGCCTAATTAAGCCGAAACAATTGTAAGAGTATTCTTAATAAAGTTTGTAAAACCTTTGAACAAGTGTGTTTGTTTTTTGAATATATTAAAAATGTTTTACAAGTTCCCAATCGCGCAACCTCTCTAAATATTATTAATGGTTGTTTTACCTTAATTTAGACTCGCAGATTTCGAATTATTATTATTTGACCTTTGGAACACCTAGAAACCTCAGGGATTTTTTTACGCGGAACGGTACACACCTACGCTCCTGAACTTGTATAACTTATAAATTCACTTTCATTTTCAAAACAAATTTTCCACGTTTGACCTGTTGAGATATAGCTTGGCATGGCTTTAATGAATTGTATAATTTTTGAGAACAATGACGTGTCGACTAATTACATACGCGATATTGAAAGTGAGTAAGTACAACATTATTTATTCAATAGAGTAGGTTGTAACAGTCCGTTGAAATTTTTTATGTCAACTCCCCACGTGTATTGTACTGTACAAATGACACGAATCTGTGACCAATTGGCAAAAGTTTTAAACCTGATGAAACAATATTGCATCAAATTTCGCGGAATGAAGTGTGAATGCAGTGTGAAAAGTGTTTACCTTTTCTATTGACACAAACATGTAACTGTGTCCCTTATTACTTCTTATGAATGTTTTAACAGGCGTGGACTTATAATTTAAAAGCTTGACATCCTATTAAAAGAAATTAATTGAACAGAGCAAAGGATCGTTAGGCATTATTATTAAACCTTTGCTTCAATTACTTTTATTATAACAACTTTTAATTATTGTTTCGACGAACAATGTGTTGTAAAAATATTCATTTATTTTATCGGGGATTGTTTTTTAATTATATGAAAAGGATAGCGAGCGCTGAGGGTTCCAAACAGGAAGTGAAGCCCTATTGTTACTATTATTAATTACATTTCGATTACTTCCGAAAAAAGAAACGGTAGCTTATTTATAATTACAACAATAACAAAAATAGTACATTATCCAGATAGAGGGGATGAAGTCTGTATTGTAATAAATGTAATACTTATCATTTAAATAATGTGGGTGTTTATTAGTTGATGAAATAAGATTATTTCACCAGTGTACAGATGTGCCAGTTCTTTTTATTCCTATGGGGTAATCGATGCAATAAACGGACTTTGTATTTTAGAAGTTTGTTACACCCAAACTATTTACAACTATTGCTACTTATTTTTACGAAAATACTAAATGACTATAGACTATGATTTATTATATGAAACTATATGTTTAGAGAGATCTTGATGTGATTGGTGCTATATGTTAATGTACTAAAATGATCTCTGCTAAAAAGTTTCATGTTTGAATGGTTTTAATCTAATATGATTGAATGATGAATTGATTCTGCAATTGAATGTAAAAAATATTTATTTTAATATGAATTTAACAACCGCTCCCCAGAACAGGGGGTGGTTCCGATGAACCGACACTTGAAACAACAAAAAAAAGGAACGGTAACGTAAACATACAAAAATGCAATATTGCATATATGTGTCGGTGCATCATCTACGTCCTGGAAATGGACCGATGGGTAAAAAGATAATAATAAATTTATCGACTAACTTAACTCTAAAGGAACATTTGGAAACAAAGAAAACATAATACAATAGGGCTAAACGGCAATACCAAGAAGGGAAAAAATATGACACATACAAAAACCATAAATTGCAAAAGAAAGGAACAAACAGCAAATGCACATGACAATACAAAAATTACAAATATCCGAGAAGTAAAAAATACATGACTAATAAAGCTAATATATTACAAAGACGAAAAATAAAAAGATGAATATATGCGAACAGTGGGGCTTATAATATTAATGTTAATATTGAACTACTTCCGCGTAAATATGCCTTGATGTCAGTTTTAAAAGAGTCGAGTATGTGAAATTTCTAATCTTTTCTATTCACTGGATTTTCATTAACCTCTTATAACAACACCACATCTCAAACCTTCAAACTTTATCTTTTTATGTTTTTCAAAATTATTATTAATAGTAGATTCATATTATATTGTCGCAGAAATTTGAGCAAATCCCTAAAGGAGATGAACAATTCACAGTTGTTAATATGATTTGGTTGTTTGGTGTTTTGTAACGACACCATAAAAGAAATATGGGTGCGTGTGTAAAGTTTGTTATTTACACTATTTATAAGGGGCAGTTATATACAGGATGAAGAAACTAACAACTAGGTTGAGTTCGAATGACTGACTTTTAGTGACTGACTTCAAAAATCTAGTTTAAAGGGTTTTTAAGAAACGCAATGTTAAAGGAATGAAGGGATTAGAGGGGGGGGGAACCGCTTCTGAGGAATTTAGTTTGGCGTTATTCGAAGCAAGGATACCAGGTATTTAAGGAACCGGATATAGAAAAGGGTTACTTTCTACTGGCAAGGGAAAATGGGTGAGATTGTGAAGATTCGAATAACACCATCTAAAGGTACAATAGGATTTATGAAGAAGTTAAAATGATTAAAATGAAATTGCATGAATTAGATACACGATACAAAAATGTGAAAATAAACAGAAATACAAAAAGTTACATATGAAATATAGAAAAAATTGACAATTAAATTTACAGACCTGGCAAAGCCGAGTGTAGCAATAAACGCCACAATAACAATTTGATATTGCCATTTCTCTAAAATAAATGAAGAGATTTAATCAAATCTCTTAACGGATTTAGTGAATTGACAAAATATCATTTCTAATATATTAGAAGTATTTATTTAGTAAACCAGACATTATCAAATGTAGATTAAATGATCATAGAAAACATAAATTATTTATTCTGAACGACTTAACACAAGTATTACTTTAGAGTTACCAAAATGGATATTTTTTTAATTAAATGTAACATTTCTAGTTATTTAAATATAATAATAATGTTCATTTATTTTTATAAAAACACGTTGTGCATTTGTGGCATCTCGAGTTACAAAAGAAAATACTTCTTTTAGAACCACATCACAGGAACACTTCTTGTACGCTTGTCTTCCAAATAAAGATAACTATTCTGAATTCTCACACAGACTTATTAGCCTTCGTATTTTCAGTTTATCTTTGCAGGGTTTTTACTGCATGTTTCATTTGATCATCACGACTCGCTTCTTTATTTAACATAAATAGCATACAATTTTCGATCCATATCCTTCTTTTCCTACCGTATTTCCACATATTGCGGCAACAACGTCCTTTTTCTTAGCTGCCAACTGCTTCTCGTTCTGATGCAATTAATATTACAGATGAGGCATAGTGTTATGCAAATCCGGGATTTGTTTATTTCCTCTTTTCACTAAAATAGTTAAGGATATGATCAAATTACTTACATTTTTAGCGAAATATGATCAAATATCTGTTTTCATTTGCCTGCGACATATATACGACTACAGGGGCATTTTGTGTTGGTACCACCAGTTGAGGCAGATGCTTGTTAATACTTCTCTGAGTTGCTTATATGCTTGTTTTTTAGTACTGTTTCAATTTAGTGAAATAATACGCATTATTTCGAAAAGTGATCTGTCATTTTATTTATACTGTCTGGTCGAAATGCTTCTACTACAAAAACTGGCTAAAGCAGGTAGTGGCCGTGGTACAAAATGCAATATTTGTCAGGGGTGGAAGATACATACAAACCAGACGGTGGTGTTTAAGACGAGTTGACTTAATATGGACTTAAGGATAAAAGCTAAACGAAAAGAATACATACAAATATAACTATTACTATTTTACTTGAAAAATAACAAAAATCTGAATTCTCCTTAAACGACGCTGAAACAAATGATTATATAATTTTAATACTACGAATTAAAAACAAACAAAAAATATTATAAAATAAGCTAATGTATTAATTGAATAGCCATACACCAATGCTAGTTATACTTTAAACTATCCACATACCTAAATCTATCTATTCATTTAGAGATGCAGTTAATTTTTGCCAAATAATTGTTTTGTATTAGTGATACGAATCGATCATATTTTAACCTGATTTCTACCACAAGTGACTTGAGATTGTCCCATAATGTTTGCGATAAGTTTAATTGTTATGAGAAAGTAATTTTTAATTATACGTAATACTACTAAGTAGTGGTATTTTTCACGGTTTGTTGTGTCTAAAGCTTTAATTACATCTTTAAAGTTAAATACTTGAAGAACATCACTTAATATATATATATATGACTAGTAAACCACATAGTCATTCTTGTTTTCCTGGATTTATGGGTTTGGGTTCTAAGACCTTCTCAGGTTGGGACCGCTAGACTGACTGGTCCCTACCATATCCTTTGTGTATAAACGAAACCAGTCTTAATCTAGATTAATTGAATGAATTAAAATCACTTTTAAATGTTTCAAAATATTTTATTGTAAATTCTACAATATTGTTTCGACATAACAATGTCTTTCTCAAGAGTAACAGATTTACTAAATTTCAGGTCATACTTATTGTTCAGATTTATCATTTCATTTTTTGTTTGTAATTTATTGGCCTTGTCAGTCACACATTTTTTACTTCTCAAATTTTTGTTGTATTGTCATGTGCATTTGCTGTCCGTTTCTTTCTTCTGCGATTTATGGTTTTATAATAGTATGTATCATATTTTTTCCCTTTTTAGTATTGCCGTTTCCCATTGTATTATTTTTTCTTTGTCTTCAAATGCGCTTCTAGAGTTTAAGTTAGTTTATATATATATTGGGGGTAATTTGTTGACCCATCGGTCCATTTCGAGGACGTAGATGATGCACCGACACATAGATTACAGTGTTACATTTTTTTGTGTTTACGTTTTCCCTCCTTTTTGTTTGTTTTGTTGTTTCAAGTGTCGGTGCATCGGAACCACCCCTCCTCTAGGGGCGGTTCTTAAATTCATATATAGTTAATATAATACAGTATAAATAACACAGTTGTTACAGTTAGCACAGTTCAATCATTCAATTCAACATATTAGATAAAAATATCAAACGTTTATAAGAGATCATTTTTAGTACATATTAACATATAGCAACAATTACAGCAAGATCTCTATAAACGTATAGTATCAATAACATATAGTTCAATCAATCAATCATAATCAGTTAATCTTCGTAAATAAGTAACAGTCACGACGTTCATGTAAAATTAGTGTATATAGTTGTAAATAGTTGGGTGTAATAAACAATTAAAACACGAATTCCGTTTATTGCACCGATTCCCCCATAGGAATCAAAAGAAGTGGCACGTCTGTGCAACGGTGAAATAATTCATTTCATCACCTAATTATACACTTATCATCTAAATATATTTTTACAGTCAACAGCCGGTATTCTGTGGGTATAATTTCAAAATTTCAGTTAAGAAATACCAAGGCCCTGCTTCTAATCTTGCATCTAATAAAGGCGGATTGAATTTTTTTTTTTTTTTAAATCAAAAACACAACATCGGATTAGCGACACATTGCATAAACAATAACCATTTATCAATTCGGACACCATCAAAATTTTACATAATGAATGAAAAGGGAAAAGATTGGACTTTTTAGAATTTTTCGAAATTAAAAAAGCAATAAATATGAACTAGAATATAACAAATGACCAAAAAAAACTTTTTCATTACGCCTTTATTAGATGCAAGATTAAAAGCAGAGTCATCTGGTATTTCTTAACAACGAATATGTACCTGAAATTTTGAAATTATACCCACAGAATACCGGCTGTTGACTGTAAAAATATATTTAGATGATAAATATGACCTGAAATTTAGTAAATCTGTTACTCTTGAGAAAGATATTGTTATGTCGAAACAATATTGTAGAATTTACAATAAAATATTTTGAAACATTTAAAAACGATTTTAATTCCTTTAATTATTAAAATAATGTTTCACAAGAATCCGACCAGTTCAACAATTGATTATATATTAATCTAGATTAGTTATTTATGACTATTGACTACTCGTTTGAAAGTTTAATAAATAATTTTAAGTACCTATCTACCTACCTATTTAACTGTAATTGTATCCCTAAAATTTATTTTTTTTATATTATTTAACTGATTTTTATTTTTTGAAAGTTATTTTTGAGATTCCGCACTCATTTCGGAACCATTACAGTTTTGTTCTTTTGCTTGTATGTTATGTTACGAGCAGAGCAGTCGCCCGGGGGCCTCATGCAACAACCCGATTAGAAAAAAGTATATTTAAAACTTTTTATTTCATCCTTAGCTATTAATTGTAACTATAAAATAAAGTTGATTAAATCATAGTAAAGTATATATTTGTAGGGTTTTCGGTGTCTACTAATATTATATTGAAAGAAAACTCGTGATCGTTGATTTATATTATTTAATTTTACAAACTGTTAGTATTGAAAAAAGATGATGGTTGAACTGAATACTCAATGAAGAAATGTGTGCAATCGTTGAAACAACTAATTTCTGCCGCGGTCGAAGAAGAAGTGTTATTCAAAAATAGAAAATTAGCATGCAAACAGCAATATGTTCGTTAACTCTCTCTTTAAAAGTCCTCCCTGTTTGTCCTATATATATAGTCTTGCAAGTATTACATTCCAATTTGTAGACCCCATTTTTATTCATTTTTTCTGTTAAATCAATTAAATAATTTTTCTCTTTAGTTGCGTCTGCAAAAAGAAGTTTTTCGAGGTTAAGAATTATTAAACCATATTTGAAGATGCGATGACACTATTCCTTCAATTGAATATGACGTAGCTCATTCAATGGATTATTGTGCTATCAATAAAGAGTTAATCTTAGGAAAAGCCGGAAACACCATTTTTAAATCCCTGCGCATATTTTTTAAGCCATTTATGTACTTTAGTTTATCATCATTAATAATTTGTCGTCATTATGTTTCTTAACTTGTCAACTAAAATCTACTATTGTTATATTTTGGAACTCTAAATTTATTTATTTATCACTTTTACATTTCTCATTAATTGTTAGAAACATTCGATTCTTAAAAATTTACCTTCCGGAGCTTGGCAATGGTTAAGGCCGCAGCTGCAACCAAACAAAACTATGTAAAATAATGCAAAAAATCTCGGAGGTAGGTTTTGAATAAATAATATTTTGAGTATACTGTATTAATTGTAGGTCGTAACTGATAAACGGCTGCGAAATCTTCGTGCACCTCGAAGACAATTATAAATTATTTTTTGAATCTTTGTATTAAGTCGTTAAATTATTGTTGTCTTTGCTTAAAAGAAAAGAGTAAATTAATTATTACTTTGGGAACGTGGCAAGTAGCCAACATGTTTGTCTCAAAAGACGAGCTTAATATTTTGTCCACAGCGATATGGATGTTACAACTCTGTGTGTTATTTTTATTTCCTACAAATGTTCGTATGTTCGTATATTGTAAATTCGTACGTATGTTTGTTTCTATTCATTGTCAGAGAGTATTAACCTTCTCAAACGTTTAATTATTTACTGTACCATTGACCTTTCCGTGATGTAAGCACTTTTAATGCCAAACTAAATGGTCATCAATTTTTTAACACAAAAACAATTACCACTATGATACCATCAGAGAAACATAAGTGGTACAAGTACAAGTATGACAAATGATAAAAATAAAATTTTAAGAATAAGCTCTAGCGTTAATTTTAATTTCATTTAAAATATATCTTTGTGCACTATATTTAAAATTAATATATTATCGTATCTGGAAGTTTGAATAGGTCATTAGGGACCATTGGAATTTATATGAACGGATGTTTCATGTAATACATATATAGTTTTAAATATTTATTATAAGGTCATAGAACGGTGGGGATTTTTATCGCTTTTCTCGATTAATTTCATTTGGTTTATCGAAACTCCATATCTGCATATATGTTAATACTATAATTTTTAAAAAATTTAGGACAATAGTCGCAGTATAGACTAGTTTCTTACTTGCCAACGTTTCGACTCAATATTCAATAATTTTCGGGGTTAAAAAAGATGTTTACACTGATGTCATAATATACGTAAAATTTAAATAAACCAAATTAATACAAGTACAATAATTACAAATTAATGAACTCCCTTTTTTTATATTTGTGATTTGTAATAATTTTGATTATATGTAGTTGTATTACTTATGTATGTGCTTTATTTAAATTTTGTCATTATAATGACTTCCGTGTTAATATCTTTTTTTGAAACCCCGAAGACGGCTGCATCCTGGACCAAAATGTTGATAAATAAAAGTACTGTACACTGTAACAATTACTCTTCCTAGATTACCCCGAGATCATCAGTAGATATTAATAGAATAAATGTAAGAAGTAAAATCATTTACGCATCAAGGATATTGTTCATTGATTTGTAAAAAAGTTCACAACAAATCAAAAATTTGTGCTTATATTGTTTGTACATATAGGGGGCATAATAACCTTTTGTCAAAGTTATTAGACTGTTCTAGAAATCCAGAAAAGGCCAATTCAAAAGAACCATTACTTACTACTTTTTGTTATATGTCTCAACTACTTTTTCCAACCCCAGTTACTTAACATCATAGATATAGAAGATCGGCGACTTCTAGTTTTTTGACACCAATTTTTATATTAACTTTAATATAATTCAAAAGAAACATTTGTTTGAAAGTTTTACATTTTTTTTTAAATATTATTTCCTACAATATTATTTAGGTACTAGGCTACTATCAAAGAGTTAAATCAAAATTAAACTAATTATAAAAGCACATAATGACAAAGTAAGAGGGGGTAATGATAGACCTCTAATTCTTGATAAGGCTCAACAAATATGGGACCATTATGTCCTTCACGTTGTTCATTGGTAATATTTTTATTCTGAAAACAGGCTTTTTGAATTTTCATAGTTTATGTTGTCTATGTAAAATTTTGTATTTTGAATTAAAGTTATGATTATTTTCTGACAACTGTTCTGCGTAAGTGGAGTATGCTCATTTATGCGAGTCTCGAATTTTCTGCCTGTCTGCCCTATGTACACTTTAGGACAGTCTTTAAAATTTAATAAACTCCTGAACATAAATGTTTGATTATAATAATTTTCTTGAATCTTTTTGTGTTTTATTTCGTAAAATATTATGAATAAGTTTCTACAAGTAACAGCTACTATCCTAAAAAGTTATATTTCAGATATAAGATGTTCTACAATTTTTGTAAATAATTTTTTTTTTGTAAGTATTACAAATTACATTAGAATTTAATTTTGAAACATTCAAAAAAATAATAATTCGTTTACTAATCGTCTTCTAAATTTGGGTTGTTATTGTGGTCTTCCTTTAAATGTAAAATAAAACTGTGTTTTTCTGTGGCAGTTTGGAAAGTTATCTTCTTCAATTATGAATACTGTTGCCAAAGGTGAATTGGCGTTAGTTATAAATAAATAAAAACAATCTCAAGTGCTTCCAAATCACTTAAATCGTCTTGTTTATACAACATGAGACAGCTGCAGGCATGATTATAAATACATATATCTGCATATGTGTTTTACTTTTTAATTTACCGACTACATATCATAATTTCTACAATTAAGATTAATTATTTATAGGACGAAATTGATGTCAATGACAAATTGTTGCATGTTATCATTAACGCTAAAACGTGATATAATTAATATTAGATATTACTACGAATTATCTTAATTTTAGATATACTTTGCAAGTTCAAGAACCTTTTGTTATGATTCAGAAAACAACATACGATTTTGGTAGAATTAATATTTTACATTGTGTGCCAATAGAAGTAAGACATTTAATAAATGTGACCTCAGAATTTTTCTCCATTGGTAATTACAAAAAAGTGAATCTGACAAAACAACGTTTCGCCGAAGTCTGATTCAAGCATCCTCAGGACTCGCTCTATATTTACTCTTACTATTGCTGCTACAACTAAGAATTGTGTGATGCGATTTCTGACGATACCATGCCCCCTAAAGCCACCGACGAAACGTTCTGTATAATTTAATTCGGGAAATTACAATAAACAATCTGTCAATTTTCATAGTGGAGAAATAGACGATATGGATTTTTCTGGAATTAAAAAACGATTCACTGTTTTAACACATTTAGTGGGGACTTATTAATATAGCTACGAAACACTTTCGCCAGTGATTATTCCTCAATTCTACAAATGAAACAGCTACTTTGGTAACTTAAGTGTGATAAGTCTTCGATTCAATTTTATCTAAAAATGACGAAGAAGTAGGTTAAACTAACAATAAAATAAATTCGCTCGAGTGAGTACGCTATTATCAACTATTACCACGTCACCAGGCCGTACACTACATCTCATTGATTTGAGATAACTTGTAGTGGGTAAAAAAATATATCTACATAAACATATGGCATATCGCTAGAAAAAGAGGGGGTAAATTCCAATTCGTAACTCTTCTTGGTAACATCTAATCGTTTCCAACATTTTATTCCACAAATGAGATGAGGCACCGCATAAGAAAAGCTTAACTTTAAAGAACGATGAATAGTGAATAGTGTCATATTCTTGACTTTGTGTTTGTTTTGTTTCAGGCATGTGGTGGATCATGATGTCATTAGCAGCAATGGCAGCCGTGGCAGGTAGCACAGCTCAGCAAGAAGAAGAAGTGATGTCCTGTGAGGTGGCTCGCATGAGGTGCGCATATAGAGTGGGTTGTGGAAAAGCCCTACAACATTACGTTATGGGTTGTTCTGCTGTGCTTCAAGGAATGAACGAGCTCGCTTATTGTCCCGAAATTTGTCAAAATTCTCTCATAGCACTCACCTCTACGGAAGAAGGAAAACAGCTAATGACTGTAAGTACACGTCGTTATTTTTGATATGAATATATCTGCAAAATTCTTTACAACTTGGAAACATTATTAACATATTAGAAACCCAATCATAAAAAAAGGGGAGTACAATTCAGTTTAGTACTGGTGAGCCGGTTTTGAGTTAAAATAAAAATTGAACACATATCAACACAATGTTGAATTATACTCGCAAAAAGTTATATTAAAGTACAAAAATTTCCTATTCGTTTTAATTTTCTACCCTAGATCTTAGTCTTACAGTTTTGGTTCTTGTCTAGCCTAAACTCAAGGTCAAAATTATTGAGATATCGCGTATACATCATCGACATATCTGTACGAACCAATTCAAAAAGAAATAGCAACAGGCAACAGCACATAAAACTCTCTCTCTCTCTCTCTCTCTCTCTCTCTCTCTCTCTCTCTCTCTCTCTCTCTCTCTCTCTTTTATACTATATAAATGCTACGCTCGAGAACTGTACGCAGATTTATCAATTGTAACAGACCTCTGCTTCTGCGACCGTAACTGCGGAAGTTCCGCACATTTTTCACATCTGTTTCTACATCTCGTTCCGCATTTTTATATCGGCAGCTTATCTTTCTAGAAATTTTACAATAAAGATATGCAATTACTAGATTAAAGTACTAGATTTAGAGAATATCAAAAAGGTAAGTACACGATTGCGACATGAGTTAGATCCGCGACATAAATACAAAAAATTTAATGGCATAGTCGCAGAGCAAGTTCAGTCCGGAATACTTAATTGAATTAATTGAAGTGATCAGAATCAAAGATACAATCGCAACTCAAGAAAATGATTGTAATTCTTTTAGTTCTAAAAGGAGCCGAATACAAATTGAGAATCAAAACCAACATTCAACAAGTTGTGTCCCAATCACAGAATTGATTGACACCTTACTTACAAAAATTAGGATCTATGTTTATTATAAACAAAGACCAGCAAGACCCGTCTACGGCTTACAGTAAAGACAATTTTTGGATTATATTGGAATACCAAACAAGTGAGAGACTACCTCTACAATATGATTCCTATTGAGGTAAAACTCAAATAGACCAAGTACCATTGTCTTCCCAGGAATGAGGCAATATTTGTCAATTGTGTAACTGGTCTCATATATGTTACGAAGAACATCAAACTATATTGTACCGTGGAAAATCGGAAAATCGAAATTACTGTTTATTAAATATCTAGGCTTTTTATTTATTCCTTTTTCCTAGAAAGAAAACATTTGCCTACGGTTCAATAAAATTAAAGTCCGATGAAATTATAATACGTTTAATAATAAAAAAATTAACACTTAAGTACAAAGAAGTTTTTCTGCTGTCACAAACTTAATACCACTATTGTTTTAATTAATCTTCATATACACTTAATTATTGGTACAAGAAACTTTCTTGGCCACACGTCTTCCGTTTTTTCTTCTATCGTCTTTTTGATGAAAAAGTTGACACACAAACACGTTTATTTTTGTAGTCAACTTTCCGCGTCTTTAATTTACGTCTTTCTCGTCTTTCGTTTCTTTTTCGTACTAATAGTTATTCTTATTTGAGTCGCCTTTTTCTGCTTTCGACTTTTCTGTCGTCATTCTGCGACTGATTAATTAAAACCCTAGTGGCCCATCGGTAAAGTCTCCAAAAGCTACCCCGCATCAGAAACTCATTAATAATAATAACAACAAGGTTATAAAGTTAGTAAAATAAAAGAAAACAGGATCAATCCCATAAATATAATACCTTTATTAAATTTTAAATGTTAATTTAATAGATAAAATAATAATTGAGAAAGAATTGTTATTTTTTTATAGTAATTATACTTCCGCTTCCACAAAAATTAATTATTGAAATCTGTTTCCGCTTCTGTTTCTGCTATGACATTTCCGCTTCTTCACTAGTAAATTAGTGTAATGGTATATTATAATATTATTAGTATAAGAACTTTGTATGCTACAACAGGTACGTTTTCGCTTATAGAATAGATTAAATATATAGCGTATGTCGTTGAATAACACAGGTCAACAAAATCAGGGATTAAGAAAACGTACAGATTTGGAGATATCCTAGCCTCAAAACTAAAAAAATGCAATTTGTATGTTTACATGAAGTAAAAGGTCACATCAATTAAGAAAGTAGTCATTTCCGCTGTATCTCTTATCGCTTAGTTAGAATCTGACCTCAGAATTGTACTGACTCATCAAGATTTTGAAATATATATATATATATATATATATATATATCAATTCCAAAATCCAAATGATGCTAATTTAGCATGTATAATTTTAAGTTTAGGATATCTGGAAATTTCATTGTGCGATACATCGAACATTGTTACCTTTTGTCTGAGTCTTTTTACAATTTACAATTTCCTATAATTGTGCCTTTGAAAAAGAAAGGGTTTTCGAAATAGAGAGCATTACAATAACGTGTTGATAAGAAAAAATAATTATAAGAAGGAATCATAATATGAATTTCATTTTATGAATTAATCTAACTACACAAAAGAACTCAAAATCATTAAACACTTTGCTATTACCAATAACTATAACCTTAATCCAATAATGAAACTTTTCACTAAATCATTTCATTCCAGTCAATATCGAAAATAATAATAAACTTTAAATTGTTACAATTTTCGGCAAACCGTCATTGCATTGCAACAAATATAAAACATCAAAATCATGCAAGTCTGGAGTGATTAATTAGAATGCGAGTCACGTAACAAATTTTATATTGGGCAAACTGGGAGATCTTTCGAAAAACGAATACACGAACACCTTAGGTTTTTAAACAATTAAAAAATTATTCTAATTACGCATTGCACCTAATTGCCGAAAAACATATGTTAAGGTATGAATTTCACATCTTACATACTGAAAGTTAAGCCTGTAAAATTTTGAAATTAATAACAAAATAGAGTTAAAGAATTATCCACTACTGAACCTCATCCCCTCATCCCCATCATAATTATAATCACTCCAGTATATAAATGAAATTAATATCAGCAAATTTAAGAACTAGTGTACCTTCTGAAGAAGCCACAAAGTGGCGAAACGATCTTCAAGTAAATAAAAGTCCGTGGAAGTTTAAACACTGTTACGTACGTAGGCAATCTACGAGAAACATGAAGATCTGTAATGTGGGTTGCCGAGATTTCAAAGGAAGGACTAGAAACTTAGAGAAACGTCATTCTAGAACTTTCTAGAACAAAAAGGTCAAAAAGTTCTAATAACAAGGCTACAGAAGGCGAAAAGCGAAATAGTAGGCGAAAGAGTTAATTGTTAATTGTGGTGTTGTTTGGGAATTAATTAGCTAAAATAAATAGTTTGATAGTGACAGTTGTATTAATTACGCGATATTGGTGACAGTTGTTAGCAAACACGCGACAATACATTCTTAATTGTTTTGTCATTTGATTTAAACGTCATAATACTCAGAAAAAGTTGCATTGTTTGACTTTGAATTTGTTTTCGGCACAGTTATTACCTAAGCGCAACAATGAATAAATTAAAAGTAAATAATCTAAAAGTCTGTCGCATCGTATTTGTTCCCATAAATATAGTTTTATCTAACGTTATTGCCGTTGGACGTAGATGTTGTTATACAAATGTATTTTTTCTTTAGTTCAAGAGGATAATGTCTCGAAAACAATGTCTTTCGTAGCCATGGGCTACTCGATTGCAACCGACCATCGTATCGTAAACATCTAACTCGCTATTTAAAACCTAATTGCATTTGGCCGGGGGACATACATTCTCTAATTTATCTATAAGTACAACAGTCGTTACTGCGGACCAATTATGGGGCAAAGCTATTTTTACTCTTGCAAATGGTGATTGATGACCGTTTGCCATTTAAATGTGGCGTTTTAAAAGAAAGACAAATATTGGCCTAAGTACAAACCTAAATATAAATACAGCATGTCATGTTGATGAAATGTGTTTACAAAGGATAGGGGCTTCTACCATAATGAAGCAGTAAATGATATTTAGGTTTTAAATATCCAACTGATAATTTCAAATATAAAGCGTGATGATTTTCAATTAATTGTTGAAGATGTTCTACTATACTATAGTTACAGAAAACAATGGGTGGATTCAAATTATTTATTACTCATAATAAATTTTCAACTACAAAATCATTTCAATAACACATTATGAATAAAGATATAGGATCCATTCCCAATGTTATTTTATTCCACTTATTGCAAAAGATTTAATTGATAATTATTTTTAAAACTCCTTATTCTTCATAAATATAAATGTGGAATCAACAGAAACAACTACTCTGAGGGCTAATACCTCTACCGGAATTGAATTACACAGTTTACGTATTCACGTTTCCTCTTTACTTCCCTACTCCACTATTACATATAAATCACTTCTATCCCCACGATACAAGTTTACTGATTGGTTAATTGTTTCAGTAAACTTGAACATACATTGTAGCATAAATTATAAAATTTAAAGCTCAATAACCAGTCTCGAGTTGATAAGCATTGCAAAATAATTATTTATTTATATTAGTTATGAAGTTTTTATTTTATTGTATTTGTATTTCCCTGCTATTGTACTTTTCTTTATTGTCTCCGTTACATAAGGATAAGTTTTTTGTTATTTCGAGTTTTGAAATAAATAATTCAAGAATTTGCGATCAAGAAAATGTTGATTAAATATTGTATCGAATTAAACAACAGGTGTAAGTAAATCTTCATTTACAAACAGTCCGCAAAATTTTCTGCAGAATTGTTATCGTATTCTTGCTGCATTATTTACTGTTACAGTACTATTGTTATCGTAGTCCATTGTACCTTTTTATTGCAGTAACAATTAACCTCCCGATTTTTTTATTTTGTCTCAATTTATCAAAAGCAGACGACAATTTTCGGGATTGTAATTCAATTATTTTCACTCCGATTCTAAATTCATTTGAACCTTCGAAACAGGAAGCTTTTCTTCAACAAATGCTTCTTTTGCACTAATGGATGATTTACACATAATCAATCAGATTGTGAATAAAAAATTATCTTCAGGTAGAGCCGGGTAATTTCCAAACGGAGACTAATAAAATTAGCTTACCTTCGACTCAATCAAATAAAGGAACTAAATAAAGGTTAGTTGAAAATTTTACTATATAGTAAAAGTACTCCGTTTTTCAAAAAACTACTAAAAACAAAGGTCAAAAAAGGGACAGTTTACAAATTAATTATATAACTACTATCATTTTTTTAAACACAGCACTATATAATTCACGTTAAAACACTCAATTCCGTGAAATTCGTCAAAATCCTTAAATATGTCATTGAGAAATCGATTTTATATTATTTAAAAACAGGAATTGCTCGTATTATATTATAGGATTCATAGTTATAAATTGTTTGAGTTATTCCGATGATAGAGCATGTATATGTGCATGTATTGTAGTAGTTCTACTTTATAAGCTGATGGGCGGATCAAATGGGACTGATCTGTAGCGGAAAACGTTTTTCAAATGTGAAAGTTAGATCAGTCTCTTGATCTTAGAGTACTACTTGTCCCGGTTACGGTCAATGATCTCCATTTACTCCTATAATGAATGTACCATAGTTTATACTATCACTACACATACATAGATATCCTACAAGTGTGTACAACAATGTGTTGTAAACCAATCAGATGAGAATTATAATGGAATTTTATTTTTATGTGTCGTAACCTATTTTCTACTATTACTTTCAAATGTTTTTTTCATAAGAGTGTGTAGGTAGATACCTAGCTATCAATATGAAATTTTGATTTTATTATTATTAAAAATAAAGAGGAGATTGCAAAATTGCAAATCCTTTTAGTGTTTACATGGTTGGTTTGGAAAATAATGTGTAATCATTGAATAAGGATGGGTGCAAACACGAACAAGACCATACGATGTCTATGGCTGCTAGTCCTGCTCTTGAGAGATCTTGTTCAGTACCTTTGGCCTTGGTCTTGATCTTGATCTGGTATTGTAATCAACTCCTGGTGTTACTTACATGATTTTTGTAATTTTATTAGTTAGGTAAACGTTTCATAATAAACAATCATAAGCAACTAATAATCTTTTACATACACCGAACATAAAGTGGTTATTATAATGATAATAATTATTAATTATCTTCACTGCTGGCAAAGTATTTCGGATGAATTTTAATTTATAATGTGGGGACTTATGTCCCACTATTGTAAAAATATTCATTTTTGTACATAAAAATTCTTTACTTTTGTATAAATTATCTTGTGTAAATTCTGTGTAAATATTTTATATAAAATTACTAACACCCTTGAGCATGCCTTTTCTCAAACATGTTTTCTACTGTCTTGCCTTTTTTAATTCTGAGAAACAGCTTTCTTTTCTTGTCTATCTTTCATACACAATCCAAAATTCCTGTCCCTTGTCACCGATCGCTTGTAACGGTCAATCATAAAAAGTACCGTTGCCGATCCCTACTAAAACTACCGCTTCTTGTTTCGCTACCCTCGGCATGCTTCCAATAAATAACCTTTACCGTTGAATACTAACTTTCTATATTTTCAAATCAACACTTCTTCACCGACCGCTACAGATAATACTCGTCACAACCATTTGCTCATTTTTACCATTCAATATTAAATTTATTTCAATTCTTTCATCATTTTTCACCACTAACCGTATGTACAATAAATATCATCAATCAACCATCATCAAGTTTTATTTAAATAAATATAATATTAAATAATCATCAAGAAGATATATTATTGATTAATTATCTAATAATTCGGTTCAGCGATGTCTTTCGTTTGATTTGTTATAATATATTATTATTTATCGATATCACGAAATATTTTTATAATAATGTTCTTTTAATCATTATTCAGTATAATCGTAGCCGATTGTTAGACAGTTACACTGGTGAATTAATTTTTTTTTAAATGTTCAAATCCCTTTAAATATCCAACGCTCGCCAAAGGCTGATTTTCCTTCCCGTCCGGACCTGACCGTTATTACTCATTAATAATGTTTCTCATAATTATAGAATAATTATTTCAACGATCACAGTGTTGTAGTATCGGCCAGTTTCATATTTCAAAATTAAAAAAATACAGAATTATTCGTCTGACAATGACAAGCTTTTTTGTCGAAACTATAGTCAAAAGGATATGTAAATAAAAAAGTGATAATAAACAAAGTAGTGTTTATTCATTTATAGTAAAGATGAATTATCGCAGAGTAACGGCTGAATCAATCCAATTTTTCAGAATAATGATGATGAAATATTTGAAAAATTTTTAGTAGGGATAAATTTTAAATACATCAATGCGATATTCATTATTGAATTAATTTGTACTCACTACAGATTACCTCAAATTAATGAGAAAAAAATTGTACTGTTCTCATGCCCTCGCCGGGACTCAACCCGGAACTTTGTCTTTACCCGCCAATGCATTGGTGATCCCGGGTTGAGTCCCGGTGAGGCCATGCAACAGTAACAATTTTTTCTGATTAATTTGAGGTAATCTGTAGTGGGTACAAATTAATTCAATAATTAATCACATTGATGTATATATATAGAGAACGAATTGGAAAACAGATTTGTTACGAGCATTGAATTCTGAAAGAACATCCCCTTTTTAACCGTTGCTCTATCTTTTCTAATAACCGATATACCAATGGTAAGCATCGAAATATAAACACACTGCATAGTTCATAATTCTTAAAAGATTTAGTTGATTCTGTTAATTGTTAAATCGTCAACTATCATATAAAAACCTGTTGATATTGTCGTAATGATTTATCAAATAGTTTAACTTTATATACAGTTTTCTACAAAACCTTTTTTTTTCATATTCGCCGACCGTTTTCTGCGATTCTTCTTTAAGAAAACCCTCTTGATTTTATTGACGATTTACATATGTTTAGTAACTTGTCATTAATTACAAATTAGTGTTTACAACCTTTTTAGTTTGATCGTTAGAAGCATTATATGTTTCAAATTAAACAAAACTTTATTCCCAATTCGTAAAGATTCTGAATAATTTGAAACATATTGATTAATAAAATAAGATGAATGATAAATGCTTTTTATGTTTCAAAAGAAGTTTATTCAAAACTCTATAATTGTTTCGGCATTCTGAGTATTTACCTAGTACTCTTGATAAAGACATCATATGCCGAAACAATTGTAGAGTTTAAAATAAACTTCTTTTGAAACATAAAAAAACGTTTATCATTTATCTTATTTTAATAAAACTTTATTCATAAATAATAAAACAGTAGCACTAACTTTTACGTTAAACACCATTTGTTCGGATTTTCTAATTAAAGATGTTCAAAATTGTTGTTGAGCTGTCGTCTGTTACTTTTCAAAAAATCTACCTACTTTTAAGGATATACCTGCCAATTTTTTCTTGAGCCGTTTTCGGACTGGAGTGCAGGCGTTTGACGTGTCTGTTTTGTTTTAACTTGTAAGACAAGAGATAGCGGAGAAAGGTTCAACGAGGGTGCAGGCAACAGGCAAAAATAGTTCGAACAGAATCAGAGAGAACTGTTTTTATCTTCAAAACGAGTAGGCCCTCTCGTGTCGGGTACATTTATTCAGTTTGAATAAGTTTTAAAATGTAATAAAGGAAATCTGCACATAACGGGTTATGTGTAGGTTAAGGTTATAGTAAATCTCTTGTACATAGTGTTATGTTCTTGTAAGAATAAAACGTTAAACAAAGCAAGAGTAATCATTTTGGTTCTACAAAGTCCATTGCTTCATCCTGAGTATATACGAGATGATATGAGGCGAATATTAGCTCAGTAATATCGTACACCATTCAAATCTTAGTGTTATTCTTGCAATAATTGTTAAATAAGTGTATATTAGATTGGTTAATAGATAATAAGTCAAAAACTATGCTTTGTTCTTGATTAAAACTATTATTTCAGTGCCAATGTAGCGACGAGGCCTGTGAAGACGCCAAGCGTCGCGTGGAGGTGTGTAGGCCCTCGGTGACCATGGCAAATCGTAACGATTCCGTGGTATCTTGTCGAGTAGCAGAGTGGATTTGTTCGGCGGACGCCGTGTGTTCTGCAGCACTTGAATATTACAATCGATATTGCAAGTCGATGTTTCACGGGAAGAAGTGCAACAATCGATGTCGAAATTCGATCTCAATATTGCGACGACAAGACAAAGCGGCCAAGTTAAAGACTTGCAAATGCGATGGACAGGAAGATTTCAATTGTGTACAGGTGAGAAACACAATAGAAATAACACTGAGCTGATTGGAATTTGAAATAAATAAATAAATAAATAAATAGATTTGACGAAATTAGAATGTATTATATTTAGGAACCACTTTGCACATATTAGTTTTTAAACAAATCTGTTATAGAGCTACAATGTCATAGATAGACAGTTAATAGCTTTAACTTTTTGATTTTTAAAGCTTAATAACTTTTTGCATTGGGTGGTTGAAAATAAAAGTAATTAATCGGTCAAATCGGCCTTTTTTGCTAAAAAACGTATTTCTACCTGCTATTAACTATACTCTTAATTTAATGTCTATGTTCGAAATAAAAGCCAATGAAGTGTTAACGAAATATTTATTATAAATAATAGGTATTTTAAAACAATACTTTATCTCAAAGCATGTTAAAATGATTTTAATTTTTCAATTACTTGTCTCTAAACTAAACATACAAAACTGTGTTTAATTCCGTTTATTTATTGAATAATTTAGGTGATAATGGTTTCGACTCATAGGGGCATTATCAGATCGTTCTGTTCACTGTTGACCCAACTAATCAAATCACAGGATTTGTGGATTCATGTCATAATAAAGAATATGTTTTTGACATATATTTAACATAGTTTCAAGTCAATTGTTTAGTAGGTGCAATAATTTGGTTTCAATAAATTGTACAACACTAAGGGAAGTAATAACCCTGTTTGTAAAATTAATTGGTTTCAAAATTTACAACGATGTGATATTTCAGTGGGATGAAACGATTGTTATCAAAATTATTCACCAAAGTAGAATAAATATCAGGGCTGGTAAAAGTTTTCCTCAATGCTGTATAAAAATTATACTTATCGTAATTGAACTATGTAGGTGAGATTCTTTATATTAAAAAATCAATTTAAAATATAATAAAAAAGATATCCAAAAAAGAAGGAATATAAATCCTTATTCGTCTAACTACTAGGGATCACAGATTCTCACCTTTGGAACGCGTCCTACTAAGTAGGCACAGCGAACCGAAAGCAATATCCCACGACCGGTTTCGACCTATTGGATCTCATCAGGTGGGCGCTGGCAGAAAGGCTTTTTCAAGCTACATAATGAATATAAATATGGTATCAACAGAAACAACTACTCCGAGGGCTAATACCCCTACCAGTATTGATTTACACTGTTGATTCGATTCGAATATTGTTAGACGAAAATACAAAAGATATCCAAAAAAAGAAGGAATATAAATCCTTATTCGCCTAACTATCAAGGATCACAGATCCCCACATTTGGAACGCTTTTGTATTTTCGTCTAACAATATTCAATCGAATCAACAGTGTAATTTAATGCAGGTAGGGGTATTAGCCCTCGGAGTAGTTGTTTCTGTTGATTCCATATTTATATTTAAAATATAATATAAAAATTCTACTTTTGATAAATACTTACTTGGAATTATAGACTTAAAGCAATGATTTTATCACTATCGAAGGCGATACTTTTAAACAATATTTTCTAATGAATACAACAATTTTTATTATTTCAATCTTTCTTGGTTAATCTAAAGATTACTACGACAAATATAATTTTTAACTATAGAGGCTTTTGTATTTGCCCTTTATTGTTCTTTTAATAATTCGATTCGCCTAGGTACTGAGAAGAATTCGCTCAATACTGTATACATTTTGATTAATTGATTAAGGCTTTCGCGGCCAGTTGATGAACTGATGTTGATGTTTTGATTATTTATTATTTTTGTATCACACTTTTATATATTGCAATGTATAAGTATATGTAGGGAAGCAAATCCATTAAGACCATCTTATTTTGTTGTCGACCTCAAATGTGAGTTCACGCTTCAAAATTATATACATTTGGCAATCTTGAGTGCTTAGAATTACCTTCCACAAAATCAAGATTACCGACTTGTTTTGTTTAATGTTACATTATGTGATTGTGGTGTTCTGCAACTAATTATGTCGATCTTTTTCTTATGTTTAGATTCAAAACAATATGGCGCGACTTTGTTTCCACAAAAAGATACACGAAGAGCCGACGGAACCTCCTGGCGACATTGATACGAATGTGATAAGAGACGAATACAACCCCCGCACTCAAAACAGTGGTAACACCTTCTCACAAACAATGAACAATAACAAAGTGGGCTCGATGTTGCTCCTGGTGATCCTCATAGCGGTCACGTGATACAAGACATTTTCCTGTTCATTCCACAAATCTAGATCTACCTCGTCCAACCTGACAGTATTTTTTATTTGTTGCTTGGTTACAAGGAGATGAAACTCCGTCACACATCTGTTTGTTTACTCTCTTGTATCTTGACTTTACCAAAGTAGTTGCTTTAGAATTTCTTAGGGAAGTTAATTATGTTCCTAAACTTTCGGAGTAACAAACAAAAAAACAACTTTTTTAACGTGATCGTGTTTTTTATCAAACAAACGGAGATACAAATATACAAAGATACAAAATACTTTCTAAGATTTTCATGTTGGGTATCAAACGAAACTTCACAGAATTGCAGATTTTTAAATTTATGTATTATGTAGAAACATTCTCAAAAGATAGTCGTGAAAATCATTGATAATAATAATGTTTTCATTTAGTTCCAAAGTAATAAACTAAACTCGCTCTATATCGTGTAATTGTTCTTTCAGGGCCTTAGTTTAAGGATAATTTTTTGGGTTTAAAGGGGGCCCTTTGTTTAACTTGTCATGTTGTAGTAGTAGTTAGTACCTGGATAAGAAAATAAAACAAATGGAAATATTTTGTTGGGTATTGAAAAATATGTAAATTATTTATTAATTATTGGTATATTTTTATCCAAAATATCTCTTTCTTATTTAGTGTTTTTCATTTTTATCAACGTAAAAACCAAATTTGTTTTTATTAACTGAACAAATAAGTTGCTATGGTTATCATGTTAGGTTAAATATAAAATAATTTACTTATTAAAAATTGCTGTTCTTTTATTTTTTTAATTGAAGGATCAGGGAAATCTTATCAATAAAAAAATGGAAAACATTTTAGTAACGGGTACATAATTAACTTTTGTAAAGAAATTTTCCCCTTGTATCACCTATAGTTCCTAAAAGAGTTACAAATATTACCAGACTTGCTAACTGTCAATGTTGAACAGACTACCTTATAATCCTACCTACACATTTTGTACAGATATTTTATATACCTTGTCGACACGACGCGACGCCATGTAGCTGTATGTTCACGCTTGAAATTTTGCTGAGTACTACTAAAAAATCCCAAACAATGGAGCGCGAACGCGACAAAGTAACTTTGCGAATTATTTATTACAATATCCGTGCAAGTTTAAATGCGACAACATTTGCATATTTACACTTTTGTCGTATTGTGATCGTTACAAGTTCTTTCTAAAGCAAATTATATAATAAATTACGTATATAAATTTACTTACTGTATTGTATTGGTTTTCCTCAAACTTTTTCTTTTTTTTAATTTCATTACATTATTTATCGTATTTTTTGCTCAGATTAGCAAAGTTTTCAAGCGGAGCATCCGAAATATTTTTTTTTTGTATTATATAACAGTGTATTATTTTGTTTGTTTTTTACGGTTATAGCTTTAAAAAGTAGTGTAGTTAGTACCTGGATAAGAAAATAAAACAAATGGAAATATTTTGTTCTTATCCAGTGGCGTAACATAGAGGTCAATTAAATGGATTGTAACATGTGACCAAAGAGGAGTCTGCAGCTGTATATTGCCTTAATTTATTGATCCAACCGCTTTATACAGATCCGTCTTTAAAATAGACCTTACCTGACTACTTACTTATTACAATTAACGATTATTAAAATTTAATTTGCAAATTTTTAAAGTCAAGAAAAAAAACGTATACATAGAAGATTCAATAGTTCAAGACTGATGTGTAAGTTATTTAAATACTATCTATCATCTACACAAAATCAAACCCTACTTAGCCCATGTAGAATCTTGTGAAAGTTGTTAGAAATTGATTTGTAATTTTATATTATAAGAAAATCGTTCTATTACTTATTGTGTACATATTTGCCAAATAGGTAAACTGTTGTTAGGTACAAATGAATATAACAATAAATAATTTAATTAAAACGTGCTGTCTATCAGTTGGAAATCCCCTCAGTATTTTTGTCATTTTTTGTAATTAATTAATTACAATAATATGTTTTTGTTATAATAGTAAAATGAATAATAGATCAATTTTAAAACAACGTAATATCATCAATTTTCTTCTATTCAAAGGTAAGTGGGTATCTACAATAATAATAAACTAATTAATTCATAATCCTTTCACTTTTCGATATTAATGTAGTATTAATTCAGTTTTTCTTATTTGGAAGTGTTATTTATATTACAGCAAAAGATTTTTTTATATTATTCTCAGAAATCAGCAAATTGATTTGGATTAGTTCTAAGAAATTGGTTGCTATTTAAACGATTATTTTTCAATTATTAATACTGCTCGAGGGTACACTGCAAATTTAGTATTCAGGTAATTAAATAAGTGGAACCTTATTACCTAATTATTACACAAAATTTGCGCCAAAATACATTTATAAAAAGCCATTTTTCCTTCTGTTTTTGTTCCACATTTCTTGTTTTATGTTAGAATAATGATAGTAGCGAGCGTAGGCACCACATTGAGTAGAATCGAGTTGGCTGCTGCTCCGTGCTGTGAAGAACACGAAGAGGAAAGAGCACATCGAAGGGTAGATGGTCGTTCTGACGAAGGCCTGGAGCATAACATAAGCGCCCAGTACTGACGATGAGGTACGTGGGGGGCAAGGAGATGGTCTGGCGGCGGCGGCAGTGGCGGTCTCCACCACACACGACGGTCGGCCACACTGTGGACCACCCAACGCGGTGCTGGTAATCAAGAGGGTGCCACGTCTTCGAAGAATCGCGAATATTGTAATCACGAACCGAGAAGGAACTCTCTTATGTTCTTCTTTTCCTCCGTCTCTTCTTCCTTATTATTAAATGCGTGCGTATGTTCAAGCCGTTAATGAAGAAGAAGAAGAAGGAGAGCAACTAACATAAGAAACGTACACCACGAGATTTACGGACGAAGGACGCGGGACGCACATGGTCGTAGCACTACCAAACAACACTAGGTCAATCACTTTCTTATAAAAAAGACCAAGACCAGCAAGGCCGTACAAAACTAGGCTTCAGTAGTAACATCTAACATGCGTACATTGTAATTATAAAATAGGCAGTTTAGATGAAATTTATTAAATTTTAATTGTAAATAATTTATCCAAACGTTGCGTAAAAGTTAGTTGGTAATAACTATTTTTAATTGCAAATTAAATTGTTTATCAACGAAATTGGTCAGACCAAGAGTTTCTTGGATTTCATGATTTAATAACCTGGCGATGATAGTACTCAAACAGTACAGTTGATACTAATTACTTAATTACTAAAAACAGGTCCGGACTGGGAAGCATATTATTGTTTAATGTTTGGCAATATTGCCATATTATTCTTTGATATTATCAATTATTATCCTATGATTCATTAATAATTTCAAATATTAACATATTATTGCTCAATATCTTCAATAATTAGCATATTGTTGTTTAATGTTTGGATTATTGCTATATTATTCAATAATATTTGCCAATATCTTCAATTTTAGCATAGTTTTTTAAATATTTTGTGGATTACCATATTATTCAATTTTTTTTTCAATTATTATCGTATAATTCCTTAATAATTTCGACTATCAACATATTTATTGACCAATATGTTCAATTATTAGATTACTTTTGTTGAATCATTTGGATAATTACCATTTTATTCATTAATATTTTCAATTATTAGCGTATGATGTCTTCATAATTTCAATTATTATCATACTATTGGTCAATATTATCAATAATTAGCATACTGTTGTTTAATGTTTGAGAATATTGCAATATTTTTCTTTAATATTTTAAATTATTATCGTATGATTCCTTAATAACTTCAATTACTAGTATATCATTGAACAAGATTTTCAATTATTAGCATATTATTGTTTAATGTTTTGGATTATAAAAAAAATCCGTTTATATTAGGAACTACTGTGTTTAGTTTAGGATAAATGTATTTAATAGAATAATTTAATAATGTTTATGGCTCATTGTGAAACATTATTTAAATAAATAACTAAAACAACTAATTTTGCTTTTAAATGTTCACTTTAATGTAGTCCGAAACAATTGTAGAGGAAAATTTACATTGAACATTTAAAAGCAAAATTGGGTTGTTTTAGAATAATTTAATTACTATATCCACATATTTAATTCAAAATAAAAAGTAAATAGTACAATTTCTGTTGATTTATTTTACAATAAAGTTTACATGAACAAAAATAGTAGATGATAAATATAAATAATTAGCTAAGTATAACAGTTTAAAAAAAAAAGGTAAAGGCGTATCGTTATTCAAATGATTTACATGAAACTGCTGAAAGCTGATATATTGTATTAGGAAAACATAAGCTGTGTATGAATGGATTCCTGCGATCCTGATACTTACTGATATAATATTTTCCATAAGGTAGTGGCGCTATAACTATAAATTTGTATACAAGTTCCGTTTATATTGAATATCTCAGTAATTACCTCATTTTCTACACAATTATTGATAAATAAACAATCGTATAGCGAGTTGTTTATAATTATGTTAAGAAAATGCAATGTTTAAGCTTATTTTGTTTTTAAAAAAGTTTCACAAATGTCATCTTCCTTGGGACATTACGATTACGGCAACGGTTGAAGGCAACATCAAAAGAAGGGCGTGTTCGAAGGTGGTTCTTATTATCGATCGGTATTTTGTTGTCAAAATGTTTACAAAGTTATGTGGAAATCATCATTAAAAAAGTTTATTTTTAACTTAATTCTATTAAAACGTCGTACTGAGACATTTTGTTAATTGTGAGTTACAAAAAATTAACATTTCCATAAGTTAGTTTAAGAGTATTTTAACCTACAATAATGGCCCGCTTTTGGTTATTTACTTTGTGTTTTAGTGTTATTAATCTGGAGTTTAACGGAAAACAGAGTTTATTCATCTAAAAAAGTGATTGTACAAGAAGTTCTTTGACGGTCGCTGCGAAAATAGTGTTAAAACAGTTAAACATAACCTCTCATGATGTCTATAAATATCGTACCATGAGAGCAATTCATCGTAAGCGTTCTTATTATAAACAGATATTATACAAGTTATAGGTATATTTTGTATTCGAAGTATGTGTTTGCCTTGTTATCAAAGCTTTATTAATTTCATACAATGTTTGCCAGTATCTTCACAAGCAATGTGTTCAAACTCTGCTTTAAGTTCATCACCCTATAAATGCTAGTCAAGACCCACGAATGTTTCAAATGTTCATCATTTAAATAGTAGTTGCAATATGTAGCATATTAAGTGAGTAGAAATAATAATTAAACAGTTATACTTGTCAATAAACTTGATCCATTTGTAGAAAAAAATAAAAATGAAGATTCAATATCTCCTACTGCAGAAACTTAACACATAAATGTAATAAAAGTTATTGTAGAGTGACACTCATAAAAACCATGTGGTTGAGAATTACAGGTAAGTACTTTCCACCCTCTTTTTTAATAACACATTTTTTGTCTAATGCATATTTAAAAATTAATTAATTTCTTCATTATTACAGGAGCTTAGAGCATCAAAATGTAATAAAGTTGTTATGGGACAACGTTGCACGAGTAATATTGTTAGAAATTGCTGGTGAGTATATTCAATCCTTCTTTTATTGTTAGGGCTAGGATTATCAAAATGTAATATTGTTGTTGTGGGACAATACTTACAGAAATTATATAGTAAAAAATGATCAGTTATTGTTTTAGCCCCCTTTTTTAAATAATTAAAAGTAACTAGTGAATATTTTCAACTTCCCTATTAAAAATCGTTTCTTCTGTATGTTGATGTACATTAGAAGCAATTTATCCATTATACGTAAAGAATTATTTGTTATTTCTGGAAATGAACAACAAACAATAGTATGTACTCATTTTTGTGTAATTCTTTATTAATTCATTGAAAAATCCCCATGTTCGTACTTCTCTAATACAGCTTTCGCCAAAATACACTTTGTCATATGACATCCGCAATATACCGGGTGATCAACTTCTTCAGGGTCCAACATGGTCATTTCAATAGTATACTTCCGAAGGGAGGTGTTCGATCTTTTTAAAACTAAATCATAAGCAAGGGGCGTTCCTTTTTCAATATCTGCATCAATAGGTAAACTAATTACTGTTTGCAACCAGTGCGTTTTTGGATCGTCTGGCCCGGTTGATAAGATGACTGGTTCAGTAGAATGATAGGGAAATGTACACGTGAACCACAAACAAATCCCTTGATAACGTCCATCTTTTAATGCTGAAGCAACATGTCTAAAATTAATTGATTCTAAATCTTCTAAAGTAACTTCATGAAGGTTAAGCCAAAGAACTGATTCGGGCTCAGAGAGAACATCGTCTGAATTTATTTGAATCAATAAGGGTTCCTTCATTGCTGCTTCTTTTAATTGTTTTCCAAATGATTTCATTGAAACCCCATTGACGTTCGTCCATGACTCGTTTAAAGATGGAATACTTTGAAAAAAAAATCAGAGCTAGTAGTTCTTTTAACTATAAATATCCATTTTATTTACCTGCAGGGCGAAGAGAATAAGGTGACATTTTCGGGAAAGAGGAGTCCTTCTGGGCGTAAAAAATTATCCCTAGCAAAAATTACGCTGTCCAACATGCCCTCGTGGAGCAAATAGTGACCCATCCATTCTGATATTATTATGTCCACTTTCTCATTTCCGTGTAATTTTAAATCTTCCACTTTGGAATGTACTACCTCGAAAATGTATTAAAGTTTTACTATTGTAATAAACATAAACTCAAAAATTACAGTGTATGATTATTTCCAACAAAGGTTTTAAAAATAATTCAGTGTATTTTGGATCATCTTGATTACTTTAAACATATTTTAAGCATAGGTGATAAGTCTCTCACATTTTCTTTGCTATTTGCAACTATTGGGACTGATTTATACACGAAATATTATACAAAAAGTTGCATTGGTTTGCATGAAAACAAAAATTAAGTTAACTGATTGAATGAATCTTGACATAAAAATTATTTTTTAACTTGTTAATTGCTATCCTCTCTAAATTTTATTTCTCCTCTTTATATCGTACAGCTGTTTAATTGATTTGGTAAAAGTATATGTTTTTAATTACGACTAAACGCGATTATAAAAAATCCATTATCATACAAAATTCTGTTTAATTTTTTTTTCTTTTTTCGAATCCCTTCCATTTTGCTACATAACTCAGTTATTTTCATACTAGTTATTTTTCTCATTACGTTCATTTGGCTAGTTTGTGAGTAAAAATATTTACTATAAAACAAAACATTTTTTTTTTGGAATATATATCTTCGTTTTTCTGAGATCACACAAAATTGCTTTGTTTGACTGCTAAATGTAAAAGTTTTCTATTCCATATCAAAATATATTATTTCTTTTTGAAATGGTGACTACAGCTTGAAATGTTACCGTGTTTTAAGAAGTATGTAATGTTTTTTAAAAAAGGTATATTGTGGACAGTTTAAATTATTACTTTGAAATGCGGGAAATTATTTTGAGAAGTGTTACTATGTTGTTTTATTGTGGGATGATTTTAAGCAAGAGTTATTTATAATGTAAATTAAGGAATTAGAATAACCATTTACATTAATTGATTGTTATTGTAAATTATGATTATTAATTAGTATATTACCTCTACTATATGGTCGACATTATTTTCATTTACAATTTCTTGGGCTAACTTGTAAATGTTACTTGCTTCTACAGCATAAACCTTTGAAGCACCCGCTTGAGCACAAAATACAGATAAAATTCCTGTTCCGGCGCCAACATCTAAAACTATTTTACCATTAAACCTATCTTTATTATCGAAAATAGCTTTCTGGTATGCAGAATTTCGAGGAATATCTTCCAACATTGTTTTGTGAACCTGTAGTAGTAAATATTTAACTTTATTATTGACTTCCTTCTGTATGTTCTGGTATGATAAATAAATAAATTATCAAGTACTTAAAAAGTGACTGTGTCTGTTTTTACCATTTTCTAATTTTTCAGTACTAAGTACTAAATTATTTTTATTGTTACTTTTATTTAGTTCATTCGTTATCATCCATTTATTTATTAATTCATCAGTATTCTTGACAATCGCAAAAGCGGCATCATAACTGATGAAGAAACTACGAAGTTAATTTTTATTTTATTTTGAGGACCCCAAAATCTTAAAAAGTTTAATTAAAAATCTACCAGTTGCAGAAATACGAAATAAAGATATAATTAATCTACAAAATTAAGTTATAAATGGAATAGTTTCCACACGAATTGCTCGTTTTCATAAGTTAATAAAATTTATAAATAAACGAATAGAAACGATAATGCATTTTAAAACGAGAGTTAAAGTAAAACAAATAGATCTTACATTCAAATCCTCGTATCCTTGAAAGTAGTCCATTTGAAATTTGTTTTTGTTGCAATAACGCTATCACACAATCAATTTCTTGAAATAATTAACAAATTCTAAATTAAAATGTTAAATTATATTCACTCTATTAAGAATATTTATAGGTTAGGTAATTTAAATAATCTTATAAAAGTGGCTAAACTACCGCGTATCAGAGAATGGAATGTATCTAAAGTCAAACACTTAAGTTTCATTAACATTCGTAATAAACGAAATGTTTTTAATTAAATAAATAAATAATTAACAACGTTCTAATTATAAATAAGGTAAAAAGCAGTAATTGTAAATTTCACCAATTGAAATTGCACCTTTATAATTATAAAACCTTGTAATAAATAAACAACTTAGCAATATTTAAAAACAGTTTATAATATCTCTTTAATTTTTAATCTAAGTACCGAATGCATTAAATATTTAGAATGTTTGTAAATAAAATGAGAGACAATTATAAAAATACTTTATTGGTTTATATTAATTACACTTGTGAATATAAGATAAACAACATGGATATAATAAAAATATAGTACATAATGGAGCATCTTATCTATTTCTGACACGGAAAAAGTTCCTACAAAAAAGGGCAAATTTGAGTAGGCTAAATTTATCACAGTAGATAAAGTGCTTACATTCCCAAATTACATTTATAAAAAATTGGTTGGAGTAATTACTGAGCAAAGACGAACGTGAGCTATTGAAGAATTACCACATTTAATTATTTGGTGTTTATTTTAAACAAATAAACACACCTTTAAAAAATTCGTATTTTGTAAAGTTAAAACAATAATACATAATAAATATTAGATATTAGAACCTGATAAAAAATATTTATTATTTGTTTTAACAAAACCAAAACGTATTTGTAAAAGTTAAAAAGTGGAAATATTTGTATAAAAATCTCCGTTTGGTATTTCATAAGATATTTTATGAAGATTAAGGCACAATTGTGCTGAAAAAATATCTATTCGATAAAGGCCCTACAGGTAGGCATAACAATCTGCCCATTGTAGGATATAACAGATTTTGAATATTTTAAGGATAATCACTCAAAATATGATACGTATGTCCTGCACGGGTAGTCAATATGGTTGTCATCCTATAGCTTTTTCAGCATCAAATAGTGCAGTTATAATTACAAAAAATCGTATAAACAAATTTGCTATTTTTACATTATTTAAAAATTAGTTTACAACATGCTTTTCATTTTTTCATACGAATTATACTTGCCCTTGTATTTTATTTTTTGATTAATTGTTAAAGTAAATTTTAATTGATATATAAATTACATATATCATCAACTTTCATTGACCAAAAGCTATGAAAAATTAAATATCTACATATATGTATATTAAGAAATTATAAACAAAGTGCAAGTGAGGAATGGTTTTGTGTTTTTTTGCTTTAAAAATATTAACACGTGTCGGTATAATAAATTCGCTAGTATTTGTTTTTTATACAAAATTAAACCACCATGATGTATTTTTTTATAACTTTCTCTCTTATTCTCATGACCCCCATTGAATAAAAGGGTTCTAATGGTTATCGTCAGATCTTTCATTGTCGCCATAGAATTTAGGCTATAAAAAATAGAAGACAATTTTTAAACACATTCAAAATATATTGCGTATAAAGGGGTCATTCAAGTATTATGGAAGTATATTTTTAGTAATTACATAAAACAATTCAAGTATATATCCCTTTTTTCAGCAAAAATTGGAAAAGTTCGAGCTTGTTTCTTCTTAAACGTAGTTACATAATACTTGAATAATCTGTTATTCATATTAGCAAAACCTCACCACAAAAAGTAAGCGTATCTACAAATCTATTCATTTAAAAAGTCCTGCAATCATGGGAAGTTATTAAATTGTGTATCAACTACATATTTTGTAGACAAGTATATATGGAAGATTCTGGAGGTCACCACAACTAGTTCGATAAAGGAAATTACAATTTATCTAATAAACGCATTGCACTTTATGGCAAATAAAAAATGTTGGTCCAAAATTTTGTAACAGAATAAATTTGATAATAAACAAAAATATTGGGGACTGATAACACAGGTCAACGTGAATCAGGAAGGTCAGACCAGAGACATTATTTCGCTGAATTAGACTCTGACCCCATACTTGACCTAACATAATCAGATTTTGATATCTTAATTTAAAAATTTGAATGATGCTAATTTGGACTACTTGGTTTTGAGACTAGGATTTCTCAAAACTGAAAAGTGCTAACGATCTTCTGGGGCCATCGGAGAATACATTGAAAATTATTACTTTCTTTTGTAATTCTTTTCCAACTTTTCATACTCGTGTCCTAGAAAAAGAGCGCACTACTGTGGCGGCTTAGAAATAAAAAAACATATTTCGATTTCTTTCCAAAAGTGAACTCGAATCTGGCTTCAAAATTGTCCTAAAATGTAGAAAATTCAAGATACCCCAATCTCAAATCCAAAAAAATCAAATTAGCAACATTTGGAAATATGGATGTGTAGGGGGAATTGAGGCCAGATTCTAATTCAGTGACAAAATGTCTCGGAGATGGCTACTCTCTTGGGTTGTTTTGTCCTTTTATTTCACGTTGTAAACCTCTCACAAAGGTCAAAAATTACATTTTTTCAGTTTTGGTATTAGGATATATTAAAATCCTGAGATTCTGAGGCAATTCTGTGCGTCGCAAACTACCTAGCAAATTACTGTCTTTTTGTGTGTTTTTTTCCTTTACAATTCCTGATTTTGTTGATCTGTGAATTTAATGTAAAGAGAACAAAATATGTTTTTGATACAAATTGTATGGGTCCAAAAGTTACAACCTCTCCAATCAGAGTTAGTTTTAGGGATCTAGTGAAAAATCATTCCCACAAAAAGAAAACCGATTTCAAGTTGCATTAATCCTCATTCAAACGGAAAACACTTACATCTTATTAGCAAGAGTAGCCAAAACAGTGGCTCAGAAACTGAAGAATTATAATAGGAAAATTAGTTAAACAAAAAACATTATTTGGCAAATTTGTAGCCTATTATATTATTCACCGATGTTTTAAAAACAGCTTAATTTTGATATACAACATTTTTTGCTTGTCCTTTCAATGATATAAATAAAAATTTTGCAGTGGAATAAGTGTTGTGCAGTGTTAGACACGTTTTAAAAACTTAGAAGATTTTTATGCGTACCTAAAATCTTAAAATAACTCATATCCAAGATCGATTTTTGTATTTATACATAATAAGGGTTTCATAAAAGAATACCTACAAAAACACAAAAAAATCCTACTATTAACACTATAAACAAATCTAAAATTCTTTTGTAAAGGCAAGCCGTTTTGATGCCAGAGATGCAACTCCTCTTTTTCACAAACAGGGTAATAGGGGAAATAAATTATAAAAATAGTTTATGAAGGCTTCTATTTGTTTGAATTAAATATAAGACATTATAATATTTTTAAAAAAATAAAATTTTCTTACTGCAGCCATTATTAATTATTAAACAGAATCTTAGTTTATTTTATTTAAATAATTTGTCCAAACTATTTACTACTTGTGACAGTAGTAGTACGCTCTTTTGTATTACTTACAATTAATTATTTTAACAACAATTTTTACCTAACTTTCTTTACTTTTCGTCAGATTCTTGCAATTACTTTTTTAAACTTCTTGTGCTCAATTCCTTTAATTCTTCTTAAAATTATTTTACACCATAGGTTGACAAATCATTTCGAAAAAAATAATTTCGTACATAATTTATAGAATTCAGTCCTCAAAGAGTCAATTATCAATCATAATAAAAAGAGGTGAAAATGGAGAAACAATTGCAATGGGGGAGAAGTTGTATTTCTGTGATAATCCAACTTTTTATAGTTTCTTAGAATATTCAAAAATACAGAGAAAGAGAAAATCTAAAGAATACTTCAAGTTAAAAGACTAATTTTCCTATATATGTTAGATTTTCTTTATTTTACTATTCAAATTGTTTATAATCCTGTATATAACACCGCTTAAATTTTGTAAGACTATAACATTCTAAAAATTAAATTTCTTACCGTATCATGAGTATCTGGTTGTCCCTTGCCCTTCTCTTCTTCGTCATCATCTGAATCTTCCTCTCCTGAAGTATCGGCGTTGCCTCCAATCGGCTTATCTTTATCGTTTGAATTTGAGTTCTTCGCTGTACTCAACAAATCATAACAGTGTAAACAAACACGTAACGGCTTCGAGCTTTGATTCGGTAGCAGGTAGCGTTTGTTTGAACATGGCCCACAAACCACAGCTCCACACTTGCGGCAGTGGTGCTAAAAAATAATTTTGTTAAAAAATTACAGACACTTTTCTTCACAGTTTGCGATTATAAGGAGTTAATTATAAAAAAAACTTGCGGTCTAATACATATTAAGGGGATAAAAAAGAAACTCATTGGACGGCGGGGGGGTAGATAACAGTTGGTAATCAATATGTTTAGCTGTTATATATACCAAACTATAAACTAAAGAGTTCTTTTTGATAAACATGTTTTGAAGATTAAAAACGTGTAGCTGTATTTTATAGTTCTTATAATCCAATTTAAATTCAGCAGGTTTTGTTTACTGGTTAATAATCATGAATAATAATATACAATTTAATCATGACTCACTTATGTTGTTGGAGTGAATCATAATTTTGGTACAAGAGCAAAATTTTTTTTATTTAAATAAATTATCAGACAAATTTAGTGTCATGGGTTAATAAAAAATTACAAAATATAGGATCTTTAAAATCTTACAAACAACTGTTTTTTATCTGATTCATCTATTAAATACTCTTTATATTAACTTACTCTTCTGTTAATTAGAGTAAACTGACTCTTTTTGCAATGCATACAGACACTTGCTTCCCCATCTGGGACCCAAACTGCTGCATGTTCTTCTACTGCCTTTTTGCCACCTTAAATCAATTGATTTAATTTTTAACAAACTAATAAAAATATATCAAGGTGTACATACTCTTTCTTAATAAATCTTCAATACATTTATTTATGTGAGCCATCCACTCTTGTTTTTCTGTACTTGTGGCAGCATAAACAGCAAAAGATTTCGAAGCTGTTCTTATAAACCATCCATTTTTAAATTCTAATAACATTGAAACATTATAAATTAATTTATCATTAAAATACATATAGGAATCAAATTTTTTATGATACTTACGACCATCATCTTCTATGCCTTCTAGCTTAACTTCTTCTAATGGAATGATATGTTGTTTATTATATTTTTTTTTGTTTATAACTATATTTCCATAAACAAATATATCATTGAATAAGAAAAATTGCCGAGCTTTTGGTTTTTTTCTGCACATCTTTGTTAAAACTCCTTCACCCACAAGTACTCTACCAGGGACAGCCAAGGGCTTAAGAAAGAAATATTATTTAATTATTAATAAACGCTATAAACACATCTTACCTGGCCTGAACTGCCAAAACAACTTTCAACCATTGCAATTCTGCGAGCATTAGCTTCGCTGTTCACTAAAACAGAATAGTTTAATGATGCACATAATGATGCATTATAATTTGGTCGAAATATATGTCGCCTTACTTTTTAATATTTAAATTTACTTATTATTGGTACAAATATGTTAACTGTGATATATCTGTTATTGTAAAAATTATACAATAAGAAACAGACCGAAAAATTTACACAACTGTAAAAAGAGGAACCGTTTTCATAACCTGATTCTCACAGAAATATATTCTTCACTACCGAATTAAAAAATAAAAATAACTATACCTAATCTATCCACCATCCTCAAAATTTATATCTTAAAATACATATAGCTATCAATGTTAATTTACTAAATGTTTATCTAGATAATTTGGTTTAGTTTGTAGGTTGACTTTTTCTTCGATGTAATATCACTCACTTGACAAGTGGAATGTCATGTAATTTTATTAGTAAATTATCCTTGCCTTCGTAGTGGCAGCAATGATTATTTTCATCACTAATATAAAACGTACATATGAAGCACAGACATACCGCTAAATATTATATTTTAATTTTTTCTGTTTATAATTCAATTCAAATAATTCAGCTGATTAATTTTAACACATGTTAAGCATCAAATTAGCCACTTTACTCTATATCGTATTTAACTGATTATAAAAATTTATTACCGAGTAACAATATTGAGAAAACGTATAAGTCAAAACGATTCATAGAAGTAGATGGGTGTTTACCTTCAGTTGGTATAAAACGTCAAAATTGACATTTACAATCACATGCCATCATATGATTAAGAGATCGTTCCACATTAAATTTACAATAAGAAGTTAGAAGTGCGTATAAAGTTCTTTAATTTTTATATAAAATAATAATAAAAATGCCTGTTTGTGGCCCTAAATTATCACTTTGTGGAATCCTTCTCAGTATTTGGGGAATAGTTCAACTGGTGAGTTTGTAGCGACTTTGTAAATCGTCTTTTTTATCTCTTTTTTAAATTATTATAGGGTATTATGGGAGTACTATATCACTTTCATGCGGTTGCTTTTGCTGAAGATTTACCTGGTGATCATGATGCAGAAGTAACAAATCTTGAGGAGTTTTATTCTGAAGTAGAAAAAGGTTTTACACAGGTTGGTATTCTAATATATTTATCAAAGCCTTATTTAAAAATGTCTTCATTACTACTATTTAAATCTTCCAGAATGCACAGAACTGTTGGATAGCGGCTTGTCTATATTTGGTCACATTAGCCTTTTCTGCACATCAGTTTTGGGCCAATAATCGTTCTTCTCTTCGAGTATAAATTCCTTTTTTACCAAAAGTATTTTTATTTTCAGGAATGATTTTAGATAGACCCTTTAATAGAGCTAAATTTTACAGGTCACAATTTTAGAATTAAGTTTCTTAATTATTGCATTCCTGTTTTGTTAAGTAGTATATAAATACATTGTACATATGCACATCAAATAATTGTTGTATGATAATTTAAGCATTACTAGAAAAATATAAATTATTAAATCTATTTACTATTGTCATGTAATTCTGAAGATTAAAAAAAAAAAAATAGACAGGTATAAAATAAGGATAAACATTAACAGTATTTTATTTTTAAAGAGATATTCTGTAATAAAGTAACACAGCAGATTAAAGTACTCCATAAGACTAGTTAAACAAATAACAAAGCATAATTCGAATATAATAAAAAAGAATTTAAAAGTATATGTGAATTGTATACTAAAATGCAAAGATACATATATACATAAAATTTTACAATAATCGTATTAAAAACTTGCCTTTTCTTTCTTCTGACTGCGATTAATATTTCAATTCTTTTTCTTGCTAAGTAGGTATCAAATAATTAAAAACAAAAACTAAAATACACTTATTATTAGATATAAAACCTCAAATCGTAGAAGCACCTAAAATAAAATTATTTAGCTTTTCCTTTCTTGTGTTAGTCACCCAGAAATATTTATAAATGTAATCAAATTTACATTTCGTTTGGCACATTTTAAATACTAAAGAAAACTGGGAATCATCACCAGGTAATTTTGAAAAGAAATACATTTTAAATTTGGCATAATTAAAGTTTATGAAATGTTAATATTTTCGAGATTCGTTTGACCTCCTCTGTCATTTTTCAATTAGAATTATCTTTCTCAAAAATGGAGAATTACTTGTAAAAAGTACTACTAAAATATAAAAATAATAAAGAATTTTATTTTAACAATGATGCTAATGGTGATACTTTTATACTTAAAATATACAATTTATTTTTCTTATTACTTTAAAATAATTTATTTCTGAAAAATTTATAATGATTTATTAGCTTCTTGTTAAATTATTAAAAATAAAAAGATTATTTTGCAAGTACTTCAATTTGCCTTCTAATTATTTTTCAATATAAAAGTCATATGAATACTAATGATAAGTAATAAATTTTATATAAAATTTTACTTATGCAATTGCTGTAAAACTCTGGATATTTAGTCTTATTACATCTATTAAATTTATTTGTAAACCCCTTATAAGATTTTACTGTTTATGTGCCTTTTCAATGTCTATCTGTTATATTGGAGTTAAATACAACAATAATAAATGCGTAGAACGACACATTAAACCCAGTGACTTCAATTAGTTTTTTTTTACTTTTCAGCATAAATTAGAAAAAAATTCCATGTGAACATATTATGTAAAATAATACCCTTATTAAACTATGCACTTTGCAAAAGCATCATCCATAATTTTAATTAATAAAAGTTTAGTTTTTTTATTACCCATAATTCTATATTTTCTTCTGCTTTAGAAATTAGTTTTCATCGCTGTTAATTTTTTCCCAATCCCCATCTGAACTGCTATTGGTGCTTTTTAATTCAAGATCCAAACTACAATTGGAATCTGTTTTTTTAATATTTTTTCCATAGCTTTTTGCCATCCCTTTCAGGGGAGTATCCAGTTTGAAATGATCCTCCTTCTTTTCTAATTTTTCTTCATTAATTTCATTGGACTTATTTGGAGAACTGGATCCATTTTTTCTTTGTTTCGTTTCTGCTTCATATTGCTCCAATAGTCGGATTTGCTCTTCTTCTGAAAGTTCTATATCAGTTGCAAAGTCTTCTAAAAAAACATTTACCGGATATTTATTGTTTTATACACCAAGAACACATTTTGTATTTGAATTATTCAGTGAGATATATAAGAGATTTCTGTACCATGTTCCCATTTTAAATTTTCTGCAGTTGTCATGCTCTCTTTCTGTTCCCGTTTTTCCAATGCTTCTTTTCTTGCCATCTCATCTTCTATAACTGCTTTTTTAAATAGATATCTGCCAAAAATTAAACAAATTGGTCCTCATACTAATTTGTTTATTGTTTACATTATATGTTTTACAAAATTGTGGCTTCTTCAGAAGTTACAAAATATACTTATATGTAATAGGGTATCCACATGTTCCTTTGTTTATAAGTTTACATCAGTTTGTTAGAAGGTGGTAGGTTCTAGTTTGGCCATAGATTCAGTAGGAGGAATTGTTCGATTCTAATTGGTCGCTTAATAATATATTATTAATTTACATTGTTTATAAAAGTTTTAATTTGTTAATATTATTGTAGAATGTAGGCCTTCATGACCGGCGTCAATCGAATTAAGATAATTTACCGGGCTTTTGGGTCGCGGTCTATAGGCTTTTTGGTTGGCTGACATTAGACGTTTTCGAGATCGAAAGCTGCTACAACGACCAAATACAAACGCTTCTGATGATGTCAGCCGCAGCCGCTGACAAAACGTCAGGCAACCAAAAAGCCTATAAACCACGACCCAAAAGCCCGGTAAATTATCTTAATTTGTTAATATGTTCTTTTTGCAATTAAATTGTAGAGAAACATAAAATATATTACTAAACGACCAATTAGAACTGGATAATTCCCCTTCCCCATTGAATCTATGATTAAACTAGAACCTACCACCCCCTAACAAATTGAAGAAAAATTATAAGTAAAGAAACATGTACTAATTACATTTATGTACGTTCTAAAGAAGCTACAAAGTGGTAAAACGTGGAAAGTAAACAAACATTTTTTTTTATAGAAATTACGTGTTATTAATTTATGTTTTGCAATTAATTTCGACGAAGTAAAAATAAATCCAATTAATCGTTAGTTAATTTTGTCAAAATTAATCATTATACTTTTTATTAGCTCATAACATTAAATCGTTTTGTAATAAAATATTTTCTTTTTTCAAAATTACGATATTTAAAATCTGCATGTGATTTATGTAGCGTTTTAGGACATAAAAAATACTTCAATCAATTAGTACATTTATAACTTTTTTTACAACTTATTAGTTTTTTTTCAATGTTTTGTATTTTTTTACGTTTTATCAGAGTACGATAAGAATACTTTTATCAATAAAATAAATCGATTTAGTTTTGGGTAAATTTACAATGGCATTTTGACAGAAAAATAATTTTTACCTTTTCCAGAATAATATGTGTGACACCTTTTCAGGGACCAATTTCTCATACTGATTTTTTAATGTTAGGGAACTATTCAAATGTCTGTTTAAACGTTCTTCAGACAATTGGTCTTCAATAATTTCTAACCAGCAATTAAATTGTTTCATCAAAGAGTCTTCAGGATCATCAAGAAAAGTGCTTTCATTTTTTTGAAGGTAGTATATTTCTTGCTGAAATTATTGTAATCTTATTAACTTATTAATTTCCTTTATACTGAATTTATTTTTACTTGTAATTTTGTAAGAGTAACAGGGTCAGAATCTTCGTTTATTATGATAGCCTCTGTATCAGAATCATCCGGGCTTGGGTTTAATATTGTGTTCATTTGACCTTAAAAAAATGAATGAATCAGTTAAAATTACATAAGTTATATGAAAAATTAGAAAAAAAAACCTAAAAATGAGCTGATACTCCTTTTCATAGAACCAGCTGTTGAGTCAGATTCATCCAGCTGTAAATACAAAAAAAAATTAATTTGGTAAAACATTTCTAAAAAAGTAATAAAAAAACTTTATAGATTAATATACTGTATAATTACTTTTTTAATAAAAATTAAAATTATATGCAACAATAAACTTTATAAAAGATAAGGAAACACTTGAAGTAAATAACAGATAAGCTAAAAAAGCGTTGTCCTATACAAAATGTAGTTTAAAGGCTAGGATATATCAACCATATCTATGGAACAAATAAGAATTGCTAAGATAATATAATTCTGAATATTTCACATTTCTAAGTGAATTGACCTTTGAATAAATTGTCAAACATAAGACAATGTTTTTTAACTGATTTCACAGTTTTTCCTTCAAAATCAGTTAATCAACTAAAGGACTAGAAATATTCAGAATTTTAATATTTAGTTAGTGCCTGTTTATACTAAAAATATGAGTAAAATATCCTGCAAAGACCAATCGATTATATTTATGTCTGTGGCCTTTAATTGCGTACAAAATTTAACTAAAACAATTATAATTAATGTTTTTTAATATAGACATCAATACTTTTAATTTTTAATTATTGAATTGTTACTTTTTTGCAATACATGTACAAAGGAACTTATCATATTTTAGTAGTTAATAAGTCACTCATAAATTATCAGCCATATATATATATAATTTTCTGTCTATAAAAAGTACTTTGAATTTTCAGTTATTATTAATGTTATTCAAAAAGAAATTTTTGACTGACAGAATTTCAGTCATTAATTCTGTATTAGTTTATATGACAAAAATAATACGCTTATACCTTTAAGGTTTTAGTGATTGCAGAGCCTGTTGTTGAAGCCACAATAGAAGCTTCTTGTTTTACTACACTTCCAAATTCTTCCAAATCTTTTTTAACAAATTCCAGAACTTCGGTGCTCTTTAAAAAGTTACATATTAAGTTTTAAAAACATCCATACTTATTTCTGCTTACCTTATTCTTAGCAGCATGTAACCAGGAATTAAACCAATTGTTTCTATTAATAAGATATTAACAATTTAGTATTAGAATGCAAGTTACCTAATTAAAATGATAATTATTGGGAATATTAACTCACCTATCTGCCATTGTTATATTTTTTGTTTGACTAGGATTTTCAGCAACTAAAAATACTAAAATTTTGAAGGAACGATTATTATTATTAGGTTAATGTCCTGATATTTGTAATATTTTGGTTTTCGTTTAATACCCACTCTAGTTTTTATACAATATGCACGAGTATCATATTTTCGAATTTCACTAAAAATTTCAATTGAAATATCACAACGTAATTTAAAAATGTGTGTATTTATTACCACAATGTTTACATTAAAATATTTTCCACTTTTTCAATTAATGCTTTAATTTCCAGCTATAATTACATTATTATTTACAAATGTTTCACTAGAATTACAAAATATAACAAAAAGATATCGAGCTGTCATTCCTTTTGTTATAATTATTTTATTTCATAAAATCAAAGTTTATGTCTAATGAAATTTAAGAATGCATATGCAACCATATTTTCACCTTTGTTAAAAATAAGTAGATATTGTGAACAGCTTTTAGAATTTAAAAATATACAATTTTATGTTAGTACACTAACTAAATAAGCTTTTTATTTTTGGGCTATTGTTATTTTAATAAGCTCATGATTTTTCATTTTTTGATATTGGTGAATTAATATCCTCTTACTTAAAAGTGAAATACAGTCCAATTTTTTTTAAAAACAATTGATAATGAGTTGTCTAATTAATTATTTTATTTATTTATTTATCAACCAACGGTACTGTTATACAATAAAATTTTACAAAAATATGATATTTCTACCAATATTGATAAGATATTCTCCATTCCATAATTTACTATACAATTAAAATAACGTAAATTGCACATTTTACAGAAATATATGCACATAGTCAATTTATACAGATTAGTTAAATTCACAAATTGTATCGAAAATTTCCTTTTTAAATTCATTTAGTTCAGTTAAATTCCTTAGTCCAGTGGATAACATATTAAAATTCCTTCTGAACCTGAACGAGACTGACTGGGATTCGAGTCACATTCAAGTAATATTCTATTATAGCAAAATCTAGTGAGATCATTCTTAGAAAATAATTCAATCACTTCATTTGTTTTAATATAACCAAGTACAACTTTTTCGACAAAAATAAAATCATGATTATTATGAACATATTTAACAGAAGATTTAACTGATTCATTATATGCGAATTATCATGTTCAAAATACATTAACATCGTAAAATCTCTATCTTTAAAAGAGAGGTATCCTAGGAATTTATGTTGAGCAGATTCCAATTTAGTTATGTTGATATCAATACAATAAAAGAAGCACATAAATTATTCTAAATAAAATGGACTCTGAACAAGATTTACCCTTGGAGGGGGTTTTGGATTTTTTTACATAATACCCTATAAAATTTAAACTTATACTAAACCAAAACTGTTTGAAAAATTACTAAATAATATTTTGTTAAGGCTACTTGCAGTATGATGTTTTTTAAATGGATATTTTGTCACAAATAAAACAATTACAGTTCCACTTTAAATCACTTTTATTCTTTACAATTGTTTCACTTAAACATAAGCATTTTCAGAAGAAGTATTAATTGTGACTATTATTACTATTAGTTATTATTATTACTAATGAAGTTCCATAAAGTAGATGCCTACACAATTCAATGTTTTTTAAAAATTAATTTTATAAACACCTCTATAATAGCCGCTAAATAATATTATATTAACGAATTGAGTCACCCTCGTTATTGTCACAATAGCAATATACATAGTGATCAATTGTCTAGAACTGTAGATAGTAAATATGAAGTGTTTTTTATTAGAATAAAATATATATGTATACAAAAATTGAGACAAATAAAAAAAATATTTTTCTTTCACAAACATATCGTCTCTATCATAAAAGGAACCGCTAGTTTAGTTCGATCTTCAGATTGTACTGTTTTGACAATGAAAGATGTGTGGTTGATTTTCCTAAATTTTGTATTTGAAAAAATCATCTGTTTGTCATGATGTAGGAAACGATGTTACGATTCTTGCAAAGTATAGTTTACATTTGAAAACTTGAATTTTTATATAAGCAATTGGTGAACTGATCCGATCCTTGTGAAACATTTTTTTAATAATTGAAGGAATGAAAATCACTTTCAAATGTTTCAAGATATTTTATTGTCAACTCTACAAAATAAAACAACCTTTCTGCCCACCCATAAGATTCGGGATAAACTGCGACCAGTAAAAGACCTTCTGAATCCACTACGGACACCAGGTGTTTACTGGATACCTTGTGAGTGTGGCCAGGACTATATTGAAATGACACAACGCAGCATACTGACAAGAAAAGAAGAACATGAACGAGCAATCAGACTACTGCAACCTGAAAAATTAGCGATAGCCCAACACGCGCTTGAAGAAGGTCACACCATTCAATTCAACAATACAACAACCCTTGTCAGAACGTCGGGATTCTACAATTTAGGTAGACGTGAAACTCTGGAAATAGAAAAACACCCTAACAACATCAACAGAGACGATGGGTTACATATAAGCAAAGCGTAGAGACCAGCACTAAAGAATAAACAATGTACCACAATCCGAAGACAAACCAATCATGACATAAATGTATCGAAGCGGAAAACTAACCACTGTGACGACCCGAGGATAAAAAGGGTAACTCGCTCCTAAACTTTATCAGTTACGACTAAGCACTTGCCAAGTCATCACTGAAGATGCCGTCAGCTAAGCACGGAGAAACGTCTGAGAAAGAAAAATTCCATGGACCACGGCAAAATAGCCCGGAAGAATACACTGCATCTACCATATTGCTTCGACATAATAACGTCTTTCTTAAGATACTCAAGAGAATTAGGAATAAACGCTATAGCAGTTAATAAATGTAATTTAGGTAGTTTGCTTATCAATAACAAAGAAAAAATAGAACTGCTACAAAAAGCAGGCATTCATAAATTATCTTGCAACATTTGTAATGCGTCTTATATTGGCCAGATTGGCAGGAATTTTCGAATTCGATTAAACGAACATAAAAAATCCATTTTTAATCAAAAACATAACCCGGGATAAGCGACACATATAACTAAATAATAACAATTTCATCAATTTGCACAGCATTAAAATTTTGTATAATGAAAGAAAAAGGAAAAGATTGAACTTTTTAGAATTTATTGAAATTAAAAAGAAATAAAATATAATCAATAACTAATAAAACTTTTTCAATACGCCAAGACTAGAAGCAGAGTCACCTGGTATTTCCTAACAATGAGTATTTACCAGAAATTTTTAAAATTATACTTACATAATACCGGCCGTTGACTGTAATAATATACGAGGCATGTATTTTAAGTAAGTACCGTTTTGAAATTAATAAAAAACGTGCAAAGATATCCTAATAATTTTATTTTTACATGAAAGCCTGTACCTTAATCTACTTTTCTACATAATCTCCTTCAATATTGAGGCACTTGTCATAACGTTTGACCAGTTTTTGAATACCCTTCTCATAGAACTCTGCCGCCTGACTTGTTAACTGTTAACCACTGCATCACAACTATTTTTTTTACTTCGTCATCGTCTTGAAGATGCTGCGTGACCGCCCAGATGTTTCTTCAAGTGCAGGAACAAATGGTAGTCACTGGGCGCCAGATCAGGGCTATACGGAGGATGATCTAGAGTTTCCCAGTGAAAAGATATGTTGAGATCTTTGGTCCGCTTAGCCACATGCGGACGTCCACTTCGTTGTTCATCATGCACATTTGTGCGGCCATCTTTAAATGTTCTCACCCACTTCCTTACCATTCCATCACTCATAATGTTTTGTCCGTAAACTGTACAGATCTTACAATGAATATCAATCGGTTTTAGTCCTTTACCACGCAGTGCTGCGGCGGTAGAATTTCAGAACGGTACTTACTTAAAAAACATACCTCGTATATAGATGATAAGTATGACCTGAACTTTAGTAAATCTATTGCTCTTAAGAAAGACATTGTTATGTCGAAACAATATTGTAGAGTTTACAGTAAAATATTTTGAAACATTTAAAAGTGGTTTCATTCCTTCAATTATTGAATTTTCATTTTTGTAAATTATGTATACGATTATTCAAGGCAATGTACTATTAAATCAAGATACCTAGATGATTATATTATCACATAATTTTTTAATACCACCTTTTCGAAGCAAATATATAAAAGTAGAAGGATTAGAAAACTTCACAGTAAATTTGCGTACAAAACCCAAGGTCTTACTTGCCTTGGATAAATGAAGTTTAAAAGTAAAATTTGACTGAAAGAAGACACCCAAGTCCGTAATAAAGCCTGTTTCCTGTATGACAATATCTTCTAACTTATACCTAAAGGTAAATTAAAAATACGACTACGACAAAAAGAAACACAAATTGCACTTTTCAGAATAATCTACTCATTATTGACCAATTTAATATACTATTTAAATTACATTAAAGTGAAATTTGAACAGTTTGTGATCTAATTCTGCAAAATAATTTTATATTATCCTCAAAGATTAGAAATTTAATCGTTAAAATAGGTACACACGCATAAAATAATAATAATTCATTTTATTATTTGCTTATAAAAATTATTTTGTTTACAACATTCTAATAGATGTAAATATTATTAGCGGCATTTGTTAATTTGTTGTGATGGTATTAGAGGTGTTATTTTCTCAAAAAAAGCACTTTTGTTTTACTTTTTAGCACGTCATTCGGTTCTATACCCTTTTTAATTTATTCATTAGCTTAAAATAATTGGGTTGACCTTAATCATTTATTACCTGAGTATCGCATTTTTGATCGAATGTGTAAATAATTATATAAAAAACTAGATTGCGGTAGGTAGCTACGGAAATTTTGTTTAAAGGTGTTTTAAAAAAATTAACGTTCAGGCGACTTGATCCATTGATATTTTACGTCACCAGACAGTAATTTCTCATTTGTTTCGATCAGGTGTACAAAATATATTGTACCTACCTACCTACCTGCAGTTATAAATTAAAAAGGTTATTTTTAGAAATAATTTGCATTCCAAAGCGTTTGCGGTTAAACAAATATTAATTTATTATGTAGTTATTAGAAATAAATGGCAATATGTATATCAGAAGGGCCTTTTTTAAAATGATACATTGCCTTCACTTGTTTTTTTCTTTATTGATAAATTCTTCGTTGAATTTGTTTAAAAAATCTATACTGAAGTCTCAACATAATTAAGATAAACTTTTTATGCAGTATTTTTTAATTTTTATCTCTTTTTAGTGTTTGATTCATCAATGACGTACTTATATTATTAAATTCGCGAGAATTAAGGAAAGTTATTCATTTAAATTCGTCATTAAAAATTGAATACCGCTATGTGTGGTTATTTAATTGTTTTATTAATTGTATAAAATCGTTTCAATACTTAAATGACGTAGAAATACATATCTATTGTAATTACGTACAATTTTGGAAACTAAAAAAAAATCTATTTTACGTATGCTATATTTAATGTAACGGACTGGTAAAAGCTTGTTATTCATATTAGACATATTTTTAATTGAATGGTTTAAATGAGTTGCTCCATATCTTAGTTTTAATTTGCAATTAAATAAATTTATAATCCCGCGTTTTTACTGATGTTTGTTCAGGAACATAAATTGAGACTTATTTCGAAAATAAAGTTAATGATGAGCAATAATATACTAAGGTTCTGATTAACTAATAAAAAAAATAACTCTTTTACAAGTACTTTAATTTGCTTCTAAGTGCCAAGAGCCCAAGTTATTGTTTTTTAATTTAAAATTTAGTTGAATAGTAATGAGTAATGATTAGAATTTTATATAAAAATTCTACTGATAAGAAATAAGAAAGTATGGACAGTCTCATATGTGGATGACATAGTACTAATGGCTAACAACTGGGCAAGATTGAAGGAGATGACCAAGAGATTCGGAAAGTTTATAAGAGAGAGATGTCTAGAAGTCTACGAAGATAAGTCCAAATACATGACAATAAGCAAGAGTAACAGGGAGAGAAAGAAGTCAGAACTTTCTTGTGTTGGATATATGATAGAAGAAGTTAAAACGTTCAATTACTTAGGGTACATGTTGCAAAACAACAACAGTGACAAAGCATATATAAAGCACCTAGCAAAAAAAGCGAAAGCGGTAGGTACTGGGTACAGAATGGGGAATAGCGGAAAGGGCAATTGGATTAAAAGAATGTAGGTACCTGTTTGACGTATTGGTTTAAAGTTTTATGGTGTATGAAGTTGAAATTTGGGGATGGGAGAAGTATAAAGAACCTGAACGCATTCAAGACAAATACATCAAATGGACAATGAAAGTAGACGTCACAACACCGACGTAACCATATATTATATCAAGAGACAAAAATAGACAAGACAAAAACTAACAAAGAAAGGAAAGAGAGCAATAGCTTTTGAGGAAAAGAAAATGAGGGAAGAGGGAAACGATCTAATCAAAGAATGTATCAAAGCTAAAAATAGACATCTTACGGGTCTGGAAAGAGAAAGAAAAAGCAACATGGAGAGAGATGGAAGAAACAAAAAAAACAGTATCTAGAAATTGATACTAGGATGGTCAGTAGAATATTACTTCAACCACAAACTGCAAGAGTGAGACAAAGTAGCGGCAGAAGCAGAAGAAATATAAGCAGATGCCAGTGGACACAGGAATGTGTGATGTGAAATTAAGAGAAACAAGATACGCAAAAGAGTACAGACAAATAGCGCCACTGAACGCAAAAGAAAACCAAATTATCTTACAAATAATAGAAACAAGAAAAAAGAACTAGAAATCAGGGTAAGATTTAGGTTGGGATCTGAAACAAAAATAAACAAATACTGGTTGAAAGAAGATGAACGAGGTTACGGGAATAACTGAAAATTGGTCAGAACAAATTAAAAATAGAAAATCACTGGCAAGGATGCTAGAAATTTTACTGAAAATAAGAGAGAACAAAGTTGAAAAAGGAGAGGAAGAAGAAGAAGAAGAGGAAGAGGAAGAAAAAGAAGAAAAGATAAAAGGTATTAGAAAGTCAAGAGCAGAAAGAGTGAAGTGAAATGTAAAAAATTAAGTTTTTAAATTTATTAGAGCAGAGTCAGAATGAGATAAATGTAAAAAAGTATAGTTTTAAGTATAATGTAAATTATGACCGTGTAGGTTAATAAATGCAATATATATATATATATATAAATTTTACTTATGCAATTATTGTAAAGTACACAGATTATGAAATTTTACTGATTGCAGTCAAAAGGTAACAATAATAAGTACATAAAACGACATACTAAACTTGGTGACTTTGATTATCTTTATTATAAATGTTCATTAAAAATTAGAATAAAATTCTTCTGTGTACAGCACATATTATATAAAATAATACCCTTGTTAAAATACCCATTTTACAAAAGTGTCTTAGATAATTTCTGCTAATTATTCTTTATCTTTTTCTAGTTTAAAATATAATTTTCATCGCTGTTAATTTATTGTTTCCATCTGAATTGCTGTTGGTGCTTTTCAATTCAAGATCGAGACTGCTTTTTAAAAAATATTATTCCATTATCATTTGCCATCCCTTTAAGGGAAGTACATACTCTCAAATGTTTCCTTTTTCTTTTCTAATTTTTCTTCTCATTGGCTTTATTGACAGTTCCATTTTTTATTTGTTTTTGTTTCTACATCGTATTGTTGTAAAAGTTGAATTTGTTGTCTACTAATCGTTTTAAATCAGTTGCAGTATTTTAAGCAATTATTTACCAAATATTTATTGTGATTTTCGCAAATAGAGACCGACAAATATAATATGTATTCAAATTAATAAGAACAGTTCTTAGTTCGTGGTCAATAATTTATCGGAACTACTAAACACGGATCGCGATTTCGATTTTATATGCAGCCTCGATAAATCAGCGACCAAATCGAAGGAGTTTTATGAAAGCAAGCTGCTATAATATCTAGTTATGGCGATATATCGCCATCTAGTGATATCTACTGCTATATTCGAAGCCTAAACTCCAATGTTTGCTGTCTGATTTTAATTATTGATTAAGTGTGACCGCTCATTTTTCAAATTAATTGCCTAATAAATTGAACTTGTTCCAGAATTTTCGTAGTTATTCTGACAAATACTCCGACAATAATATGTACAGATCGTACGTTGACTATTAGAAAGGTTAAAATACTCATTCGATCAGCGAAAGGTTTACATATATAAAACACTGTGGTGTGTTTGTTATCCGTTTGAATTATTCGCGATTATTTATCATTTCGGTAAATGGTTATGCTATTCTGTCCAATAAATTAGTAAGAGAAACTGAAAGTTGTCGTTAAAAAATGGGCGGCTTTTGCGAAGAAACTTCTATTTTTTTAGATACATTTTAAATATTTGTAATTTGCTAGTAACGCGTTTTGTTTGAATGATTTATAAAGTGGAAATGATATTTTTTTATGTATAAATGCGATGGATATCGGGGTTTTTAGTATATATAGTTTATTGGCTATTGTCATATACACAGCACTTAAAAGTTGATGAATAACGTTCATTATTTATTGCTAACTCTGATACAAATCTATTCTGGGAATTCGGTTTGAAAATAATCTTATCAACAGAAAGGATAATATTAAAATTATGTACTTCTTTCTATAATTGTTTTTGAGTGTTAAGTATTGAGTGTATTTGTATTTGAGTGAACTATTGCTAACAATGGTTTATTACTTTGATAAAAAAAAATTCTTTTGTGTTTCATTCCCACCAACTACTCGTGCTGGTGGGCGGGCAGTCCCTCCGACTTACACTGTAGTGCAAAGCCGGAGGGTAAGGCGTAAGGCCCTCTTCAGCCTCCTTTCAGGAATCGTGGGAATGGGTGGGTGGTGTGGTTAGGGAGATAAAGATGAGATGGACGAAATGAAGACAGAAGAGAAGTTAAAGATTATCTGTGGATTATTACTGCTCCAGAATTTGCCTAAATAATGCAAGGAAACCACAGAAAACTTGAACCAGAGCAGTCGGACCCGGGTTCGAACCGGTGACCTCCCGAATGTTCTAGAGCACTAAACCACGCCGCTCGGTAGTTTGATAACATTGAGGTTTCTTTATTAGACAAAAACAACATACTTTTTTTAAGCGTAAATAATAAAATTTTATATAGTGTTCCAAGAGCACCATTAAGTAGGGGGTGGGGAATGGTGAAATGGTATAAAAATATCTGGAAAAAAAACATATAACCCGAGCGATTTACCTTTCATAATTAAATCTAAACTTACATAACCTAACATAATCTGACTTAACCTAATCTATTACAATTTTAAACCATTTAACCATATCATAAATACTCCCATAAGCCCATAACCAAAAACTGGTTACGTAAGATATTTAAACTTTAAGTTTCCTCTCGGGTTATGAGGTTTAAAATTTTTACGTTAGTAAAAATGTTTAGGTTATGTTAAGTATTCCAAAACGCGAGAGCCTGGGAGCATTCCAGAGCACTGCAGTTAGTTAAGTCTTGAGAGGTAGGGCTACGATCGCCCCTTGGATCCGATCCTGCTTACTAGTGACAGTAAAATTTATGATTTTTTTTCCTGTTGTTTTGTGTGACTCAAATTTAAAGTCAGCTGTAAAGAAGCAGCAACGATATTAGTAATTAAAAAAGGATATCGATGATTCCGGTGTCAACTAACCCATTGTTGACCTTACAAATACAATTCTTTCTTTTTATTTCTTAATAATCTACCTACTACCCAAACAACCGACAGAAAGGAATGGTCAGTCTGCGTCAACAAACTTATTTTCTTGTTTCGTTAATTTCGGCAGATTTGTTTGGAGACATGATTGTAAATTCTACTTTAAATAAGAAACAGGTTGGGGTGGTAGGTGAGACCTTATTTACTTAGTGTTCCTATTTCTTCTGTTTATAATCTTTTAAAGCTGAATCGCGAATAAAAATATGTTTTAGAATTTGCTATAAAACAATGTGGCACAAAATGAGACCCACACGAGTGAGACATGGAACAATAATAGCAAAGAACTTCAAAAATTCTAAAAATACAAAAAAAAATTTTTTTCTACATGAAGAATGGTGAATTTTCACTATTTTGTAGCTCCAAATATTTATACTTAAAAGTCGCTCAAGAATTTTTTAAGGAGGTATCAAAGCTACACTAAATTATTTGTAATACTTAAAGATCTTTGACAACGTCAAAAATATACTACTTTAAAAAGGTTCCGTAGTTACCGTTATATTTTTATAAAAATTAGTTTTGAATAAAAAATAGTAAATAACAAAGACATATCTAAAAAATTTAACTTAGTGGACCCGTTAAATGTTAACTATGAATCGAGCTAGATGCTAAATATTAAAAATCAGATGAAAAAATGTTTTTTTAACATTTGTAATAGTGCATGATTTTTGACGGTTTTAAAAAATATTGAAACTGTTCCATTTTTCATCTTCTTTTTAATATTTAGCGTCTATTTTGTTTCGTTGGTAATTTTTAACAGCCTTATTGAATTAAAATTTGAAAATTTGCCTTGTACAATTAGTTATTTACTATTTTTTATGCAAAACTAATTTTTATAACAATATAACGGTAACAACGGAACTTTCTCAAAGTAGTATATTTTTGACGTTGTCAAAGACCTTTAAATATCAATACAAAGGCTTGATTGTTTTACATTTACTGTATATGATAATAAAAATTGGGGATAATTCATCATGTGGCCAAAAAATGTTTAGGATAAGTTCTTGAGTGACTTTTAAGGAATATTTAATGAAGTTATTAATTGGAAGATCTCCTTTGAAGACATTGAATACTCATAAATAATCAAAACAATAATAAAAAATGGACCACCTTATATACTCTTGGAGTAGTTCGTCATCATCAAGAATCTTGAGTTATAAAGGCTTTTGTGAAAAAAGCTTTTTGAACCTGTAACTCAAGAGCCACTTAATAAATTTGGACTGGGTTTCGTGAGGGAACAGAGTTATAATCAGAGTTGGACTAAGGGTTAGCATTAAAACAGGATTCAATCTCAATGTCATAATGCTATCCATGTACCCAAAAGTGACGCTGCGAGAAACAGCTGAGTATAGATGTGTTGCTTTTTGAATACTCATGAAAATTCCGAAACATAAAACTGAATATTTATCAGTTAATAACACGCACAGGAAACCTTACCTCACGTAAACGAAGTCGTCGACAAAAATTAACTTTTTTTGTAATTTGTAAGGAACTTCATAGGAATTTTAAGTATACATTGTTTATTTTTGCAAGACAATCAATAAATTTATTTTAATTTTGTTTTTGAGTGGGTGTGGTTCTAAATTTCACTAAGAGACAAAACAAAGCACCATTATCACATACGACACCGTTGAGTCATTAACTTTAAAACCTACCTTGATAAAATCTTGAACTAAAACGAAACATCGTTGTGGGTTTGTTGTCCTCATCCTGGCTTTGATTTTCTTATTATATTAACATAAAGGGAAAAAATGAAACTGAATATGGAAGTTAAAATTATAAACTTTTAAATGTTTCAAATGATTTTTTCTTCACTGTTGAATATCATGAAGGTCAACGAAATCAGAATCAAAAAAAAGCTTTTAGCTTTTTTGGGAGTAAAACTACGGAAAATAAGAGGACAAAACAACAAAGTAACGGAGTAGCTATCTACAAATTAGTTTTTGTCATTGCCGCAGCACATCAATATTTTGAAATGTCTCAATTTAAAAATATAGGTGATGCTAATTTGGGTTATTTTGTTTCAAAATAAAGATATCTCGAATTTTCAAACTATGGAAAGCTGAAAAAAAAGAATCACAAAAGATTTTAATTACTTTCGATGTATGCAAACTTAAATGTACATTGAAATTTATAAATATCCTAATCTTAAAGCTAAACAAGCTAGATTAGTCTCATTTGGATTTTTAGGTAAAGATGTTTCAATATCTGTTATATACGGAAATTCTGGTTCATTGATCGAATATTTGTCGGAAATAACTACTATCATGGTTATTGTGATGCTCACAAAAAGATCCAAACTTCTTTTTAGTTTAGAAAATCTTATATTTCTGAGACCAGATTTGGGCTCGGAGTCGCAAACACGTCAGAAATGATATCCCTAATCTGTGTTATAGTTGTTAAAATTGGTAATTTATTGGCATAAAATATACCTTAGTACGGACCTGAAAGAAGATCGCACATTTTCCAAGGTGAACTTTACAATCATAACTTTTTAATGACACGGTGGTTTGTTTGAGAAGAATCAATAAAAGTGCTTCAATAATGAGTAGATATATGTATATGTATAATAAGAAGAAAAATAAAGAAAAGAACGAAATTTCACGTTCAAACGATAAGGACCCTTTTGCAATATTATTTGCATACTTGTTTCCAAAGTTTGACAACCTTTACGAAAAGGTGGATTGTCCGCCATATACTTGGAACTTTATGCTTGTGCTAAATGCAGAAAATGCTTTTAAAAGATTATAAACTACGTCGGATCGGATTACTGAGCGATAGCGTTCCGGGAGATCGACTACAATGAAAAAATATTGTCATATTATACCTATAAAGTAACTTTTGCTTCTCATAAAATTTGCTAAGCCAAATTAAAGGAATTTGCTTGTTTTTCTAAAACGCCATACAAAGTAACCTTTAGCGATAAAATTGTAACGTTTTACTTTTTATTTATTATTATTACATATCCGAATAGGTTTAATGCCCCCATAGGGTTTACTGATGTTTCGTTAAATTTTACTATAAGTTTTACTACAAAACACTGAAAAAAGAAGCTAATTCCATAATCTCTTATTTAGTTTATTCGTCATAACGTGCTAAAATGAATATTTTTAAAAGCTTATGTTATTGCTTGTTTTTAAAATTTTCGCCTTGTTGGAAATCTAAATTATTCTACTGTATAAGATTTAATCGAAACACCTGTTCACTATTAGATATTTATCACACTAATTTACATAATTGTCTTGTATTTTTCACGTTTTATTCATAAACTAAACGTAGGGGTACCGTACGTTTTCAGACAAAGTATCTATTGCCGAATGAAAAACCTTTTTCCAATCTGAATGAATGTTGGTCGTTTATTAGAGCTTAAGATGAAAGCAATTTTGCCTGGATCATGGAGTGTTATTAAATAAAACTTGGAAATAAATATTGAATTTAGAAGTCATATTAACTGTAATCATTTTGTTATGAGAAACCCAGATTAAAAATTCAGTTTGTTACTTCAGGGTAATTACAGGTTTTAACCATAATTAACCTAACCTAACCTTATCTAACAAGGTGTATGTACTTACCACAATAATATCATTTCGACATACAATGTCTTCTTCAGGTGGTGAAGTAATCTAAACTTAAACTAATTGCTTAAATTTAAAATTAAAGATTTGTTGCAACTGCCGCAATCTAACTTATAAATTCCAGATTTATTTTCTTTTTTGGGGGGGTCTTTGTTGTATTCTCCTCTACTAAACATTTAAACTTTTCATCCCCACCCTTATAATTTAGTATTTAAGTCGACTTGTAATTAGATTAAGTTTAGATTACTTCACCAGCTGAAGAATACATCGTATGTCGAAATAATATTATTGTGGTGTCAATAAAAACTTTCTGTAACTCATCTGTGTTTTATTAAATGTGATTATGGAGTTACAATATTTGAAGGCTTCATAGATTCAATTTGTAATGTATTAAAATGAATATTTTTTGAAAGTTGATGTTATTGCTTATTTTTTCGTCTTTTTTGGAAACCTAAATTATTCTACCGTACAAGATTTTATCGAAACACCTGTAAACGATTATTTATTATGCCAGTTTGCATAATGGTTTTGTATTTTTCGCGTTTTATTCGTAAGTTATTCGTAGGTATTCAGACAAATTCATTTTCTTATTGTGTCTTACTTGATGCGGCCCCAAAGAGGTAATTTCATAATTTCTGTTACAACATACGGTTTGTTCGATTTTAAACAATTCTGGATCGTTTACCATTTTTATGATAGTTCTAACAGAACTGAAACACGTGGAGTGAAAAGTGAAATTTCGTTAATAAAATATGGGAAGTCCCGTATTTGCCAAGTCTAATTTAAAATTAGCATACTTACTTTAGTTTTAGTTGTTATATGCGGTATTTAATATTAATCCAGGTGATTCAAATTTCCCATGATGTAATGGTTTTGATTTATACTGGAAATAATTTTTTATTAACTCATAAACTTTAATAAAAAAATGCAGTTAATGTCATACGGATATATTTTCAACGAAATTTAAGAAAAAACGACAAAAACATTAAACAATCATTTAGTCGAAGTATTAATAGTTACAAATTAGTTATAAATACAATACTCTAACATATTGTTGGGGTCAATGTGATAATTATTGCAAGTGCAAATATTGACTTGTTCGTCTATAATCACCAATTAACCAGTTATTCAGTTACAAATAGTATACATAAAGTTGTTTATGATACGAAAGTACTAAAAAAAGATCACGTTCGGTTTCAATCTATTGATGATTGAACGTTGTAATCACTAGACAAGAGGCCGCAAAAAAACTAGAACTATTAATGTTAAATTTTATGAATAAAACATTAACAAATATCTCTTCATCTTGTCGTTGATATGTTTGACAACCGGCTTTAATTGATTTCTATTAATTTAATCGTCTGTTTTATTTTCAAGTTAAAATTATGATATATGTATTTTTAGAATCAACAAATTTGCTTATAATTATAAGGCCCAATTAAAATCGTTTTAAAAGTTCCGTTAAAATTGTTACTCTTATTATTATTAATATTAGTTATTATTATAAACAATTACGTTTTCACAACTTTTATTTGAAATACATTTATCGTAAAACATCAATTGTGGACTATTCCCGTCTTTCGTCACTCGTCTGCCTGGAATCTCTACCAGGAATGCCTGAGGGTCTGTGACCGTTCATGGGAATCCCAACCCATGTAACACCATCAGTGGTGGTGTTTGTTCAAAAACAAAATTGAAATGAAAATGTATCTAACCTAATATTTTCTTTACTATGTTACAAGGTCGTTATTCCGAAGACTACTTTCTCCTATATTGAGTTAATCTTTACATTTCCTAAAAACAGAAACATCCCACATCTCAAACAATGGGCTAATAACACATGGGCTGATAAGTCCCGGGCCTAACAAAGAAAACACGTTCGTTTTTTGTTCAAAATTGGCTTTACTCATCAACGTAATCTTCATCAAGAGCAACACGATCATTCCAGCGCTGCTCTAACATTTCAATACCACTTTTGTAGAACAATTTATCTTTTGCTTTTGCCTCAAAATAGGCATCAGCTTCAGCGATAACCTCTTCATTAGAACGAAATTCCTTGCCGGCGATCATTTTCTTTTTTAGGTCTGGGAACAGCCAGTAGTTGCTGGGAGCCAAATCTGGAGAATACGGTGGATGTGGGAGCAATCCGAAGTTCAATTCATCTAGTTTTGCCATTGTTTTAATTGACTTGTTACACGTTGCGTTGTCTTAATGAAACCAAATTTTTTTCTTTACCATATGCGGTCCTTTCTTTGTAATTGCGGCCTTCAAACGCTTGGAGCATTTAACGCTATATAATTGCTACAATTCACTGTTGATGGTATTTCTCTTCTCAAGATAGTAAGATAGTCGATGAATAATACACCACGCACATCCCAAAATACCATAACCTTTCCAGCCGATTGTTGTTCTTTCGGACGCTTTGGACGAGGTTCACCAGTTGCTCAGATGACAATCCACTCAGATGACGATCGTTTTGATTCCGGAGTGAAGTGATGGATCCATGTTTCATCCATTGTCACATATCGATGCAAAAATTCCGGTTTGTTACGTTTAAACCAAACACTGGCCAAACACTGCTTAGAATCATCGACATGTTCTTGTTTTTGGTTAGCTGTGAGCAAACGCAGCACCTACTTTGAACAGAGCTTTAGTTTTCTCATAGTCAAATGCTTATGTAATATACGTTAAAGCCAACACGTTCTTTTGATACCTTTGCGATGTCAGCTAACTCACGCAATTTCACTTTTCGATTATTCAAAACGATTTTGTGGATTTTTTATGTTTTCTGGTGTTACCGCCTCATTTGGACGTCCACTGCGTTCATTTTTTTGCATCATCAGTGTATCAGTGTTTCTACAATCACGTTTGAAGTCAGCAAGCCTACGTTTTATTTTGTTTCTGTTGGTTCCGATGGAGTGGTCTCCATAACACTTTTCAAGCTTGCTTTCATTACATCGCTTGAACGGTATTTTCGTATCTTTTCCCACCAAGAAGCAGTGTAAAATTAAAACATTAAATTGTTTTTGATTGATTGATTTTAAAAATAACAAAAGTAGCTAGATAAAGTCACTCTTAGCACAATAACTCACAAACTAATTAATAGAATATCATGAAATTTCAACAGCTGTCTTTTAAAGGTTAGTAGTAATTGAAAAAGAGGTGAATGCAATAAAACTAGCGCCATCTATGTGTTAGGGCCGGGACTTTTCAGCCCATGTGTTAGTAGTCTAATATAAGTTATCTTCTTCCTACTTTTACACTTTTTCCGGCTTCTAATATGTCTCTAACTAGTCCTTCATGTCTCAGAAGGTGCGCTGCCATCCTATCTCTATTATTCCTATTGACTTCCATATAGCGACCTATTCTCTCCTACTTTTTTTAATGCCCCCTCATTGGTTACCTTTTCTATCAACGGTATTTTAAGCATTCGATTATAATACCACATGTCAAACGCTTTTAACATTTAATTAAAAACCCTCGAGCACACAAGTGATTTCCATTTCAATTTTTGAATTTATCTAAGTTCGTAGATAATTACATAGTTTTGGTTCGTCTTTATTTATTTTCATTTCATACTATATTGTCAATACCGTTTCCATTTTATTTAAGGCTGTCTCTAACTCCTCCTACTGGATGCTAATACTGCAATATCATTCGCAAATCTAAACCTGCTAATCTTTTGTCTCCGTGCTGATTAAAAGGTGACGGTGACAGTGTGCATCCCTGTCTAACCCATTTCCTAATATTTACTTCTCTATATGACAGCTCAAATTCTATATCTACCCGTTGTTCTTTATAGAAACAATATGTCACTCTTCTATCCCTGTATCTTATATCTGCATTTTCAAGTATCTTAATAACATTTTCCCATTTAAAATTGCCAAAACCCCTTTTATAGTTCCTATGTCCGCGCTCTTACTCTTTTCTATCGTTTTCTCTACCATTACCTGTAAAACAAAAATGCCTCACCCGTTCCCCTATTTCCAAAGCCCAATATTTCGTTTTTTTGAATTCTTATTGCATCGCTAGAAACTAGTCAGGTCACCTGCTAGGGACTCCTTTAAAAACTCTTTTGTGTTTCATTCCGACCAGCCACTCGTGCTGATGGGCGGGCAGTCCCTCCGATATACACTGCAGTGCAAAGGAGGGTAGGGCGTAAGGCCCTCTTCAGCCTCCTTTCAGGAATCGTGGGAATGAGTGGGTGGTGTGGTTAGGGAGAGAAAGATGAGACGGACGAAATGAAGACAGATGAGAAGTGAAAGATTATCTGTGGAATGTTACTGCCTAAATGATCCAAGGAAATCACAGAAAACTTGAACCAGAACAGCCGAACCCGGGTTCGAACCGGTGACCTCCCCAATGTTAAGCAATGATCTAGAACACTAGACCACTCCGCTAGGTAAGTATTCGGAAAATAATTGTAATGTGTATACTATAGTTGGTTATTGACAAAAGATATTTAAAATAATATTAAGTGCAGACACGTGGAATAGATTAGACAAATACTGATAAATTTACCTTCAGAGATGTGATTTATTTGAAATAGTTCTATTTAAAATATAAATAAAAATACTTATTTTCATTTTTCATTTTAAATACCTTCTTTTAAATAACGGTTTCTATTTGTACTTATTTAGATAGAAACGATTGTATTTTCTAATTCTATATATTTAGGTCAAAGTGGTCGTTCAATTAAAAAACATTTAGCTGTGCATTAACAATCAATAAGCCAATTTTCAAAAAATATAAGTTTAGTATAATATTATTTTATACGAAATAATTACACTTTAGATAAAAATAATTTTAAATTGTTACACATTGAAAATAAAAGCAAAAGGTTAGATCTCTTAGAAATAATAGTATGAAGGCTTTCACGTCCGGCGTCAATAGAATTATGATAACTTACCAGGCTTTTGGGTCGTGGTCTATAGACTTTTTTGTTGCCAGACGTTTCGCAGCGTCTGCGGCTGACATCTTCAGAAGTTATTGCAAAGAGCATACCAAAAAAGCTTCTGAAGGTGTCAGCCGCAGACGCTGACGAAACGTCAGGCAACAAGAAGGCCTATAGACCACGACCCAAAAGTTCGGTAAGTTATCATAATTCTACTCTTAGAAATACTTGAAATTACCAGAGCTAACAATAAAAATAAAACTTTATTGAATGATCAAGATTTTGGTGCTTCCCCTTATTAAAAGCAGTCACATACAAAAACAAATAATGTTATTACGATATAATAGAATCGTTGTCCATCCTGTGCTAGTTGTAATATAACTCTTTGATAATGATTTAATAACCGAAATATGTCAGAGTTCAAATAAACAAATTTTACCATCTTAAGAATCTAACTACCCGACTTTCCCCATTTTAAACCCTGCATAAATGTAAAATTACCGTAAACAATCGAACAATTTAATTAATAAGCAATAACAATATAAAAAGGTATTAAAAATTGGATTGATTCAGCCGTTACTCTGTGATAATTCATCTTAACGATAAGTGAATAAACACTACTTTGTTTATTATCATTTTTTAATTTACAAATCCTTTTGACTATAGTTTCGATAAAAAAGCTTGTCATTGTCAAACGAATAATTCAATCCCGAAAGCACAACAATCGGCTGGAAAGATTATGGCCTTATAGGTTAGGTTAGGTTAATTCAAATTGAATTATTCGTTTGACAATGACAAGCTTTTTTGTCGAAACTATAGTCAAAAGGTATTGTAAATAAAAAAGTGATAATAAATAAAGTAGTGTTTATTCATTTATCGTTAAAAAGGTATTTTCTATAAGTATTTCTTATAATATTATTAAACATATACCTGCTTGTTCTAATTAAGACGTTGTGACGTCACTGAGTTAGCTACGGATAGATAAACGTTAGTTTTCATATCATTTACTTTTGCAACAGAGTGAGTTATTCTTTGTAAAAAAACTGTTGTTGACGAAAACGAAAATTGAATCAGAGGCGTTTGATCCGTGAAAATTGCAATGGTAATAGTGGATTTACGCAAATTACCGTTTTTAAGGTTTTGACACTCATGCTATTAGACATGGCTTACCAATATTAGGTCTGTACTTGGCTGCAACTGCTGAAAGACTTGTAATTACGTAGGGATATTAAATTAACCTGAAATAGTTGACTCAAATGTCTTTTCGTCAAAAGAACAACAAGGAAATATTTTTTAGCATTTTTTTGGGATCTGAATGCAAATAAGTATAAAAAGTCATTCAGAAGCTGCCGATTTTACGCTAAATTTGTGAAAAATTATACAAAGAAAATAAAAGCAAAAATTTTGACTTTAATTGCATCAGATAAAGTGGATTTTGTTTACAACTTTCTTTGGGTATGGCGAATAATAAAATAAAAAAATGTCAACTAAATAACTTAAATAAGAAAATATAAAAATAGAAATATACTTATGTAGGAATTAAATTTAGAAATTAAAAAAATGTTGCAGAAAAAGGTAATAACAGGAGAACAACGACCTAACTAATATGTAAGAAGTTTCTTTATTTTTAAGCCAATGAACCTGTTCATATAACGTTTATAAAAGAAGATCTGGTTACGAGAACTATTATAACAAAATAATATTTATTTTCAAATATTTAAACTATTTGGAGGTAGCTGACCGTGTGCTAAAAATGTAGAGAATTTTAATCTTTTGAAACTGGTAAAGGTCAGGTATACTGGCTTTAATTTATTTTATCAGATTTAACATCCACATAGGGGTGTAGTATCAGCCAAATCATAATTTAGGTGCCTTAGTATGTAATTGCGTTTTAAAAAAAAATACTGATAACTTATTGTTTGAATAAAGTAAAGTAGCAAAAACATTAACAGATATTAACTAACCATAAATGAGATAAGAAAATAACCATAGGGGTGGGCCAAACACGAACTATTATTGTACAGAATTTCGTTTTATCAACTTATATTAAATATTTTTTTAATATTTTCAATCATGGCACTCATTTAACTTTTAAAGAAATTTGGGGGTAATTTTTAAAAGTCAGTTTGTTGAGGCAAAGCTTTATATTTTGTTTTAGTTTTAATATGTGTATACTTGGCACATAAATAAAAACGTATTTAAAGTTATATGAAACTTCATTTAAGGGAGGCACCACCAGTAAATTTGCCACCCTGACGTGTTTATTCTATCGTATGGCCGAATTTTAAATACACCACTGTGGTGCACCATATACGCAGACATGGGCAATTATTTTCTTTTTTCTTGTGAGGTGTTGTTGAAAAGGCCTTTGGAAGCAGATGACAAATACATTTTTTTAAAGTTTTCTATTTAAATTAACACTTTCGGGGATCACCAATATCGTGGATCTTTGACTTACATTATTACCAATTCTATCATAAAAGCAACAGTTTTATTTACATAAGAAGCTTCAAATAATGTACAACTGACACAAAACATATTAAAATTGGTTTATTATATATAAAAATTTTTTAAGTATTTAAAAATGTTCAAGTATCACGTAAACAGGTGAATGGGATGAGAGTTTCAATGCTTTCTTATTTTTTCTGACAAAGGGGCATGTTATAAATCTTAGATAAGTTAAAAAGAACAATTTTCACAATCATTACATTAATACGTGATCGACGACGACGAAATTTATCGTTCATTTTTGCGGTATTTATTATAAAAGAAGGAAAATGAAACTTATACTGTTTATGTTCCTGTTAAGATAAAAAAATTGAAAAATGTTTCGGTGAAGTTTATTGTCATCTGTTGACTGTTTTATTACTTTAGCTTAAATTAACATTGTTTGATGAAATCCTAAAAATTATTTAATTAATTTTTAAATATAAAATTGTCATTTGTTTCTATTAGTTTTTAATGTGGAAATAATGTCTAAAAATAATATTAATTATTGTTAATTGAACATTAATTATTTTAATTGGTGTTTCGGTGCAAATGTAGGAAAAGCAAAATGATTTGTAGCATAATTATAAAAATGAAGAAATAATAAAACGAATAAAACACTTGATATATTTTTCACATGTTTATTGACGGAACTCAACAATTGTTACGACAGGGGTCTGTCATTATTAAGAGTAATCAGTATTACTAAATATATAAATGTGCGGAAACATATTTATAGTGAATAATAATGATAGGGACATTTCTTAATTACCTAGTTTGAACAAAAGTAAAGGGGAGTTGTTTGAATATGTTTCTATTTGGGAATTTACAATGTTATGTTTGTTGTAAATAGCTCTTTTAATTTCTAAAATTTCAAGATAGTTTAATTTCATAGTTTTTTGGTTGTATGTGTAGTATTTGAAAATTTTCATTAATATTGTGTTTATTTGAAATATTATACAATGTGTAGAAATACCTGTACAATTGTTGTTATTTAAGATATTTTTTAAATGCTGTTTTTTACGAGTGTTAATGGATCTGCCTGATTGACCAATGTACACAGCATCACAATCATTGCATTGAATTTTATAAACGCCGCTACTATCTTGGGGATCAAATTTTGGTTTATTATTGACTAGTAGTTTGTTAACAGTATTTTTATGGGATACAATGGTTGTGATACCTAATCTTTTTAGATGTGATTTTATAATTATACATTCTTTTATTCCACAGTGCATTATTCAGATTAACAAATATCCCTTTAAACGAAAAAAAAAATTAAAATAGAACTAGATACAATAAAACAAATAGCTGTAAATAATAGCTATGATACCAAAATCGTCGATAGTATCTTAAACCAAAAACTTAAAAATAAAACACGCCTACTATTCTATAACCCTCAAATTATTCATAATCCTTCCAATAAAGTATTTTGCTCCATACACTACGTTAAAAAAACAAGTCAAATTATAAAATCACATCTCAAAAGATTAGGTATCACAGCCATTGTATCCAATAAAAATACTGTTAACAAACTATTAGTCAATAATAAACCAAAATTTGATCCCCAAGATAGTAGCGGCGTTTATAAAATTCAATGCAATGATTATAATTGGTCAATCAGGCAGATCCATTAACACTCGTAAAAAACAGCATTTAAAAAATATCTTAAATAACAACAATTGTACAGGTATTTCTACACATTGTATAATATTTCAAATAAACACAATATTAATGAAAATTTTCAAATACTACACATACAACCAAAAAACTAAGAAATTAAACTATCTTGAAATTTTAGAAATTAAAAGAGCTATTTACAACAAACATAGCATTGTAAATTCCCAAATAGAAACATATTCAAACAACTCCCCTTTACTTTTGTTCAAACTAGATAATTAGAAACTTCCACATCATTATTATTCACTATAAATATGTTTGCGCACATTTATATATTTAGTAATTCTGCTTACTCTTTATAATGACAGACCCCTGTCGAAACAATTGTCGAGTTCCGTCAATAAACCTGTGAAAAATATACCAAGTGTTTTATTCGTTTTATTATTTCTTAAAATGTATTTTCACAATACCTGCACCATCGATAGTTTGAACTGTATAAAAATGAATCTAAATCTAACGAAAATCATTTATTTAAGCACATACTATAATCTAAAAAATAATTTAGATTTTAAATTTTAATTTTAAAATTAATTAAAGTTTTAAATAATTTAGGGGCGTGGGGGTTCACGATTTTTTAAAATCATTAAAAGTCTGCTTTTGTAGTTGGTACTTGAAAGCACCCTTTTTATTAGCTTATTGGGTACCTATTTTCATCCTACAAACAACATGAGACAACGGTAATATCGTGACTATTCAGTACAATATCCTTAACCCGCTTAATGCATAATTACGATGAAATAAGGCAATTCCGTATAATCATTGTTAATTATAATTATATCAGAATAATTTCCAAGTTTCCTCCTAAGACTTGACAACGAAGTAATTCGCTTCTGAAAGCTACAATCCTATTTCTAGATACGTATTAAAAATTAAATACACAGAAAGATTTATAAAATGATTGTAAAAATACGTATTCGAGTAATTTGTAAAAGAACCTTGTTTTGTCAAATTATTTTGTCCAGTTTAGATGAAAAGTGTATACGCAATACAGTAGTGTACGAATTCGGTTATATGATACTTATGCAATTAAGTATCACAAAAGATAATTACATAATTAAATAATTGTAAATCAGAATGAGAAATCTAAAAAAATCACATTCTATTTCCAGTAATGGAAGGCGTTTTTCGTAAAGAATGATTACTGTCGTTAAAAAGTTTAATTTGATATCATTTTTAAGGCACGAAGAATGCGGAATAAATTTGCAAATACATTTTGAATTGAAAAACTTTAGTAGAAACTTATTAACTGAATTGTAAGTGATACTGTGTAATGTAATATGTTGCCAAAGAGATTATGTGATACCTGACGTCCTTAAAATGTGTTATAGAATTAAATCTTTATTTAATAAAAGCTGAGTTTAGAAATACAAATTTAAGACAATATAAAGATGAACAAGTCGAGAAACTGACCACACTACTCTTGCACTCATGGTCATTCACACAGTGTAGCAATCCTTAGTGTGTATCCTAGACAATCAACAATTCCTTTAATATATGTTATATCTATAACTACCACACACTATTTATGTATTATCCTGTCTTAGGGAAAGTCTCAGGCATCATCTCATTTATACAGATAAATAAAATTGGAATGTCTGTTGGTAATATTAAAATAACCACTTTTCACTAAATGCACATGGATGTATACACGGTACATATCCAAAAATAACATTTTTTACAATTTTTGTCTGCCTGTCTGTCTGTCTGTATGTTTATTCTGACTAATCTCTGAAACGGCTGGACCGATTTTGACGGGACTATCACTGGCAGATAGCTAAAATAATAAGGAGTAACTTAAGCTACTTTTATTTTAGAAATTAATTATTATTATTAATAAATAGTTACTAATTTCTAAAATAAAAGTAGCCTAAGTTATTCCTTATTACATTAGCTATCTGCCAGTGAAAGTCCCGTCAAAATCGGTCCTGCCGTTTCAGAGATTAGCCATACATAACTATTAGTCAAGTACCGCGAGCAGCCTACGCGCACGCCACTGCTGTGCCGTCACGTCAGGCCTCCTCCCACCACTTCTCCCACCAACGACTTAATATCACAAAGGCTGCCTGTCGCGCGGGCTCAGAACGCGCGAGCGGGCTATTGCTAACGATTGTGAACAATAACTTTTCTGTCAAATTCCACACGGACGAAGTCGTGGGCACAGTTAGTACACAATAAATATACAGTCAAAACTAACAAGTAATGATCATGCGTTACGGATAAAAAAATAAACATAAAAATTCTGTTGTTGCTAATTGTGAGTGTCAAATCCTCTGAAAGTAGCCTAGTTTGATTTATTGAAATATTTTTAGAGACTTAGGGATATAGAACAGAAACGTCTTCATGTATTCAAACTACATAAATTTTTACATTAGTTCTGCTGTATTTGTTTTGAAATTTTATTTTATCGAAATGACTACTATTATTACGTTAGACTTTGTTTATTTATTAAAACTGGTTGTACGTTTTTATGTAACAAATTTTTTCGAATGGTTAGTATTTTACATCTGTTTTGCATTGTCAGTATTGACTTCCAAAAAAAAAGAGGAGAAGAAATGTTTAATAATTATAGGTCTTCTTGTCATCTACTGACGATTTCTTCATCACCGTATTTAATCAGCTATAGCAAGACGACCACAAAAAGAAAAGAAAGCGTGCTATGACACAATTGTTATTATTCAAACCTAAAAGAAATTTATTGATTTGCGTTCTTAAGAAAAATTGATTACACAAAAGATAAGTTTGAATTGATACAGTAGCAGCTAGTGTTTAAATCAATTTGTTTAAGTTTTCTGATATATACATAGGTATATACAGGGTCATTCAAACCGAGTGGTACATTAGACGTTTTAGGGAAACTAAGCATGTTACTGATTGGAAAATTTGGGAATAGGGGTTATCAATGATGATCTATTTAACTAAAATAATTTCAACTGTCGGGCACTTCTGGTTATATCGGAAGTTGATGTCAACTTTCTTATTTTAAATGGAACGGTATATTTTTTACTATGAATTCGTATGAAATATAAAGTTTTAAGGTGACTTTGATAACCAATCAACTTCTATGCCTACGATGACCAGTTTCTGAGTTAATTTTATTTTTTGGAAAAAAGATTGCACCGCAACCCAAACTCTAAATTTCATAACTTCCATAAAAAATGATTTAAAATGTTGAAATTTTTACTGGTTATAGCCAAGTTAACGTCATGCCAAAACTAGGATTTATAATGTGTACAGGGCGTTCAGAAAAAAAATCCAAACTTCAAACGCAAATAACTTTATTCTTTCAAATAGCACCTAGCATGTTTTATTGTGTCATTCAATGCCTTTTTTATCCTCTTTCGATCCATCTGTATATTTACTATTGGTTTATTAGAAAATTTTTGAATAATTTTGGATTTTTTTTAAATAAAGAATGGAAACCGTCCAATATATCGAAAGAGGTTAAAAAATGGAATCGAATGACAAAATAAAATATTCTAGGTGCCATTTCAAAAAATGAATTTATTCGTGTTTGAAGTTTTTAAACTTTCGATTTTTTTTCTGAACGCCCTATACACATTATAAATCTTAGTTTTGGCATAGTGTTAGTCTTATGACTTGGCTATAACTAGTAAAAATTTCGGCATTCTAAGTTATTTCATTTTTGATATAAATTATGATATTTTATAGTTTGGGTTGCGGTGTAATCTTTTTTACAATAAATTAAATTATCTCAGAAACTATTCATCGCATAATGGGAATACAAGTTGGTTATGGTTTTCAAAGTCACCTTAAAATTTTATGTTTCATACGAATTCATCGTAAAAAATATACCGTTCCATTTAAAATAATAAAGTTGACATCAACTTCCGGTATAACCGGAAGAGCCCGACAGTTGAAATTGTTTTAGTTAAATAGATCATCCTTGATATCCCCCAACTACCAAATTCCAAATTTTCAAATCTGTAACATGCTTAGTTTCCCTAAAACGTCTAATATACCACTTAGTTTGAATGACCCTGTATATTGTTGTAGACATTTCAATTTCTCATTTTCTGAAACTTGTTTTATTATATGTAATGGTTCTCTTTATATACATCTATACATGTAAATAAAATTGATGTCTCTCTGTAATATCAAAATAACTGCTACTTTTAAATCTCACATGGTTGCTTGTATGGTACGAAGATAGAAGCGAGCAATAATTTTTGTTTGTCTTTTTGTCTGTCAGTTTATACCAACTAATATTTGAAATTGCTTAAGTGATTTCGATGGGGTTTTACAGATATAAAGAGAATGTTGTCAAAAGTGCTTTAAGCTACTTTTTTTAATTGTTACTGGTTACAATAAATGTATTATAAACGATTAGAAATAGTTTCTACCGAAAACGTGAAGATGATATCACTCTATACTATTCATGATTCATGCACACCTCCACTCCTTCCTATCCTGAGCTAATCTTCCCATTTCTCTTTTACTAGAACATTTAATACTTCTTTACCTTAGTGAACATTATTATAATCTAGGCCTTCCTCAGTTTCTTTTTACTCCAATTTCAGCTTCTAACATGTCTCCAATTAGTCCTTGTCTCAGAAGGTGTCTTACAAATCTATCTCTTATTTTCCTTTCTTTTTGTTAAAATCGACTCAACCCTGCGCTGTACCATGTTTCTACCGATTTTTACAACCTGACTTAGATATCGACAATTAGAGACTTCTTCTAGTATTTCGTCTCCAATTTTTATATTAGATCTAAAATCCTACTTTCATCTGTCTTACAAATCAATAGTTTCTTTTTATATTTATTTCTTTTCATTCTCCAACTCTTCCTACTAGATGCTAATACTGCTAAATCAGCCACAAATCTAAACATGTTAATTTTTTGCCTCTGTTTATCTATATGTGAAGTTGTCCTATCTTTAATAATAATAATATATTCGATGTATAGATTAAAAATTAATATAATGCAAAATATTTATATTGGGTAATATAAGTGTTCTATCGCGTCACTATCACATTTTAAGGGATTCTTTTATTTAAAACCTAATTTTATTATTTCATTCTATATGATTTTTCTACGCACACTTTTCACTATTCTGTTTCTTGTGCTTATTTTACATTCATTGTTTCATATTTTCATCTTTGTTTGTTACAGTTAATGTCATTTCCTGGTTTAAATTTTATTATCACTTTCAGTCTCTTTAGCTTACCGGTTTCTTCTAAGTGTTTAAGATTCTTTTGTTCCATACATTTGTCATATTCTTGATTACAGTTCGAGACCTTTACTCTTACCACGTTTTTATTAACTCGCTTTACTATCTATCTGTTTGTCTGTTGCGTACAAATTTTGCACCACATATCTCTATTATAATATCATGAAAATGTTTAAAATCGATAGAAAGAAATTGCAATCATAACATGAGAATGCGGAAAATAGTTTATCCAAAAAAGAAGGCATAAAAATAATTTTTCGTCTATACATCAAGCACCACAGATCCCACACTTGGAACGAGTACTACACACTAGGCACTGCGAACCGAAAGCCAAACCCACAACACAGTGCCTACTGTGTAGTACGCGTTTCAAATGTGGGATGTGTGGTCCTTGATGTATAGACAAAAGTTGTCTAAGAATCTTTCGGAATCAATAGTGTAATTCAATGCCAGTAGGGGTATTAGCCCTCGGAGTAGTCGTTTCTGTTGATTCCATACACTGTTGATTCCGATGGATTCTTAGACGAAGATATAACATATTCAAAAAAGAAGGAATTAAAATCCTTATTCGTCTAAATTTTAAGAACAAAGATCTCACATTAAGTAGGCACAACGAACCGAAAGCCACATCCCACGACCGGTTTCGACCTATCGGGCCTCATCAGGTGGGCGCTAGCAGAAAGGCAATTACAGGCTATATTATAAATATAAATATAAATATGGAATCAACAGAAACAACTACTCCGAGGGCTAATACCCCTATCGGCATTGAATTACACTGTTGTGTTAGCCCTCGGAGTAGTTGTTTCTGTTGATTCCATACTTATATTTATATTTATAATATAGCCTGTAATTGCCTTTCTGCTAGCGCCCACCTGATGAGGCCCGATAGGTCGAAACCGGTCGTGGGATGTGGCTTTCGGTTCGTTGTACCTACTTGTTAGGACGCGTTCAAAATGTGAGATCTTTGTTCTTAAAATTTAGACGAATAAGGATTTTAATTCCTTTTTTTTTGAATATGTTATATCTTCGTCTAAGAATCCATCGGAATCAACAGTGTAATTCAATGCCGGTAGGGGTATTAGCCCTCGGAGTAGTTGTTTCTGTTGATTCCATACTTATATTTGTATTTTTAAATGTTTTTTTTATTAATTTGGTTTAAGTGTCTATCACGTAACATAAGCTATATCGTGAATTCAGTTTGTGAAGGAGATACCTTCGTAAGGCTTTGTCAAACATATGAAATCCCACAGTTAGCAGTAAATAATAGTAGATGACAACATGTTGTATAAAACAATTTCTCCTAGCCCCAGACAGATTCTTAATATCTTACAGTTAGTCCTGAAAATTTGTGATTTTAAATTTTAATGGTTTTGAAAATGCTTGAAGGATTTTAAAATAAAAAACGCGGAGTACATGCAATAGAAAATGTTGGGTAGGTTTCCTCACTATACTCTTTACTATTATCTATTGCATGTGGACTACGATTTTCGTTTTAGATCTGTATGGAGCCAGGAAGAATTTTTTATATTGTTTGATTCATTTTAAAAACGTGGTAAATTAAAAAATTGTTTTTTTTTTAAATAATAATTTCTCTTTATATTTTGGTTGACATATATCTAATCCTAATATTCCTCTTAATTATGCTTTTTGTACAATTTCATTTCTTGTCATGAAATATGTAAATTACTGTGGTCTTTCAAAAACAAACTTAAAATCTTTAACTTGTGCCTGTATCTTTCATAAGAAACACTTTTAAGTTTGCGCTATATATTTAGCAAACTTCTACAAGCCAAGGTTGTTCTTATGAATGAACAAATTAATTACGTTTTTGTTACAATTAAATTGCACGACTTTTACATCACAATTAATTAAATATTACCGAAATTTTTGGTACCAGTTTCGCTAATAAAGTTTCTACTCATTATCATACAGTTTTTCGCACAAAAACATTTTGAGTTCGTTGTGTTTTAAATAACACTTTAACCACCTAAAATACCAAAAAATTCGAAACTTTTGTAAATGAAATTTGAAAAGTTTCGTTTGAAAATTGCCAAATTAGGCGAAGATTGCAGTCAATCTAACTTTTCACATTAGATAATTTTTGTACGAAACTCTAATTACACATTTTTAACTTTTTGTAGACATTTTGGTTAATTTAGTAGTAATTTATAGAAACTACCAGACGTGGATCGCGATTTCGATTTTCCTAGATCATCAGCATGCCATAATTAGATATTTTTATACGTACCTTTCCTTCTAAATAGCTAGAATAGAATAAGATAAAAGTTGAAGTAAATTTTATCATTTATTTGATATTCTATTTTGTGAAAAATATAGTAAACAATTTTTAAATTTATAAACAAAATAGTTTGGTTAGTTGGATAATAACATTTTGAAATCATTTCTATTTCAAAAGAAATTTGTTGGGGAACAATCACCCTAACCATTCAAGGTTTTATAAAAAGAATTAAAAGCATACTAAAAAGCGACAAGTACAAAAAAGAAAATAACGAAATTTAACCAGCCACAGTCAAGGTATTTTACCCAGTTCTTAAGTAATTTATACAAATTTTTACCTGTGCTTGGGCTGAGAAACCGTCTAAACCACCTGCACTTATTTATTGACTATACAATAAATAATGGAGAATTAGTAAATTATGTAAACATAAATTTTTGCTGAATAATACTGGAATTAAAGAATTGCATGTCTATAAATAATAAAGGTTCTGTAAACAGGTGCAATGCATTCAGGGCGGCATCAAGTTCATTCCGGTTGAGATTTGTAATCGTCACCATACAGAATTTTTTGAAATTAAAATTTATTTATATAGAGTGCTACATTTTATAGGAGTCACTTGAATGTTTGAAACCAAATATGTATATGTATATATGTATGGTTTCAAAAGTTTATGAACTTTATTATATTCTGATTTTTGTCAATAGCCGCAACCAAGTGAACAGATACGTTGTTATTAAGGATGCCTAAAATATTAGTATTGAGAATTAAGTGGAAAACATTTAATATAATTCTGTAAACGTAATGGACAAACAATTGTTTTTTTTAGTGTGTTTCTATCGCAAATACGGTTAGGTGAATTTTTAGTTTCCTATTCTTCTGTTGATACGAAACTTCTTTATATAAAATGTTATATGAAAGAGGAATTATTGATTTTAAAAGACAATAGTTCATTGTTGAGGATAAATAATGTTTACCAAAACACCTTACATGAAGACAACGGATTTTTCAAACACGGTATTTTCTATTGTACAATGAATAAAAGAAAATTCTTGGCCTTTAAAGGAACAGTTCTGTTCAATAATAGATAAAATGCAATTGTTCAACTTTTTTCATGCTTTATTTTGCTGTTTTATAATGCAAAATAATGTAATTCGATACATATTTTTTCTTCTTGCAACCGGACATCTTTTAAGTTATTTGTTTATCTCGATGGTGAGGTTCTTCAACTTGCTTCTCAGTAATTTATTTTCTCGAAGAAAAACGCAAAATGCATTTGTTATGAATTTCTCGTACTTTTTTCTGCGAAAACATTTGAGATTTGCGTACAAGATAAATAAGATATGTTGACTTAGCTAATAAATGTACCATAAGTATTTAAGATTTGAAAGTAGTTTGTTAGCTTGTTTGTCTTAGTTGCTTCTAAGTAATCTTATTAATGTTTTTCTCAATATTCGCAGATGTAGCCACACAGGACCGCAATTAAAAAAATTAAGGATAGATAACGAAAACTAAAACTGTTTTCAAAAATATTATTATTATTATATTATTATTATTAATCACAAATATCATAATTAATTATTTAAAAATAAATGGCGAATTAATTAGACAACAACAATATTTAGTTTAAGTTTAAGAACATAGGCTTTCACAGTTGGAATCCACATTAGAATTAATTTTCGGGCAGATGACCATCGGTTTAAATGAACGGTTCAGACCAGACGTTTCGTCTGTAACCGCAGCTTACATCTTCAGTGGATATTGCGTTGACAACTTGTGAGGAGGTTATACCAAAAAATTGGATTATAGATAAGATTTCTCGACATGTTTTTTAATTTTATTCATTTTGGTGATAATTGACGCATTTACTTTAGAATAGGTCCCCGTATCAATATGTTTTACAGAGTTTTTATCAACTAACGTGTTAGAATATTTTACAATAGTGAAAAATGGTGACAAACCAATAAACAATTAATATTAATAATAGGAATGATAAATAATATGATTGTACGCAATCTTATATTCATGGTGTTGTAGACTAGGTAATCAATTTATAGAAATATTCTATATTTAAGAAGTTATGACCAACTAATGTCAAGGAACTTCCAATTTAAATCATTGTGTTCTCTAAAATGGAGTATGTAATAATGGTGGTAAGAAATCTTCGTACTGTTGGACGTGTGTCGCGAATTACTGGTTTTTGAAGTTTGTATGTGAATTTATGCAGTTTCAACTTGATATTGATATTGGGATAATCTGTAATTTGCATTGATTACACATGTCTATTGTTACTTCAGCTTAGGGTATGTATTTTTGAAATTTGACGATATGTTTTTGTTTAAGAATTAAGGTATAGTAGTATTTTAAACAGGCCGTTTTGATATTCTCGGTAGTGACTGTGATGTCATGTCCATTATATATATATATATATATATATGAGATCGGTTCTTTGGTATCAGTCCATCATAACTCATTAAAAGTTAAACAGTAAAAACTGAGAAAAAGGGAATTTAATAAAAGCAATCATGTAGCCAAACATTTCTGGTATACAGACATAATTGCGACCATAACAACCAATCATAATAGACATGACATCACAGTCACTACCGAGAATATCAAAACGGCCTGTTTAAAATACTACTATACCTTAATTCTTAAACAAAAACATATCGTCAAATTTCAAAAATACATACCCTAAGCTGAAGTAACAATAGACATGTGTAATCAATATATATGGAATGAGATATACGATGGTGGTATCGAAAAATATGCATATATTAAGTTTTATTGATTTGTAGATCGATAAATGTGAGTTTATGCAATTTTAATTTGTCTAAACTGAATAACACCTATCGGTAAAATTATTATTGGAATCGTTTGCACGGTTATTTGATCTTAAATTTCCTTTATTTCTTCAATGTTTGGTAAAGAAATATATATTGAGTACGCCGTATACGTATGATGATACTGTTAAATCCTTGATTACATATAATTCGTAGGTTATGATGGATGGTATCTACGCTTTCTTGATGGAAATTTATGATTACTTTATAATTAAAACAAGTATATATTGGTGAAAATTAATTTGAGTTTTATTGATAAAGCAATTCGTAGGTTTTAGTTTTATTATCGAATCTTTCAGTTTCTGAGAATATATTATCTTCGACCTGTTCATGTCATTGTTGGTTTGGGTATTTTCCATTTAATTCTAACTTTTCGATTTTGGGTTGTTTGTCGCCGAGTTGATGTCCGAATCATTAAAGTCTAGTGGTGTATTAGATGCTGAAATAGTGTAAATTGAATTATGTATTGGGCTATTACCACATCTTGCCCTAAAATATCATTGCAGATCAGTAACCAGCCTGTAATGTAGATTTTTAATTATTATTATCATACTCGGATGTTGGTCGTGTGGATTTCAAGCGTCGTACTAGTTAAGGTAAAAAGCAGAAATATTTAAACATTGATACATGAATATAAGATATTTAAGTTGTTTTACAGTAGTCGTCAAACAAGTCAGTGTCAAATCATGTTTAGATCAAGATCAAGTTCACAAGGATCTTTGAATTGATTGTTTATGAGAGTGTAGCTAACAATAGTTAAACAAATACAATCAAACCGATCAGTGATAAAGATCTTGCTCACCGTTGCAACTCATAAATATTTATAAGTCATAGAATAAGAGTGCAGAAAATGTTTATTAGTAATAAAAGACTTGTTTGTTACAATTGTGAAATGACAAATGGCATTGGCAGGCACTAGAGCAAAAAAAAAATCAAAAGGCAGAAGTGATATTATAATAGAGAGAATAAGCAACGGTTATGCTGTAGTAATTGTTATTATTTAGAAATCATATTCACTACAAAAGTGGTTAGTCAAAAGTTTATTGAAATTACCAGATCGCAATTTCGATCTCATGTGCTTTATTAATTTGGTCAAGTGTCTATCACGCAATACAAGCTGCATCGTTGATACAGTTTATACAGTAAATATCTTCGTAAGACCTTGTCATACATGAAATAACACAGCTGGCAGTACATATCAATAGATGGCGACAAACTGTCTTCAATACCATATTAAATAAACTTCATTTTATGGAATAGCTTCGGTTTGGACAGTAATTTACGCCCACTGTACCGCTAGAATCAACGATTTCCTGCCCCTGCTCCTAAACTGGTATCAGAGATGGAAACTTTTCATCAACGAAGCCAAGTCGGAAGCAATCTTCTTCTCGCGGAGGAACCGTACACCTCCGCCCATCACTATAAACAACCACCCCATCAAATGGAGCAACTCAATCACCTACCTCGGCGTCGTGTTCGACAGAAGACTTACATGGCGTAAACACATGAAAGCCACCCGCGCAAAGGCCCTGGGCGTCTTTATATCACTCAAGCCCTTCTTCCAAAATAGGTTCATCTCCGACCAAACTAAAATTCGTGCGTTCAACGCAATAATCAGGAGCTACGCTCCTACGCCATGCCAATTTGGGGCTGCCAACCCCGTCGACTCAAAACCCTTCAAGGCACTTACATGCGGATCCTTCGCTCCGCATTAGGCTACCCCTGGTTCATCAGAAATTTCCAAATTCTGAAAGAAACCGGGCTCCCTTCACTTACCGAGGCTGCAAACAAATTCGCAGCAAATCTTAGGGTCTCAGTCTCAGGCCACCCAAACCCGTCCATCTCATCACTTTCCAATTTCGCCCCGAAAGCTACCGACCGCTTCAGAAGGCCTTGCCACCTTCTACACTGAGCCGTTACTCCCGCTCAAATTCTAGCTTCGCTATTTAGCGCGAGCTCCATCCAACATTCGAGATGGGTCACCTGACAATTCTTACACCCCTCCCCAATCCCCCCCAACACCTCAAACAACCCACTTCCCGATCCCAACCTCCCCAGGGATGAAAAACCTTCGGGTTGCACTCCCTTCTCGAGGAGGGGTTTTAGTCGGTAAAAATCCGACACTCCCCCACCTTCGGGGGTGTCTATGAAGATTTCCCCTCCTCGAGGTTAAAAACTAAAAAAAAAAACGGTAATTGACCTTCGCTTTTTAGCGCGAGTGTCCACCCTTCCTTCATATTAGAGGTGGGCCACCGTCTTTCTAACACCCTCCCCCAACGCTCCCGTCCCTTCCCCCACAATTCTGCCCTCACCTCAATCCACTTCCCTATCCCAACCTCTCCACGTCTACCCTGGAGATGTTAAAACCTTCTGGTTGATAATCCCCACTCAGTAATAATCTGACACTTACTCCCCTCCAAGGGATGCCTATGTAAGGTTTTCCCACCTCTAGTTACATTTAAACAAAAAAAAAACAGTAATTTACCGTACGGCTGGTCTAGTGATTCTGATCATTGCTTTTCATTCGGGAGGTCACCGGTTTGATTCTGGTTCTACCTGTTCTGATCTAAGTTTGCTTATAATTCTTTTGGATCATTTAGGTAAATGCTGTGGCAGTAATTTTTTTTCTCTCCCTAGTCACACAACCCATTCGTTCCCATGATTCCTGAAAGGAGGCTGGAGAGGGCCTTGCGCCCTATCCTCCGGTTTTGTACTATAGTTAAAGTTTAGATTTAGTAATATATCGATACTACCTATGATGTGCTGCTGATGAGATCTAATAAGATCAAAATCGGATCTACATCTGGTAATTTTGATAAATGTTTGACCAAGAACTAAATCTTCTTTATTATAAAACGGGGAAATTAAATAAGATAGGTGATGTATCATAACATAGATGTACAGAAAATAGAAATCATTTGTCTTTGATACATATATGTATATTTAACTCGAAACTAATTTATATAACTTTATGACAGGCTTAATTAAACAATTAAAGAAAATTTATAAATTTTTAGAGGCAATTATTTATAGTTACTATACATATTACAGTAAAAGGTTGCAGGTAAAATTCATTCAAATCGCCTTGCAGTTTCTTATCTGACTTACATTATATCATTTACATAATTTGTTATATCAATTGGGTTGTTAGTTTTTACTATACGTATTAAAAAGTAGTGGAACAATTGGCTTTATCAGTTGATGTTCATTAAATGGTTGCAATTTGGAAAGAAAAAAACAGAATGTATTGCAATAGGTACTTACCATAAAAATGTTATAGATGAATTCTTCTTTTTTGCCTTTTTAGTTTATTAAGACCTCTAACTATAACTTTGTTGCTTTTACCAAATGATTACATTTTAAAATTAGAACCGAGCCGAAGGTTCCGTACCTCAAATCATACATCAATATTATAAAACGCGTTAACAAACTTTGTGATGTTGCAGTTAAGATGTTTAATGGATAACGATCTCTCCTCGAATTATGCAGTGCCTGAAGATGGGACTTTAAGCCCGAAATCTATCGTCACACATTAGCTAAGGTACGTTAGCAATAGCTGCAATCTAACCTAACCTACTACAATCAAATAAATATTACCTATATATATATATATATATATATATATATATATATATATATATATATATATATTTAAGAATGACAGATACAATTTTGTTTTTGTAATAATTGAAAACTCTCCACCTCTGTGAGCTATTCTTGTTTCCTCCATATATGCCAGGTGTAGGGGTGATAATATTCAATTTATTTATTTATATTATAATGTCTCAGAAACATATAGGATAATAATTATAGTTTTATTGTAAAATTTAAATAAATTTTAAGTAACCTCTTTAATTTCTTTCATAATTATATATTCAGTAGTTTCAGAAAAAGTATGTATTTTTACCAATATATTCCAAATTTTGACACTTAAAATTTCAAAAAATATAATTAATTGTTACCAGACTTTTTAATTTTCTTGAAAATATTATTAAATTGTCAACGACTGAAAAATATATAGATTAATATTTTAGTTCGAAAAGACAAAGCTGATGTGAGGTGAAATAGCTGTTTATTCTCTTAATACCAACAATTGACGTTTCGCCCTTAGTTGCTGGCCTTTATCATGGTAGGTTTTTAGTCAGTATAATAATATATTGACCAAAAAACTTACCTTAATAAAGTCCTAAAATTAAAGGTGAAACGTCAATTGTTGGTTTGACAAGAATAAACAATGTTTTCATCCCATTTTGTTTTTTTTTTCGAATTCGTAGATTAAGGGAAACTTTAAAATTACTTATTATGCGAATTTTGAAATTTCTACGTTTCATAGTTTCTACGAGAAATGTATATGACAAACGGACGGACGCGTACGTGAGTGATTTTTTAAGGGTTCCTTCTTTTGATGTAGAATCTATTTCATGAGTTTTTTATTCCGCCCCTGTCCTTTTCTACTATAAAAACAAACATATGTAGATGAAGAAACAGAATAAGAAGAAGTGAAGCTATGTAGGGTTTAATAAACTTCTTTTTTTCGAACAGGTCTTTTTTCTACGAATTTGTACGTTTTAGATGATGGTGATACAGGGTCGGAGTAGGCAGAATACGTAGATAAAGTGCCGTTTGTTTATTCGCGTTCATTGGTAAGTAAAATACATCGGATATGGTTGCAATTATTGCCGAGACTATAAAACTCGGTCCTTATTTGCGTAAGTCTGAGAGTCTGGTCACGGCTTGCTAGACGTACGGTGTCCTTTGATTCCTTTCACTCGGCACTTTCCCTCTCTTTGGTGTGTTAAGTAGTAGTGAACTAGTGCGCGCGCGCAAGCATCAAGTAACCTAATGTTTCTTAACAGAACCGTCTTAAGTTAGTCTACCTCGCAACGTTATTGTTGAAGCACTTTTTCTGAAAAGTGTTAGTATTTTTATACATATATATTAGAGCTTTTTATAAGTTGCTACTTTTAAATTAAATATTTTAATATATACATTCGTGTCAATTGTATTGTATTATTAAAATATCGAGTCAAATTGTTTGACTTTCTAATCAATAAACAAAGTAGCAGAAGTGGCTTATAAAAAGGCTAGTTTTTGAAAAATATTGACCTTTTCAGATATTTAGATTATACACTGCCCTTTTCGGACACCGTGGGTAGTGGTAATGCACCTTCAATTAAAATATACCCTTGCATGCACCTTCCTGTTGAAGTGTATAGTTTAATATACGTGAGAAAATAGTGTTTCCGGTGTTTTTAAAATTCGAACATGTATTTCGTCGTCTCTTGCTGTCTTTATTGAATTTTATTATTGTGATCTGTGATAACTCACAACGCCAGTGATTCGCTTCTTTTTGGATAATCTACAACAATAATTAATTAAGGTGAGAAAATCATATAAATTACTTGAAACTTTTAATTTTGAACATATTGTTTTGCTCAGAGTTTTTTAATGTATCCTGTCGCAAGATAATTAAATATGAAGATATTATGAATTTTATTAATTATATTAGAGATACACTTAACTTTTTATTAAATCAAAGCGTCTAGTCACTGAGTTAGCTACCCATTCATTTGTGTTTAGGAAATTATTCAAAATAATACATGTTACATTTTACTGATCTTTACAATATTAAAAGGTCTTCATCTTGTGATTCAAACTGACTGTCAATATACAACATTATCTTATTTTTACAGCTGAATTTATTCGGAAATATAAAATTTGTTTCTTGCAAATTTGAATTTCGTAAGTCAATAATGTTATTAAAAACCAGTTTTAATAAAAATGAAAGTGACTGTAATACTGACTATGTATAATATTCTAACATAGCCAGTTTCATATAATTCTAGCAAAATATCATCAGTCAATCGTTTACATATAATAACTCTTTTTTTATTGTAACCAAACATGGGATTGTAACTTTTTGTTCAATAACCAAATACCTAATTACTTAATTAATTCAACAAAAAAAAGTAATTATTAACATTAAGAAAAAGTTTCAACTTTGGTAAAAGTTGCTTTTTGGTTTTTATTTAATATAGAACAAACACAATGTGTCAGGTATAATATAGGTACGATATATATGGATATATTTATTAATGTAAGCATTAAGTGTACAGAGGCAATCAGCAGTTACTTAATTACTTACTTATTAGCAGGTTTGTTATTGTTTTTGTTTATGTCAAAGACGTTTTTATACAACCTTGTTTTATTTATTTTTATCACACGTTACCAAAACTGAACACGTAAAGCTTGTAGGTACGTAAACTTTTATTGTTTTTATTTTATGGAAAAACGCCAATTCATTTAATAATAATAATAAATAGCTAAAGCAACAGTAAATAAAGTATTGATTAGTAAGTTTTTATTTAGATAATATTATTATTAAACTCCTTTAACATAGTACATTATCAAAGTGTTATTCAGATGAAAAAAAAAAAAAATGTGAAAAGCTGAGCTTCATTTACCGTGGGTATTTGATATGTTTTAATTGTTCAAATTGTAAGGATTTTATTAATAAAATAGAGTATGTCTATCGGAAATTTCAACTTTAGCCTAATCAACAATAATTTATATTTGGTATTCAATCAATAAATCAGTTTTTAACTGGTTATTAAATTAATTGTTTCTTATTTTAAACTGATTGGTTATGGGATGAATAAGATTGATTCACATTTAAAACAAAAATTGTGAAAAATACAAAAAAAAAAGACAGACGATACCTAGTTTTGAAATCTTCCTTTATCAAATTCTACTTACCGTAGTAAAATAGTTTGATGAAGGGACTTTCTTTAGGTACCCTAACATGTGGCTAAAATTTTTTATGAGGCTACTTAAATTTATTCCTATCACATTATTATTTGTGCTGGGGACATAAAAATCTGTCAGATTAATATATTATTCGAAGAAATCGTAACTAATTAAGATTTTACTCACGTTGCATTGTCATCAATTTATCTACGATATATACATTTATCTCTTCCTGTACATGTTTATTTTTTAATTTTTCTGTTTTCTTTGATTTTTAAACAGTTGCAAATTAATAATTGATTAATATAAAGATGCAACATGTAATCGTAATTCTTTTACCTTCGATTATTATTTATAGAATATTTGCAAGAAAGAAGGATTGGTTTATAGAAAGGCTTTTTTCGGTCAGGGGCAAAGGTTAATCAATTTTACGGATTTTTGTGTACTTTATGGGATTTTAGGCAATTAGTTTTACCTTTCATTTTCACATGCTCTTAATTTCTTTCCTGGCACCTTTTCCGAAAATAGTTTCGTTCCAACCTACTTTTTCTATTGTACAAAAGTTGTAAATTCTTTCGTTTTTGTTCTATACTAAACTAAACAAGTGATCGGTAATTTTTCATTGTCAGTTTAGTAACCAATTTGGAGATCATGAAATTTCTTATGTTGGGTCTTTTTAATTTACTTTCATCATAATTAAATAAAGAAAGAATCACTCTAATTACCACCAACTAAATTTTATATGAGCGGACACGTGTTTCACACGTGGGCATTATCAACGCGAGACATTGATAATGCCCACGTGTGAAGTGGGCGAAACACGTGTCCGCTCATATAAAATTTAGTTAGTGATAATTAGGGCGAGTTTTTCTTTATTTAATTATTCTTTTACTCAGTCTCCTATTTTCTACTTTACTTTCATCATAAATGTGAAAACCTTGAAGAAAATAACTATTCTGATTGATAAATTTTAAAGATTATTGTTTTCACAAAATTAAAAGTTAAGAACATATTATAACATAGAATTTCTCCTTAGATTAGGTTTGCGCGTATTTTTACGTTTATGCGTGTTTAGAAATAATTTCTTAATTATATATTTATTTGTTTCACTATCCCATCCTTGTTAGCATAAGTCAGATGTTCTTTTTTCGTTTAGAAAACTCATATTTCAAATCGAAGCAATGAAAAAAAGGTGTAAAAGAAATCCGCGAATATCCAGAAAAAACTAGAATTTATTTTGATTTGATTTATCCTTGATCTTTGAATTAAAAGAGGCAGATTTTCGCTCAGATGAAGGAACCTGGTGAAGGATAATTAGAGCTTCATTGGTAAATGAAAACGAATCTGAAATTCAACATCTGTACGTTTTTCTACTACGAAGCGTAGCAATTTCTTATTAACTGTAGTTAACAATTTACTTTTTTCGCACATTTCTCTTCGCGTTCATAAAACTTGTTTAGTCAACGAAAGCAAGCAGCAACTACCAGCTGAAAGTCACTTCCTAAATAATAAATAATTAAACAAAACAACCTAAAAAGTTATCTCTATTTCCGTTAGTTGTATAATAACCGTGTATTATTCGACAATTGTATAAAAGACGGTACATCATCAAATAAGTAGGTATTAAAAAAAATGGAAAACAAGATAATAATTTACAGTAGGTACATATATTAACAATATTCGTTTGCGCGTGAGTTCACATGAACAGTTGAACCTCGTTGTATTTGTAATAGAATTATTACGGCACAAGTCTTTCTTATGCCAATTAATATATATACTACATGTAAATACGCAACATTATATACACCAGCCAGCAATATTCATGGTACAGTACCGTTCAACGGAAAAACATGGTAACGTTGAATGCAAAACACCAACAGAAAACAAAAATTTCGCAAATATATTTTACTGAAAGTGCATTTTATGATAATAACCAAAGGAAAGGCGAATCAATTAAAAAAGTAATGAAAGGTAGGTGTGAAAGTATGGAAGATCGGGGTTAGTTGGCAGAGATTTTGGTTGTTGATTTTTCTATTTCCTTTGTGAAGTACTTCGAGAGACCCTGATGAATCATGTAGGACCCATTAATGAAAACCGTGTTTAAATGTCCCTAAAACACTTCTTCTAAAAGCTTGAAACTAGGTATGCCAACTAACTCCAGCTACGAGATTAGATCGTATAACCTTAAGGGCTCGGAGTGAGTTACCATAACGTGATATTGATAGGAATACTTAAGTAATAAACAAATCAATTTGTCAAAATAAATTCTTAAAAATATATAATTTTCGTGGAAAAATAATATGACATGAATTCAAATGCATGAAAATGCAATTAATTTACAAATAAAAAAAAATAACTATTATTTACTTTTCCACTTATTTATTTCATGCTCAAACTTAAAAAAAAATAGATTTAAAATATCGTTCAAAACAAGAAACAAACTATCAGAATATTTAATCAACAATAATGATCGAACAGAAAAAAAAATGGTTAAATATGGAGGATGTAAATTAAATTGTAATACGTGTAGCCTATTACTTAGGTCAAACAGGCAGGACATTTGAGGATAGACTTAACGAACATCTAAAAACTAATTTAGGAAATTCCACGTTTATAAACCATATCACTAGTAAAAGAATTAATATTTTGACAAACTGATTAAGGCTTTCGCGGCCAGTTGATGAATTGGTGTTGTCCTTCTTCGGGTGTACAGGCCGTTGTCGGTTGGAACTGCTTCCTAACGTTTCGCTAGCGCGAATGGCGAGCTTCTTCAGAGGTCTACGACCAACAGCAAAAATGGATAGACCTCTGAAGAAGCTCGCCACTCGCGGTAGCGAAACGTTAGGCAGCAGTTCCAACCGACGACGGCCTGTACACCCGAAGAAGGACAACACCAATTAATTAATATTTTGTAATGTTTTGAAATAAGAAAACACAACAAACAAAATAATGAATTATTTTTAAACGAAATTGAAGATGTATATGAATCAACAATTTTAAACAAAAATATGGAATACTTTATATATACTTTGGACTAATTCTAAGGTTGTAGATATGAGTGTATATATATATAAGGTCGGATATAATTAAAAATGAGTTATGCGTCTTCTGAAGATGCCCGCGTTGGGAGAAACAATTTTTTAAAATAAATAAGCGGAATAGGAAATACTAGTTATTCTTTTTTTTATTTGCAAAAAATGCTTTTCCATAAAGTAAAGGCTGATACAATGCAAGCAAGTAATCCTTCAAAAAGAAAAAAAAATAAATACTTTTACCTATCTGTAATAAATTCAACATATTACTATATTCGCACCCATATGTAGTTATTCAAATAAAATTAACTTAATGTTTATGAGTGTAAGGGTTGTATGCTCGTTTATTTCAATAAGCGGATTCAATTTGAGTTTAGTCGTATCAAATTGAATCAATCATATGCTTGGAAACGTTGAAATGGCAGGACCAATATTTGATGGTTTTCTGACTGACCAGTAAACTTTTTGTTCTGGTAATCAACAAGTATTGCACACATACATAATAGTTTTTGTTGACAGCGATCTAGCTGCTTCCTGGTAGCAGTACAAGCTATATGTCCTAGCTCCTTATACCAAATAATCCCAGTCTCTCCTATAATTAAAACAGTATCAAATGTTGCAAAAGTCACCGAATAGATGAGAAGTAAAAACAATAACGATGAAATCAATGATTATGACTAATATAAAAAAATAAATTCAAATGGGAACGTGTTAGTGTTGCGTTCATAACGAGGATTACAGTGAAATAAAGATAAAAGACGATTGAATCAAATGTATATTGTGTTTAATATGTATGTACGTTTTGTAACAACATTTATTAGATTTGCGGCTTTGTATTACGGGATGTATAAATAATAAACACTAAATGTACGAAGATCCTCTGTCCTACCCCATGTGGTCCAAATCTCCTTCCTTAGCTTGGAGACTTATGCAACGTCTACAGTTAATCTATTTATGACTTGTATTTCCTTTAATTATCTTAAGCTACGATGGATTTTTGGTGTTTTCTGATAAAGTGTTTTGCGTTTAACGTTGCCGTGCTGTACCATGAATTTTGCTGGCAAGTGTATATATTGACTTCAATATGTAGACTTCATGTTTGCATCGCACCAGTTGTTATGTTATATTTGCTACTTACGTTAGACTATTGGCGGCTTAGATTTGAAAGTCAAGCCAGTGAAAGGGAAATCGGACTATTGTGCATACTGTGACTTGTGTTATTGTTATATTGTACTTTTCTGGGCACGTTTCTGACTGTTTAAAGCAATTTTTCGTGTGGACAACATGTAGTTCAAAAAAACTTTCTTTTGTTTACGAACAATCGGAACAAAAGAACTCCGACTAGATGCACAACAAAATTGAACGAATTTCCTTAGCTTATTTTTCAGGAAATTAAATCTTCCTATACCTATTACAAATAAATAAAAAGTCCGTAGGCATTATATAACAATTTATTTAAAAACAAATCCGAGAAATAGTTTCGTTGGAATCGAGCTAATATCTCTAAGATTAAATTTATTCCGAAATATCCCGTTTCAATGGTGACTCGATTAAGTGAAACGACATTTGCGTAATTCAGGTAGGGACTAGGAAACCGCGGCAATTTTTAGCTCATTTACTTCAATTGACGTTACAATAATCATAATTATTATTAGTGACGCATATAAATCAAAATGTTCCAATGTCTGTGCAAATAGACGATTAAAAATTAGTTGAACTATCGCAATTGCTTTAATTAATTACTATAACATTTATAACAGTATATCGTTGATTAATTATTAAAAGGTATAATTACGTGGTTCAATGATTGTAAACAGGTCAACAACCTCATTAAAATATGATACTTACATATTGTTTATGTCTAATGCTTAAATGTGTATTAAAATTCTGTTTTTATTTACTTTTATTTGCAAGCCAAGGTGCCATAAACTGTCGGTATATCTTAAATCCTCTCTAAATTAAGACAAAAATAAATAAACATTGATTATAAATTCAGTGTCCATTTCTTCCCCTTTTCAATATAATATTGTAAGAGTCAAAGCCAATACAGGGTCTAATAAACGCTTGATTTATAACAAACATCAAAAACGTAAATTTTAATACCACTTTGTGTGTCACCAGGTGATTTTTAATTGTTTATTTAATTTATTTTATATATGTATATATGATTGTGTTGTTTGTTAATGTATGCAAATATGGTGAATATTAATGTTAGTGGTTGTATGCTTTAATTTGCCCAATAATTTATATTTTTAGCAGTAAATTTTTCTGAATTAAATTTTGGAACCAAATCATAAAATTAATTTGTTTAATGGGATCTTTTTTATTATATTTGACTTACTGTAAGATATATATTTTTGTTACGAGAAGCTTTAAGTGTGTATAGTTTTGAAATACAAAAAAAAAACAAATTGACTTTTCTTACAACTTAATTCTCGCCTGAAAACTTTTAGGTACCTTAATCTACTTTTTTTCATACTTTCCACTAATATTGTCACTTATCGTACCATGTAAGCGGCTTTTACATCCTACCCTCATAGAGGCCTGTTTTCACTTCATCATCGTCGTCGTGGTGTTGACCACCCAGAGACCATCGAACTATTTTCCCGGTGATATGAAGAAATGATATTTTGAGTTTGATTAGCCCCGTGTGGATGGGCATTGCCGTGAAGAACAACGATTATTTTATTGGAAACAACTGGATCACCTTCCGTACAGTCCCGATTTAGCGCCCAATGACTACCGTACTCAGGGCTATAATGACGAATATGAAGTCAAAACGGCCATATTACAGTAGTTGTCAAATCATGATGCTTGTATGATACGATAAGTGCCTTAATATTGGTGAAAATTATGTGGAAAAGTAGATTAATGTTGATGCTATCATGTGTAACTAAAATAGCTAAGACAAGTCTAGTTATTTCTTTTTTTTTAATTTCAAAATGGTAACTAGTTACTTAAATAATATGCCTCATGATAATATAATAATGAATCCCTAAACCTATTAGTACGGTACTTCTTAACCATAAGTTGTGTTTTAAATTTTCTTTTTGTAGTATCCTTGCCGAAAATAACACTCACTATTTTTATTTGACAGCTATGAAGGTCTCTTTAGCTATGCGACCTTTAAATTGAGACAAGATGAATGTTTTATCATAGAAAAAATTGTAGCAAAACTTATAGTTTATAAATTTGCATGGCATTTTGTCATCAAATTATTGCAACTTTTTTAGAAGTACCTAATAATTGTTTTTCGTATTATGGATTGAAAGTATTTTGTATGTTTTATGATCTCTATTACACATAACTGTTTATAATTTATTATAATTCCTGAACAATTTAATGGATATTAAGGATTTATTAGAAACAATATTTTGCAAGGAATTCAGATTTGCAATCAAAGAGCGATGATGACTTTGTTTTGAACGCGCAATTGTAATTTTTGTTTCCTCATTTCAAATTTAATGCCGTATTATAAATTAACGACAATAACATTGTTTTATTGCCTGTACAATTCTCGATTAGTAGTAAAGGTTTACCAGCTATAAGTAAAAAATGAAGTGACTGCGATTTTAAATATTTGTAAGGCAAAACAAATGGAAGTGAATAATATTGCTTAGAGAATGGTTTTCTATGTTTATTGATATTCTTTCTTGGGTCACCTCAAACCAATAGGTTACTGTGCTGCAAAAATGTAAATTTATCGTTATACCTACCTGAAATATGAAATATTCTTAAACCATTTTTTAAAATTCTTACTATCTACGTATTTACGTATTCAAAATATGGAAAATATCATTTAAAATATTAATTAATTTAACATGAATTTATCTTCAACTGGTTTAAATTTAGGAAATTTTCTTTTAATGAAGGAACATCAAAAGTACGTATATAGTTAATAAGAAAAAGTATAATGAAATATACTTTTATCTGCAATAATTCATAAAAACAACAAATTAAAATAATAATGTTCATTTTTAACAATTTTTTTCCAAGAATATGCTGACTGCTAGGCAACTAAATATATATGTATATGAATGTCAAGTTCAAATAACATTCGTCTGCCAACAATTTGTTTACGCAATCACGTATTCTACAATACGTGTAATTAAATTTTTAATTAATAGTATTTTCTTTGAATTAAATTCGTATCAAATGTACAACATTTTCATGAATTTAATGATTCTAAGTATATATATTGACAATAATTAAAAAAATTTGTAGCCAATACATTTTGATTTCTGAAATTTATAATACATTTCTTTTGGTTTATGTTATTTACAAACATTGATTTATATGTACTAAAGAATAAAAAATGTTATAAAAGCCAGTTAAGTTTATGTTACATTTTTTACCATAAATCACTAAGAATTTTATTACGTTCTTATGTCACAATCATATAAACTACACTTACAAAAAAGTTGGCTATTTATTCATTTGTATGAAACATAGAAAGTCAAGTTTACAAGAGCACAAACTAAAGAAATTAAAAACGTAAGTTGTCTTATTACAAAGTTTCCATCAAGTTAACTGACTTGGTTTTGTTTATTACACAAAGCGGTAATTTTTTGAAAGTTGGCTATTGTAATCGACGTTTTCGTAAGGTCCAAAAAATATCAAGTCAACTGTTTAGACAGTTTCGTTGAAAATTGGTAACTGTTTCGCAAAACGCCAAACTAAAATAACCTGGCATTATCCACTGAACTATTGGGTACACTCTGTACTAAGTAGATAATAAACGTTGTAATGGACAGTAGATACTGTGGCAATGTTTGGAAACATTATTATGGATAGAAACGAAATCAATAAAAGTTACGACCTTCGGATTATAAGGTTGCATTCGAACAACGGAGATTACTACTTGAACAACCTTTTGCTTGTTGCTTGTTCGTTAAAGTTCAAAAAAGACAAACAGAATGGTAAAGAATAGCAGTACTGACTGATTCACGAAGTTTCGTTCGATCTAGGGCTGCCATAAGACGAGACAATAAGATATTTTTCATAATATCTTCTTGTTATTGAACATTAATAGATATTCGAATCTTGTATTATTTATTATTCTTGTATATGTGATCCTGATATTAATTTGATTAATAAATAAATAATAAATCTTAATCTCGCCTACGAATATATAATGTAACAATAATTTAAATGTACATAATATTAAAATATAAAAATGGCATAATAGCTGAAACGGTAGCCAGAAATTTGAAATTAAAAAAAAAATTGTGAAATAATCCGATCATATTCTTGTATTCATAATACCCAAATACAACATAGAGTCCCTTAAATTTCTTAAAGTGACAATTTTAATACTTTAATTCGATAATTTCAACTTTCTATCTTCCGTATTGTATTTTTGCATGATGACTAAATGATGTATGAAATTTCACAACTTCAACCTTTATATATAACAATTCATTCACATAAAATCAAAGTCTCGTAACATCATGACATTGTTTTCTTTTTGTATCTTCTTTGATAGTCCCAATTCTCAAGATCTTGAGCAGGCGTTCTTGACAAGATATAGATTTCTTGACTTATTCATCTTGATATTATCTTATTTCTCATTTGAACATGTTGTTGTTGATATTGTCTTGGTATTTAAGATAATGTAAGAGAAGATTGATTGGAAAAGTCGAAACTGTTTTAAGATATAATGTAGTTCTTGAGTTTTATGAAGAAAAACAAATATTTCCTTCCCGATTATTTTCACTTATTTTACTCGCATAGGTCTTACTACCATTAGAGCATAAAAACAGTGTAATTCAATGGGTAGGTGTATTAGCCCTCGGAGTAGTTGTTTCTGTTAATTATATATTTATATTTATAATTATCATATAGCCTGTAAAGGGCTTTCTGCCAGCGCCCATCTGATGAGACCCGATAGGCCGAAACCGGTCGCGGGATATGGCTTTCGGTTCGTTGTGCCTACTTGGTAGGACGCGTTCGAAATGTGGGGTCTGTGATCCTTTATAGTTAGACGACTGGGGATTTTAATGCCTTCTTTTTTTCAATATGCTATAGCAGTGATCCTGAAATAGCATGTAATTGTGGTTTGCGGCCTGATTGGTTGCCTCTTCTCTAATCGTACCTCTCTTTACCAAACATCTTTTTCTGTAGCATCGATTTCTTATCTGCTAGGAGTACTTTCTTTTAAGCAAAATGTCAGTCATAATTTTCTCCTTAAAAGGTTATATTTATTTCTAAAATTAGCTATTGCATATTGTACACAATGTTGAATGTGCATAATCCGCTTCTTTGGGCATGCGGATGATTTTTATACGTACTATATATATATATATGCACATAGAAAGTGCATGTACCCGTACACTTATGTGTTTATGTATGTGTATATAAAAACTGCTTCACACTTTATTAATACGTTCCTACTTACGTAACTGAAACGTTTAAAAAAGTAAAAGTGTTATCGTGGGCATCCCGTAAAACTGTATACATGTATACATATAATTATCCAACGTTAACTGTAGCTTATCTATTTATTACCTTCTGATTATTATAGGAAACGGTATTAAATGCAATAGTAAAAGTTTTAAAAAGTGTTTACTATAAAAATAAAAACAATTAGTTGAATTAAGTTATACAAACTTATGAGAAAAAGAGATTAGATGTTGAAATAGTTTTCTTTTCCGGAAACGTACTTTTATGTACCTGCAACAATGATTAATCAGTTGTTTAATTATTCTTTGCTAGAGTAGTTGTAACATCACGTTTTTCTTACCAACTTTTAATGTTTCCCATCTAATGAACCTTAACGAACCCTGACTGAATATCCGTCCTTTAGAAACTTCTGATTTCTATGCAAAATAAAATAGAGAAATTAAATTAACTAATATTTTCAAAGGTCAATAAATAGTAAGGTTGCGCTTATTAAAAATTTAGAAACTTGTTTGGCCTAGGCTCAGGCAAAACTATTTTATCATAAAATCAGACTTGGCTGGTAACTAGAATATACTATGTTATCATTAAATTAGAGAATTAAAATATGGGATATTGTATGTACTTTTGTTGCAAGGGGAAGTCTAAGAAGGGAAAAAAGGTCTTATTCTTCATTTAAGCATGTGCGGTATCGATACACATCGATTGAGTGGAATACATGACATATAACGTATATGTTTGAATTTCTGGTTAGACAATGTATATTTCTTCAAAGACGTATTCAGGATTTCGATGTCTTTAATTTTTCGGCTGATTCTAATGCTGTATTTGTTCGCAATACGTCTACTCTTTCTTATAATTTCATTGACATTTGGGATGATGAGGGGAATATTTGCGATCATTAGCATTATTTGTGGTTAATAACGGCTGGAGATAACTTCAGCTTAAACGTTGTACACATAAAACAGTATATAAGTATGTAAGACCTGAATATGTTTTTGAATAGATAGTATATTCTAGATGATACCCGCCAAACCTGATTTTATTAAAAAATACTTTTGCCTATAGGCCAAACTAGTTTCTAAATTTTAAAAAAGGGCAACCTTACTATTTATTGACCTTTAAAAATATTAGTTAATTTACATATTTAAGCAACAATTTTTGTTCATATTAAACATAAAAAAGGTAATAATTGAAATTGAACCATTAGTGATATTTTTATGAAACATTTTATAAATAAGATAAGTTATTAATAAATTATAAAGTTATTTTTTTATTATAAAATGTTACTTATAAAAACGGTACTTGTGCAAATATCGATGATTATGTGATATGATTTATGATTGAAAAATTATTATTCCACCTGTGCAGGTTTTGGACAAAGGGAAATTTCGAGGTTTTCCGACAATAAAATTCAGAATCAAATAAAAAATTGATTTGACCAGTTTTTTAGTCTTTGCAGTCCAAATTATTTAACCTCCTAGAATAAGCTTCAACAAAAATTAAAAGCATTAATAAATATATGAAAACCAATCATTACATACTTTGTTCATCTGTGACTCACAATTTAAAACAAATAATTATTTTTTAACACTGTATAATTATATAGGCACCCAAATACCTTTCCTTCGGTCAAAGACCCACTTCTTCAATATCGTCATTATTTTTTCATTCGGTAAAGATTACAGCAACTTTAGACATTTGTTTAGGTTGAAGGTGATTATTATTATTAAATAGGAAAATACCAGTAAAGATGACCTCGAGTAAAAGCAAAATCATTATACGATGATACATACATATGTATGTATATGTATATCTAAAAGTGGAACTTTCACTTTATTTAAATTACAACAGCGCTTTATGAAGGAAGACGAGCACTAACCAACTATAAAGTTGAAGAACATGTTTGGGAACATACTAATATAGCTTTCTTCACCGGCATCTTTTCGTCGACCGTTATTTTTTTCGTTAAAGAACAATAAATGCTTTAATTAGTGGTCGAGAGATCTGTCTTCGTTTCAGTATGAATAGATATATAAATATATTTTCACAATGGAACCGGTGACGTTTGATTGGTTTGTTTGTATAGATATGTTTATTATTCGAAACTTAAAAACTTAAAAATAAGAAATTGAAAACAAAGGAATCTGCAGCTTGTATCAGATGACCGATATTTGGCGTTAAAGCAGAAAATTAATTTGGAATACCAATTGAATAATTAATAGAACAAATACGAACAACACGTGCTTCAGGGATGAATAAATTAAATATATTTAAATTCGATTAGAAACAATAAGGGTTCCTTGGGGTTTTAGCCTAATAGTAAAGGAAGGTCGCCTCAATTATTGTACTTTACTATGAGGAAGAAATTTAGGAAGGATAAGAAAAAGAAGGGGTAGGGTAGTATGACAAATGAAACAGGAAGATATACTGAAGAAGACGTAGATTAGATTATATTCGCAAGCAACTAAGGATATGGGTTATTCTAGTTTTTGAGAAATGCGAAGATTGACTCAGGATGTATTCTGTGATGATAATGACTAAATAATCGACATCTATTTTTTATGTACGTCTATCAAAAATATATTTTTTTAATATGAAAGTAACGAAATGTAGACGATATTTGCATGAATTTTAAATATAATAAAGTAATTATTTCAAAATAAAATAATGGTTAATATATAATTATGATTATATACAGGTTTATTCAAAGTGAGTGATATACTTATAAGCGTGTTAAAGATTTGAAAACTTGGGTGTAGGGGTTATTAAGGATAATATTTCTATCCAAAATAATTGCAACTGTCTATAAGTTCCGGTTATACCCGGAAGTTGATGTCAACTTTGTTATTTTAACTAGAATGGTATTTTTTTACTATGAATTCGAATGAAGCATAGAATTGTAAAGCGATTTTGATAGCAACTTATATCCCTACGATGAATAGTTTCTGAGATAATTTCATGTATAGAAAAAACCTTATACAAAAATTAAGCTTGTAATATATATAGGACGTTAAAAAAAAAACAAAGTTTCAAAATTTCAAACACGAATAACTTTTACTTTTCAAATGGTACCTACCATATTTTATTTTCTCATGCGAGTCTTTTTTTTATCCTTTTTCGATAAATTCGGATGTTTCCTATTGTTTTATTTGAAAGTTTTTGAATTCTTTTCGATTTTTCATTAATTAATAGCTAAAGGAATCAGTTATTAATATTTATAAAATATTGTATTAAAAGTATTTATATTATATATCCGTTTCAAAACATCATGACATCCATTTTTGTATTTTTCAAAGGGATGCAATGCAAATTAATTACAAAGCACCTAATCAATAATTAGAAATTAAATAGTTAATAGCTGCTACATTTACCACAATTTGGAAGACATTTTTATTTACATACATTCGATTAATAGTTTCCTTTTTGTGATTGTTAATTACTTGACAAATATTTAGGTAACACAGTTATATTATAATTAAAACCTGAAAAAAATGTTTAAAGATAGTCAAACTGCTTGTAATATCATTTTCGATTTGTCAAAAAAGAACGAAAGGTTACTGAAGTTTTTCTTTTCCTTGATTCACTACAATAGAAGTTCCATTATATTAAAATAGTTAATATGTAAGTACTTCCTTTAGTAATTTTTTTTGTTATGTATTGTTATAACGCTGATAATGTAATTGTTGTTTTTGAAAGACATTGACGCTTATCCCGTCAAGGATTTCGTTTAAAAACGTGTGTAGCCTCAATGCGACTGTCTAATTAAGATGTATGCTTAACGGAATAATGCAAGTAAAAATTGGTAATTTCAGCAATTTCCTCGAGTGTAAGCCATGCTATGGTGTGGGTGCGATTTGAAAGAATTTCATTGTTTTATAAATAATCGAAGGTTACGTCTTTGCTCGTGCGAATAATTACCAATCAATGATGTTTGCAAGAAAACTACGAATGGGAAAACGCTTTTGTTTTACTCCCTTGTTCGATATATATGTGTAAACCATTTACATATACTGAGCTTTGGCACGTTTGTGTAAACCGAAATATGATGACATACGTGCACGTTCTAATAACAGATAATAATCATCAGTAAACAGTAAATAAATTATGCAATATAAAATTTAAAAACAGTTGCCCATAAACAAACGAATACAACTACGTTATTTATGCTAATGGGTAGATTCAAAGAAAAAAATGTTTTGAATTTACGTTCTTGTATGATCGAAAGAAATTTAAGAATTAAATACAAATCTGTACTAAGAAACAAACATGAATTAAAATGCGAGACAAAAATAATAAGCGGACACTTGTAGATATTTATAGTTGATATATAAATAAAACCAATATACGTGCCCTATCGTGTCATCACAGGGGGAAAATAATGCTAAGCCAATATCCCTAGAATATGCCGTTAGTGTCCGCTCTTATCAACAATTCTGGAATGATCCATACAAAAAAAAATTAATACAAACTACCATATAATTATTATTATAAATTTAACTTTTACAAAAAGTTTTATATCTCCATACACAATATATTGAATGTAAGGGTATCAGGTACAATAAGATTCATAATATTTTAGTGTGTAGTCCTTGCCAAAAAGTTGGATCAGTGTTCTATAACCAATAAAGTAATTATTTTGGCGTGTCTAAAATGAACAAAAAAAATTTTTATGCAAATGGTTTTGTAGTTGAAAATGTATTAATTCCTCTAATTCTCCTAAGAGAGTTATCCCCATAGAGCGCAATAGAGGTGTTCAGTAAAACTAAAAAAGAATATATACATTTAATTATCTAAAGAAATACACTTTCCAAATATACTTGTCAACGTACTAAAACAATAATTGTATATAATCAATTTTTTTAAAGGTTTGTCCAATTACAGTGGTAATTGTTACATGAACACATGCTAATTATACTAATGAATATATTTTAAACAATTTTCCTAAATATCTTCAAATACGCAGTATTTTTAAAAACGTATCAATGCAAGTTGTATTGAAATGATTCTGAAATGTTGAATGAAGGCAACTCTTCTAAATAACTAGGTATAATATTTCACCAAAATGTCCATTGGATAGATATCTCTAATGCTTTCCACCGAGCGGCGTGGTCTAGTGCTCTAGATCATTGCTTAGCATTCGGAAGGTCACCGGTTCGAACCCGGCTCCGGCTGCTTTCGTCTAAGTTTTCTGTGGTTTTCTTGGATCACTTAGGCTAATTCTGGAGCAGTAATATTCCACAGATAATCTTTTACTAATCTTCTGTCTTCATTTCGTCCGTCTCATCTTTCCGTCCCTAACCACACCACCCACCCATTCCCACGTTTCCTCTAAGGAGCCTGAAGAGGGCCTTACGCCCTCCGACTTTGCACTACAGTATAGGTCTGAGGCACTGCCCGCCCACCAGAACGAGTAGCTGGTGGGAATGAAACAGAAAAGTTTTTTTTTAAGTTTAAATGCTTTCCATTTCTGCCTCTTGTCATATGAATTCTGAAAAGACAAATCAAATTTATATAAAGAATGCCAGAAACTCATTTGATTAGTTTTATTGTAGCTTAGGATAGGTTAGAAAAAAAGAGGGAACATCGTAATTTTTTTTACAAAACTGCCTTTACGAAATTTGTTACCACTTCACTTTGTAGCCTTCATAAATAATGCTGTCAATAACATGGCGTGGAGGTGTTTGCAATCAACAGTTCTGTGTTTCCGGATGTTTAACAGGCCTTAATGTCAGTGTTTCCTTTCCTTGGAAAGATTAAAGGAAATAAGCATTTGCCTTGTACCACATTGTCGAATTTAACCAATCCGAGAAACACCGAATCATTATAGTTTACGACTCTACAGATAGACGAAAAAATTAGTAGTTTGTCAAAACTGTGACAATTTCTCAATAAATCTCACTGCGTGAGATGTAACCGTCATGGATCAGAAAAAAAATACATAGATTGATGGTAAATGACCTCTTAACTAATTCTTCGCTAATTGGCGCTTTTGTGAATGGGTTTGAGAATTAGTTTCGTTATATAAAATTTGAAACCGACCAATTTAAATTTCGAAGAATTCGTTAACTTGTAAATGTCCGAGAAGGAAAAAAAACTTACAGGTGATTTATTTTAATTAAAGAATAATTTATTATGATCGCTTGGGCGTGTTTAAAATAAAAATGTTATGAATGGAATAATCATGCAGAGTAAAAATAACTACGCAAGTAAATTTTGTAGCGAAACAAATGTAAAATTAACAAATATCAGTCCTAAAACAATTCGAAATTGTGTAGGTTTATCTATCCAATACATATAATAAAAATAAAAGTTTTAGTATACGAATTCGATTATAAAATTTTGTATTACTATATAAACATAATAAACGTATTTTTAATTTTAAAAAAGATAGTAATTCTTTTGTATTTTAAATATTATAAATCAGCAATATTCACTTACGATTATAATTCATGTTATATATATTTTTATTATAGATTAATAAGATAGTTATCAGGCATTAAAATTTATTATTTACGCTACTGAATTTTGATCAAAATGGAAGGAAAACACAACAGTTATTTGTATTGTTTTCACGTGAATAAAAGAAACACTTAGGTGAAGAAATAAAATAAAATAATCATTATTGAGAGTTTCAGTTACGTGAATTCGGTATTTCAAATGTTACTGATTACTAAGTTGAGATAAAAACGAATTCATCACATTATTGCATTACATTTAGATTAGATTAGAATACGATACGTTGCTTAATAGATAGAATATTATACCCACGAAAAACTTACGCTCCGTTTTGTTACAAATAAAATTTTGTAAGATTGTCTAATAAAAGTAGAAATGAACGATTACTTGTCGAAACAAGAGTGTAAAAACTTTTTGAAAGCATTACAGCAGTACGACATCTAATGCATTTCTACATCTGTAGGTAAAAAATTTGATTGCCTACATTCGTTGAGAAAGCATTTTAATTTAATTTATGTTTGCGGTTCCCTTTCAAAATGGAAACAAAATTTTTGTTCCAACAATATCTGTCTTCAATCAACGAGAAACACTTTAGAAATTAAAACATCAAGTGATGTCAGTTAGAATTTAACAATTTCTTAACCATTAGCTATAGTCAATATTGTAATAAAGTAAAGTAATCAAAATTAATTTAATTTAATAAATTTGTCGTTATAATAATTATGATCAATATTCTCACGAAAAATTAGTATTAATTCTTATTAGTTTTTGAGTCTACTGATATTTATCCTAATTGGACACAATTCTAGATCTGCAGACATTTTAATTAAATAGATGATTAAATATAAATATAAATATGGAATCAACAGAAACAACTACTCCGAGGGCTAATACCCCTACCGGCATTGAATTACACTGTTGATGCCGATGGATCCTTAGACGAAGATATAATATATTTAAAAAAAAAGAAAGGCATTAAAATCCTTTTTCATCTAAATTTTAAGGATCACAGATCCCACATTTCGAACGCATCCTACACTGTAGGCACAGTGTACGGAAAGCCATATTCCACGACCGGTTTTGACCTATCGATACTCATCAGGTGGGTGCTGGCAGAAAGGCCTTTACAGGCTTTTACTGACGTTGGCGTTAATACTAGTCACATGTGGTCAAAATTCGATCAGGTTGCTTTCAGTTAATTTGTATGTATGGGAAAATCAAATAATACACATTTCACGGTCATGCGAATGACTTTTGACACTTTAAAACGGCCACGAACATAAAATTGTTACAATCGAAACAGTTCGTACGTATGCTGATACGTTCGGATCTGCCCTAGATGGGCGGCTTGTGTTCGATTCCAGAGAGATGCAATATTTTTTTACCTTTTTATAATAGATACTGAAAAAAAAAACTGGATAGACTTCGACGTTAAAGTATTAATATACCTATAAGGATTAACTAATTGGGTACATATTTATTTGCTGAATACTTCTTATTATATATTTATAACTAGCAATTAAATTTACAATTCGCCAAGGATATTTCAGTTAAAGGTTGTTCTTTTTTACCAAGCGACATTGAAGAAGTAGTTAAAAACATTTTCATTCGTAAATCAGAGTCCCTGCAGTGGTTTCATTGGTTGAAAGAAATCTACCATTGCTGTGTATGTATCAATATTAGTAATTAGATACGCACCTGTTTTTAAATAAAACAAGTACCATGTAACATCAAGGGTATTTGTATAAATTAACAATACAAACAAATGTGATTATTCTATATCAATTGTCTAACAGCAATCGACAATAATAACAGTTTTGCTTTTTTTAAAATATATAAATACAAAATACTTTCTCAGGATCTATTGTACCTTTAACTGTGAGAGGAGAGGTCATGACTCCTAAGATACCCTTTTATTCACGTCATTGCGTAAATGGTAAGACTTTAGGTATTTTTTATACTTTTTGTGAATGAGGCATATTGTATTTTGCCTTATTTCGTAGTTTTCTCTATTAGAATATATAAATTTTTGTTTTTATCCAAACTATTTCTTTATTAATATTATTGTATCATCAGTGGTGGTTTGAACTGGAATGTTCTGTATATAAATAACACTAAGTTTTTGGTTTTGGAGATATTAATAGATGGCGACATACTGTCACCAGTATATATTATATCAACTGGCATTGTATATGTTTATAAACGATTCAAATGGACTGCTATGGTTTCTTTGGATCATTTAGGCAAATGCTGGTGTAGTAATATTCCACAGATAATCTTTCACTTCTCTTCTGTTTTCATTTCCATTTAAATCTCCCTAACCACCACACATTCAAATAGGGGACCGAAGAGGGCCTTCCACCAGCATACAAAAACACCGAAAAGTTATTTTTTTTTTCAATGGAATATAAATAAGGTTTTAACTAATAGCAGACTATTTTATGTTTAAAGTTAACAGTTGAAATTTCAAACACATTTTTTTTGCCAATTTACGTAAGTGAATTTGGTTAATTTAAAAGCAAATGTACCGTCTCGAATTATATGAACCACGAGGCTAACGATCGATTTTATTTAATGCGCTGGTGATCATCCGCCAATTGTGCAAAAATTATGCAACATTTTGCGGAAGATTATGCTGTTACTTGTACACTTGTCTGTTATTCCGTTATATATTTAAAATTTACTCCTTGTCACCGGAGCACCAAAGCTGCAACAGCATCAATCGTATCGTCTTTGGATAACAAAAATAATTGCTAATCGGGTGGAACGAGCGGTTGATGACTATTAGATAACAGACGGTTCTTAGATGTAATATTTAACAGAAAAGTGCAATGTTGAAATAGGGAATTATGTGAAAAATAAACAGATTTCTTTTACTTCCTTATTATCACTAATATAAATTTTTAAAATTTCTTAAATATATAGATATGTATATATATTTAATGCATTCTAGAGAACATTATTACTTGCGTATTGAAATTTAAACTTTTAAGGGTCACTACATTTGAAACTATATAAATTACAATAGGTTTGCTATGTCTTTGGTACAATTTTCTGGCAATATATTTACAGATATTCGCATAAAAATTAATATACGTTTCTGAACTCCTTCATGTTCTTCTTGTTTAATGGTGTACCATATGGCAACGCTAAAAAAAACAAAAAAAAATGGGTATTTTTTTACAACTACAGAAAAATTTGCAAATTATCACTACATCAAATTTCAAGGATTTGTAATACCTATAGATGTTTGCGAAAAACAGAATTGTAAAATAAAAAGGTGAAGAAGTAGTGGTCTAATCTTAAATATTTATTATTAACATTATCATAAAAGTAATGTTACTGCATCTAATAATATTTTTCATCACATTCTGTAGTTTATATCGATTTTTAAATTCATATCAAATTATACGACGAGAGACATCGACGAGCAGTTAAGCGACGAACCTAAAAGTGACTTTTTTAAAATACTTGTACAAGAAAATTTACGACGGTTGTGGTATACCAATGTTTGAATTTTATTCCTGCCACTATGTTTTTATTGAAGATTGGTTATTTACTGCAAAGTTAATTTTTTCTTGATTATTGCAAAAAGTGCCCACTTGGGAAGAGATTCTAACAAATTGTATTTTTTCTTTAATCACATTAATTCAAATTTCTATATCAAGTCTTCCTCAAAGTGATCTAATAACATAAAGTATTTCTTTAATCAATAAAGATTTATTTAGATCACTTTGCAATTATAATATTCAAAAAAGAGGTCTGTGTGACCTTAAATTCGTAATAAAGTTCAGTTCTAATTACAAATTACGTTTCATAATTAAAAACTATGCTTTCTTGTGCCTGTGAACGGAGTGAGATTCATGCAAGAAATTAATAAGATAATCCGTAAGATATCGGATTTAAAAAGAAAGCAGTTTCAAAACAATAACGAACGCGTTCACAAGCAGTACTAAAACTGTAGATTTTAATTGGCTGAAGTGAAAGACATTACTAAAGTTTTTTAATACTCCACAATACTTTAGTAAAAGTGATCGTTGACGCGATACTAATTAATACCAATCGAGATGGATGAATATTTAAGAAAATCGCGTTCGTAGATATATAACTTAACATCTAATCGTTCTAATTTTTAATCGTCAACCAAAAAGTGCCATAGGTGAAAGTAATTGAATAATTCGACGACATAATGTACGTAATACCCAAGAAAGAAAGTGAAACTGGTCGCCGTGTGGCGTCTATGAGAAGACCTTCCGGCCAATTATTACCTTATTTAGACACTTAGCGATGCATAATGAAGTAAATATTCAATGATATGTATATACAAACAATACAGTATTAGGAATTAGATAAAACAGTTTATTTTAGAGTACCAAAGTATTAGTGATTTATTATCGAAAGTTTGCAAATACTTAATTAAAAATGCCGGTGTAACGAATTGGAGTGCTAATGTAAATATAAAACGATTGCGTAAATTCGTTAGCAGTATGGATGCCGAAGTGCTTTTAGGCAACAAAGAGAAAACAAATGATAAACGTATTGTGTGTAGTTTTGACTTGAATAATTCTTTTTGGACTCATTAGAATGTCCTAAACGAAACGGAGTTTGCGCTTGAGGAAACTAAATGTAGTCCATGAGTGATAGTAATATTCAAAAATAAATTGTAATAATAGGAAGGAGACTTGAAAGTAAATGGAATATGCTTTTCATGGAGCTTGCACTCGACACATGATTATAATAATGTAAAAAAAAACTTCAAAGCTCTACTTTAGATAAATATAAATATGGAATCAGCAAAAACAACTACTGGCATTGAATTACACTGTTGATTCCGAAATATTATTAGACGAAGATAACAGTGTAATTCAATGTCGGTAAGGATATTACCCAGCGCCCATCTGATGAGATCTAATAGGTCGAAACCGGTTGTAGGATTTGGCTTTCGGTTCGTAGTGACTGCTTAGTGGGACGCATTCCAAATGTGGAATATTTGATCCTTAATATTTAGACGAACAAGGATTTTAATGCCTTCTTTTTTGGATATCTACTTTAGATTTGATTCAAAATTCATAGGATTGTTGTTTTTACTTAACTCACCTAATTTAAGTTTAAAGAATACTGGAAGTCGCCTACTCTTTTCTATTATAGTAAACAAAAGTAGTTTGGATTTTATTTTGGCAAACAATATCACCCACGTAATAAAATCTAAAAAGGTAATGTTTGTCATGTGAAGATGTGTAAAAATTGCAAATCAATATGCGAATATATATTCAGATCAAACGGGACGTTGTTTAGTTAAGAGAAATTCATTGAACTGGACGAATTTACAGTTTATCATCCAAAAGGTACAAGTTTAGTCGAACATCTAATTAATAAGAAATATTCTGTAAATGTTTCAAATATTAAACAGCTACATTTTTCAGATAAAAACAAAATGTTTCATTTATTATAAATATTAAAAATAAACCAAAAACTTCAACTATTGCTGGCATCTTCTCGACAACGCATCAGTTGGAATCATAATTTTACTATGTATGCCGGCTGTGAAAATTTACGTTCTTATATAGTAGTAAACTGTTATTGATCCATCAAATATGGTTCTATATTTTAGAGCCATTATTGAATTGTAAAACCAATTTGTGCTAAAATTCTTCAATAAACAATTGCCAAACTAGTAACATTAACCAAACACTTTTGAAAACAGAAAATCAGAAAAAATTGGACCCATCCCTTATTACCATAACACAATTTATTTTCAAATCTACGCCCAGTTTTACCTGTAAAAGTTTCTACGATTTTTTGAGACTTTGTAGTGCCCTACCCAAGGGCGTAACCATGGCTTTACTTCAACCTCTGAAACTTTTATTAACACTACGTACATTACAACTGGTACATTGTCAGTAACTATTGAAATAGTGTGGTAATAATACACATGTAATGCAGGTGTGCTACGGGTAATTTATGTCAACTTTGTTAAACGGTGATCCGTGAAAGAATTATGTCCTGAAAGGTTAAATCACTCAATCGAAAACTACGTTACTTTTGTAGAAAATACGAGTACTTTTAATTTTTTTGTCTTTCAAATGAAATAAAGAACTGGGAGCTAATAATTACCCTTGAGTAAAGGTTAATGTTCGACCTTGCTTGTACGCATAATTAAAAAGACAAAAAACTGAGAAAAGCGAAATTTGTAGCCTTGTTAAGGAATTATATAATAAGATACTTAATTTTTCAATTATACATTAAAATAAGTTCTCAAATTCAACAAGATCTAGTCATGTTCTAAGTTACATTCAGTCTTCTTCTTGTAAAGTCCCAAACAAATAAAAGCCTTCGGGAATTTTCGACTTGATAATGGAATGATGAATTACCTATAGGCATGTAAACAAGTGTATATAATTTTATAGTTATAAGTTTAGCTTGGGTTAATAAAATTATTTGTAACACTCCAAAATGAAAGTAATTGTGCAAAAGTGTGTAGCATTCTGAGGTAACAACTTATTTTGAGTTTTAACACTTCCTAGAACAGAGTACTTTTTCCATTTTATGGCATGTATCTAGTAGTTTGAAAGTTATTGTTAGCCACAGAACATTAAAAAAAACTATTGAGAGTATATAAATCTGATCTTAGCTTGTACATATGTCAATTTATTGTTTTAAAACTATTTTGGATGATATATTAATATATATAATATATTTTCGCGCAAAATTTCAAACCAGTGTCCATAGCTACGTATCTAGATAATGTACAATAATACTTTCACGTTAGTCGTCATTGTTTAACCGTTAATTTTTACGTTTCAGATGAGAATGGTCCAGCACGTTGTCGTTTTAATCACCACATGGTTGTTCAGTGCCTTCGCTTATGACGTAAGTAATTACAATACTTTCAGTTTCCTTTTTTTTATTATTTCTTCTGTCATACTTTACATCAGACACACGCGTCTATGCACATATATGTGTGGGTTATTTATTATTATTTGTATGAGCCGTTAAATGCGTTTCACGGTTGCATGTGTATGTTAAAATTGCGTCCATACCCATGCCCGTGCCCGTACCATGACCGCCTTTATATGAATTACACTTTATCTGCATAGTCTTGTATGATATTTTGAAACAGACTGATATTATTTGTCTAAGCAGCATAACTAGAGCGTGCTTTGTTAAATTAATTTCTAAATTTTGAATTCGTGGTCAAACACTAATTTAATTCCCTTTGTTTTTGAAATAGCACTCAGTTTTTTCTAAGTGCTTTTTTGCTTGTTCTTTCGTTGGATTCATTATAAATAACTCAGAGGTCATTATTGTAATGTGTTGCCTGATTTAGATCCTTTCCCTTCTTATGTCACAATTTGTCACTTTTTTGTGAAATTTCTCACATTTAAATCAAACTGACACATCTATAGAGAGCGATAGATATAATAAATTGGCAATTTAAAAGTCAAAGTAACTCACTGGTTTTATGTGATTAGATATCATATCAAAAGACACCAAATCGATCAAAACAATAGTCTCTTTGTGGGTAGTTGATAATTTGAACTTAAATTGAATATAAACAATGGGACGCCAATGAACAAACCCGAAGATTGAAGGTGGGTGCCCGAATGGACACAGTCCAAAGATGGTCACAATCAATGATAATAAAGAGTTCAACTATACTCATAATCTCTGAGGGGTAGATACATATCAAAGATAATAGATTTACAGATCCATAATAACCAGTTTCGCTAATGATTCAAATTACGTTTCGTTTTAGTTTACTTGGACTTCTCACTGTACGATTTCGTATCGTACGGTAACATGTTATAAGCCTATAAAACGTCAACGAAATATAAGCTTTCTACCTAAAAGTATTTTCTAAAGACTAACCTTGTGTTCTCAGATATTATTCTGAATAAATAAACAAACAAAGAAACATACTTTGTCTCTTTATGATATAACTTTCCGAAAGGGTTTATTAGAAAGCTAACAAGATACATTTAAATTGTAACATCAACATCAACATCACCTTCAAAGTAATGTTCATGCAAAACTATACACTTATCACGCCGCTCCTGCCACGCATGGAATACTTTCTGGAAGCGTTCCTTTATAAACACGTGAAGGATATCTCCTGGATCAATAGACTTAAATCTTCTTAGGCGATTTTTGCCTGTTTCCGAAATGGAAGCGGCTTCTGAAAGGGAAGCTATTTGCGTCCTTTGAAATGATTCAGGATAAATTGCAGGCCATTCTTGATATGTTCTCAAACGAAAATTTCCAGAGGGCATTCAAAGAGTAGCAGGGGCGGCGGGATATGAGTAATCGTCACATGGTCATTACTTTGAAGGATATGTTGAAATTGCAGATTAAGTATATCATGATAGATTTTAATTAAACCATTCCTAAAATATTTTGCTTCTACCAAGCATTATACCACTGTTATTATTATTATAAATGACTCCGCATTTTATTTGTGGATAATGACCCTGTGTCAGTGTCAAACTCCCTTTTCCAAAGGATTATACCTTGAAAACATGAATTCAGAGAAATTCTGATCTACACATCAAGAAGTAGCTGAATCTAATTTTATATATAGTTTGACCGAGGGTTATTCTCCACAAGGACTATTTTTATTGTTCAGTCACATTTTACCATACTACACTGTTTACTTCTTTTACATTAGCAGGTGTGACTTTCAATTTAGTTTTGAAGAATTTTCATAAAAAAGTTGAACCCGGTTAAATGTAGAATATGTCTACTTAATTCAGTTATTTTCATTTTATTTTATTATTATTTCTCTTTTACTATTATGTCCGATGAAGCAATAAAACAGACGTTCTCTTATTCAAATTAAGTAATTTTAATTAACTAATTAATTGAGTAATCTCAAACCCTGTTACTTTTGTTTTTAATCGTTATTTCTTTGGAAATTGTTGCAAGACATCATTGATTAAAAAAAGTAACTACAAATATAATAACAAAGCATCTGACATTGATAGGAATATCCTTGAAATGTTCTTCTTCCAATAGAATAAAAATACCTCTCTACTGATTATTTGTCAATGAATTTTTTAATTTCGTTTTAAATCGAAAGTGATGCTCTTTTTTTAATTCGTTAGATTACGCATTCCTATTCAAAGTCGTGGGCCTGTAAGAATGAATTTAGAAATGAGTTATAAAAACTAACAAATACTCAATAGTTTTCGTTACGTAATAATTGAAAGGTAAATATAAGAAATCCGTGAATCACATAATAGTCGAAATAAAATAATTTAATTGGAGAAACAACTTGACTTTTTAACAAGTTTGGATTTATTTGTATAATTTTTAAAAGCAATTAGAGTAATATTTTGGAGGTCACTATTAATGAAACGTCAAAATTAAGAAGTATAGACTGCACATAGTAATTAAAACCATAATCTAGATAAAGCTAATTGCAATTTATTTTCAATCATTTTTAATTATACACGTCTTGTTTTTTGAGTGTCTTATCTTACGTTCAGTTTATAATTTACATCTTCATTGTTTAGACGTAAAATGAGCCATGTAAACTTCATTTCTGTCAGTCTATTTATTTATATGATATACATATGATAATAGGTATTTTCAAAATTTTTTTCCACTACATTATTTATTATATCTAAATCCATTAAGGATAAAATATAAAAGAGCAAAGTTGTAGAATTACTGCTATATTTCATCAAAGATACCAACGTGTATGTTATTTTTGAACACGTGTCAGAGAAACGTCTTCTTCGTACTTATTGAAGAATTTTAATCGTGCTATCGCTGCTCCAGATTCTTGCCGGTAGATATGTAGGTTTTGTGTCCACTTATGTGCGTAACGAAATAAGTCCACGTGACGTGAAGGTCGAGCTCATTAACTCAAACTTATGGTCCTTATCTTACGTCACACGAAAAATAAACGACTACCAGTTAGTTATCGGTACACTTGCTTTTGCTGAAGACACTGCACCGACAAAAGTGCAGTACGTCAACAGGGTAATTGGTTCAAAGCTTGTAACGGACAATGGTAAAGATAAGCAGGATGGGCAGGGACTACATAGTATGTATATATGAAAGACCTACATCATCTAAATGCAAACTGTTTCTACTTCTTCTTCTAAATGGGCTCTTGGACTATTCAAGGTTCATACAGGAAAATACAGTAGCCGGCACGTAAGGAGATTCAAAAGCCATAAATCATCGGATGCGCAGTGGCAAAGTCTAGCCCCTTTAGGGCGGGGTTAATCGACCGGTAGGCAGAATGATAACTGCTCAGCAAAGTTCAGTAGCGTAGTAGCAAACAGTTGCAAATTAACAGAGTAGAGAAGTGGTTGTTTGTAAAGAAATAATATACTTACAACTACTAACCACGATATTCTTCTATCGCCGCCAGCGAACCTGATACCCAGACCAAACAACTTTATTTATGATATCTGGTACATGCACAAATCATACAACTATAAACGAAACTACGAAATATAAAAATAATAAATATAAAGATCGATTGTACAAATTAAGTTTTCTAACAAATGTCCTAACAAATAAACCTCGGTAAGATACACTACATAATTCATATTATCAAGTTTTGTTCATTCGAATTTATTTTGTTTGTCAACAACTTATTTATATTCATACCTAATAATCTTTAAATTAGCTATTATTTCTAGATTTATATAATTAGGTACTTATAAGCGTGATTTTCTCCTTATGTTCATGATGACAGTGAAATTTTAATTTTTCACTTCGCATACATTATTAAAACCCCATAAGGGTAAGTAAATCAGTTGAATTAATTCAATTGTGTTCCGTGTTCAGTACTTTTTCTTTCAGTGATACGCGCCGCTGAACTACAAGTTGATGATTCGGTCCAGCTATATTCTTATTGGCTCTTTCATTTAATGCTATTCTAAAAGTCTCCGCCTACCTACCTGTCAATCTGACCGTCGCTGAATCTCCTTACGTGCCGGCAACTGTACCTAGGGACGTCGGCATTCGTCTATTCTAAAGAAAATAATATAAAAAACAGAATCTGCGTTTTCTATATTCGAGGATTACAGACATAAATTAAAATATGAATAAAACGCTGATTGTTAAATTTTAAACGAATCTAAACATGCATATAACACCTATAAAGTAATTTTTTTTTGTCTGAATCCAAAATATATTATAAAATAAATTGTTCTGCATCGATTAAACAAAAACATATAAACCCTACCACCATTTAGGTAACAAAAATCATTTTAAAGTTACCATTACTTTGATGCACTTTTTACCAGATACGTGCAAATCTTAGAAAAAGTTTAAAAAAATCGTAATGTTCTTCCAAAAAAATGGGGTAACCGATCGCTGCACGTAAATATTTCGTTTTGAAGTTGATCAGATTGCCAATTAGTGGTAATCTAAAGTTTCATAGAAAAAAATTTTTTTTTTGAATAGTTAATTTAAAATAGAATCATTTTGATTTTTTTATATATCGTGTTATCAGGATGCAAAACATGCCAAAACTTAGTTTTGTAGTGAAGTACATTTTAACTCATATGACAAATTCAGTTAAGAATTTTACATTACCTTCATTTTTAAGCTATCCTGATACTTTGATTTTGTTATTCTAAAAAATCACATTCTGGTTCGTGAATTGAATATTTATGTTAAATTTTTAATCTATTTCTATTATAAAATTCCTTTAACCATCATCACCTTGCAAAAATAAAAATAGCACGAAATGAAAAGGATTATTTCTGTATCAATCTATGAATTTTTAATTTGTTTTTTGAACTGCGACCGCGGTCATTTGTACTCAGATACATAACATCTAATAACAAAATTAGTGTTGATCCCAAATATTTGGTGTAAACAGATAAACTTAGATAGACTGATGACATCTGACTGTTTAGTATGCAACAAAAAAATAAGAAATATTTAAATAAAATACACTCCAACAATGAAAGCCATTGTCATAAATTTATATTGGTTAAAAAAACACAAAGTTCAACATCTTTTAAGAAATGTAAAGTCCGTTGCTTTATTTGTTTACGTAGTCGTCTGTCTTTGGAGGTACAAGGTTCGTCTCCAAATTCTAACAATTAAAAACAAACCTAGTAAATTGAGATCACAATAGTGACGAGTAATTTTGCACTTCCTGATAAAACATTACTATTACACAAAAATTAAATACGCTCTTGGTTAGGTTAGGTTGTTATTACAAATTATTGTTTTAGATCATGATATTCTCAGGTTGTTGACATCATATTATATGAAGTTGTACTTCTTAAAAAGTGGATGTCCTCATCTACTTTTTTTAAAGCGTTTAGTGTCATTAAAATTTTGCGAAAAGACTGTTTTTATATCTTACAAATTCTCAACTATGAGCACATAAAATTTTTACATTAAGTAGTGATACAACATAATAAACATGTTGTAGAGTAGTTTTTTATTCACATTATAAACCACACTCCATAGAAAAAGCTACCTGATACTAATAGTTCTTTTATATACGAGGTATGTTTTTTAAGTAAGTACCGTTTTGAAATTAATAAAAAACGTGTAAAGATATCTTAATAATTTTATTTTTACATGAAACCCTGTACCTTAATCTACTTTTATACATAATTTCTTTCAAAATTGAGGCACTTGTCATAATAATTGATCAGCTTTTGAATACCATTCTCATAGAACTCTGCCGCCTGACTTGTTATATGTTCACTGCATCACAACTGTTTTAACTTCGTCATCGTCTTGAAGACGCTGACCGGCCAGATGTTTCTTCAAGTGGAGGAACAAAGGTAGTCACAGGGCGCTATATCAGGGCTGTAAGGAGGATGATCTAAAGTTTCCCAGTGAAAAGATGTGATGAGATCTTTGGTCCGATTAGCCACATGCGGACGGGCATTGTCATGCACATTTGTGCGGCCATCTTTAAATGCTCTCACCCACTTCCTTACCATTCCATCACTCATAATGTTTTGTCCGTAAACTGCACAAATCTTCCGATGAATATCAATCGGTTTTAGTCTTTTAGCACTAAGGAATCGTATAACAGCCCGAACTACACAGTCGACGGGACTCACAATTATCGGAGGCATCTTAAACACTCAGTAAACAACGTAAACAAAGGCGAATCAGACTGTAATGGCGTCAGTGCGTAGGCGAGAGATGTAGGTACTCAGTGAGCATGCCCGGAACGCTGCGGCCGAATTTCAAAACGGTACTTACTTAAAAAACATACCTCGTACAAACTAATATAAAACTACACCCACTATAGAAGCAGGCGTATTTATTTATATCTTTTACTACTTGTTTTTAGTTTTATGAGGTGCTGCAATACAAAAAGTATTCTGATTCAGGTTATATGTTCAATCAATTGTTGTTTTTATTGTCGTTATTGCAATTGATTGAAACTTAAAATAATAAATACATTATGTGACATTTACTATTCTATTTACTAAAATAAAAAACGAAATTACTACCTGGTAATAAAGTTAATAAATTTCTAGCATACTAAAATATTATAATAAATGTCTAATAAAATTCTTATTCTTTTCAAAAAAATCGTATTGTCTCGTTTTGCAGCAGCCCCAATTACCACTAATACTGTTCATAGCTCACTTCGAATGTAGTAATTGAGCTTTTTTTATAACACAAATAAAATAAAAACAATTGGTATAAGTTTCTCAATTTTTTTAACATGAAATTATGACTTTTAGCACTTACTAGAATTAAAAACAAAGATCTTTATGTAATTTACACATCAATTATAAGTGACGCAAATGTAAATGCGTATTTCACAAATAAATAAATAGCAATAATTAACGGATTTATACAAAGGAAATTAAAAAGTCAGTACTATTATAATTCATTAATTGTTTATTAAATCGGATTAATACAATAGTTATAAAAAAAATAGAATTATAAAAACCAGCAGATAAATTATTTTCTTCTGAATAAATGCATCTTTAAAGGAAACGTTTTTTTCCTATTATAAATCTAACAATTATCCCATTGTTTTCTTTGTTTGTTTGGTAGGTATTTACTGTAATAATCATTTTACGTAATATTTCAATGAATTACCGATCAAATCGAAGGAACTTTTTAAAAGCAAGTTGATTTAATATCTAGTTATGGCTGTGTATTAGTAAAATAGGTAATTTTTGTTTCTATTCATGGGATAATTTAAAATTATAGATGTCAGTTAATGAACTGTATTAATCAAATTATTTAAAACATCTCTACCTATTTATGTGTTTTTGGGTTTTCTGCACACATGAACACATGTACCTTTTATTTGATGCCCTTACTACCATATATATAGACGGTACTCGATTACTCTAGTGCTCTAGATCAATGTTTAGCATTCGGGAGTTCACCGGTTCGAACCCGGATCCCGCTACTCTGGTCCAAGTTTTCTGTGGTTTCCTTGGATCATTTAGGCAAATGCTGGGGCAGTAATATTCCACACATAATTTTTCACTTCTCTTCTGTCTTCATTTCGTCCGTCTCATCTTTCTCTCCCTAACCACACCACTAACCCATTCCAACGATTTATGCAAGGAGGCTGAAGAGGGCCTTATGCCCTATCCTCCGGTTTTGTACTACAGTGTATGTCGGAGGGACTGCCCGCCCACCAGTACGAGTGAAAGTTTTTTGAATCGTGGAACCAGTCGTACGGCAATTGTTTTTTAATGAACGTAGGCTACCTAGATCTTACTTCTTCCGAATTACTATTTAATTGTATGGAGTGGAGTTTTCGAATAGGTTTGAGGTTAACAATGGTAATTAACGAGGTACAGAACCTTCAGTGCACATCTCAAACGTTTTGTGATTGTTATAAGGCAAAATTTAAAGTTTTACTTTCGACTTTGATTAATTGCTAAATAGAAAAAGTTACTGCTATTTATAGTTAAGTAACGAAACGGATTCGAATTTTTTTGTTGTATAGAAAAACTAAAAAACCGTTGCGTTGGAAAGACAGCTTCTACCAGATGCTTTGTACATAACGTAAAGGTATTATATTATACCTTCATCGAGCCACTCTGTTGTAGATATAAAACGAAAAAAGAAATGGACAACTTCAGTTGTCAAGTCTATAAAGCATGTACCATGTACATGCGCCTAAGTTTGTATTAACCAGCACTAGTCGCAGCAACAACAAAGTATTTAATTGCAATTCACTTTCCTTTCGATTGAATAAAGTAAGTAGTATGTGCTAGTAGTGATCGAGATAGAAACAAAATCGTGAGCAGTCTTGTAATGATGGAATCAGAGCATACTAGACCGGTTCATATATTAGAGAAAAAAGGCGCATTTCCGGGTGAAATAAACAGGAAGCAACGTGGTTTCTACGATATAGTCCTTTTACTCCTTTGGCCCCTCTTGTAATGTTCTTTTCACAACTAGAATTCAAATGGTGTAATTGAACATAGAAGGAAACAACGGTAAAAGTATCTTAGGGCTTGGCATAAGACTAGAAATCATTCGGTGATTGTCTTTTCTTTTGTAGAGTTATTGAGAATTTATTAAGTGAGTTACAAATTACAGGATTAATAAGTAATGTTTACCCTTCTATTAAATTAATATAACATTAGAAATTACACGACTGTAGGTAACAATACCTCAGGAAAACGAAATAAAATAATAAAGACACAACAAACAAGGAAAATTGGTCAGGTCATCACAGTAACTCGTGCAATAAAATTTATGTAGGACAGACTGGACGTAGTTTTAAAAAAGGTAAAGTGAACATAAAAATTCATTTCCTTTCCACAAATTATTTCACATTCGTAATAGTTTCTTTTAAAATATCTTTTTCTTTATTTTGATCATAAATAATATAAAAAACGGGTTCCTTCTGTTAAAATACAAATAAACGAACACAAAACGACATTTATAAACCAAAAACACATCTAATTAAATAATTTTGAAATATTGCATAAGAACTGTAAACAAAAATGTTGTTGTCATCATAGTTTGAAATTTTAAAAATTATTAAACATCGTGTAAATCAATTTTATTTTAAAAGCTTGTAGTACATCTACCAATTACCTAAATAATTTTTCTAACTACTTTTCTCTAAGTCTTCTAGAATATTGTTTTCTTTAAACATCAACATTTTTAGAATTCCAATAGCACAACAGTTATCTGTCTTAAACATATGCAGAGATGTTAAATTTGTTTACTATACTATCTGTTTGTCCCTCTTATCTGAGTAAATCAAGGTCTGCTGTTAAAAAACCTTATCACCGTCGACACGGTTGAAGGGCAGTGATGTGTATCTTTGCCATTGTGTTTATCTAGTAATAAAGGATAGGACGCGAGGATGGGTCGAATAAAATAAGGATGGTGGATACAGTACAAGAATGCTCGACTTTAGTTTGTTGGCAACAAGTGAATGATGAAGATGTTTGAACAATTTTGCGATATATTATTTTCGGTGATCGTTATTGATAGCCAAGTTGTTGTGTGAAAATAATGAAAACGGTTACCACTAATTGATGAGTTTTGTTTAAGTATTTTTTCAATATCCTTTCTGTAAGGTATAATAGGACAAGAAGCATTAAAATGAAAGAGAAAAATTGTTTTCAAATAATGTCTCACTAACTTTCTCGTCGAAAACTCCACCTCTGTAGAATATTTAATGTGATGCATTTAATTCGTTAACTATCGTCAATTCATCTTAACTTTGTTAAACATATTTAACAACTTTTTATCATTGCTAGTTACACTGAAATTAACATTTGTTATTACTATGAATAACCTATGCATGTTATGTATTAGAAAGTCAATAGTAATAGTAATAGCATAGCAATGGTACTAATTAATAAATATAGAATGAAACTATCTTCATCAGAACTACTACCTATAGTTAAAACTGGGCGAATAAAAATTGCACCCACAAAGTTATAATAATAGTTTTCGGGAATTGTAGGTTATATTCCACCTACAGAATATAATATCTTAAATTTTTTATTTCCTTTTATTGATATAGTTAGCTATAGGGGGTATTGCAGAGTAACCTGCATTCAAACGAAAGTTTTTTGACTTTAGCTACCTACCTAATTTTATTCATTGAAAAATTAAGCCTTGTACCAAAAGGCGAAATGTTGGCGTTGGTTGCTATATATAAAATATTTTGTCCTTTCTTTTGCCTTTGATTCTCATATTAATTTGACAATTTATAAAAATTAAAGATCCAACTAAATTTTATGTATAATCGGTTATTACCCTAAAATATGTTTAATAAGCTACAAGACGTTCTAATTAAAACAACGAATTTACGAACTACTTTTAATGGATCTAATTGTAAGAATATTTTAAGCAGAATTGTGTTAAAAATTTAAAAATAAAGTTGCCTGACGTTTCTAGAAAGCTTTTCTTCGTAGAGCAGTTCATGTGCCGTTTATTAAATATGTAAACAGTACTGAGCAGTTTAGCATGTGAACCATTACCTCACACGAGCGACAAACGCTTGGAAAACAGCAAGAAATACCGATTTAACGGCACACCTTTGTGTAGCAATTAAATTTCCACGCTCGCGTCCTTGAGGTGCTAATAAACTTCTATTAAAACAGTCTCTATTAAACTTGTACTTATTTGTTTTATTACGAATTAGATTATGTAGTTGTATATTTACCGTAACCATTTTGATTGAATCCCAGTATACGTACAAAACCACCAGTAATCATCTTCATTCATTATATACTCTATAAAAACCCAAACCGAAAGATGAGAAGAAAAATTTTTCGTCAGATTTCGATTTCTTTCTGTAGAATCTGATAAAACAATGGTTGGTACAGTGTCAGTTTATGTCACAGTATGTGACAGTTATCAATTTTTTTAACGATATATGTAAACAAAATGAAATCTGATAAAAAAAAGATTTTTCTTTTCGGCTTTAATTTTAATATTATTAATATATTTTATAATATGTAGACATTCAAGCTTCTCGTAACTTTTTTCTATATTTATTATAAAACGAGTGCTATACCATAGATGTACACAATATAAAAATAATTTGTGTATGTTTCCGTTAAAGTATATAAAAAAGTTAAAAAAAAGTATTAAATAGAGGGCTGCCCAGGGTAGATACATACTTTTTCGGTTTTCCAATTTTATTATTGCGATAGTCTTAATGTGTCAAACTTTGAGGTTAATTCATTATATTATGTTGATTTCTTATACAATACTCTTTAACCAACTAAATGGAAACAAACTGATCGATTTCTACTTTGATTTAAAGCTTCCATAATTCGTTTACCAGGATAATTGGTTTTCTATTTATTTTTTTGTTACTCATATAGAATATAATATTAATTAACAATAAGTACTATCTATTAATTTATAAGCAAGTAATAATGAGTTAAATAAAGGTCATGGTGCTAACCTCAAATTTAGAGAATAAACAGAAAAAAATACACATTTCTTGATAAACTTTCACGAAGTCTATGATTCTTAATAACATTAAATATTGTCTTATTTATATAGTTACAGTAGCACTGATACCTTTCTCAATTATTAAATATTGGTGTTAGATTTATCTATACTACTAATGCCTTCAGTTCCTTCTATAAGATATGGATACTCGCTTAAGTTTTGGATTATAAAGTTCTATTTTGTTTCGGGTAAATACAATGTACTATATTGTTTCACAAGCGGGGTCAATACAATTATCATAGAACATGCAGAAAAATTCTTAGTATCTGTTTTTAAAAGAAACAATTGAGTAACCATTGCGTATTGTACAATACAAACAGCTAAACAACTGCCTACAAGTTATTTCGCTGATTTTTTTTACCCATTTCGTAACAGAAACAATGAATCCATTTTAAATTACCCTGTGTTTCAATGAGAAATTTGAATGGAGAAAACATGTTAAACAAGTTTTAAGTCAGTTTTTCTATCAAGTAAAACAAATACGCTTTTGTTTTTAACGTTTAAGAGTGAGTTGCATTATTCTCGAATTTTTGTAAACAGAATTAGTTGATAGAAACATTTGTATTTCTGTATTTTGTTTTTTATGTCAAAATTACACAAGTAACGGTTTTAAAAGTTATTCTCACAAACATACATACATACAGACAGACAATCAGCTTAAAATTACCTCAATAGTGGCGGTAAAAATTATAATATATTAATTATTAATATCTTTAAATTAATTAAATTTAAAATTTTAATTATCCAAAGTCCTTAAATTAAACAGTTTCTGAATGGTTTTTATTATATTTTTATTTTAATTTCTCTTTCATAAGAAACTATATAGAGATTACCTAACTGAGTCAAAATCATTTCAAAATGCGGTCCTTAATAGTTTTAAATTGGGTAAGAAAAAGTAGGTTAAACAAATAATGAATGTCAATACTTTTAAATCCATCTAAGTAAATAATAAAAAATTGACTTTGAACTCATTCAAATAATAATGTGTATCAATAGTGTCCTGTAAATATTAGATAACATCGTTACCTGAATTCTAATTGGGCTGTCTCTCATTAATGTACTTAATATTTATGTATTTAAACAAAACGAGCATAACTTTTTGTTATTTTTAAAAATTATCAAAAGGGTATGAATTGACCGGAAATGAACTTGATGTTGTGACAGAATACACACACATTCCTATATAATTATTTTTCAAGGAAGTATCTGAGTTAAGCAAAGAGATCCTAAAGGGAAGCACAAATATTTTTGTTTGTTTAACGAATTTAAACACACCAACGTTTAGGTATGGTGATAAAGCTGAAACATTTTTTTTGTGTAATGTGAGATGCCATATTTGATAATTCAGCTGAACATTTAGTTAGCCGTTATCAAAAACGCGCTGATTGCTTATTTACGTTGCTTATTTGGCTTTGGTATATGCTTTATCTCATACATAAAATGTCACAAAAATTTTTACAAAGTTTATTATTTATCTCCGAAAAAGTTGTTTCGAGAAACTTTGGCTTTTTCAGCCGGGTAGTTTGGTGTTAGGTTTTTTAGTTTAACATACGAATTTCATAAATTCTTGACCCTTGCCTAAAAGTGTATATGTAGGCCACACATGCAGAAACTATAAAACAAGCCGAACAGAACACAAATGTTTACTTAAAGAAAAAATAAGATTCTACATACGCGATACATGCACTAGAGTAAAACCACCATTTTAGAAAAATGTATTCAAATAAACCAAATCAACAAATACAAAGAAACATACAATTTTTTTAAATTTTATTTTACTTATAATTCCAATATCAAACTACTCGTTTCGTCTGAAGAAGCTAGAGTTTAGCGAAGCAATTGTTGCAGAGACAAATAATAAATTTACATGTTTGTGTACTCTTTGACAATGACCCTTTAGTCGAAACAGTATCGTTAGATGTAAACAATATATTAGTGAAATTATCACACTGTTTAAATAAAACAACATCTTTGTAAATTTTTCACAAAAATGAAGCGGCGATTGTTTCGATACAGTGTAGTTCTTTCAAGTTTTGCTGAGTTTGTGAAAAGTTGTTATTTTATTTAACAGTTTGAATTATGAACTTTTAAAAACTATTACTGACTATTTTTCCTTAAATTTCAAATATTATTAAAATATTTTACAGTTTAAATAGTAATAAACAAAATAGTTTGCGAAAAATTAGGTGACTGATTTTATGTGTACTTATTACTGAAAATGAATTTTCATGAGAAACAGAGGTCAGGGCAATCAAATAGGTAAAATTCCCACATTGCTAAATATTTACGCAGATCTTTGAATAATCATTTTATATGAGATGTATAAAGTCACTATCGATTCAACAGATACTGAAACTTTGATTGACGGTCAAAGGTTATGAAAATCAGCGAATATCACTGAAACGATTACTTATATTGTAAAAATAGTTAATGTGTCAAATTCACAGAACATGCGAATTCCGAATAAGGTTCTTACACTTTTTCACCTAGGAATAACCGTTCGCGAGTTATGGCAATTTCGAAAACTACAAACTTTAATTCTCAGTATCATACACTTTTATCCACACCACCTCGGTGGCAGGATACTGTACATATTACATAGATAGGTTTACAATTGACCATGTGAAAGCTAAATCTAATAATTTTCTTAGAAACGTTGCCAATAAATGAAATAAATCTAATATAATTGTAATTATATATGAGGTACAAATGAGGTATTTCAAGTATGGACACCGACAGCTTCAGGGCCCATATAATCCATATTATTTTTAACGAGATGTTCAATCATTTCTCTCATGTTTGCGTACGTTTTAATTTGTCAATTGCACTCAGTTTCCTAGTTAAATGAGTAGCCGTATAAAAAGTTGCCTATTATAGATAAACAGATATACGTTGTGTTTCGCAACCGACCGTTGTCGTTCACATGCTAGTAATTAAATTGTCTGAAACGCACGCTAAACAAATCGTGCGAAAAGTTTCTCGAAATGTGTCGTTTTCTTTATGAAAGGCAAAAACAAAGGTCGCAAGATACGATCGAATTGTGCTAACTAACGGTATTTAAAACGCGTGGGCTATAGTTTTTCTTGCAATTATTGATTAAAAAAATCATTGTTTGGTCTCTCTTGACACCACTTTTACGTATAATACCTATATCAATAAATAGATAGAGAATATCTTGGAGTAATACTGAATGCAAAATACATGATTCCGGAAATGTTTCCCAATTATTGGTTACAGTAAATAAGAAACTGTTTAAGACTTACCGTCAAATTATACTGGTTGAAAGTTGTCATTTTATAAAGAAAACATGATCTTATTATTTAGACGAATAAGGATTTTAATTCCTTCTTCTTTTTGAATATGTTATATCTTCGTCTAACAATCCATCGGAATCAACAGTGTAATTCAATGCCAGTAGGGGTATTAGCCCTCGAAGTAATTGTTTCTGTTGATTCCATGTTTTACATTTATATTTATTATATAGCTTGTAAAAGTCTTTCTGCCAGCGCCCACCTGATGAGATCCGATAGGGCTTTCGGTTCGTTGTGCCTACTTGGTAGGACGCGTTGCAAATGTGAGATCTTTGACCTTATTACTTCGATGAATAAGGATTTTAATTCCTTCTTCTTTTTGAAAATATGAATAGAGTTTATTTTATCTTATACAGGTTAATGGTTTTATTTAATATCTAATTATAGCAGTATATCGCCATCTATTGATATTTGCTGCTAACTGAAGTATTTTATATGTCAGACAAGGGCTTTGCTAAGGTATCTACGTCTCTAACTGAATCGACGACGCTGCTTATACAAATCATTGGCACGTAAACCAAATTAATAAGAGCAGTATAAGTTCTTGGTTAGTAAAACAAAATTGAGATCAACATGTAGAAAACTCATTAAGCTTATTATGTTCTGATCTGTGTGATTTTCTTTCATTTAACACCAGAAAGGGTACCTGAAGAAGTCTAAATAATGCTGTTGCAATTTTGGGATTTACAATAACTTCTTCAGTGTTTTGACCATTTCCCACTAACACGTATTCTCATTTCAATTGTAGGTATCACTAACAGACAACAATTATTAATTTTTTCAGCTCTCCCACCCACTTCTCCTTCCAGTACCTCTAAAAATTTTATATTAACTTTAAACTTTAGAATAAGAAAACATAAAATGAAGTACGTATAGCATTGTTAATATATGTTAATATTTAATTATTGGATTTGGGAAAATATCATACAATAAAAATATATAGTAAAATGTGGGGAAGGGTGGTGTTAATTTTTCAAATCAAATAAAGTGTATTTAAAGCATACAAATATATAATCAAGGATAACTATTATTAACGCGATAAAATCTGTCGAGCATGAGACAACTGTACACAACGAATGTAATTGAATAAATAAATGCGTTCTTAATTTATCAACTATGTATCTGTTACGTAAAATTTCTATCTTGAACCAGGAAGAATGAATAATATGAATTGTTTTGTGACCTTTTACCTATAATGCACATTACACCGAATGCATTTTAAGTGAAGTTAATAAGGATTTGCTAATTAGGAAAGTGAGGATTAATGTACTCATTTAAAATTCCAAGGAACCGTGCACATTATAAACCTCTAAATAATTTTACAATTATAATACCTACCCACCTACAATAATTCTATAACGAATCGTGAGGCATCGAGTTTATTTTATCGTTGAAGATAATTTTACTTTCTTATATAGAGTTTAAAAAACTGTGATGTAACATCTTAAATTTCCGAAACGTTTCCCGATAATACTTTCTTTCTGTTTCTCTCTACTCACATCTTTTTTGTTTCATTACAGAATGTTAGTTACTATATTGTTTGTAAGACAAACCAAACAAGCTCAGGGCTTTTCTACGTTATAGAAAGTTTTGCTTATAGAGAGTTTTTACGATATTTAATAAACGCTAGTGTATTTGAGAATTAAAATTAATTAAAATTAAATTTTATAAAAATGTTAATTTATTTATTGCAATGTTTACGATATTGTAATAAAAATTGTACTGCTCAAAAGATTTCAATCCATAATCATTAAATAAACTATGTTATTTTTAAACGTTGTTAATATGACAAGACAATATACGTAAGATACAAACTATAACTATTTTTTGGATAGAGACATAATACGTTTTAAGCTTCAATGCTTTTGCTTATTTACGGATTGTGCTCTATTTATTTTGGCTGCATTTAAAAATCCGCAACATTTTGAATGTAATTTATAAAATTTCTGAACCGTTACTTTTGCTAACAAGGTGTAATAATCGAATTCATTCGACAATAAAGACCTCCTTTTGAGAAACGCAATTGTCAAGATAATTAAAAATCTGTTGAAATAAATGTTTTGTTTTCAATATTCAATATAACGAATTTCACCCAAGTAACGGTAGACTCTATTTTATGAATTAATTCATTACGTATTCCTTCTTTTCAAGATTTTCTTCTTTTATTAGTTAAAATTTAGTTTATTATGTTTAAAGTTAATAAACAGATTCCATGTTATTAAAAAAATGTATTAATATTCATAAAAGTTCCCTTTAATAATGAAGATTTCCAAAAAAAGAACATTTTTAGTGGCAAATTTTTATAGAGGGCGTTCACCATTCGCTGAACGCTGTTTCAAGGTAGCCAGTAATTGATAAGGCTAACTGACGAAAACCAAAGAATTCCAAATTGTAACCCATATGTTGTTAATTAGATCATTTTCATTGAGAAAAGAAATAGATTTTTCATATACTCTTCCTGGATAATGCCAGTAATTATTACAAAGTGGGTATTTTTGCCTATGTGGTAGTTGAAATATCGTTTTTCAGGTAGTATTTAACCATTCATTGTTTAAGTTTGTTATGATCTGCCCTAACATAAACATAATCAATCAACAAAACAAGAAACAAACTGTCCATTCGCTAAACCTCTGTACTTGATATAAGATTTCACTTGCTCTACCGTTTATCATTTATCTTACACTTTACTTTCATTACTCAAATGTAACGTCCAAATAAAAGCTTTTCCGTCATTGGTACACCATCGAACAAGTATATTGTTACAAAAGAGATCCTTAACTTTGAAGGTTGACATGTCGATGTACAAATGTGTATTTCTAGTTTTAAAAGAGATGATAAGCTTATATTTAATTTATATCTAACATTCTCGTTGGTGCTTGGTCATATATTTAAGAAATAACTACTGTTATATGTATACTCAATATCAATTTTAATTTGTAATATTACAATTAAAAGTTACCAGAAAAGTTCGTAATAGTGGTTGTTAGACTAAAGCCAAATAAGCTTATTGTATTAACAGTTCAAATCACAATATCCAGAATTTTAATTATATATAGTAAATCAACTAGTATTTAGAACATGGCAATAAGATATAATGTTTTATATTTTAAGATCGATTTTGGTAAACGACAACTGTTTTTCAAAAAAGAAGGAATAAAAATCCTTATTCGTCTAAATTTAAAAATCAAAGATCTCACATTTTGAACGCATCCTAACAAGTAGGCACAATGAACCGAAAGCCACATCCCACCACCGGTTTCGACCTATCGGGTCTCATCAGGTGAGCGCTGGCAGAAAAACCTTTACAGGCTATATGAAAATATAAATATAAATATGGAATCAACAAAAACAACTACTCCGAGGGTTAATACCCCTGCCGGCATTGAATTACACTGTTGATTCCGATGTATTCTTAGACGAAGACATAACATATTCAAAAAAGGGAATAAAAATCCTTATTCGTCTAAATTTTAAGATCAAAGATCAAAAATCAAGATCTTAAAATTTAGACGAATAAGGATTTTTATTCCCTTTTTTGAATATGTTATATTTTCGTCTAGAGAGTCCATCGGAATCAACAGTGTAATTCAATGCCGGCAGGGGTATTAGCCCTCGGAGTAGTTGTTTCTGTTGATTCCATATTTATATTTATACTTTTAAAGAGTTTTGAGTAACAAAAACGATGGGTTTTGTTTCACTAAAATTTTTTATTGTTCTCAACAAGAATCATTCTCAAAAAGTGTTTTTTCAAAATGTTTCACAACGAATGCGATAAACTTTCAATCAATTATATTTTATATTTATATTTATGAAGACTGTTTTTTTTTTTGTTATTGAAATACACTTAAATACAATTCTGTTGACAATACTTTGGTAAATCTTAATTGATATGATTTATTTCAAATACAAGTTTTACTAATAAATTATCATAAATGCAAAATTCAAAAGTAATTGAGGAAATGAACAATTACTTAACTTTCCTTATCATAATGGTGACCGTATTAAATTGGTACTTCCTAAACATTATAAAATCTGCATTGCGACCCACTATCCAAGGAGTTCTTGACCTTCCAATATCAAATATCGTGAGCTATTTGATGCCATCATACTTACTGTCTTACCAATAAATTAATCCGTGTGTTTAGAAAGCGTAAGTTTTCCACTTCTTTACAGTATTTAAACGATAATAGAAAGTAAAACAGTCAAGTATTTCCTTCCGTAAGATTTTGACTCTTTGTAACGTTAACACTGAATTGTGTTTGTTGTAGCAGCAGCTGGTGTTCTTTTATCATCGACAATGTCGATAGATAAAACAGCTTCCAAAATATTTACATCCTATAATCGCATCATATTAAAAATCATCAAAGCATATACATAATAATGGTATTAAATTAATGCCTTTATTATGCTTCGAAAGTTTCATTGTATTATTTGCATATCATAAAAAGTGAAGTAGGTGATATCGTTTTTATTAAAAATTACAGTAAACAGATTTTTTTTGGGGCAGGAGGGAGGGGGAAGGCATCACAGACTTAAATAAACTGTCTACCTACAGAGGTGTACTCCAGAAAAGGTTTTTGTATCAAAATGAACAGTTAAGTCGGGACGTTTCGACAGCAACTGCGGCTGTCATTATCAGTGGTACCGCATTGAGAACGTGGGCGAAGATTATACCTCGAAGTCATAGCAGCGACTTCGAGATATAACCTTACGTTATTACCTAACCTAACCGTTCAGTTATACCACGGCCCTTTCGCCTGAATCTTAATTCATTTATTTTAGTATCTTTTTTATTATTTCAAAAAGTTAAAAGAAAGTACATAATACTATTTATTATAAGGACTATTGGTAGAGCAGGATGTTCAAGTGTTATTTAATATTTCAAATATTTGTATTAAAACCGGATATTTTTCAAAAAAGAGGTGTGCTAAGTCTAATTATAAAAATAGCACCATTACATTTTGAGTCATCGTTATTTTTTTCTTATATTATAAGCAGTTACTAAAGCTTTGTTAAACACATGTACAATGAAGTTATATAGATGCTGTATATACTGACACACCTGTCGTAGTTAATATTTGAAACAAGAAAAATCCCGAAATAAAATAAAAAGTAAATATGAGAACAGATCTTGCTTTAAACTCATATTTCAACATCTAATTCAAGTTTATTGTGAAAGCAAATTTTTAAAAGTGGTAAGCTAAAAGACAAATTATGTATGCAGAATTAGAGAATTTTTAGTTATTAATTGCGGGTCAAACGATGTGTAATTAAGCCTCTCAAGTTCCAGAATACATTAAAAGAGTTAGTTATCTATATTACTAGGAGTCATATTATAATGGATTTCGAAATTCTTCAGTTTTTCTGTTTGTTTTACCACCCTGGTGATTGTGTTCGCCAATATCGCAGAAATATCTAGCAAAGTTATCAGGCATTGTTTAATCACCGTACGCAAATGTAGGTTTTCGTGAATATTGTCTTGTCAAACAACTGTTCATTAAATGCTCAATTGTAATCACAAATTGCTCCAGCTGAAATATTAAGCATTGATAAATTATTTACAATTAAAAAAGAAATTGTAATCCGCGATATCAAATTTTACAGAGAGTACAAAGAAATGCACAAGAAGTAAAGCAATTAATGTATTTTCACCTTTTCAGTTGGTGCAATTTTGGATTCTAATTGTTCATTTAGTGAGCAATTATTTGACAACAGAAAATTCGCAAAAACTCATATTTGCCTACTAACTTCCTTGCGGTCATTTTTAATTATTTTGTTCAAATCACATTTACTTCCCTTACACAAATATTATTTTGGAAATAAAAGTAACTAGAGTGTAAATAAATTTTCGTTTATTATCGCACGCGTCATCGATAAATTTGCCGCGAGGAAGTCTTACACCATAGATTGAAACGTCGATGTTGTTTGTGATATAAAATGTTTATCATGTCTGATTTCCAGGCAACTGTCTTTTTATTGAATCCTTTGGCAAGTATACTAATATACAACAGGTGCGTTATTGATTTCTTAAATACATTACAGGTGTTCATTTTGTAAATATCGCGTAGTATTTTTATTTTATTGTTATTGTTTCACTCATATTAGATTAGTTTTCATAGAGTTGTTTATTAATTAGTTTACAGAACGATATTTTTTTATAAACAAGGATTCTTTGTCATTTGTTAATGAGACGTGTTTTCAGTCTAATGCCTTTTTAGAAATAATGTTTAACAAATAAATTAATGCAAATTTTGTCTTTCAAGGTTTTCAATTCTAGCTTGGTAACTTGAAAATTTTTTGGTAACATAGATATTTACAGCCATAATTATTACGTGTTTTTATTATATAATCACATTTACTTTCAGACTTTCCTTTATAAAACAATAAGTTGTCTTTTTGATTAACCTTGAACTGTCTACATTACGTCGCAATAATTGCAAAAAAATATATATTAGGATAATTCATTGTTATTAATTAATAATTATGATCTAATTTTCGAATAAGTAACTTAATCAGTAATTAAAAAAACAATATGTCAATCTCTTACTGTCAGATTTTTGAATATAATTTGAGCGCGGAACAAATTTATCTAATTAAAAAGTAATCGATTATAAAATGTTTATTTATTAATGTTGCATAATTCTGTAGTACTATACACAAAAAGACGTATCTTAGCATAGCGTTTTATGACCTCTTTTATTCAATTCATTAACTGTCAGAAAACCATTTCGGGTGTCTAACCTTCTTACCTCGACTCACTGAACAAACAAAAAACGTGTAATCCTCTAACGAAAATTTGACAAAAAAAAATGAGGATATTGTAATTATTATTTAACATCTGCTACCGAGCTGTTTATTCTTCATTCAGCCGTTTCACAATGACAGACGAAGTGGAAAGATTTTTTATGTAAGTTTTTGGGTAGTACAGTTTCTTTATCTAAATATATAATAATTTTTTATTTAGTAATAATAATAACAATAAGTATTTTATATAATCATTTACAGACAACGGTAGTTTGTTTATAAGAACTCAGATGTAAAGGTTTTATAATTAGGACATATATGAGTTGATGCGATATAAATTATTGAATTAATTTGTACTACTACAGATTACCTCATACAATGAGGGAAATGTTTGTTACTGCTGTCACGCTCTCTCTGGGACTCCAACCCGGGATGCTTGACTTTACGCGCCAATACCAATGTCACCTCTCGTAGGTTAGTGGTAAAAACATTGCCGCGTAAAGCCAAAGATCCCAGGTTCGAGTCCCGGCGAGGGCGTAACAAATTTTTCCTTCATTGTAATGTATGAGGTAATCTGAAGTGGGTACAAATTAATTCAATAATTAATATCGCATTAATGTATTTAAAATTTACCCCTACTAAAAATTCTTCAAATATTTCATTATTAATAAATAAGTTGGTTATAATTAGTAATTGTAAGAATTGGATAATATATTTTTATCGTTGTGTAACTGTGAAGGTATATATTTTACTAAATATACAGGTGTACACATTTCGACCAATGTAATGAGAACATTAAAATATGTAAACAAAATTAAATCTGACATTTACGTGCAGTTACTGCTGAAAGCCATATTTTCTTGAGAATTACAGATGTTATGAAAAATGTCTTCTAACTGTTTTTTATTTTAGAGATAATAATAATAATAATAATAATAATAGATACCTGATGTACTATTATTGTGAATTAAAGCACAAATATAATGGTTGGGTAACTTTTAGTTTCTCTAATTTTGTTTGTTTGTTTATATATTACAACAAGTGATTTGCATTGTTAACATAATTAATTAGTAGATACACATATGTAAACATAAAGTGTTTGATGTGTAAAGTTTATCTCTAGCAAACGATCTTTTAACGGTATACGTAGTATACAAATTTAATTAGGTACATAAAAAATAACCGACGACGAGAATCATCGCATTGACGATTTTTATAATTTCTGACATTTCGCTAGCTCATCAATCACGGTCATCCTTGTAAGACATCTATCGAGCAATTAATTGAACGGTCCTCATAGCTTGTGCAGAAACATTTAACTATTCACCTGTTACTTTTATTTTGTTGCATAACACCACAAGATTGCGGCGCATCTTTATATTATGCTATATATGTAAATGAGCATGTAAGTATGGAGTTGTTTAATATTTTTTAATGTAGGTATTATGCACACACTGTGTTCAGAGACCGTCACGAATTTTAACCGATCTGTACCTATATACAGTTAATACGGTTGCTTCTATCACTTTATTACTTACTACAAATTATTAAATAACCTTCCACAACACTCGTTCACAAAGTATTTTATATACTCAGATGTTATGACAGTTAATAACGACAATAATAACGCACTTTAATTTGTAACCTTGTCCCTAATAAAATAGCGACTTCCTCTCTTATTATATACGAGATAAATAACGAACAACTTATTAAACAAATTAAATGAGGTACTTAAATGGTTTAAATCTTTAATTTTGTTTATCTAATAACAAGTTATAATTTGTAATACTGTTTTAAAAATCAAATTTGATTAAATTTTCGAATCAAAACATAATTGTTACTCTCTTTATTCTTTTTAAGGTTTGTATCTCCAAAGGAAAACGGAATCTTTTATGTGATTATTTGTCTAATATATCACACCTATTTTTATAAAAAAATGCATTTTATGAACTCACATTAGTTAACACATTAAACAATATATAATATTTTAAGATTTCTTCTTTCTTCCAATTCATCTTCTTATAATCTGGTTATTTTTTTTTCCGATTTGATGGATTTAATGTATTCGAATTTGCGACACGTGTTTCGCCGAGACTTCGAGGTATAATCTTCGCCCGCGTAGTCAACGCAGCACCTACTGAGGATGTCAGCCGCAGTTGCTGACGAAACCCTTCAAAACATATTGTGCTATAGATGTGAAAAAATTGTTTTAAATTGTCAAAAGTTGAGATTAATTCATTCCTAATAGGGTGAAATTTATATCATTCTGATTTCCCCAGACGAAATGCTTTAACCAATTAAATTACAGCAAGTTAGACGAATTTAGACCACACTATACTAGTTATGATAATTGCTATGCATTAAAATATGAAGTAAATTTAGTAAACGTTAAGAATATTGAGATTGATTATTATATTAAAAGGTTATAAATAATTTTTGGAAATTCATAAAAGGGGTTCTAATGATACATATAACGTCAAATGACATACTTTATCTAATTAATTATCTATCTTATGATCATACAAGAATGCCAGTTTTCTGATTGTAAATGACGGCCTAACGGAACAATTGATCTGATCAATTTCAAAATGATATGTTTCCGTGGAATTATCAGTTACCCAATTTTTTGGGCCTTAAAAAATCGCAAATCGTACGAAATAACTAAAAATTAGTTTTTAAGTCGTAAGTCTTTGGAAGAACATTACGAATTTTTTAACATTCTCTAAACTTTGGACACTTTAGGTAAAAATAAGCTAATGGTAATGATTTTAAATGGTCGGTCAGTTATATACTGTTGTGTTTTAATTGATACAGAACAATTTATTTTATTATAAATTTTGAATTCAGACAAAAATCTTCGAATTGATAAGTGTTATTATCCATCCTTAAGTAAGGTAGAATAGAATAGAATAGAGCAAATAAATTAATGTTAAATAAATAAAATAACGACGAAAAATTCGTTTTGTTTCAACTGTTTATTATAAGAAACTCTTACAATTGTTTCGATCAACAGATCATTATCAAAGAGACAGTTTTAAGTAGAAATTCTACTTAAAATTGTAAGAGTTTCTTATAACAGTTGAAACAAAATGAAATTTTCGTCGTTATTTTATTTATTTAACATGTTTCATCAAGACTACACCATGAACAGCCTTTCTTAAATTAATATTTATTACTTAACTACTGGCGAAAAGTTAGTGAGATCAACTCGTAAGTGTCAGGTTATGTGGCAACTTCTAAATACTTTTTATAAATAAACATAAACATGTAGTTATATGCGCTTATGTGCATATCAATACCATTATTTATCCAAGTAAAAGGCGCCTTTTGAAAAAAAGTATTTATTTGCTGTTTTGTATTCAGACAGTAAAGATGATAGCGCATCAATAGACTCTTATGGTCACGTCTGGTGTTATATAATGTTGTTGCATCTAAAGGTCACAGTAACTTTTCAAAGAGGTTAATAGGTTGTGTGTGTGAATACTTCATTATTGACAGACTGCAATAAAGTAAACAGATTTCAATTAGCAAATTTTAACGTTTCTTCACTTCTTATACTCAGTTAGAGGTATCTTATTGGTAATAATTATGGTGAAAATTTTATAAAAAATATTACAATTGTGATATTTAAATTTTGAACATGGATGAGGTCTTTACCATAAAATAAAAGAGTACAGTGAAAAAAAAAACTTTTTGTGTTTTGTTTCATAATCAAAACTTTTTATTGTGTAGGTACACCACATTTGATCACAGAACATGGATAAAACATGGAAAAAAATTGTTCATGGACAAAAATGTTGTATGAAACGTGCAAAATAAAAAGGCCGGAAGATGTTTTAATCATCTTGCTAATTTTGTTTAGTTGTCGAGCATTAAATAATTTGTTTTATGTAACGAAAAGTATAACGAAAGAAAATGATCGGTTCCATAAGCATCGTTATAGAAAATTTACGTTGTATGTACTGATAAAAATTACACTAAGTAATGAGAAATCTTGTCTATGTTCTTTAATAATGGTGTTATAGCCTAAATAATTGATAGAGACAATAGAAAAGACGCTGTGAAACTCTCCAAGTGTTTTCATTCATTTATTTTATTCTGCTTATTTAAAGTAGTCCGGTCGAATTTTCATTTATGGTCAAATAAGAATAAATTTTATATTAATCAATGATTAAAATCTTTTTATTGACAACGGTTAAAAAATGGCTTCTAGCGTAGTTAAAATTTAAATAATCTTGTTCTTAAAAAGGAGTATTTAATAAATAAATTTATAATGTATTTAACGGAATTTTTCCATAATTTGAAAAATTAACTTTTCAGATTTTTTTTGCGGATCTTTTACAACAAGTTGTCAAATTTGAATTTCAAAACACACCCACTTTCCAAGTTATAGCTCAGAAACTCGTGTACAATCGGAAAATGAAAACTTTACTTGCAAACTTTGCAGCGCAAAGGTCATTTGGTCATTAAAATTTTATACCTTCATTATATCAATTTTTAAAGTAATAGAGGCCCCATTCTGTGTTCTCAATTCTCCAAATCCGTTTGTATATCGAAATTAGATTTAGGTTTATACCTCGTCTTTCACCATAACAACTATGTAACTGCTGTTGGCTAAGGTCATGGTCGACGTAGTTGTTGGCTAGCTCTTATTTTTATTATTATTATTACCTTTTACTGAAAATAACCTTGCAGGGTTCATTTTATAATATCGTACATACGCCCATTTTCACAAATAAGGTCAAAGCATGTTTTTGCGCCACGTAGAGTATATATCAATTGAAATCTGTTATAATGCGCTTTTGATGTTTACTGCTACAACTTAATATATTACTACTAGATACATATATGTACCTCTGTATTCTTTGTTTTACATTGCTATTATATAATAAGTTGCTCTAGTAAGTACCTACTGTATTTGATATTACAGGATTAAGACGATAACTAAAAGTAGCTGTTAACAAGGTTCTTTGAAGAAAGCATTGCTAAGTGGAAATAAAAATAATGATTGAAAGGTTAATTTTTTAAAAATTGTTGCCCAACTTCTGCAGTCCAATAAAAAAAAACATTAAGTATGGAATTTTTGAATGTGTCTATATATATAAGAAAATTTAAAAATAGAAATTGTCATATGTGGGCTCCAGATAAATATCGTTTCAAGAAATTTTTATCTACTGGAGGACTAAATGTTTCAAGGTGGGGAGAGGCAATTTGAAAAGAAAAAAACACGAGGAGGGTAATCTGTCTACAGAATTGCTGTAGCTTATTTAAGTTTTGAGATATGCTAGTCTTAAACTATAATAAGCCAAGTAAGCATCAATTATTGGAGTTGGGCAATGATTGAACGAATCGTTCATTTGAAGGATTATTAAAAGAGAAGTGCTTGAAACGATTTGCTCGTTCAAATGAATCGTCATAAAGAATCGTGGAGTCGTGGAGAACAGTCGTTTAAAAGATCGAATAGTGAGAATTGATTTGTTTTATAAAATCGAATGTTTTGAGCCGATTCACTAGAATGAATTGTATTGCCCACATCTATCACTTATATTTGAAATTAAGGTATATCAAAATCTCGATGTGTTGAGGCAATTCTGAGATCATGTTCTAATTCAGTTAAGAAACTACTTTGGAAATGATTACGGTTTTAGTTGTTTTATCCTTTTACTTCACCTAGTATTGCTCTTAAAAGACCAAAACTTGTATCTACTGTTTTGTTTTTTATGGAATTATGAGGCCAGATTTGGACTGCCCTCTTGTTCTTTTAATTTTCAATTCCTTTGTTGACCTCTGTTATCAGATAGCGAAATGTTTGATTCGGATTTTGAAGACATAGCCGTGAAGAAGTTTTAAGCCTCGAACGTCTCTTGTATTCCCGAAAACTCCTGAAAATATATATATATGGTAAAACTACCTCGCTATCAAGCTGTGGCTACTAAAGCTTAAAGCAAACCCTTTTCTGACATGTAATTCCCTAAGATATATGTATATATATATCTTTGAGTTACTGTTTTGTTAAATTCCTTACCCTGTCGATATATTTATTGAATTGGCAGTTGAGGAGTGACAGTTTTGTGCATGTGTAGGGCCCATTACGTAATTCGTTACACCAACATTCCAGCAAAAGTAACGGCATTGTCTTTTAGAAAACTGATACAAATATTTTTACGTAACTCCGATAGAAAAGTCCGTGATACGGTATAATTTTATCGTGAACGACCGCCGCGGTGCACAGTTGAAAAATGCGACCTTTAAGTTCAAGTTAATTTAATTGAACTGCCCACCATAAGTGACAGAATGAGCAACAAAAATTAACAGTCAGTCAGTCGCACTGGCACAGAAATAATTAATTTTACACACTGGTGGGAACAAATTACAAGATTAAAATTACGTAATATTAAAGTTCAACTTCCTGTTTATTTCTTACATGCAAACGTTGCTCTAGATTGGGAACGCCTCATGATTATTCAAAAAATATTATTATTGTATTAAGTGTCCATTTAACAATTGCCACTTTAAATAATCCTTAAGGGTTGTGATACTTCTCATCCTTATTTTTTAATGGATCTTCTTTTAGGTAAAATCAATAGCTTGTCGTAAGTAATAAAAAAAGATTATTAAGAATCCCGCATTGACTTCTTATAAAAATACAAAAGTTTTTCACTATAAAACATAGATAATGTGGCCAGCTGACTGTAGTCAAGAGTAATCAATCTTGCTTGACCTTATTCAACATCGTTTTATTGATTTTAAAATGTCTGTTGTCAATAATCAACGCTAGAAGTAAGCTCATCTTCGAGGACTCCCTGTGCGAGTGATCTCGTGAGCTTATATTCAAATACTGAGGTACAGTGGCCGACACCTAAGGAGATTCAGCGACGATCAGATTGACAAGTAGATAGGCGGAAACTTTTAGCATAGCAATAAATGAAAGAGCCAATAAGAATATAGCTGGACCGAAGCGTCAACTTGTAGTTCAGCGGCGCGTATCACTGAGAGAAAAAGTACTGAATACTGAACACAAGTGAATTCATTCACCTGATTTACTTACCCTAACAACCCCTTCTCTACTCTGTTAATTTACAACTATTTGCCACTACGCTACTGAACCTTGCAGAGCAGTTATCATTGCTAGTGCGCATCCTATGATTTATGACTTTTGAATCTCCTTAGGTGCCGGGCACTGTACTTATTTTGAGAATTATTGAAAATATTATCAGTTTCTTATTCTCGATTTCCTGGAATGATGAGACTACTTAGATAAATATTTATTTCGCATTCTGCGATAATATAATGATAAATCTATAATGAACAAATAGGAATGAAATTAAAATGGCTTTAAGAAAAGTGTCACTTGCATTATTCAATATTTGTGGTATAATACCTTTCTATACTGATTATTATTCTGTGAATTATTACACATATGTTACATCTACAATTAAAAATCTCTTCATTACCGGTATATCTTGAGGAAAAAGCTTTGGCTGTGCGCAATAAAAATTTACACGTGTTTATGAATATCATAAACGTGAAATTCCTTAGAATTTTTAATTGATAACTTGAACTAAAACTACTTGCCACGACTTATTACACATGAAAAAAATGATGTGCCGTTAATACCTCTAATTTGTTCCTTTGTGTACAGACTCAGTGGCGTAGGTAGGCGTGGAGCATTAGGAATCCAACTAAAGAGTCACTACTCTAAAAAGAAGTGTATAAATTAGTAGCATTTATCCAGAGTCCCTGACATTTTGGCACCACTAATAATTATAGGATTCCCCAGCCAGAAACTTATTATGACAAGAAATCAACAAACATCGTTTCTAAGAAATAGGTCTAAGCACATGTTTCTACGTTCTTATGTAACACCTACCCCTGGAAAAAATCTAATTAATATTAATTGTAGCCCGGAGAATTTAGAAAAGTTATTGTTCGAATATTTATATTTCCTTCTTAATTATCATTAGTTGTTCAATAATTAAAACTTTCATCGGTGTTTTATTAACAGCTTAATTACATTCTGTATATAATTAGAATTCAAACACGTTCTGGAAAAAACGCCTGTGATTCTTTCCCCTCGATGTATTTTTAGAACAAAAAATTTCTAATTATCGACTTATAAAAAGTTTCTTTGATTTATTAATTAATTTAATTAAATACTTCAGTTTGATCATTAATCTTATTAGTTGAAAATTTAATTATAGTGAATAATGATTTGAGGTGATTGTAATTAATAAATGCTTTCAATTATTTCTAGATTGTATACTTATCTTTAATCTTAAAACACATTACAATTAGCGTGGGACATTCAAATTTAGTAAGGTACTTTTTAAATTATACCTTATAAGTTTTTCATTAGCGATTTGTTTTTTCTCTTATGTAATAGAGCTATGTACGTATAAATACACGGTGACAAACATTGATAGTATCTATCGTTTTGGGAACGGTTGTGGCGCTAATGTTATTACTTAACGAAAATATGTAAATTTGTGATTACAATAATGGCGAAATGTTTGCTGACAAATTCAGCAGGAAGTAAAAACGTTACAGAACGTTAACCACTGGTGATGTATTTGTTTTTTATTCACGGCTTGTACTTGCCGGTCGCATTCCGTATCATCTGATAAGATGTCGTAGAGTTGACTTCTGTTTAATGTAAAACACCAATTACTTCGTAAAATTCGTACATGACTAAATGGTTGACACAAACATCGAAGACAGGTCATTGTCACACTTGACTGAAATAGATATAAGATAGACTTACCAGTTTTTGAAATATGTTGTATAACGTATATGTCAGGCTTAAAAAGCAAAAGCATTATTAGAAAAAAAATCGACCAAAACGCAATGTGATTTCTCAATTTCATTCACAAAGAAGAATTTGTGTTGTGACATAATTTTTTGATATTTGATCATGACCCGTTTCGATAATGAGGAAATCTCAGAAATCTTTTGATCTAGCCGCGATGCAATGTTATAATATAGGTACCGGCACGTAAGGAGATTCAGCGACGATCAGATTGATAGGTAGGTAGGCGGAGACTTTTACCATAGTAATAAATGAAAGAGCCAATAAGAATATAGATGGACCGGAACGTCAACTTGTAGATCAGCGGCGCGTATCACTGAGAGAAAAAGTATGCGAAGTGAACAATTTAAATTTTACTATCATCATGAACATAAGGAGAAAATCACAATCAAGTACTTAATTATACAAATCTATGAATAATAGGTAATTTAAATAATAATTAGTAAATGATAGGTATATGGGAAAAATATACCCGCGTGAATCATAATTAGCTGACGCCCTTTGGAGATTTTTGATAATATGAATTATGAAGTGTATCTTACCCAGGTCTATTTGTTAAGGCATTTGTTAGAAAACTTAGTTTGTACAATCGATCCTTATATTTCTTATTTTTATTTTTCGTAGTTTCGTTTATAGTTGTACGATTTGTGCATATACCAGATATCATAAATAATGTTGTTTCGTCTTAGACCACTTCATTTGTCTGATTAGTCAGTATCGTACTCATCCCAAGATTATTCATTTTGAACATAATTTACAAACAACCACTTCTCTACTCTGTTAATTTGCAACTGTTTGCCATTACGCTACTGAACTTTGCTGAGCAGTTATCATTCTGCCTACCGGTCGATTAACCCCGCCACTGGGCATCCGAGGATTTATGGCTTTTGAATCTCCTTACGTGCCGGCCACTATACATGAAGCCAAAGAAAAGAAGGCAATTAATCAACCACCAGACACAGAATTCTTGTTTAGTTTACTTTTGTTAAATGCCATCTATGAGCTTTATTAGAAACAGTGTATACAATGATGTTGAGGGATGATATTGTTTTGAAACATCCCTAAAATTTTTGGGATTATTATTTTGTTTATATATATTATACACTTGGTTTAAGAGAAGAATAAACTTTAATTTGGGGAACGTACATTCCTTAATTTTGATCATTACTAACAGCAATTGGTGTGGAGCTATCTCATCTCATGATACAGAACTATGGGATTGCGTAACTACCAAAATGTCTAACTAAGGGGTGGAGCTGCGTTTCAGACCTAGTTTCGATATCTAGGATGTTGTCCATTAATCGGAATTTTTAATTAAAAATGACCAATCCTTTAACGTATTGAGCGTGTTTAAATATCAATATTCCGTAGTTGCAGCTTCGCAGATAGGATGTGACGATAGATGTGGCTAAATGATAAACGCTATCGACAATGGTACATATATATACATCCCTCTAAATATGAGTGGATTATATTAGTATTTTAAAAGATAAAATATATTTCCTTTTGCCTTTGTTCTATACATACATATTAAATTATGGATAAATGTACATATATGTTAACCTTACGAAAAGAAACGATATTTTTCCCATTCTTTTAAATAATTATTCCACATATTTGCGTGCTGTCTTTCATATACTTATGATAATATTTAATAATCGAGACATATAATACTCTTACGCACAATATTATATAACAAGTTAAATTTTGTCAATTTACAATTCAGAGTAATTTAAAAAATAATAAGCTATGAAGATTATGTAAAAATATAAAATATTAATAAACATTCTGTGGTTAGAATTAAGCTTCAGATTCGATTATTATACTTTCATTTTCTAGTGACGACAAGTGTGATAGGAATAAAATTAATAGTGTGTAGGTAGGTCAGGATACACAAAACAATTTTAGAAGTTAACTTACAAAAAATTAAAGAAGAATTAATTATGCAGCTTATCTTTCTGATCATTGGAGAATTTCATTTTTTTGTTCTTTTTTTATTTGTTTGAATTTAATTTTAAAATGGAGATAATGCGTCATCATTTCTAAATTTAATATATTTTTTTAAACTTTTAGTATTTTGAAGCATTTTGGTGTACCTACGCTGCTGACGATGTATCTAATTATTAGAAAAAACAGGTGAATCGAGTTCTCTCAAATTAATCTAAGTGACTAATTAATAATTTAGTGGACATAATTAATATGAACCGGTCTAACGTTTCGTCTGTGAAAACATAAATACGGACCTTGAACTTTAACTAACAATCTGATTTCTTTTTTTGTTAAGTTGTGTAACAAGTCAATGTTTGTATCTATCTGATCTTTTGAATTTTTCTAAATAAATAACTTATTGATTTCGGAATTGTTTGGAATGAATTTCAAATTCAAATTATAATATTTTGTCAGTTCTCAGGTCAACAAAAAGTCTAAAAAAGAAAGAACTACTTAAATGCTATTACAAAAAGTAGAAGAGCTAATTACATATTATAATTTCACAATTTGGTGATATAATTGAACAAGAAGTTACGTATTCGATACAAGGATAACGTAAATTGATTACCTTTATTAAATTGTGTTAAATAATGTCCATTTTTTTATACCACGCGGTTTTGCATACAATGATTAATACATTTAAGGAGGTAGAAGTTATTAAACTGTTGTTAACATTCACCATTATTGATCTTACAATTTGATTACTTATCGATATTATTAATCAAGTGTATAGATTAGATCAAAGGGCAACAGGATGAATTACATTTCACTAAATAAAGGTTGTAGTAATAAATGTTAGCAGTTCAACATACGGCCACATTAACTGGACGGATTTGTAACTTGTTGTGTAATTATTTTTTAAATTAGCGTTCTTCAAAAGGAAAACGGTTTTCCATAGAATCATACAAGGTAACATGGATCCCGAAACTAAGACGAGAAATGTCGTTTCCGAGGTAGTTTGCGATGCTGATTACTAATCTTGCATCAGAATTACACCACCACGTCAAGATTTTGAGATATCATAATCTTAAAACTCAAAAAATAATTTTTTTCCTATTTGTGTGCATTACTTCGTAAAAATATCAAAACATTTCCGAGGTTTTATTCAGACATCTATTCAGACTAATTAATTCTAATTCAAATTCTATTCACAGTAATATTAATTCGATTTGTTTAGTTTTATGATTAAGATGTGTTAGAGCAGTTATGGAGTCAGATTCAAATTCACCAAAATGCATGGAATATAATTTCCCCTTTTGTATTTTCTCTTTTTAACGCGCCATAGCAATACTCTCTTTTTTGAAGCCGTCTCTTTTTCGAGAGCACTGTTATAGGGAATTAAATAAGAAATTCAAAAAAAGGTAATAATTTTTTAACATTCTTTGTTGGCCAACTCGATTATGGCTGCAGAAAAGTTCTAGCACATTGAAATTTCTAAATAATCCAATCTTAACAAGCCAAATTTCCATTATGGGGAATTTGCATAAATATATTTCAAAATCAATACAAGGGCATTTCTGAAGTCATATTCCCATTTAGTGACCAAAGGTACCTCGGAAATGACTATGCTCTTAATTGTTTCGATCTTTTACTTTACATAGTAATGGTCACAAAAAGGTAAAAATTGTAGTTTTTGAGTCTTGAGGTTAAGATATCTCAAAATCCTAATGTGCAGGATTCAGAATTATCGTGGAAACTTACGTTAAATATGGTTACCTTCTTGTTTTTCTTCTTCTTAGCTCCTAATTTTGTTGATCTGTGTAGTAGTTACGTGTCTGTTCGACTGTCAGCCTATTTTTCCAAAAACAGACATAGTAATATAGATCTTATAAGATATTTTGCACTAATTAATGCTTCAGAACGTTCAAAAAGGGATTAAATAGAATACTCGACAATTTTATATATGATGAGGTATGATTCGAGAAAGCTTCTGATGAGTATTACAAATATATTGTTTTTTTTTTATAATTTCAGATAGAATATTTAAAACGATAATTCAAAATACATGCAAAAATAAAGCAATAAGGGGGAGTCATTTATTTCTGAAATTACTGGTCCTAAATTTTAAAAACGGCCAGGAAATATGTCTACCTATCTAATGTTTACAGGAAAATTATTAGGTATAATAAAGAACATCATGGGTCTCTTGAGGATTTGTAGAAATTAATTCAATTTACAAATACATTATTTTATTTGTTGAAATATGTGAAGATCCACATTCTTTATAACTAATATAATTATCTAAAGCAAAAATTAGCTTTTACATATTAACATATACAAACGTAATTCAATGTTACTTAAAATAGAAGTAAATATAATATAATTATCGTTAATTATATTCAAACTAAATGTTCCCGATACCGAGTCACACTTAGTGATTTTTCTCGAAAAATCCCTCTACTTTTAGTCACATGGACAGTGTTCCAATGAACTTCTTCGATGTTTTTGAGTTTTCTAATCATTTGATTTCATTAAGGGTCACTCATCACGAACCGGTCGTCCCCAAGTACTCAGAACTTTTTCGCGCAAAATTTTTTTGAAAATTCACGTTTCAGTCACGCACACATGACAGGTGTAACCAGTGGTCCGCACTCTTTTTTTGATATATGGTAGTTGCTATTAAACATATAGATTAATTGTTACAAAAAGCACTAATTTTTGAAACTGTTCCTTTTTGTGAGCAAAACCTAAGGATTTTTATTCTAAGGAAATATTTTATTATTGTATTACTAATTTAAAAAATTCGCCATTCGCTTTTTAACAGAAACTGAAACATATAATATCCTGTCAACCTTGCAAACCGTTCACCAAATTTACAAGTTGTAGAAATTGTTATTATTATTATTTGTTTAAAAAAAAATTACTTAAAATATTGTTTACCCTTAAAAACGTGACAATTCGTATAGGTACGTATTAGCAGTAATGTTGCTTACGTAAAGGATAAAGATCTATTTTTTTTCTCTATATCACGACTCCATTCGCCCGTTGTAACTGTTATTATAGATACATTAGCAAAGTACGTATAATATAATCATAAGTCCCTGTATAATAAATTATTACGTAACTGTACTCCGATAAGTCCCGAAAGTCCTTATGAAACGCTGTTTGCGTTGAAGTGTTAAAATGGCGACATTACTTTCCAAATAATATTATATTTAGCGACAACATCCAAAAAGGGAATCGGTAATAGGTTAGGGATATGTAAATGTTAGTTTTATTATAACTAAAGTTGAAAGAAAACACTTCATTCAATAACAATTGTTATACTTTGTTTCAGGTACATAAACAAATGACGTTAGATGAAATAAGGAGCACATTTCATGTTGAGCATCACGATGATGGTAAGAATATTTTATTATACTTTATACATTTGGAAAATTAATTTATAGTAAAATTAACAATTAATAATCTTTTGGAACGATAACGTGACAATATTTAATTTTGAAGTATATCAAACTTTTTAATAAAATACCCGAGCATATATGCTTTTATTTAATAATTTCATTAAACACTTATAACTGCTGGCTAAAAATTAAATCACTAAGAAGACTATACAATGCGTACATTATTCAGTAAAATGAACAGTTCACAATTTTACGAAATAAAAGTGTTAATGGTTATTTAACCTTCTGTGTTTATTCTAATAACATTACAATAACTTAATTTTTAATCAAAGTCAAATCTAATAAACTTATAAACGTTTAAGTCGTAATTATGCGTACGCATGCTGTTAGAAAAAACACATACATATATGTATATAAAAACACAAATACTATTTTTTACATATGTAATATTAAAATCCTGTTCCATGTGTTTAATGGTATTAAAATTGCAATTTAATTATTAAACATAGCATAATGCCTATATTATAAATTATGTATCATTTAGCAGAATACGATTTTTTTAAGATATATATATATATATTTATTTTCGTGCGAAAATGTTAGTTAATGAATGAAGTGAATCAAGTGAAATAATAAATGATAAAAAAAATACAACATTAATTAGATCAAATGAACTTTTTTGTTTATCAAAACTATTATTACATTTAACATTATAAAACTTGAGTTAATTTGTTTATATGTAATATTATCTACAAATTCTAACGGACTAACAATAATTGAAGATTTTAGAACCAACGCTAATACTGTATAAGCTTTTGTTTTTAAATAACATATATATCTTGCTAATTAGTTTTGAGACAAATTCTAACGGACTAACAATAATTGAAGATTTTAGAACCAACGCTAATACTGTATAAGCTTTTGTTTTTAAATAACATATATATCTTGCTAATTAGTTTTGAGACAAAAATAGGTAATGATACAGCATGCTCTCTATTACGAAACTCTTACTGCGAAAACTCCCTACAGCTTTCTTTATAACGAAACAATATGCCACATTTGAGCAACGAAGAGTAAACAAAAGTTGACATTAATTTATTGATAGATTAGCAGATAATTATTGCGTAGTGAGTGCCATCTGTAGACATTTTGTACTAATTGTGAGTTAAGGAATGCTTGACTCGTTTCGATTTAAAGATATTGACTTGTCAAACTGAGCCCACGGCGTGGTCGTCTACGTGTTAGGCACATACTCTACTAACAGAACATTAAGTTCATCTGTATAAAGTGTATAAACTGGCAGAGGTGGATTGCAATTGCAAAGTGTTTAAAAGAGTCAGTAATTCTAGGAGATATCCAAAAAAAGAAGGAATTAAAATCCTTATTCGTCTAAATTTTAAGATCAAAGATTCCACATTTGGAACGTGTCCTAAAGAGGCACAGCGAACCGAAAGCCATATCTCACAACCGGTTTCGACCTATTGGATCACATCAGCTGAGCGCTTGCAAAAAGGCTTTTTCAAGCTATATGATAATTATAAACATGGAATCAATGACGGTAGGGGTACTAGCCCTCGGAGTAGTTGTTTCTGTTGATTCCATATTTATAATTCTAGGAGGTTATGACGAACTGATGGGATCCACGGAGTTCGAAATCGCGATCCAGTTCTGACACTTTCGACATATCACTGACCACGATCTTAATATTCTATCACGTAGATAGATACACCGTAGGTTCGATATCGATATTCTTAAATCGAAAAGGACCTTGTCAAACATTACTCTACTCTAAAAAAGGTTTTAAAAAATTACATTGACCCTATTATGGAAATAGACGATAGAAAGTGATTCCGGAAGACGTTTCGGACTCATCATTACCATTTTGTTCGTTGCCAAGCATTAAAAATTTAAATTGGAAAATTTGTTTGGTTTTTTTAATATTCTATATTACAAATGAAAGTGGTCGGTCGCACGCATTTCGTTACAGAATTTACGATGACTTTTTTTGACATTTTACTCAAAATTGTATTTGTATTTATAGAATTTTTGCCAATAGGATTCGACTGTCTGTATTAAACTATCGTCTGCATAAATAACAGGATGATTTACAATTTCGCAAAGTAATTTTGTAATCCGGTAAAAAATGAATCGCTAGACTACTAGGTATATAATCACAACTTTTTAATAAATTCTGTATTATGTAAAGACAGCTTAATGTTATGCACTGGAGATTATTAGGAACGCTTTCTAGCGCTGTCCGAAGCAATAACACTTATATTTACTGGATAATTTGTAGTCGTACTCCTGTAGTTGTTGTTAATGTTATCAGTTGTAATTTAAATTAAACTGCTCCATAACGCGGCGCTTTTTAGTGTTAAAAACTACTGCTAAACGATTAAAATTATACAGCCTGTTACGAAAACAAATTATGCTCTAAATGTAATAGCTTTAACACCTGAACACGAAGGTAAATGCAATAAGTGCAGACAGCAGTAATCTGTTTTGCTTAATTCGGTATTAAATTTGACACATAAAAGGAAACAAGTAATAGAACGTAGTATATCCTAATGCTTGAAGTAACTGCTTCGTTAGTGAATTGTTTACTCTACCAGCGTACTAATAGTTGTTACATTCGAATAGAAGAACTAAAAGTATGTACTAGTAAGCTTTTTGTTTATACCTTTTTCGTGAAAAGAAAACGTTTGCCTAGGGGCTAATAATATGAAAATTCGACGAAATTTTAATAATCTGGGTAAACTTTCGTTTAGCCGAAATGAGTTATAAACAAAAAAACTGAAATTTTGCGTTCTAAGAGCCTTTGCGAACAGTGAATCATTAAAAATTTCCTGCGGAAATTCGTTATTTTCATTTTCCGGAGTTTAGAGTAACCGAAATCAGTTACATAATTTTTTTTCACTTTAGATTTTAAGCATTTCTCAGAACATAAAAATACTAAAATTTCCTTGCGGAAATACATCGTTTTCGTTTTACGAGCAAATTTAGTCAACTTTAGAATAACCGAATTCAGTTAAATTAAAACTTTTTTCCTTTTCAATTTAAACGTTAAACACAAAAACACGAAAATATAGGTAACTTAACTTAACTTAACCTTACCTAACCTAACTCACTATTTTACTTATTTTCTCTAAAATCCCCATATTCTAATCTAATAGCTCGTAGAAGTACCTGAAAAGGATCTAAGTTTTTTTTTACAAAACCGTCTAGATATTGTCAAAATTTAGGTTCCATCGCAAGCGATAAGTGTTTTCATTTTGCAATAACTGTATCTTTCAGTTAAATTATCAACATTAACACACGCATTTGCAATTAATCTAATTTCGTTGATATTAATCTAAATTAAATCTCTCGTGTGAGTATAGTTATTTCTCTTTAACTTTTACTTCTGACCATTAGCTTAATGGAAAATAATTCAATGTCTATTGAGTAATTGTATTTGTAGATAGTATAGCTTTTTGTAATTTCAAGTCATCTATTAAAATTGAAAAGAAACAGTTTCAGAAAATTTACTAAGCTAGCTTAGTACTCATACTGGTTAAATCGACCAGTGTATCTGTAAATATCATTCCCTACCTTATAACAAAAAAGAGTGGAGACAGCATTTAATAGTATAGTAGTGATTCTGAAATAACAAATAATTGTGGTTAGGCTGTCTCTCTCTAACGTGGCCTAATTGGCTATGTCTTCCCTAGCCCTATCTCTGTCTACCAATCAGGCCACGTTAAAGAGAGAAAGTTGGACCACAATTATTTCCTGTTTCGGGATCGCTGCTATAGTATTAAATGCTCTCTCCATATATTTATACTCTAAGTTCCTCAAAAATTACAAAATATTATTTACGTTATTGTTTATTTTCGATTAATTCATTCCGTAGTATAGGTGATATATTGTATAAATCCGACTGTATTATATTTATAAGACATTGTTGCGATTATTAATATGACCCTAGGAGGCCTATTACTTAAGGGGTTGGCCTTTTTTATTTTATTTCTTTCAAATGGTATTATGTGTATTTCTGCAAAAATCCATTAAAGAAAAACACATGTTGAATTTAAGGACCGTTTGGACCTGCCATGTGTTAGCTACTCATACTAGGTTTATCATTATATTCAACTATTAATATTATTTTGAATTTCTTATTTTTTTGGTTTTTCATTTTAAGTATATTTTTTATAATTTCTTTATAGAAAATATTGTGATAATAGACGGGGTCACAATTTGTTGCCAAAATCTAAAATAAACAATATCGTTTATGTAATTTATTCTTCTTATTATTTCATTGGCGAATTTGGTCAAATGGGGGCCCTAAGCGATATAAATAGCTGGGCCCTTAAAATGAAACTAGACAAAAATAAAAAAGTCTGAATAAGAGCATAACAGCAATAAAATCAAAGGGGAAATAATTATTTTTCCATTTATACATTGGACTGTAACATACATAACTACAAATTTATGTAAATTAAAAATTCGTGCTATAATAAAGAAATTCAAAGCAGATTTTAACTTAAGAATTAAAAAAATCTTTTAAGTTAAGTTGAACAAAAAAACAAAGTTTGTTAGAAAATATTCTTTAAGACAATGGGGCATAAAAATCTTGAGCTACCCGCGACCGCTTACTTCCCTTACCATTTAATCATTCTTCACTGCAAATTGAAAAACCTTTAGCACACTTTTAGATGTAACACACAAATAAATTAAATTATCGGTTCGTAAATTACAATTTAGTTTGGAGACTTCAATGAGGAGTTAGGCGAAAAACCGAAACGAAATTGAAAAATTACGACTATGTACTGAATAAGACGTAGGAAATTCAAATCACTGAAAAAATGAGATAAAATAAATTTAGGCGTAAAACTAATTAAATAAAATTTGTACCCAGAAGGGTCTTATTATTTGACACATTTTTCTACGACGTTTATCAAAATCTTAGAAAAACCTGACCATAGAATTTATTGTTTTTAATAATATTCTCTAATTACGTATTTGACGTATCTATTTTTTTGTTAAATATGGCCATTATGTATATTTTCCATAACATTGTGCTTATGTTTTTGTTAGTATATGGATACATATATGTACGTATTAAACAGTATTTTTAATTGGATAATTTATTAATAAAATTTAAATTTCCGATTTTTCATTTTCAAACAATGACAATACAATGCGTATACTTTGTTGTGCGTAGAATGAGTTAATCAATCATTAGTAATTAGTAATGTAAATGGCATGGAAATGAAGGCCACAAGAACTACATAAGTAACCTTTATATTACAGTAATTAATACTTCGGTTGTCTCTTGCCGCAATAACTGGTCAAGTGTGATATAAAAATTAAAAAAGTATGTAACGTAAAGTATTAGGTTACAGGAAGAGTTCATGGGACGCATTTGAATTCCTATCGCGGTCTTGTGTAAAATAAATTGCAACTAAAGTTCTTCTATAGCTAGGGACCTATTTCAGACCAACTAATCAAAACTTGGAATTCTCTCATGTTAAATGGAAAATAATACAATTTTATTATAACATGGAATTCGTTTATTGACTTTTACATATCAAACTAAATATTAACTAATAAGAAATATTTAATTGGTACGAAAATACAACAATAAATTTCAACAGATATATTCAGTCTAACTCGACAATTGTAAAAAAAAAACAAAAGATGCACTACGGGTCTATCGGATCATTATCTACAAAGCAATCACAACATGAATATAAATCAATGCAAACTTCTCCGTTGTCTAACAAAAAATTAGAAACTAAACTTGCTAGAATTTTTAGAAATTAGAAAAGCTATAAACTCAGAAAAAAATAATCAACAAGAACTTTTCCTTCGAAACACCCCACTCCTTATGACTCTATAACCCCTAGGGCATTCCACACTTTAGATACTTAAGGAAAAAACAAACATTTTATTTTTTAGTATATTCGAAAATTTGAATATCAATAAAAATATTAACCAAATACCTAATAAATTATTAGTTATCATCGATTGGCGTATCAGATTTTCCTTCCGAATGGAATAAGTTAGTTGTTAATATATATAATTTATTATTTTTTCGGAAACAGATTTACTTACCCCTAGACATTTTTAATTGCTAACAATAAGAAATCTATTAGACCAAGAGTTGGGGACGGTGGTAACAGGTTCGGAAATGGGAGGCATCTCAGTAAAAACGGGAGCTAGATACAAAGGGTGAAAGTGCTCTATTTTTTTAAATTACGTCATCGAAATAGTGCTTCAAAGTTTACACGTAATTGAATTGAATTGTATGGATTTTTGGATGACGTTCTTTGCGATAATTTTTGTCTACTTCCCCCCTGTTTATAGTTTGATAATTGGTATTTATTACTAAAGTGTCGGAGACATAAAAGGAAATGTTTACTAATTTTTATTTTGTTTTTTATTTGCAGTTCCTGAATACGAAATAATTCATATTCATCATGACAATAAAAGAAGTCTTGCTCCAAATTCAAACAGTAATAAAATCAATATTGAAAATTATGATAAAACAAATTCTAAACATGATGAATATTCAACATTAAACGACAAGAAACATACAAAAATAAGACTGAACGCGTTTGGAAGGCCCTTAAATTTAACGCTGGTTAAAAATGAAAATCTCATTAAAAAGGACGGACTCAAGGTGTGGACCATTGAACCTAATAACACTGCCCAACACGGATTTGAATATGTTGAAATACCAGAGGTAAGAGACGTTTATTACCTACTTTATAATGTGTGTATTGTTTTTTTTTTAAAAAGAGTGTCAGTAAAAGTTTGCCAATTACGCTTATGTTCTTCAATTATTACTTTTAACCGATCACAAAAAAGGAGGAAATTTTATATCCCTTTGTAAAATCTTTTCCTTGCCAAATATATTCGGGAATAACTCCCGTACAATTTTGATTAAATATACGTTTATTGATTTCGGAGATATCATTATTGAGTTGACTGATCACATACAACATTTTGCTTAGGTGTTTCGTAACTTTTTAAGGAAACCTAAATAGAAGCAACTTCAAAAAGTAAAGACGGGACCAACCAATTTAAATAAAAAATAACTCGAAAAAGTATAAAACAGCAAGTATAGGAAAACAACTAGTTACATAGTAGATATGTACTGACAAAGATTAATATTTCCGAAACAACTATTATGGTATAAGAACATAAGTTTTCACGGCCCGAATTCATAGTAGAATGATGGTTCGGGCTTGATTTGAGCGGTTTCGTCCAGACTGACAATCAGTCGCTGCCGAGACTTCAAGGTATACTTTTTGCCCGCGTAATCAACGCAGCACCCACTGAGGATGTCAGCCGCAGTTGCTAACGAAACGTCTGGACGAAACCGTTCAAATCAACCACGGCCTACAAGCCCGAGCCATCATTCTACTAACTGTTATGGTTTTTTTTTTCTAACAAAACAAATAAAGTATTTGGTACATCTCAACTGTTCTTTTATCAATGCTATGACAATTGTTACTGAACAATAAAAGAAACCAATGAAGTTCTTAAACTTTTTTAATTAAGTAATACATAAATCAGATGAAGTCGCATATCAAAAATTCCTTAATATTTAATTATACAATCAACTTCAAAAGCAGTTAATATTAATTAATTTAATTGATTTTGTCTACTGATACTTGATGAAATTCCATTATATACTCAATGAATAAAAAACACTTTTTTAAATTTCACAGTTTATTGACAATATTGTTTCGCTACACTGTAGCTTCTTTGAAAGTTAAGTAAATATTAATTAAATTGAAGCAGTCGTATTACTTGTGGCTACTGTTTATAGTGTCTTCGTTACAACTTGGTTACTTTATTACTTATTTTAATACTTTGAACCGCGAAAGCCCTAGCCCTTCGGGTTTGTTCAATATGCAATTAACTTTTTAATAAATAAAATTACTGAGCTATAAACATCTATTTTATGCAGTAACACTGTCATTTATTAAACGTAACCCTAGGAAACAAAAATAAATTCGACGCCTATAAGGTACTGGCTGTGTAATTAATGATATAATGTGCCACGATTATCACTTTTAAAAATTATATTACAATGTAGGTACAGACAGTAAACAACGTTGTGGTCGGATAAAAAATTCCAACTATCTCGTGATCGATCTATTTAGCTACCTACGTGAAACCGCTTACAGGCAATCATTACCTTAACTCCTTGACTATCGCGATAATCAACGCAGCTGTTAGCAAATCTGTAACAGCAGAACTTTGATTTTCCATGGACATAAAATAAAAGAAAACAAAATATTATTTTGGAAGGTAAATGTAAGGAATTGAAAAAATATTACGCAATTTTAAATTTATATGATTTTTTCCAATATCTTCATTTATATAACTATTAAGATTAAAGGTACAAATATTATGGATGGAGATTGATATCCCAAACTAGAAACAAAGAGAATTTTTGGGAAGTAGCTTTTTGTCGCATACTCCAAATGTTTTTCAACTACTCCATTGAGTGGTATCATTAAATAAGTCTCCGAAAATAGAACAACTTTTTTGGTAGATCTTGACTTTAACCCTTCAATTATAGAATATTTGGTTTCAATGTCGTTTATCGAATATCTAAACCATATGTATATTTGAAAAAATAGTGAATGTAGTCATTAATTATGCCTTTCAATGTAACTTATAACGGACACTGTAGCAAAAATTGTTTATGAATGTTTTAGAAATAACTTTATTATGTTTCCCATGTTATAGCCACACAAGAATATTATTTTAAATTCCTTTTGTCATTGTTCAAACTATCCATTATAGCCATAACAGCTTCATTGATTATTTATACATATAGATACTTGTTGGAAATCTATATCAATAGTAATAAAAACATAACAGTTTAAATTACAAAAAAAATGTATATGTTACCGGCAATGTACAAAATCCGGCATTGTACGAAATACCTAGTAATTGTGCAAACTAACCAATTCACCAGGTATTCTGCAAAATGACCACAATTTTGAATAATCTACAAAATGACTGCGCTATTTTAGGCAATTTGCAGAATGTCTGATGCAACAGTCAACTTGAAGCTTCAAAAGCTTTACATCTCACATTGACTAGACAATTTTAAGATGCACAAAAAACTGGTATTATTAAAATATAAATGCTATATTTATAACCTAACCTAACCTAACCTAATCTATAATATTTGGATTTATCCGCAACTTCCATTCCCTTCAGAATATTAATGATATACTCTTTTTCGCTAAATGTTAAAAACACATTGTTATCGTTCTTATTGCTTTACATATTGAATTTCAATTTTTCAAGGAATATTTCTTTTTTCCCGCTTGCCCTTATGAATCACAACACACATTGCAACACACTGACTAGTAATTCGATACAGTCAGGCATTCAGAAAACTGCCTAGTGAAAATGAGAAATAATGTTTTTCAGATTCCAAATTGACTATTGCATCAGACATTACGCAAACTGTCTAAAATCACTTCGTCATTTTGTAGATTAACCAAAATTGTTGACATTTTGCAGAATACCTGGTGAATTGGTTAGTTTGCACAATTACTAGGTATTTCACACAACGCCGGTAACATATACAAAACAATTGTTTCGAAATACAACGACTTCATAACGTGGAAGAACTGCGAATATAAATTTACAAAATATTGTTTAAATACCAGTGAAGGGTGGTGACCGCTGTAAATAAATTAAAATAAAATATATAAATTAATAATATATTTTGTAAGTCGGACACGTGTTTCGCCTACTTAATTTGTAGTACTTATTTACTTACACAGTCTTATTTATTATTTTACTAAATATTTTACATAATAACCAACTTAATTATTTTATACGGATTTTAATTTTAATTATTTACAACAGTCCCCACTATCCTCTCTAATTTTACTTCACCATCACCTTTAGTATTTAAGGAATATTTTCTAAATTCATGTTAAGAATCCTTCCATCTGAAGAAGCCATCGTACGGCGAAACAATTGTTGTTGATACCGTTGTGTTTTATCCCTAAAAAATGTTAGTTTAACTTACGTTGCATTACGAAAACAAGATATTATATAATAACTATATTAAATCAAATGTTGCAATGGTATTTATGAGCATATTCAAATACATTGGGATCATGTGATATTATATAATATCTAGCAGTACATGTAAATATTATAAGCGTGAATGCAGGCAGGGTCAAGGTTATATTAGTATGAGAAAGGGTTTCTAATACTTGGTTATAAACACTTGCATTCATTTATATTTCTCAATTTTTATGCTGATAATTGAATGTAAATTATTAGTGCAACGGAGCAAGGAATTCTACTTTATTAATGTAAATGTTCAAAGTTATTGTTATTATTACATCTCTGAAGGCAGAAAAAGAAAAAAATACCTATTGCTTTTAGTAAATATTGTTTAGGTACCTAGTAGTAGCGTAATTCGAATTTTCTTTATAAACGTAATATAAATGACTATTTATAATTTTTATATTTCCAAAATTGTTGTAAACTATAAAGTTATAAGTTGTATTTATTTTTGACGTTTCCTTTTAAAAATCTTTATTTTGAAGCCCGACTTCATTTTTTTTTTAAATTGTTGTTCGAACATGTAGTCTCAAGTCGGTAATTTTATTTTCTTGTTGGTTTTTCTTTAACTTGCGATATCAAGACATATCAACCAAGGTTAACTAGGTTATCCAACCATAAATCCAATCATTTCTTACACAAGTTCTCCATGCCTCCCCTTTCTCATCATCAATACTATGTTATATTACCGTAAAACCCTTAAAACCCATCTCATAACGTTCAAGTCATCCTCTCTATTCTTTCATTTCTCTCCTCAATTTATGCATTTTTACCAGTAATTCATTTAGTCAAACCCCTTTTCCCTGGTACAATTTACCACAAGTCAGGGTAACTCAATAATCCTGTAATATCAATAAACAATTGACATTAGATCCTCGATCCATATTTTTATACTCTATATTGAAATTTAGTGCTATCGTTTGATCGTCTATCGCGGTTGAGCCCCTAAAATGTAGGTTGTTGATAACATTTTTATGGAATATCAAAATTTATCATATAATAATCGTAGTGAGTCATGATTAACAGACTTATCTTAAATATTTTTGTTTCTGTAATTTACTTTGGATTATTGATTGTATAAGGGATTTTCGGGTGTGGATTTCCTCACCCAAATTGAAGTTGCGTATGCAGTTTTCCTTCCACCCCCGTACTCCACCACCCGCGTCATATATTAAATAAAATTAATGAACAATTGATCCGCACGTGATTAGAGACACTTAAATAATATTGTAACGAGTGCGTGTTTGCTTGTGTGCGTTCGAGTACCCATGTATGTGAGCGAGTCGGTCGCGGCCGAGCCGCGACGTGTATATCTTAACTACAAGTGTGTGCGTAATAAATGAGGACATGTTAGCGTATTTATGTTTCGCAGAAACTTGTTCGATATTTCGGCGAAAAATAAAATGGTCCCGACTTTTCTATGTTTCTCGGGAGTGTTCCGGAAATTTAACGGAACAGTATATAAGCGGAAAGACGATCGCCGAGGACAGTTCAGAATTCAGTTCAGAGTTCAGAGTGCAGATATAAATTGATGATCGTGAAGAGTTCAGATATAAATTGATGGTCGTGAAGAGTGCAGATATAAATTGATGGCCGTAAAGAGTCGAGATATAAATTGACGGTCGTGAAGAGTTCAGATATAAATTGACGGTCGTGAAAATAAGGTCAAAAATAAATCGAGACGCATAGTAAATAAATAGAAAAGTGAGAAGTGTTATACGGACAGTAACTGTACATAAATAAATAGTGTAATTGGTGGTAGTAAAGTTAATTAATATTAGTATAAATAAATTGTTGTTCCTGTTTAAAAGTCTTCGAATATTGATTGCTGAACCCCCGAACGTTACAATATATTAACGTCAACATTTAATGAAGATACCTACCTACCTCTAGATGGTTAAATTCCATTTCTAAACTAAATAATGTAACGCTTAGAGCTATATAAACTGCTTCAAAAAATTTACTTCATACACCTTGTACCTGTAGGATTATTTTTCTTTAAATTTATATTTATCAATTAGTAGAATATACTAGCAAAAGAAAATAAGGTGCAGCCTTGTGCTAAAATGCATATGACATGTGTCACACGTACGAGTTCTATAATTGAAAATATATTTTTTTGTTTTCGAGTTACATCATGTTAATTGCAACAAATATCAGTTAATCTATTTATGGACAGCTACTATTTTTGCGTACCATTGCCTATTGTTTTTGATTGAAGAATTATATGGGTTACTATCAAGGTCAGACACGGTTATACAACCGATTTTAAGTACAAATACATACATACATACACACACGTATGTGACAGTGGAGGTCAATATACGTTTTAGTTCTTAGGTAATAATAAATGCACAAAATGCCAACATAGTTATACAATTAATTATCAAAAACCACTACAAATATGTCTTAATTTTGGAAGGAAATTTATATTGTATAATGCAAAGTAATACGAGGGTGGTTTGATAAGTCCGTGACTTTTAAAGGAAAATTTCAGTTTCTCGACAAAAAAACATTTTATTTTTCTACATAATCCCCTTTTAGCTCGATACATTTAATCCATCCTATTTCTATTTTTTTTTTAATTCTTTTTAAATAATAACATTTCTCAAAGCCTTCAAAATAAGCGTTTGTTTCCACTATGACCTCTTCTCATTCGACCCAAATCTTTTATTGCCTAGGCATTTCTTGAGGTTTGGAAACAGGAGATAGTCGGAGGGGGTTAAATCCGAAGAATAAGGTGGATGGCGCAGCAGTTCGTAGCTCAATTGATAAAATTTTACCATGGTGTCTAAACACATATGCACTCGTGTTGGAACAACACTCTTTTCTTAGTTAAATGCGATCGTTTCTGCATCAAAACAATGTCAAATCTGTCCAGCAGCTTCACCTGTCAATAATATTTGCCGTTGAATGTTTTCCCTTTTTCAAGGTAATCAATGTTATCAATATGAATTACACTGCGTGAATTCCAGATAACTGTGGCCTTGACTTTGTTAGTCGATAGACCGACCGATAGACCCATCTTAGCCTTCTATGGTGCACGTTCACCCATAGAAACCCACTGTTTCCACTGTTGTCGATTGTTGTTTGGTCTCTAGTCTCTGGTGTGGCGTGATGGATCCTTGTCTCATCTACGGTAACGAAACGGCGCAAAAACTCGTTTGGATTGCTGCTGTACATCTTCAAATACTCCTTTGAACTTGTCACACGGTAGTGTTTATGGTCGATCGTGAACAATCGCGGCACCCATCGTGGCGACTGCTTTTTCATGTCCAAATATTCATGTACCATTTGATGCACTTGCTCAGTTGAGATGCCTACAGCCTCAGCCAATTGATGCGCTTTCAACCTTTGACCATCTAATATCATTCCGTTGATTTTGTCAACAATTTCTGGCGTAACGACTTTTGGGCAACCTGAAAGTTCGGCGTCACTTGTACTTGTGCGACCGTGCGGTCACAACTAAACTCAGTAAATCACTTTTTAACCATTACAATGGACGGTGCAGAGTCCCCATAGTATTGATCAAGCCTCTCCTTGGTTTCTCTAAGGATTTTTTTGCGTAAAAATTAATGATTAATCTGCACACAAAATTCTCTTTTATCCATTATTGTGGAAATTAACGAGCTTAGCTGCTTTTCATGGCTATCAAACATAAACTAAAAGTTGCAGCTTGCTCAAAATTTTACAGTAGTCTACCGATAGATGGCACTTAACGGAAACAGTGTTGCTATTACAGTTACTACGCAGAAAATTCAAAATGTCACGGAATTATCAAATCACCCTGGTACTTTAGTAGTAGCGGCGCGTGATCATTGATTGATTAGGTATATGAGTTCTGCAAAACCGCTAGGAAATAAAATAACTACAAATGCATAGATACGTAAAATTAACCTAAGTCAACACAAGGGCTTTCAGGCAACTACAAATATGAAATGATGATGATGACTTATAAGTAGACGTTTAATTGGTTTACAAATCACAATCAGTCTACCATGCTACTCTTTATTAATTAGTTCATTTCGCCCATGTTTCTGTTCAGCAAACTTTTACTTTTATTATATTAATCCAAAATGCAGAATATAATTTACTATTCATGATGTACCTCTATCAAATAACAAATTAAAGAAATTAACCTTTTATACGTCACACAAATTTCTGCTCCGTTTTTCTACGATAAGTAATACACTAATACATAATAATAGGTTTAACTTCTTTAGCTCTCTGTCTCTCCATCTGAATAAACCAATGTCTATTACTACTTAATATTTGTAATTACGCTTTGTGTTCTTTTTTGTGTTTATAAACAAATTACATTTACTATACCTCTGGTATTAGGAATTTATAATTATGCCAGAAAACAGAGCGAAAGCATTGAAACACCTGAAGATTTTTCTAGAAAAAAGTTATTCCAACTAAACAAAACAAAGTAATCGAATAAATAAATTACAATTATGAAAGCAATAAGAAGGAATTTAGTAAAAACCTTGTTCTTAAGCGGTCGGTTTATAAATTTAATTAAATCTGAATTGCAACTATCACAAAAGAAGACTTATTTTCTTGATTAGTTACTGCTGATTAATTTAGTTTAAAAAAATCATTAGTAGTTCTCATTTAATTAATTTAGATTAAACGGTTGAATTCATCTTGTTTTTCTTGGTATTCCATGAAGAACATCAATATACGAAAAAGCTGACAGATAATTATTGCATTTTAAGGAGCAATTAAAAGATGAAAATTAAAAAAGCTGGTCGCACTAATTTATGTCCGTCCATTTTGTTATTATGTTACACTAGTAAAATAATTGGCTTCTTGCGGTTCTATTTATTATTATTCTTTGATTACATCATTTACTTACAAACGTACAAAATACCTAGTAAGGACTGATTAATTATAATTTCCTTTTATATTTACTTTACCTAATATCTACAACTATACTTATAACCACATATACCTACGATAAATGAATAAACACTACTTTGTTTATTATCACTTTTTATTTACAAATCCTTTTGACTATAGTTTCGACAAAAAAGCTTGTCTTTGTCAAACGAATAATTCAAATTGAATGAATATAAACAGATTTGTCAAAACAAATGATTACAAATTGAATGAATGTAAACAGATGTACAGTAGTGTTGATATATATTTTTTATAAATACCATTAATTATTAAATGTATTGAATAGTACTGAGTGGTACAAATCTACATGATCATTTAACAAGATATTTTCCGAAATTTTTGATGCTTTATATATTTCTAATGATTCTAAAATATTAAGTTTAAAGCCTTTATTTATGTTATGAACAATTTTAAGATTTTCTATAGTAGGAAACTGATCTCCTGTTTCTAAAATATGGTTAGCAAAATTGGAATTATATTTTCCTAATCTAAATGATCTAAAGTGTTCATTATAGCGAGTTCTAAATGACCTTCCAGTTTGGCCAAACTTTCATCTTTAGAACTCGCTATAATGAACACTTTAGATCATTTAGATTAAGAAAAGATAATTCCAATTTTGCAAACCATATTTTAGAAACAGGCGATCAGTTTCCTACTATAGAAAATCTTAAAATTATTCATAATCTAAATAAAGGCTTTAAACTTAATATTTTAGAATCATTAGAAATATATAAAGCATCAAAAATTTCGGAAAATAATTTGTTAAATGACCAGGTAGATTTGTACCACTCAGTACTATTTAATACATTTAATAATTAATGGTATTTCTAAAAAATGTATATCAACACTACTGTTCATCTGTTTACATTCATTCAATTTGAATTATTCGTTTGACAAAGACAAGCTTTTTTGTTGAAACTATAGTCAAAAGGATTTGTAAATAAAAAGTGATAATAAACAAAGTAGTGTTTATTCATTTATCGTTAAGATGAATTATCACAGAGTAACGGCTGAATCAATCCAATTTTTACATATACCTACGTTTGTTGGGTGAATGGATCTATGTAATTTAGCCGATGGTTAAGCATCTTTTGAAAGGTATTGTTGGTGTGTGAATGACATCAATATTTATTTAGTTTTTCGTGTACAAACGGAGATAACAGGTCTGATATTTTAGGTATATTTTTATTTGTTTAATTTATTTCTCCAAACTATCAAGTCCATAATTTATCTGCAAACGTTTAGCCAACATTCCCGAGTCATGTTTGTTTTCATAGTTTAGGTGATTTACTACGTCTGTAGAAATACACCTTATATTTTGAAAAAAATATCTTTGGGTTCCTTATTTATGAACATCCCACACATCGTACTAAAAAACATTTTATTACCAAAAAAATACATTAATTTGAGTATAGATAAAATTTATACCTTTTACTGCAACAGTTTTAATTAAATAAGTTTATTTATCTTGAGGTACATTTAGATAACTCTAAAAATTACTATATGTAAAACTGTTTTGAAAAATAATTCTCATATTCAACCAAAGTGGACTTATTAGGACGAAATAATTAAAATAAATTCAATCTAAATTACAATTTATGCAACTGCAGCTACTAAGAACTCATTAGCTTCGATAACAACGTGGGCATTGTGTAGTATTAAGGAATTGTTACCGACCACTACAAGCATTATTTAGTAACTCTACCGTTCAATAAATCTTTCTGATTAGGGAAAAATCTGTTACGACATGAGACAGTTTTTGTTTGAAATTAAATTGATAGGTTTTTTAAGTCACGAATACGATCAAATTAGATTTATTGTTCCCTGAATTCTGATGAAATACTATTGTTAACTGCAGTGACATAAAACATATGCATGTATTGATCAGAAAGCATTTATTGGAGTCGGTCATTTCGTGGGCGAAAATATACCAGTGACCATTACTTTATGATAGGATAAGATACGTGCGTTACAAATTGCAGAAAAAAAAACCTAAACACTTCTCATTAGTTATTATATAACACATCTTGTATTTATTAGGAGTGCCGATTGTGAAACACCATCGTGTAAGTGTAGTAGCAAAAGTATAACGTTTAAAAGGCGTTATACTTACATGGCTACTTAAATCTCGTATCATTTGTTGTATATATTTCTTTTTTTTTGTGCACAGCACACGTCAGTAAACAAAGGCTGTGGTACGTGTTGGCAATTTCAAAACAAAAGTACCTTCTAAAATTGACAGTTTGCGGAAATACAGAAAGAATGATCTAATTTTATACACCGATACGAATTTTTCTTGATTAACAGGTATTACACTTTTAGTTTTTTTTTTTTGTAAAAGTTTCATATTTTATTAAAACCTTGAATATATGTTTCTATGATGCTTGACATAATTTTTACGTTACAATTCATGTAATATTTAAGTATTATATGTGCTCTTATTTATAACTTCACGAATCTAAAAATAAATGTTTAATCGGTAATTGTAAAATATTATGTTAAACAAATCTGTACACTCTAATGAAGGAACTGCGATATGCAGGATTTTCCTGAAAATTATATCCAGGGAAAGTTGAACGGTAGAAGATGTCAAAGTATATTTTTAATAGTGTAAAAGATCAATTAATTTGGATCCTTATTGTATAAATTTGAAGACTTCTAGTTGAACAAACACATACAAACATTTGAAAAATAATTAAATATATCAAACATTCTAAATTGAAAGTGTGGAAAATAAATAAAAAGAAAATCTAAAAATTGTGGTGTATTGTCGATGAGGTTACTATAGAAGTTATATCAATACCTGTCCAAATGATATTGAAAAATCTTTTACGCTGTTTTAAGACTCCTATCTATTAATAATAAATATTATAAATAAGAACATAGGCTTTCACAGCCGGAATCTATAGACTATGGCCCTTCAGCTCGAATTTGAATTCCAATTATGAAATTGGTTACAAAATCAATAATGACCTTTTTAAATTTAACATTAACCCGATCTTAGTTAATAAAGTCAATTTAAAGAATTAAAAGGACATTTGCTGTCAATATAAAATAAGGAAAATATTACAAGGATATATCAACATTGCATCGATTTTAATTAGAAATTAAGAAAGAATGAACATAATATCGTTAATAATGAAGTTGAATTGTTATCATTAGTGGATACTCCTAATACTTAATATCATCTCTATATATCCGTTGTGACTACTAGTAGGTACAATACCTAACAAATATACTATAAATTTAAAAATTGTATTGATTCGGCCGTTACTTTGTGATGATAATTCATCTTAACGATAAATGAATAAACACTACTTTGTTTATTATCACTTTATTTATTTACAAATCCTTTTGACTATAGTTTCGACAAAAGGATTTGTAAATAAATAAAGTGATAACAAACAAAGTAGTGTTTAATCATTTATCGTTAAATATAAATTTGTAAATACATTTTAATTTTAGTAATAGAAGTTCTCTCTTGACAGTGACAGTGAAAAGGTTGAAATAATAATGTAAGAACAATAAATACCAGTGGTGGATCCAAAATTTTTGAATTAGGGGGATTACAGGAAAACAAAATTGAATATTGCATTTCTTCTCATCAACATATACATTGTTTTTTAGTAATTCATTGGTGTTATAGATAATCTATAGTGAAATTATTAATTTTCATACATCATGCTGATGAAAATGCATTACATTTTCTTGTTGCTGACGTCACAATAATCGTCAGAAGCTCAATCCAAAATATTGAAACGTCGAGATTTAAGTTTACAAAACGTTATCACTATCTCTTCTACTGAAACATAGATTTCCTTGTGGATATTTACCGTTTTGTTGATTCTGTGCAAGTCATTCTTAAGACGTTCTAGCAGTTAAAACGTCCGCTTCGATGTGGCGGAAACCATTGAAATATTTCGAATTTCAGTTGTTTTGCTGCGATTGTTGTAAATTTACATAGCAGTTAACATTACGTCTGCGACTGCTTTTTATGATGTGCTAGAGTAAGACTCTCTAGGGGCAAAATCTTCAAAAATGTTTTCTTAAAACTGAAAGTCAGACAAGAGATTATTCCATTCTGATTAGGGGCAGTCTATTTGTATATTACTTGAACTCGCATGCTTCTACTTATGTAAACATATTCTTAATTATTAATTTATTAATAAACACACTTAAAGAGTTTCAAATCCCTCATAGTCCACTTCCTAGATCCGTCATTCATCAATTTTTCAAGTGTTTTAAAAAAATGTTTCACTATGGATGCCATTCACATTCTATCAATTTTATAATAAGAAATTATGTGTCATGGTCTTTTTTTAGGAGTTAATACGTAGTCTATGGTCCATAAGGTGTGGCTCGTCCCCTTTTTAATGGGGTCAAAAGACCTTATACTTATCTGATGAAGTGACTCATAAGAATATTCTTTTTTCAACCCGATTTTATTGATTGTATCTACCACATTATTTAGCAAAATTTATGTTAATGACACTGTGAAATAAATAAATAATTAAGACATCTGTAAATATTTTGTAGGTACATATACCTTACCTGTCGTTTATTTCGTGTTAATTGGTAATTCTATTGTGGTGTGTGGATATTAAAAAGTTATTGGGCCGACTCAATACAAATAAACAAATAAATATTAACCGATTATATACATGCTGACTTCTTGTGTGCATCAGTGGACAAAAACAAGAAAGTAAAAAGTCATCGCCTTAGTGTTCTTGGAAATAAATTTTCGATTATTATTATTATTGCGGCGGGTATAGCATTATTTTTTGTTAATTCCGAGAATTTAGGAACCAGTGACATTAAACATTGGGTTAACACTCATAATTTAAATAAGCGAAAAGTATATGGAAAAGTGGTTTTTGATCCATTCAAAAAAACAGTGATTTACGCAGATTTTACGACAATATATAAATAAAACCGCGAACCTGGAATTCACACACGCGGTGGGAACTTTTAATATTAATTTATGTTAATAAATGAAGATAAAAAACTTCGTTGTTGGAAGGTGTAATTTTTTACACTTTTTCACGAATTGTATTTTAACCCATCAAAATTTCCGAATGGGATGTTTGAACTTACCTGACAGTAGTTGATTGACCACATGTCAAAACCATTTAATTTTACTCGACAATAAGCTACAAAGTAACACAAAGATATTCAGACAAAAATTGTATTTTCTTCCTTTAACATACACAGTAAAATTCCCTTACAATTACTCCGTATACAACAACAATCCGTTTATTGAAATCTAACTATCTGCTAATTTGATTATAATACGAAGACGTAAATATTATGTCAGTTTCTTAGCATGACTTTGGTTAATAACATATCATTGGAAACTATGATAACAGTAGTAAGTTTTTCATCACGTTTGATCATACATTCACATAAATCACACGATACACACAAGGCTGATGCGATAAAAGGAACTTGTGGGAAGATTCAGGAAGTAATCAGGAATGTTAGGTAGTTGTAAAAAAAAAAATTATTGACACATGTACTCCATAAAAGACAGCCGATATAAAAATTGCGTAAACGAGAGAACTAAAAAGTGATATAAGTTTACAAATAAATTAATAAACTCCAAAAATAATATTGAATGTGTATGTTTGGAAAAAGGCTCTGTATAAGTACGAAACGTGGACGGTGGGTTCTGGAGAAAAGAAAAAGTTAGATGCGTTTAAGATGTGGTGTTATAGGCGGCAGATGAAAATGTCGTCGATAGAAAAGGTTAAAAATGATGAGGTATTAGAAAGAGTAGAAGAACAAAGGATGCTATGGAAGTCAATAAGAAAAAGAAGAGATAGGATGGTATGACACCTTCTGAGAGATGTACGATTAGTTAGTGACATATTAGAATCGGAAATAGTAGTAAAGCGAGGGTAGAGAAAGAAATATATTAAATTAGTGTTCGAAAATAGTTAGAGCTGTAAAATGTTGTATTTTTCGGGAAATTAGAAGATTGTTGATCGGACTGGCGACCCTATGATGATGATAATAATAAATAATCTTTTCTAATCCAAAGAAAAACAAACAAAATAATTTCCACTGTATATTTTAAATTCTTAACAATTGTTTCACCCTACTAGGGCATCTTCAGAAGACATACTAATATGCTATCACTTACAAGCTGACTACTACTACTATCTCACATTGCTAATGATGTGAGTGTGTCCCTAATTTATTGACAATTATAGATTCAAACACATTTTCGATTTCATTTAAAATTTCACAATTGTTTTGTTTGCTTTTTATTTTAATATCGAAAGATTCTACCAACATATATCTAGTTTTCCCCTTTTTCTAAATAATGTAGTGTTTCACAGTTAGAATCAACATTAAATTCGTGTTTCCAGTTTTTTTATATAATTTTGGAATTGTAAAAACAATTAATGGAAAATTTCGAGGTATTCAACGAAAAATTGGCAGAAACGAAACACAAGCTTCGACGTCAAATTACTGATATTGATTTAGGAGAAAAGAACTGGAAGAAAAGTTTCTAAACTCAATCACATAAGCACTAGAAGTAACAGAAGAAACAAAATCATTTTGCTTATCTTCTTTTGTCTTAATTTTATTTGATCGTAACAAGTTTGAGACAACGTTCTCAGTATACTGAAATCATATTCTTTTTCACTTTCTATAATTGTGTTATGTTATATTTTATGTATATGGCGCCCGCAATGCTAGCTTAACTTTTCCATTCTCAATTAAGTTTTGCATTTAAAAAGTCAGCCAATAGAAAAACCTTTTACCAACATACGTTCGACATACAAAACGTATGTGACCCCGCACGCAATATCTTTTGTTTTAGGCGAATTTAAGTTGTTGTGTAAAATCAGGTCAACATAAAATTAAATCATAAATTATATATAGGTATCTATAGTATAATAGTTCAATACGGATATCCGTTCCAATAAGAAAATTGCCAATCAGTATTAGAGTATTAGGTACTTATATGTATACATAATACTTACATATACATAAGTTTACTGTAACTTTTCAGTATCTACTTATTAGAATATCGCGTGAGAGAGAAAGAATGTTTCCATTTGAGTGAACACGAACTGAACGCTAAAGTTGCTCGACAATTTTCTTCTAACTTACGATTAGTTTTAATGGTTAGAGTAGGGTGTTACGTAAACTTTGCCGTGATATGTATCGGTCCCTGTATCTCCAACTGTCGGTACTTTAAATGCATTACGAGAAATTCTGTAACGCTACATTTCTGTGATTTTATTTACCCTAATCACATGTATGTCGGAAAATAATTCTGATATGTAAGTTACAATCGACTTGCTTATGTTAGATAATGCGTTTTATATTAATTAGTTTTGCTATAAGCCTGCGTGAGTTTCATACTTAGCGTGGTTCGCAGGTCTCACAGAGGCGACCGGGCAAAACTGCGGAAGAAATATTGTTTATTGGTTTTACCTCAGATAACATAGTTTAATGAATTTAAAATGATAATTACGAAATAACTAAAAGTTATTCCGTTGTTTATAAACATACAAGAAGTCATGTAACTCCAATGTTTAATAAGTTATAGATTTTGATTCCCGAAAAGCTAATGATTACCCAAGAAGATACAGATGGTGGGTGATCTTAGAAAGACGGTCCTGGGATTTTCAGTAAAATATATTTTTTTTATAAAAATACAAATATCTATATTTCATTAATATAAATAAAGTAAAAAGTAAAACAGTTCGAGTTTAACCTATGGCTGGCTCAAAACTAAACAACTGTACTTTACATTCTCCAAATATCGTTCTTATTATCGAAAAATAATGAAGATTCAAACCTCGTCTTGTTTTTGATTATTCCTGTATACGTGATCTTGTTATTGCCTTGACTTATTTAAGTCTTACCTCGAGAACATTTGATCTCAACATTGAATATTGAAACTATCAAAATTTTACATGGAAATAATATTAAAATTTATTAAAAACGTTTAAATAAGATTAATACTGGATATATGAATAAATTAAGTATTATTACGTATATACATATAAAATACATCTATTCATATATTTTTAAACACATTTTCAATACAACTTAAAAGGTAATACATTCAAGCAAATACTACAATTTAGAATTCTTTAAATTTCGTCAGTAGTAATTACTTTGATTCGATAATTTGGACTTTCTATCTTCCAGATTATATTTTTGCATAACTAAATGATATATAAGATACCGTAACTTCAATTTTCAAACATAAAAATTTATTCACGTAAAATCAAAAAAGGTCTCACAAAATTAACACTTTTTTGTATCGGCAGTAGTCTAAATTCAAAAACGAGATATACCTAAGATCTTGAGCAGAAGGTCTTGACTAGATAATCTTCTGAACTTTTTCATCTTGATATTGTTTTGTATCTCATATGAACATCTTGTTCTTGATATTGAAAAGATCAAATTATTCACTATATTAGTCTTTACTTGTTGGAACTCCATTTTAACAATGAGAGAAAAAGAAAAACTCTTTTAAAGTTTCATTTTTTTTTTTAATTTTAAAATATTAAAATGTAGCGATTGTAATTCTGTATATATAAGTCAAACATGTCGAACATTTCAAGAACGTGTCAAAGAACACAAAAAAGTTTTGAATTAAAAAAATGTAATTCGGCATATGCCGAACATCTCATTAATCATAATCATAATTTTAATGATGATTTCCAAATTTTACACATAGCAAGTAAGAGTCAGAAATTAAATCTATTAGAAAGTTTAGAAATTAATAATTATAATAAATTAGGAATTTTATTGAACAATCAACTAGATATGAATAACTCCTCTTTATTAAATTTATGTTTTAAACCCCCTTAGCTTTGTATTTAGTATATGAGGTTTGTAGAATGTAATTGAGTTATTATATTTCATCCACCTGATGAAGCCACGGTGTGGTGAAACGGTTATTGTCGATTTTTGAGAATGAATACCTAATAAATAATAAATATAATAAAACTATAAACATCATAAACGTTATCATCTCTTCCTTTAAAATAATACTTATATCTAATATAAAGCTAAAGAGAATTGAATATACTTGTTACTATCACCTAATATTGAAATTACTAAACGTTATGAAAAGGTAAAATCACTTTTAGAGTTTTGTTTAAGCTTCCGCGTGTGTTGTTGATGGTATTGTTTACAATTCTGGGTTCGCACCGCATCAATCGATCACCCAAGATATCCTCAAGTCTCTTCCGATGGGCGATCTGAAACAGAAGAACCCAGAATCCCGAACTTCACTGAAATTTTTTGAAAATTCCTTGATACGGGCTTGAACCATAATTTTAGTCTTGTAAGTGTTGTAATATGTTTCAATATATTTGAGTGGTTATTCTACAGACAAGTATCAATTTTACACGTGTCAACTCGCCTCACCCTGGGGTACCATATTATGTTCCAGTTTGGCCGTAACTAACAATTAGCCTCGTCCCGTTAAAATTTATTTAACAAGACGTTTTGCAACACTATTCTTTGTAAACACCTCCACTTCTTGGTGCAATCGTTCTTAAGTTCAGACGGCAACAATGACTTACAAACGAGATACTAAATTTTATAATCCTACGTTCCACATAAATAACAATAAAACGCCATTGCAAATGATTCGACGGCGTCGTTTCACTTAAGGAAATAAACAAATAGACGAAAAAAGCAGTGGTCAAATAATAAATAAATAAATTATGTTGCAAAGTAAATTATACAATAAAGTACAACCAACACTAACTGTATTTTCATTTGTATATAACATAAATTAGAAGTGTTTTTTAAGAAATTTTTACAAAATAGAATAACGTGAAAATATTGATAAATTCTATAATACGTAGTTGGATAGGGCGTTAAGTATATATATATATATATATATATATAAGTGTATATATATATACACAGGGTTATTCACGCTATACGGCACGGAATATTATGGCCAAAATACGAGACTTTCAAAAAGTTTAACTTTAGGGTTATATGGGGGTCTATTATAGTTACTTTTTAAAATTATTTTTATATTATACAGGGTGTTCCAAATGCCATAAAAGTATGAAAGTTATGTTTTCTTAAATGAAACCCCCTGTATATTATTGCATTTTTGGATTGTCCGTTAAAAATAAGGGTCTGTTTTGATAAGTTTTATAATACCTAAACTTTAAGTTTTTTTAAATAATTTGAATTTTATCAAAATCTAACCTAATTTTCATGTTTCAAATACTAAAGAAGTATTTAAGTTATGTAAGCAAAATTTACAATGAAATGTAACAATAGATCATATTTTGTATCTCAATTATAATAAACTCGTCATCTTATACAGGGTGTCCAAAAATTAATACTACTTAAATAATAACTTAAGGGGTTGTAACTTGATTAATTTAAATGGAACGCCCTATTTTTTAACATACCAGGAAATGTATTTTTTAATTACCTATTGTTTGATATTAGAGTATTCATAAGCTAAGACTTCGCGTTTTTACAGGAAACAATAAATAATTGTTTTAAACAAGTTAAACGTTTTGAAAGTCTCGTATTTTGGCCATAATATTCCGTGAATAACCCTGAATAGACACTGTTAGGATTCTTATATTTTACTGTATGCATCTTTGGTACATTAGTAAAGATTCGGTCACTCATTTGGTTTATATATATTATGCAGTTGCATTAAGAGAAAAATAGACTTTCATTTGAGGAACGTACATTTCTTAATCTTGATCTTTATCAACAGACACTTCGTTAAAAATAATTAAATTAAAAGACGGTAATAATGAATTGGACAGTCATTTGTCGTATTTGTTAGTAACATTTATTTATACACGTATTACAAAAGTTCAACAAAATCAAAATTTCATTAAGAAGAGTTTCTTTTAACATCTTGCCTTTACAGTCTTATAACGTTAATGTGAAATGTCAAATTTAATAATGCTCTTCCTTAATGAATTCTTTGAAAGTCTGATTTGACTTAGCTACAAAAACATTTGCTGTCCTAAAAACATTTTAGTTTTAATTGTTCATTTTAATTTAAAAAAAATAATAATCTAAATAATAATATAAGTAAAAGGTATGACCCTTTATCGTATAGTATAATATTTGTTTAGTGAACGTCCGCACTAAATGAAATTGTTATAACCCAAGAGCTATGTTAATGGAGGCCGGTAGTTAAGAAGGCCATCAGGTCCATAATAATAATAGGCTAAGAAAGTGCAAGTGGTTGCAGATTGCCATTGGCAAACTGAAGAGAGTGAAAGTTCTCAAACTGTACGGGTAATAATATTATATGAGCACAAAAAACGAACCGATTGTGACCTACTTGTCAGCCGGACAAGACACCTACAACTTCTCGAGGCCGCTGCAACTTCAAGCAAAATTACACCGCGACCAATTTAGTATCTTATTGGAAAAAATTAACTGAAATAATATCTAATTAAAAATTTATATATATATATATGCACCGTATTATTCTTTGAGAAATTTTGGAACCTTTTTTAATTTTCATTTGATAAGAAATATTATGATAACTGAAACTAACCAAATTGGTACATTGTTTGGCACAGGTAAAGGTAGCTTATGTGTCTAATTAATTATTTCGCCAGTTTTTCTATTACTTTATTAAAAATCGAGTACATGGTTTGTTTTTACCGTCATAGTTTTAACACTTATCTCGAACGGTTGCGTTGTTGTACCACATTAATAATTGTAGTTTCGAAAGATTAATATTAATATATCACTTCTCTAAGCACTCTTTAAAAACGATCGAAACAATATTGTAAGAAATTGCCAAATATATTTGTGAAAAACAACAAACTTTCTTTCTGTGTTTTGTTATTATAACGTTTCACAATCACCCAACCGCAAAATCCGTTGATATTATTAATATATGTGTAATTTTCAAACTTTATTTTAAATGACTAACTACACTACGTTATATCTATCATGAATTTGTATGGAAATGTTTACCCAGCAAGTCTATACTAGAACTGTTCGTCTTTTGATGAATATACCCTCATATTGACACAAGTGCAACATTAGCTAAAAATTTATATAGCTAGTAATTACATAAATAAAATATATATCTGTATTTGTGGATACATATTACTACTATATATAATATACTTATACCTGAAAATAACTGAACAAAGAAACTTCTGTATATAATTTTGATCTTCCTTCTCAAAACCACAAGATTATTTGATGTAGAATATTTTTAAAACTCATTTACTTAATTCAATTTACATATCTGCAAATTTAAATAGCCCTGGTGTTGAATGGAGAAACCATATCAGGTCATTAATGACAATCTTAATATCATTTAATTATGTATACCTATAAAATAAATTCTGCAACCAACTTGAAACATGTAAAGGAAGACGTTGGTGGGTGGTTATGACCCCCCACCCAAAATTAAATAATTACATTCAGAATTATGAAGTTTGGAACTTTTAAATTATTACATTCATTCAAAGATACATTAGATATTAATTTGTTATTATTAACTACAACATATAAAAAACAAAATTTGTCATTAAATTCATGTTTAAAAATCAAATTTGCCGTATTTTTGGCTGCAAATAACTATATTTTCCTATATTTCTATTACCTGCTTTTAAACAATCTTTTAAAAATTCATAACATTGTAACGTATTATGATTCAAAAACTTGTTATATGCAATTACTTATAACCACACAAAAATACATGCATACAATAAAAAATTTGTGATAGACTTCTAAATTTTTTAATTATAATAGGAAATTCTGAAATTTTTATTATGTAGGTATTTTCTATTAAAAATACATTCATACTATTAACTATATCTTGAGATTGTAATGTTGATTGTAAATTGGAAAAATGATTTAACAGTTTACTGAAGGTATTAATAAGCTTGTGTTCTGTGTTGTAATTTACATAAATGTATATTGTTTTAATTAATCATAGGATTTATACATTCTGATTACAGTTTTGCACGTGATAGTGTGATTTGTGCCTTTTTATTAACATAATAGATGGGAAATGCTCTACCATTATTACGTATTACCTATTAAAGGTGTTGAATTGTCTATTACTTGTACGATTGTGTGGTCGTATTTTATAGTAGGTACCTAAGTCGTAAACACAATAAAAAAATTCCTTTACGCATCAAAAAATAGAGTGTGAGAGATTTACGCTTATATAAACTCAAAAGATATCAATGTATTAGGTAACTGCGTAAATATACTGTTATTTTATAATATTTTTAAATACGTAATAACCTTTAATTTTCGTCTAACGGTCAAAAAACATTAAAATAAAACAAATGTATTTTTTATTAGTTACTTAAACTTTTTGAAGTCTATTGATATTATTGATTCAATTTTGAAAGAAAAATATTATTTGTAGTGATATATTGTTTGATTATGAACTTATTATAAATATAGAGATTTTATATAGATAATAATAACACTCACTGGAAAATAAAGCAGTATACAAAAAAATGATTTATTATCGTCTGTTAGATTATTTATTAGTTTATTCCTAAAATAAAATGAAAGCAAAACACTACCTCTTAAATATTTATTAGTTTAATTCAAAAAGATACGCTTGAAAATATATTTTTTCCGGGAAATTTGTTATATTTTTCTATTAACCCACATAGATTTTAAGGTTGGTTTGTTAAAATTGTCGATTAGGAATAATTTGCAAAACTTCGATTGCCTTAGGGACTTATTTTTAATTATTTCTGTACTACTCCCAGTGATTAAAATGGAAAATGTATACCAAAAGTTTTACCCCCACTTCTACTTACCTTCATGTACTGAAATAAAGAGTAAGAAAAGTCCAAAAATATTTATTATTTTCTTTTAAAAGTACACTAAATGTTTAATGATAATTTTGCCTATCTAAATTATTTAAATTATTATCTAAATATAATTAAGACAAAAACACTTGATAAATGTTCCTCAAAAAATTATTGTTTTTGTCTGACAGTTGTTTTGATGTTTAAATCATTTTCAAATACTGTGACAGTGTTTTTTCTTAATTATTATGTCCTCTAAACAGCATAGCCGGAAAACTATTAGCAACACTTACATTCTTCTAGTTTTAATGTTGTTTTTGGTATCAAACAATATAAATTATCAGAAATTTATCGGTAATTCGATTGCATAAATAGGTAAATGGATATTTTTTTGAAGAATAATTTGGCATCTTTTTATATGACACATAAATTTTCTGAATTACACTTATGTGAATATGTAAAAAAGAGATTTTTTTATCAAACATAATTGTACGATTACAATTCTTTTAACGGTTTTGAAACCAGGCGTGTTTTACTACAACGATCATTGTCTGTCTACTATTTATTTATTAATTTAAATAACAAATCGTTGTGATGCAATCGATAACTAAATGTATTGTGATTTATTTTTTTATGTACATCAAATGCGTGTCTTGTAAAGTAATTATAGAAAAACTATCAATGCATATTTCTTTAATGTTTAATAAAACGAATATATTATTTTATGACAGAACATGTTACAGGTCAACTAATATATTGAAAAGAATAAAAATAGCAGGATTTAAAGACTTAAAGAGCTAATTATTTATTATTAGTACAATTTGAATTTAATTTTAAATTTGTTACAGGGCAAAGAAGAAATTGGAGAAGTTTTTCAAGATGCTGAAAACGAAGCCGCTGTGATCCTTCGGAAGGAAGAAAACGGGCTGATAGTTGTGGTGAGTACAATTTATTATTATTGGTTTAATTACTAAGTACACAATAAACTAATAAGGCCCTTAAAAATGGTGTGTTCAAAATTAAATTACATCAAGTATTAAAACAGTTCATAAAGAACAAAAGTTATTCTTTTCAAGTGATTCGTATTAACTAAATGAGCGTGTTTAACAAATTATGTGTTAAAATTACTCAAGTCACAACTTAATCAACGAATTTTGTAAGACATCATATTTATCAATGTATTTTAAAAAAATATATCATATCACCAGCAATTGGAGTGACTACTTTGTAGTCGGAAATATAAAATGTGTAAATTACAGTAGATGTGTAGTAACCTGGTCCCCATATGTAACTTACGTACTATAACCAACATGAAAGAGCGGAGTTTACTATTGCATAAAAAGTAATTTAAACTCACTTTTAACAGTGTGGGGTGTATGTCAATGCACATCGCAATCAGCCCTAGCCACTCGCCTACGCTAAGGATTTCTAATTTTCGACGAGTAAATTCTGAGTTGTTAGTAGTGCTGCTACTTAAAGACGAAGATTTATGTATTTACTGATACCTGAACGTTAGTTACTTTAATAACTACATCGGTACGCGACACCGTCCGTTGCATAACAGTATGCATATATTCGAAATCATTGTGTATTTTAGAATCGAACAAAAGGCCACCTGCCTTTAAAGAATAGGATTCATTTCCTTGTTCCGAATTGTTAAAATTATGTTTAAATATAAAATAAATTACCATCGTCCTATAGTTTAAACGAAGACTTCTTTTTGGTATATACGACTATCTACAAATGTTGCCGGTATATTCTAACAGTAAATATTACTTATTATATAACTGGTTTTTAATTCCTGTTCAATAATTATTTATGTCATCGTAAAATAGACAATAATTTAAATTCATGCTCATTTTCCATACTATCAAAAGCCAGTTTGTATATTGTGACACTCTGGCCTTTCTACAGATAATCAACAACCTTTTAAATAGATATTTTCGTAATGTTACATGTGCCAGCATATATATATGTACGGTTAAAAATGGACATATAGGCTTGAAAATGAAGACCATAAAATGTATGTTGGTACCTACATATATGTCGCTACATCATTAAATGATACGGGCACGACACAACTGCAACAGCAAAAATTGCAGAGAACCTATATCATACTGAACTAAGGGTTTAAATATATCTAATGAAAATTTACATCAAATTTATCCTTCTATAATAAGAAATAATTATTTTAAACTTAAAACAGAAAATTATCAAAGTATTGTTGATCGATTCAGCGGTGGAATGATTGTAAAACATTTTTTAATATTATCAAAACTATAGAAACACAAAGATAATGTTATACACTTTTTATTAGAAACTCTAACAATTGTTTCGACTTATGCAGTCATCTTCAGAGAGTATTATTACAACAAACTTAAAATTATGTAGTACAAGCTAATTTATAGTCTACAGACACATATACATGTATATATTTCTTAGAATTATTACAATTTTGTCCTGTTTGTGATTGGTCGAAATATCGGACTATTTAGAATGACTGCATAAGTCGAAACCATTGTTAGAGTTTCTAATAAAAAGTGTATAACATTAACTTTGTGTTTCTATATTTTGTATATGTATGATCAAAACAAAGATCTAATTCAATTACGAGATATTAAAACACTCCTTGCTGCAAATAAAATGAATTAGAGTTTACCTATGAATTTGGCCCTATAATTGCCCTCATAGATGGAAATTTTGAGATATTCAAGTTAACGTAATTTGGATTTTGAGATTGCAATATTTTAGCATTTTGATATGCTGGGACAATTTTGAGGGTAGATTCGAATTTAGCAACAAAGTAAGTTGAAGATGACTAGATACACTTGAATGTTTTTTTCTCTAAATCCACGTAATTGTTTCATTTTCATTTAAACTAGATATGTATACCTTTGGTGTAACTTAAGTACCCTGGGCTCAAAAACAATTCCCTTACATCCCAATTTCGAATATATGCGCATTTATTTGAGTCATTTTCATAATTAGGCACGTCAACAGTAATAAACTTGTATTTTATATTCCAAAAAAGCATAATGGACATTGCACACATCACAAGTTACGAGAGAATTTCGTAAAATTCGACCCTAATCTGTCATTTTTAATTAATTATTACATCACTTACTCTATGTAACTGCGATTATTATTTTTGTTAAGAAAAATATCATCAACATATTTTATTTCACGATAAAAAAATACATTGCAAAATATTTTAGCGTTTTATACGCAGCATACTACGCTAGTTGTCGTAATGAATTATTAAACCGATTAAGATCTACAAAATTGCGAGTTATAATTATTTGAATGATGATTTGTATCCTGTGCAAAGTGTAATTATCCTTAACAATGCGAAAAAGTAAACTGTGATTTTTGCAATCGAAACTTCGAAATGATAAATGATTACAAGTTATTGTAGTACTGTTAATAACAATAATTAATTCGAATACAACAACAAATTAAGTCAAATCAATTTATTATAACGCTTATTAATAAAGTACATAATTCTTTTAGCTATTTTAAAAATAAATCAAAATATTAAAAATACGTATCAAGTAGCGGATAATCAAATTTTACATAGTAGTTGAACCCGTCCAAATTTGCACAGATGAGTACCGTTGTCTATGGTACACAGCATAGAAATCGTCTACACCATAATCCAATATAATTCATTGGTGCATAGCACTTATCCCTGGTGCATATCTCTTTACTTGTACCAATCAGGGAATCCTTTCCTCTCATAGCCCAACCTAACCACTTGATGCATACAACTTACTCCTAGTGTATGGCATTTCATTTTTGCTGCATAGCACTTCACAATATTTGCTACGGAAGATGTCAAATCAGTTTTGGTGCTTTTCGTTGCAATAGGTGCATTTTAAAATTGATGTGTCTGTCTGTAATATGAAAATAAGTGGTTTTATTAAAGTGATACGGTTTGCTACACGAAGGACCTCTAAAGAAAAATTGTCTGTTTATCTATCTGTCTCTCTGTATGGACTAATCTTTGAAACGACTAAACCGATTGCGGAAATAACGAAGAGCTTGTCAGGAGTGATGTAGGCTATTTCTTTTTCTTGTTTTTTTTTTTATTATTAACATTTACGGAAAATGATACGATTCAAGCAAATGACGTCGCGAGTAAAAGCAGCTATGTTATATAACTTTTTCATTTTGAAGGGGGCGGATGTGACCTTCTGGATTTCCTCATTATGCAAATATCTATTTGTCTAATAAATAAAAATTGTCATGGAATTACGTCTTTTCCGGCGGTATAAGGGGTCAAATGGCATAACGAAAGTATGTCACCTTTTGAAAACATAGCTTTTAAATTAATAATCGTAGAATAATGAATCCCATGTCTATAAAGAGGTTATATAGGTAAAAAGACTAAAACACAATTTTTAACACCTCACTTTTAAAGATCGCGCACAGTATACCTGCACGAACCGGCACGATGCGGACCAGTAAAATCTGCTAGTGAAGGCGTCCGTGTTATTTAATGGAGTAGCGCACATCAGACCAGCACCAGCACGTACCGTCACCAGCAACGACCGTCAGAGCAGGTCGTGTCGGTCGAGGTACAATTTTGACCTGCAATATCTATGCAACAGACAAAGTGTAAGTGAGGACGAATTATATCGATGAGCTCATAAAATTTGTTTTGTGACATTCGAAAATATTGAAAAATTCAGTTCAGGGAACAAATGATGAAATTAACCACACAACATCGTTAACATTAAATTTCTTCCTCCGAACTACACACTTCAATATTGCACACTCAACTAAATATTTTCTGCGACATTCAACTTTATTTTATTATTAATAATAATAATGTTGCTGGTCTGTGCTGGACAAGCGTGCAGGTTGCAGATCCACGCTGTGCCCGTCCGTGATGGCCCATGCAGGTATAATGTGCGCGATCTTTTAAACTCTTAAATGCGGTAGTATACAAACAAAAAATTTGGCGTATTTCCATATAATTTTATCTAAATGTTATTTTCCTTTCGGAAAATTAACTTAATTATAAATAGACGAGTCCTGGGCAAGACGCTTGCAAGCTATGTATCGAATTAAATGAACAATTGCAAAACGACCGTACAGAGTGGGTAAAATTCGATGTTTGTATAGGACAACTCAGCAACTATAATAAGAAATACAAAACAATAAATGGTACCTTCTTAGTCTTTTTATTTGAGACAAATTTATTGGTGCATTCAAAAACTTGCTATTGTCTTTGGTTTTCGAATTATAAATAAAAAATTAATTTTTTTTGGCTACATGTTCATATCTAGGTTGTTTGTAAAATAGTAAAAAATAAATTTTACGTTCTTTAAGAACTTTTTGCATACAATACCGTGGGGTCAGAATAATTAAGTACATTGTATAATAAATTGCATTTTTTTAATTAGGAAACGTAGTTGGCAATGCTTTAGTTTAAAAGATTTTTTAAGGTAAGACATTTGGTGTTTAAGCATTTAATAACCAAAATAATGTTTTCGTAGCTTACCTTTTGTATTTTTTTTTATCATTTTAATGTGGTATTAATTTCCATTTTCATAACTGACTCCGTTTCGTCTCAAATCTAGTGATATCAATTCTGATGTGACATCCGCAACATACTTCAAAAGTGATCCAATCAAAGAAGACAACTTCATAAATCTATTTTTACGAGAATAAATGAAAACCTCATTCGTTTGTCTGAAAAGAAAGACATCGACAAGTGCCATTTATTTTTATTGTATTTTTTATTAAACTTACCGAGTTCTCCTACATAATCGTCGCAATTTGCTCACCCCGTATATTTACAAATAAACTTTTTAAATTATTAATGCCTCATGAAAGTTATGAAAAGTTAGTCATCCGGGCAGGAATGACAATAATATATAATATAGCCATTTAGACAATTGTTTTTATCATTGTCGAGAGAAAGTAGAAAAGAGAATGAAGAGCAGATAGAACTATTAAAAAAATGGTAACAGATGGAGTTCCACGTCTTTGATTGTGACACGGTCCACAGTTAAGACCCCTAACTGTGGCTCTTGTCTATATTTAAATTCTTGTGCAATGAAAAACGATAGAAATAAACGTAAAAATATATAGCTACCACAATTGCAATGCTAATTACTTAGTAAAAAATAAGAATTACTTTTTGAGGATATACGTAAGGAAATTGTTGCTATCTATTAATCGCTTTTTCCGTGTAAGAGGCGGGAATTTTTTAATATTTTGTTATTTGCTTTTTTGTATACCGTTAAAACACCGTTACATAATCGGTCAAAAGAGACTGGGTTCATTATGCTTCATTTCACTATAGTTTCTTGTAATAACTTATCTATGTGCATGTATTTGTATTCGTTTTCCTTATAAGTGAAGAGATTGTAATTATATGGTATTTGTGTTTTAATGTGACCATATGAACACGCACGTGGTTCACTTTCGACAACCTTGGTGCTTATCGAAAGAGAAACAGGTGAATCTGCTATTAAACAATCTTTTAGTAACTAAATTAGTAAATAAGTAAATACTACTATCGGTAACTCTGTTTGCTTGCTAAAGTTGAATATAAATGAATAATAAATAGGATCAATTGGAATTTTGTAAACTATGAAACAAAATCTATACAGATAACAAATGAATGACAAAATTGGATTGATTCAGCCGTTACTTTCTGATAATTCATCTTAACGATAAAGAATGAAAAGCTTTAATTGTACCCTTATTATCTGTCTGCTCCTCGGCAATTTTGAGCTTTTTATTTATAATTAATTTTAGAACACAACTTGACATAAACTCTTTATTTACTTGACATTTATTCTAGTTTTTATTGCTAATTTCCAATTTTAGTCATTGAAGTGATAATTAATTAGGATTTCGATTTTTATTTGCAACAATTAGTAACTCTTAAAATTTATCAAAATTTTGGGTTTTTTGCTTGCAATATAAAAACCATATTAATTATTGACCGCACGGTTTTCCCAAATTTAAATTATTAAAATACGATTTCGTTTAAATTAGTTGCCTATACTAGTAATTATTCATGCCTTTTAGAATAATGTCAAAAATGATTTAGATTACTTTTTTGTAAAGTAGTCTGCTTTATACATATGGGTATGTATAATATCTTCTTCTAAGGAGGTAAATGAGTGGTAAAAACGTCATGATTATAATACGTCTAAAATAGTCGACTTGTGCTAAAAGACAACTTATATTAGGTATATTTCAAAACAACTTAAAATTAAGAAAATAAAGTATTGGTAACAGAAGAAGTAGAAGCCCTAATTGTTTACTGCAGACGTTCGCAGTTAATGTTCATTGTTTCTGAAGAACCCTCAAGATGGCCAGTGAAAGTGAAACAGTTGAACTTTCGAATGTAAAGGAATTGTGTGTAAAAATTTCAAAAATACTTAAATATAACTTCAAAAGGAGAATTATTCAAACATTGCCCTATCTATTTGCATTTTTTTATCATACCTTCATTTGTACTCAAATTTCGCTTTGAAAATTTTCCATAAACCATAAAAAATAGAACTGTCATTAAATCACTTAATGCTTAACGTTCTCTTTAAAATGTCAATAACATCTGAAAATTGGTTAATCTTCGTGATTACCTTGTTACTCATTAATTTAGCCAAAATTTTAAACTGGCCAATAAACATTAAAACTTACACCATACTGTACTTATCAATAGCCTCGCTTTATTTTTTTGCCTATTTAAAATTCCATTCCCCATTTAGGCAATGCTATTTTACCAAGATAAATTCATCAGTAGGTTCATAAATACTTACATGGAAAGTTTACTTGCGAAATGCGTTCCAAATTTTTTGTATTTTAAAATCGCATCGAATTCTCAAAGTATAAAAATAAGTTAGCAGTAGATATCAATAGATGACGATATGCTCCCATAATTAAATATAATTTTCTATTATAAACGATTAAATTTGAATTTATCTTTTGTATTGGTATATGAAGCAATAGAAGAAGAACGGTGGACCTCTGAATTAGGGGCGTAGTATACGGTAATGTTAATTGAAAATACACAAGAGACCACCCTCAAACCCCTATAATCAGCACTATATTATTCATAGTGTAACTGAAGTGAACAGTTCGAATGGTAACTTAATAAAAGTAGTTATTAATTAAAGTGTGTAGGCTTTTACGGCCGGCGTTATTATAAGAATGATTTTCGGGGTTTGATGGCCGTAGTCTAAAGGCTTTTTTCTGCCTGACGTTTCGTCAGCGACTGCGGCTGACATCTTCAGAGGTATTGAGGTCGTCAAAGTAGCTTTCTGTCTCGAAGTTCTCTTCTCCACGGCCTGCTATCGTGTGTGACACACTAGAAATCAGGTACTTTATCTTATCGTGAAATAAGAAATATATATATATATATATATATATATATATATATATATATATATAATATCTAGTTATTTGGTACGTTAGACAAAGGCCTTACTAAGGAATTTAATTGTTCAACTTAATCGAGGATGACCAAATTTAATATTAGTGTACGAATTTATTATGTATATAAGCTGCATTGTCCATTCCGTTGGAGATGTAGATACCTTAAAAAGACCCTTGTCTAACAAATGAAATACATCAGCAGCAAAACTTATACTGTTCTCACAAATATATACATTGAGATTCAATTTATATGTATTCTATTGTCATAATCTCGAATAAAAAACATTAATTATAAATCATTACATAATTACAGTATAGTATATATGTAGAATGAATTGTCAAAATCTACGAGAGAATTGGTGGTGTTTTAAGTGTTATTATATCGCAAATTAGGTACATTTTCAGATACGTTTTTGCGAATGAATGACTCATAAAATAATTTCAGGTCCTGTAATTGCATTATTATTGCGTGGACAGTTTATTTCTAAAACAGTTATTGCCTTGGATGTATGTATTACATTTTTCAAGACCGATTTCTAAGGTGGTCATGGCCTATTGCAGTTGTTAAAAACTTTCACCCGTTTCAAACGATATTCCTCAATATCTTGATGAATTCCTGGATAAAAAATGAAAACACAATTAATTCTCAAAATTTATTTTTGAATAAATTAATTATGATTCATTAGATAAATACCTACAAATCATATAACTCTATGTTAATTTTTTAATTAAATGAATTATAATTTCTTTAAAATTTTTCTGAAACGCATTCAAATATTTAAATATTCCGAGGTAATTTAGAAACCCTTATAGTTTTTTGTGTTTATCTGTATGTCCAGTCCTCCTATTTCCTCATTATGCCTATTAAGATAATATTTGATACACGGGTATAAATTGATGATCCAGAAACAGAAACGATTAAATTAATGGAAAAATCCTCCCTTAAGTCAAAATTTCCAATTATCACAGTGAGGGGGTGTCTTTAGGTGTGTCTTTTAAGATACAACAAAAACTTTTTAGAATCTTTTGATGTAAACCTTTCGATCACGAGGTATGTGTTTTCAAAGTAGTCAAATTGCTAAATTATCAATGAAAAAATGTTTCCCCCTCTCATGTTCGAATAAGAAGAAATAAAAAATTTAGAAAAAAAACAAGAAAATGGGCTTTGATTAATACCTTCAATTAAAACTATATATATATATATATTGAGTATAATATATTTGTGTAAATAATGCAGTTCAACTTGACAAATAACGACCATCATGTGCACTTCCAACGCGATCTTAAATTAATTTTTAATAAAATTTACGTGAGATAACGATATGATGATATAACTAACTGAACGTTAAAATATTTATACATATTTAAATTGGGTGGTCGAAACTGTTGTGTTAACCGATTAATATTTAACAGTTAACACTTTTTTTCACCTTGACCAATATTAACCTGGAAATGGGTTTCTACTTAATATGAATGTACAAATGTATTAGGTCAATGGTCAATAATAAATATAATGAAATCGTTTTGATACGTGGGTATATTAGTTACTGAGAAATTCCATTTCAGATTCTATTAAAAATAGCTAATGAAATGTTTTAAAAAGTTAAATATTTACACCATTTTTGACGAAACTTGGGGCTCTTACTGTTTAGTGTTTAGTGTTATTTTAAAAACCTAAGGCGATACATTAAAATTTTCAATTACTCAAGTTATTTATAATTGATTTACTTGTAAGCAATTGTCATTATTTTATTTATTTTATTTTGGGTATTTGTTTGGATCGTTATTGGCTAATTATGCGGGGAAAGAGGCAGGAAAATGCTTCAGGATAAAAATTTACTATCAATAAATTATACATACGATAAAATCGACAAGTAATTAAATCACACCTAATTTTGTTACCATATTCATACACCAAACTACTAATTACATTTATTAATTAACAAGATATAATCATTATTATTGTTAATATATTTTTTATTCCTAACTTCATGTAAGTACTTTAAATATTTTTTTTAAAATGATTTCAACTTTAGAAGAGATCTCCGCTTTAAATTAAAATAAAAATTAAAAATCAGAACATTAATACAATTTGTGTTATTGAAGCTGCCCAGGTATATTTAAATAGTCTATTCATTGTTATCTTTGAAATAATATAATTATAACCCATTGGATCATTAGACTGTCTTCATGAATGACGTCTTTCTTGCTTATAAAGGAAATTTATGTTAATCTAAAGTGAGGTGCCTTCCATCAACACACACCCTAAGGAAGTATTGTATTATTCAAAGAACTATCGAACAAATAATAATAGTAGCAGACAGGTGCGGTTGTTATTAGCTATCCTTTTATATGCTGAAGCATCTCGAGAATTACCAGTTTTTAAACGAATTAGAAAGTTTATTCAACAGAGTTACCTTTCAGATTAGTTCTTTTGTTAAGGAAAAGGCTTAATTTATTTATAAAAAAACATCGTATGCTCTAATTTAAGAGGCAATAGAATTATAAGTATTATCTGTTTATAATACGTTATAGGTACATACATATTCTTCTATGGATTCTGGCCGTGAAAGCCTGTTATTTTATAATGCTACTTATTACTACTTAAAAGTTTATTAAACGTTTTTGTGCCTTAAATTATATTAAATATACCAATCATAAAATCTCAAATAGACTAAATAATTTAGATTTTAACGTTATAGGTCTAAATAAACTAAAATTAAGTAATCTTATAATCAATAACAAACAAAAATTAAGTTACAAAAATGGCATTTATAAATTAAATTGCAACAAATGTGATGCCGTTTATATTGGCCAATGTGGTCGGGCCCTAAAAAACAGAATTTATGAACATGAATTAGCCATAAAAAATAAAAATGCTACTACAGGTTTTACAGAACACTACATAGAAAACAATCATATTTTAGATATCAACAATATTCAATTAATTCACAACGTTGAAAAAAGTAGAAATCTTAACCTTCTAAAAATTTTAGAAATCAAATTAGCAATTGCAAAGAATGATAATATAGTCAATAACCAAACTGAAATATTATCGAACAATAGTCCACTGCTAACTTATTTATGATGGTTTTCCCCCCTATTTAGGCTTATATACTTCTGTAACTTTGTACTTATTTGTTATCTATTTAAAGTTTGAATTACTGTTCCTCAGGTAGTAACTACAGTACTCTTGATAAAGACTGACTGGTCGAAACAATTGTCGAGCTTTTAACTAATAAAATCGTTGAAACATTTCCTGTATTTTCTTGTTTTTACATAGCTATTCTACTTATTACTTTTTTTATAAATAAATAGTAAAGTAATTTTATATTATTTGCAAAAACAATTGGTATCAAATAAATGAATTAGTAATAACTATTAAATACGTTTCATACACAACTTAAAAATTCCACTCATCACTTTCGATATTCGTAATAGATTACAAAAGGTGTTGAGCGCCAAGTGCGTGCCTCATTGTGTTAGTTACGACTACATATTACGCGTATTGCATCGACGCCTAGCTATTAGCTTTTTTTTCTTCCACACTTTCAGTAGTAATCAGCGAAACTTATTACACACTTTAACGTCTATTTGGGTTTTTAGATCGTGCAATTAGTCGCTTATTTTGAAACAAGATTAACGTCTCTTGACGCGAAATCCTATTACGTTTCTCTGAAGAAAACGGTTCTTAGGAAAAATAGCTTCAAAATTACAACCCAAAGAGAGTTCAAATAGTTTTATTTAATTATCTACTGAAAAGGGTACAGCTCAAAAAAGAACGAATGGTTCTATAAGATATGATAAATAATGTTAAAAATTGAGAACGAATCATCCAATCTGTTCAAGGTGTATTTTATGTTAAAAAATAACAATTTGCTCTATTGGCAAGTAGATGTAGATGATCGTAGAAATAAAATAACACAAGTTACAAACACAATTTATTGTACCACAATGCACATTTCTTCAGGTGGAAGAAAGAAATACCACTAAACTAAGTAACAATTCGCTTAAACACTAATTACAAAAGGGGAGAGAAAATACATATACTATTAAATGTTCAACAAAGGTGAATTGGTCATTAATGATCATACCTTTTTAATTTAAGACCTTTCTATATGTAAAATTTTGAAATATTCATCGAAACTGTGATTATTTTCAATTAGATGTAGCGCATAAGTAGAATTATCGTTTTTATTTTCAAAACTCTTTTTGTGCTCTTTAATACAATCTTTAAAGCACCTACCTACCTTTGGCCGATATAAGATTTATTGCAACTACCGCAATTTAATTTATAAACCCCTGATTTTGTATCTCTCTTAGAAAAATCTTTATTGTTTTTTATTATTTACCAAGCCTATTGTCCGTTTTAAAGGAAATTATTGAATTAGTGTAATCTGATATGTATTTGCCTACTTTAACTGAAAAATTATCTATGTATGTGAGTGAATTAAAATTAGTTTTTTTTTGTTAGCTATATACGGATAAACAAAATAAGTGTTTTTCTAGATAATTTTTTATTAAGTATTTTTGTTACGATTGAGGTATTAAAGCCATTATTGTTGGCAATGACATATATCCTATTCAGTTGTAATCTTCTTCTGACATAGGTACCGTTATGAAGTCTATGAAGAGAAGAATTAAAAAAGGCCAATTTGTGAGATAAAGGATGGAAGGATTTTGAATGTACAATAGTGTCAGTGTGTGATTGTTTATGATAAATTGAGAAAGAATGTTTATTATTTTTATTAGAAATTGGTAGGTCAAGGAAATTTATATATCTATTTTGTTCTATTTATAATGTGAGTTTAATTTTTCTGTGTAATTTATTTAAAAAAATTAATAGTTGAGACATTTGTTGTCAGTTCCTAAAAAGCATACTAAAATGTCATCTACGTAACGGTACCAATATAAGCATTTCTTAAACAGAATATTTCTACTAATTGTTATTTCTAAAATATTCAAAAATAATTCTGCCAATAAAGGGCTCAGCGGATTACTCATTGCAAGGCCTTCTTGTTGTTAGTAATAAGTATTTTCAAAAACAATATTTAAAAGCTTCCTCGACACAAGATGTAGATGAGTTTGTATAAAGAATGGCAGGTAGTTATAGAATTTGAACAATATCGTAGAAAAGTAAATATTAGTAAGGGAGTTAGACAAGCATGCACACTGCCATCGTTACTTTTATATCTATATATTGAAGATGCGATTAATATTGGTAAAAACAGGACAGGTTTACGGATAATTATACAGGAGCAAAAGATTAGCATGCGTAGATTTACGAATGCCTTGCCAAGACTTCGAGATATAACCTTCGCCCACGTTGTCAGCACAGTACCCCTGATGATGTCAGGCACAATTGCCGACGAAATATTTGGACCCAGTCGTTGAGGCCCTCTTGCCTGAATCTTAATTCTACTAATAAATGATTCTAATTTATTATTATATATTTTTATTAGCTTTATTTTTTCTTAAGTCAATTCTCTTTTTAAAAGATGAAACTTTGCTCATGCTAATATTAATTTAATAGAAAATAATAAATTATATAACAATAATTTTTGAAAGCTTTGTACGCACGCAGCATTTAGCAATCAAAACTAAATTCAAAGGAGTGGTCTAATAGAATATTCTTAAACATTTATTTAGTATATTACACTCTGTTGGTGACTTCTGATGAATACCATATCAAGTGTTTCTAATTAAACAAATTTACATAAATTTTATGTTATACAAATTTACTATAAGCAGTACCTTAATGGTCACCTGTTTCGAGAGGCCAGTCTACGTATTATGGATTGGTTGGCAGAAAGTTATTATACAATTTAGAAAAAGGATTGGCGTTTTTCCAAATTTACATATAAAATACATACCAATAATACACTACATGTTTGCATATTAATGATTCCTACTACCAATGGAATTAAGATGACGGTCTTAGCTATTATTAATAAAACATTAAATTATTTAGAAGTATTGCTTTATAATTTAATTTTTTCTTACGTAATACTTCAGGTTTAATGTCCCCTTATTTTCTAAAACTTGCGAACGATCATTTTTATAACTTTCTGATAAGAAAGTGACAGTTCTTATAGGAAAGCTAATTTTTATGATTATTGACTCAGTTTACAGTGTTCTTATACTTTGTTTCTTCAGTAACAGAAAACCGATGAATAACTCTCTAAAGACGTGCTGGTTTTGATTAGAAAGCTACTAATGTTTCATAATATTAGTATCAGATAAATATATTTAACACACAGGGTGTTCTAAGTATTCAAACTATGACAAAGTCGCATAGAATGAAAAATGGAATATCAGAATTTTGATGAACTAGAAAGTAAATTTGGCATAATTGTGTATGTTTTACAAGTGCTGTCAAATATACTATATTGATTGGTTTAATTTTTTAAATTGTTGACTTTGTTACTTAAATAAAACTAAATTTTACTAAGCAATTTTGCAAAACATTCTATTTAATTCCATATAAGCATCTTAATTTTTATTAAAAATGTAATTGAATTAAAACACAAAACAGCTTAAGAAATTTCTTCCCCATCTGTACAAACAAACGAGATTGAATGATATGATATGACCTTCAGTTTCTGAACCTTCTTCTTTGTTTAGATTTTTTGCGTATTCTATCCTCTTTAACATATTCGTAATTTTAGTTTGTTTATTGGCTCTTACAAGGTTATAAGGTCATTGTAGATTTCATCTAATGAAGATGGACAATTTTACAGCTTCCTTTTGAACTTTCGACTTTATGGGAGGAAGTGTCTCTAAATAAAAAAATATATTCAAGATTAGGTTTTCTTCTAATTTCTTTTAATAATAAGTTGTTAGCTTCACAATATTCATTAGTACTATTATCCTCATAATCGAGGAAGGTATCCTAATACAATTTCTATCAAATGTGTTATCGTACCAAAAAAAAGAAAGAAGCCTACTTGAAATTGGACATTTTTGTATCACATGCTTAATAAAATTTTTAATGAAAAAGGAAATTTAAATGGGGGTATTAGTGTCGAAAATAAAACGTCATTTTCCCCCACACACGCATCCAACTAATTATTTATGCTTTTACATTTAAATAGGATAAAGTAAAAAAATATTATTTGTTCTCAGCAAAATTAATAATCGTTATATTAAGATTTAGGGAGGATGCGGTTGGAAAATTGTAAAACATGTAAATAATAATAGAAATCAAACGAACACTGTTGTAAGGTTTTACAATTTTTTTAATAAGACTTTTCTTACACTGTTTCGGATTATCAGGCCACTATCAAAGAGTTGAGTAGAAACTAACTTAATCTAAAGAAACGTCACTATGTATACATATTTAAGGAAGTGGGGGTAAAAACAAATCATATTATTGAAACCAGGATAAAAATATAGGACTTTTATGTCCTTCACATTGTTCATTTGTAATATTTTTTTTATTATGAAAAAAGGCGTTTTGAATTTTTAATTTCTCTAACAGGTTTAATCTTTTACTTTTATTTATATATTGCAAAATCTTAAAATTATCTTCACTAAAGTTATGATTATATACAAAACAATGTTGGGCAAAACCAGTATTACATTTTTTATCAATAACAGACTTTTTATGCTCCTTAAGTCTAGTTTTAAAGGATCCACTTGTCAGTCCTACATAGATAGCATCACAGTCTGACATTGAATCTCAGAGACACCTGATTTTTGAAGTTTGTCTGTTGTTGAGATTTTATTATTAATTAGAATTTTCCCTAAATTTGTTTTATTAGAACATATACTATTGATGCCTAACTTATTTAACCTTTTGCAAATTGTTGTCCTTATATTTTTGTAATTATTTATAACGATTCAGTTTATGCATTCTTTATTGAAACTTTTTCCATAATATATATGATTAAGTGTATAATTTTTGAGTTTTTTAGCCAAAATTTTATCTACTATGTAAGGGTTGTAGCCGTTGTTAGATGCGATAACTTTTAGTAACTGTATTTCTTTTTGATAATTTTCATCACTTAGTGAAAGAGAAATAAATCTATGAATCAAGCTATTTACTACTACGTAAATATGTATATATAGTAACGTTTCTTTAGATTAAGTTAGTTTCTACTCAACTCTTTGATAATGGCCTGATAAGCCGAAACAGTGTAAGCGAAGTCTTGTTAAAAATTTTGTATAACCTTACAACAGTTTGTTTGATTTCTTTCATTATCGTTATAATAATACGTGAAGGTAGAAATATCTAGAACACACATTTGATATTTAATATAATACCATTAGAAAGGTACTGTTCCGTATAATGTTAAAAAATAATAATTTTTGGTATATTGCCGTTAAGACAGGTAAAAGAGTAAAAAGTATTGCATCGGCCGTGAATCGATCCCAAGCCACCCCCGTGGCAGATGAGCATCGGTTTCTGCCCGAAATTTCACAGGGCAGATCTGAACACATTATTGTCTACGATTTTATATTTGTAATTATTTTATAGTGTCAACTACACAAAAGTTTAGGTTAATTAATTCACATACGCTTGAAATGTATATTATTTCAATTGAAATTTCGGCCACACGCAATAATTCTTAGTTGTTATTAAACCATCATCTACTGTCAGAAAATAGCCGTAGGTATTCGGTTAATTCTATTATTTAAGCATTTAATTAATTTGAATAAATAAATACAGACAACATAGTTAACGCCATTTGTAGTGCTACTTATTGTGTGTACAACAACATTCTTGTATTTGGTTTAGTTAAATTGATTTTATACACCCTTAACGAACCAATTTATTTTAAGAAATATCAATTAAAAAATAACCAACATAATTCTAGAATATTTTGAAGCCTGCGTCATTTGTTTCGGAATTTCATAATATTTAACTTGACGCAATTAAATTTTTTAATCAATTTTTCACACCGGAAAAAAAATCCATTCACGTCTGTCATTACGACAATCCGTAATAATTATGATGAAAAATTGACAGAGCAATAATATAGGTAGGTATATAATTAATAGTAAACGAATGAAATATCCGCTGACGGTTTTGCAAAAATTCAACGTGTTTGCAATAACTTTTTGTCAGTTTATTCGCAACAAGAAATCGATCGAAATCCTTGGATGTCGCGTTTTAAAAATCATTACAACATATCGGTGTTAAAAATTGCCATTAACTACACCTTTTAGTACTTGACTTGACAATTTACTACCGCATCTTAACGTGACAGATATCATATTCTAATTTTATACTAACACCTGGGAAGGTGTTTAAAATGTGTGAAAATAACACTCTTTAGATGTTTACATGAGCGTAAAATAACTTCAATACGTGGATAATTAGATAATTACTAAGTCGGCAGCGGTTTCACTTGATTACTACTTTACTAAATCACTTCCGTATTTTGAAAGGGAGTTTTCTACATCTATAACAATTTTTATTCGAAAAAGTACAACTGTTTGTATTTGTTTATAAATTTGTACCGTATTGAAAGAAATTTTAATTGAATCTATATCAAAACAAACGATTTCTTCGATATAGACATTTCGAACTGGGTTTATAATATAAGAAGAGAATGGTATCAAATTCTATTGTATTCTTACTATGATAAGGTTTACAGTATTAATATTCTACATAAAAGTAAGATGATTCTGTACTATCACAGATTAGGAGCTTCAGTTGCTTTTTAGTTGGTTTAGGAAGTATATTGTGGCAACTTTTTCTCCGAAAAAAAATTGCGAGGAGATGAGATCAGCAATGGCGATTTTCACGGATTACAAAATTAGCTTCAATAAGGTTAAAAGCGTTTGTTACGGTGAATTTTTGTACATCTTTTTTACATTATGCAGCATCAGGAAATGTTTTTTGTGCATTTGAACTTCACGCTACGGGTTGAGAATAGGTATAAATAAGTACACAGATAGTTTGAAAAGAAGCTGCGGTGCCAAATTACAATTTTTATTTCCTTCAATTATAAACGGTACTTATTTGGAAATGTAGCTGCTCGTCTGTGTGTAAAAGAAAAGGAGGTGGTTAATTAATAAACAGTGTGAAAATTTCAATAAATTTGGTGTAACGAAGGGGCTAAAATCACGACGTTTGGGGATACAGATTTTTTTACAAATATATGTTTTATTTGATAAAATGTGACTTTCATATATTCGTTTTATAATTAGCTGTAGGTACTTCATTAAAAATACACCAACTGTTTTAACGTTAACCTTTTCTAAACATATAAAAAGACAAATAACAGTGCTAAGAATAGTTAGTAGTAGATTTTTCTTCTCCAAATTGTTTAATTGATCAGTCCTCTCAAAATTTTGGCAGTAAAGCTTTTACATATTAATTAATTAATTCATAGTTTGTAACAATAAATGTTTTTCATAATTGATACATTGATAGAATAATATAATTAATGCGTAAGATTATAAAATACAATAAAAACATTAGGACATTTTACGGCATATTAACACTACCAATTAGCATTTCATGAAGATGCCATCAGTTAATTAATTTTACCGCTTCGATATCGGAGAGATGATCTTGATTTCCTTTAGTTGCGTAATTTTTATGTTCCATTGTTGAAAATTAATGTCCGTCAAAGTATTCAATTAACTTAGCATTTGAATTGTAAATGAACAAAAATTTAGTAAAAACGTCGAATTTTTCGAGAGTTTAATCTTCAACAATTCTGACAACTTGGCTAATATCATTTAATAAAACGTATACATAATTTAATCGGTTCTTAAAAAAACCTTTTTAAAACTGGAAGAAAACTTGACATTCAAAAAGGAAATGTTACAACGAATCACAACACTGAATATTTAAAACTTGATATTTTATCTCATAAAAAAGAAGTTACGTAGCTTAATAAAGCGTTAGACATATCTACTACATGAAGCCAGTGGCGTAGTTAGATAAGGCAAAGGAGATAGGTGAAACTAATTGATAGAAGTATAAATTTATTTTATTTTATCAGTCGTATTTGTGTTAATTTAGGTCATAATTGTAGGCAAGTCAAAATTTGTTTTTTCGGTGATTCCCAAATTTTACAAAGCAAAAATTTCTGATATTAAAGCACATGAAAGAGAATAAATTTGATTAGATACGTATCGCAGTGTTAACTGCAAAACCTCTGATTGTTATAAACAATAAACTGATTTTATCTTTTTACTAACAATAAGTCGTTATTCATTATCTGTTTATAATGTTTATTTATGATTTCATGGGAAAATTCTAATTTAAGGAAATAGTTGCGCTAAATTCTATTTGATTTAATTTATTTTTTTAATATATTTAAAAGAAGATGAAATCAATCAGAATGAACCTATAAAATAAAATTTGACTAGCAGGTCAAAAAGGGTTTCTCTATTGCTATGCCTTTATTATTTATTTATTTAAATATAAATTAAATAAATAATTTAAAATTCTGTTGCATCTCAAGAATCACATATAGAATTTAAATAATTAATTTTATTCTTCCGTTGGCTATTTATGTTTATATACTTATACACAGAAGAAACCAGAAATTTTGCAATTATATAACCATTGAAGATGCTATAGATGCAAATTCACCTTTACGTTTGACATTACTTTTTGAAAAACTTTAATGACAGTTTGCCTTTACACAACTCTCAAGAGACCATTATAGAATCAATAATCCTACACAAGACTTATTCGTATTCAAAGTTTAAAAACAGAAACATAAAAGAAAATTACGCAATAATCCTTTCACATTTGCAGAGCATAATATCAGTTAAAAAAACGAATTTAACATTTCCGCCGTGTATTTATTCTATTTTTTTCTCGTCAGGTACATTTTAATTTTTTTTCGTGACAATTTACCTTAGGTACTACATGTTATTTAATAAATAACATTCAATTGTTTGTAAGAAATATATAGAAATCATTAGATGCGGATCGCGATTTCGAACTAACTAGTTCTCATCAGCACAGATAATAGAAGTTGTTCCATAAAAAGAAGTTGATATATAATCTCGTATAACAGGTAAAATTATTTAATTTATAAAATATATAAACTATGTAACATTTCAAGTTGAAGATAAAAACCAATTAAATCAGTTGAATCTGTTTTCAACTAAGGGTGTCCCTCCAAATAGTCTTTTATATTTTTACTACCATTTTTTTCTATAAGATTGAAATAATTCATATCGTACTCATTGTGAAACATAAAATATTTGAAAAACGGTGAAAACATAAACATTAGTTCTGTTACAGTAACAGAATATCTCTCTTGATAATGACCCGAGAGGGTCGAAACAATATTGTAGTGAAGGCAAATTAAAAGCTTCTTAGTGAACCAAACGTAATGTTTCTGTTATAACTGTTTTTTAAACCATTTTCTTCTATCTGGTATTATATGTACAAAAACATTAATTTCAATTTTTTTATTATCTATTAAATTAATAAATTAATAGTTGCGACTTTTACTTGATGAAAATCCATAATCCAAGGAATAAAAAAAAAACACCAAACAAGTAGATTTTCACAAATTTTATTAAATCATCTAACATGTTTCGCCAAACATTGGCTTCATCAGATATTCGAGTATTTACTACTAAAGTCGCGTAACAATTTAAATAGTTGACCAATGGTGGTGGAAATACATTTAAAATAAATTTAGTAGGGGGAATTATTACCATCAATTTGGTCGTTCAGTATTAAATTGAGTTTATTATATTTATTTATTTCTAAAACTTCCACATACCTTGGAGCAAGACCCACAGGTTAACTTGTAAACTCTAGAGCATTTTTCATTATGGACTTTGTCTTTATTGTTTTTTATGAATTAATGCGTGATTAGTTTTATAGGCAATATTGAGACCATATTTTTGTAATGACGAACGAATTTTGTATGTAATAGGGCCTAGGTACGTTATAGTATTATATATATATATATATTGTTTTTGGTTGGAGTAATCGGGTAGGTATATAGATTGTAAAATTAACTTTTTTTGTTTTTTAAAAATTAGTTTGTATATCACTAAAGGGTCGTAACCATTGTTATAGGCAATTTGTATGATAATGACTAGTTCACGTAAATAGTTTACTTTAGACAATGGAACAGTTAGAAGTTTATGAATCATACTATTGTAAGCCGCTAGTTTGTGTTGGAACGGATGAAATGATTTATTGTGCATAGTTGTATCTGAATGTGATGGTTTATGGTATATGGAAAAGTAAATTTATTATTAATTTTGGTTATAGCAAGATCTATCTTATCTCTCTTCAGCTGTTAGGTTATTATCAAAAGATACAGAATTTTGAATGAATTTTACATAATGGACTAACAGCCGAAATGGTCTTCAAGGAGACTTAATAAATTATAAATTATTGTAGTTATTATGAAAAATTATTATTTAAAATGTTTCACAGTGAATCTACCACGAACAGCATTTTCTTCTTTGCTGACGAAAAGTTTTACGTTAACATACAAGATAATTTCTCGCCTTTTTTAATTACATATTTTTTAAGGGATTATCTGTATACTGACATCAGTTCTAGCTTGCAAAACTTCTCTTGTCGCCTGTTCCATAATTGTTAATATCTCATACACGCTTTTTATGTAATGTAAGTTGTCCTATTCATCAACCACAATGATTTAATATTCATGAGCTTATGTAAAAGTATTGTTTAATAACAAAAGTTAAATCTTTAAGGTTCTTGTTCTCTCAAAAATTAAGTAACCCAAACATATTGTACCTATTTAACAATTTAACATAAACATTTTTTTTCACGAGTTATTGTGTGAAATCATTTCGGAAAGAAAAAAACAATTAGCATTATGCTAAGCTTATCTGTCAAATTAAACGTATTGCAGACGGATCCTACAAGATTGCTTTTAGTATTAATATGACCGAATGAGGCAATTATTTAGTGGTAGATTTCCACGGTTTTATTTCTTCTTCTTTGTGCACACCTGGCTAACATTATTACTTTAAAAAATATTCGAGTTTAAACGATAAAAAAATAAATTAGTAGCTATGAGTCATCTTACTACCGTTCATTTTTCGGATTTCATTTTGTGTAATTGTTTCGTAAGCTTTGCAGTTCTCTTCTTCAATGAACTATCTACTGATACTTATTAAAGCCTGATTATCATTAAATTATTAATTATTTATCTGTATGTTGCAGTCATGTATTTATTATGTTACAGTTTTTTAGTCTTTTAAAACTAAATTTTGTGGATCATCTCATGCTTGTTCTTTATTTGCGAATTTTAATACAATAGATGTTAAATCCGGAATTTCTTCTGTTATATACAAATTACGTATTTATTACATGTCTTTTTGTTTACTGCATGTTAAGATATAATCGTATTAATTATCATTCAAGGATGCAGTTTGAGAAGCGTAAAAGAATTAATCAATATACGTAATTAGTCAATAATAAAGGCCAATAAATTCTCGACCCTAGCAAATAAATGTGAAAGTCATATTTCATCAGATAAACACATACCTGTGCTATTACAGTACCTTTTTACCATTTTAGTTTTTCCTGTCACGTTGTGATTTTAGCGCCTTCGTTACACCAACATTTTTTATTGCAATTTTCACACTGTTTACTAATTAACCACCTCCTTTTCTTTTACACACACAAACACACACTCTACTTTTCCAAATAAGTACTGTTTATAATTGAAGGAAATAAAAATTGCAAATTTGACACCGCAGCTTCTTTTCAGATTATCTATGTACTTATTTATTCCTATTCTCAACCCGTAGCGTGAAGTTCAATTGCACAAAAAACATTTCCTGATGCTACATAATGTAAAAAGATGTACAAAAATTCACCGTAACAAACGCTTTTAACCTTATTGAAGCTAATTTTGTAGTCCGTGAAAATCGCCATTGCTGATCTCATCTCACAGCACATTTTTTCCCCGAGAAAAAGTTACCACAAAATATGCTTCCTAAATGGTAGTTTACTACAAAAAGCAACTGTAGTTCATAATCTGTGGTAGTAGTTACAATCATCTTTGTCTTTTAGTTTGAAAATTATATTTCCTTGCTAATAAAATAGGAAATAAATAAATTAGAAAATAATATAACACTTGTAATTTCTATAAAATTATTTATTTCATTGATATATGTTTCACCACGATGTGGCTTCTTCAGTATATTTGTGAAAGATATGTCAAATGAAATAAATAATTTTATGGAAATTACAAGTGTTATATTATTTTCTAATTTTACAATGAATTTTCATCAACTAAATGTAGATTCAATTAATTAAAAATAAATAAATTATTTCGCCAATGTTTCAGTTTTATGTTCCATGTTTTTCTTAATAATATATAATAATAACGTAGATCGTAGCTTGATGACAACACCTTAAAACTAATTATAGGTGTGATAATGCAAATGCAAAAAAGTAAATTTGAAAATCGAATTTATAGTTCTTGAGATTCTTCTGAACAACAGAATTTGCCTTCCTATAATTTTTATCATTTTAATTCTTTAGACTATATAATTGATTATGAAATATATAATTTCATCAGGTAAAAGCACAAAAGTGAATTTAAATATCTCCTTAATTACTTATTATTTTTACTATTTATCATTGTTAGTTTTTTCTTGTTACGATAAAAGATTAAAATTTCTTGTCTCTCCTGTTGAAAAATAGTTTTGTGCAAAGCTTAGGTAAGACGAAAATTACGAAATCCTGCCAATTAACTTTGCATAAGTAACGATGATTTGCGAATAAATTTCTTTGCCGACACTAAAATGAAGAAGAAAAATAATAGTACATATATAAAACAAGAAAAGCTAAATATCCAGTCTAATGAACTGAGCATGTTATTCAACACCTAAAAACATTCTATTGGATTGTGATCTAACAATAAGTATTAAAAACATTAAAATTAAAAATAACAAAGCCGATTTAATGAGAAATATGGTTCAAAGTACATATTTTAATTACTTTAGACTAACGTTTTGTCAGGGCTTGAAGTAATTAAAATACATGATTTGAGTTCTGTCTATCATTAAATCTGTGTTACCATTTAATACAAACTAGAACCATTAAAAATAAATTAAAAATAACAGACTTATTTCATTTAAATAATAACAAATTTTGTATTTTTCAGGAGGGAAGCATTGGCCCAGATCTGGTAATACGACCATTGCCCAAGAGACTTCGTCAACCATTAGTCTCAACCACACCAGAAGGCGAATCGACAACAACAACTTTGCAAACACCAACGTCAACTTCAGTAGTGACAGATGATTACCCAACAACATTAACACAGCAAGAAAAACGCAGTAGACAACACGATGATGACGAAGTATTCCTAGATGACGACGGAGAACTCAACGCTGAGGTTGCCATCGACACCGGATTTCCTATAAAAAGGACCGAAGAAGATAAAATTGAAGACGAAGAGACTCTCGGGCACCAACATATCGTCTACAGAAGGAAGAAAAATGGAGAAGAAAATTACAGCGATTACGGTAAATACTCATCATAACTAAATATTAAAATATAGTGAAGTTCTCTCTCTGTATGATATTTAACAAAAATATCCTACAATTTTAACAAAGCTAAAAACCTTATTCTAAAATAAACAAAAAAGGTGGCTAACGTGAAAACTAAGCGTTTCATTTAAAGCTTTAAAGCTCGAAGTATCTAACCATAATCATTTTTTAACTATTAAAACAAACTCGTTTTGGTTGCAAAATATTTTTATTTTTACTACTATGATCATTTCGGCACGCAGTACCTTCTTTAGGTAGAAGATTTACAAATATATTTTTACAATGAAAGTCCTTATATACTAACTTACTCATTTAAGGGTAGGGGTACATGTTGGGAAGATACTTAAAATTTATTAAATATTTAATAAAAGTGAATTACATACTTCTAATTGGTCGTTTAGAGCCAAACCTTTTTTTTATAGAGTTTATTTATTTCTAATCTAAACTTAATCTGTTGGAAAGATTAGAAATAAATAAACTCCATAAAAAAGGTTTGGCTCTAAACGACCAATTAGAAGTATGTAATTCACCTTTATTAAATATTTAATAAATTTTAAGTATCTTCCCAACATGTACCCCTACCCTAAGATGAGTAAGTTACTATATAAGGACTTGCATTATAAAAATATATTTGTAAATCTTCTACCTGAAGAAGGCACTGCGTGCTGAAATGATCATAGTAGTGAAAAGAAAAATATTTTGCAACCAAAACGAGTTTTTTTTAATAGTTATTATGGAGTTGCAAGAGTTAAAAGCCTCATCGATACGATAATCATTTTTTGCAATTAATACTTAAAAACAGTTTATAAAAACTATTAATTGTAAGGTGGGGTTATTTAAATAATGTCATACATACGTAAAATAAGGAAAAACAACGTAAAGAAGACAGAAATGTTGAAAAACTGTGGATCCCATTACTTCTATTTGGTGCATATTATAATTGTTAAACTATTTTGTCGAGTTTTAATTTTAAAAGGTGTTACATTTATTAGCACTAATAATATAAATTTCTTCTATTTGACTGTTATTAATGGATCTTTACAATATTCTTTTATAAACAGTATTTATACGTTAAAAAAACAAATACTAAAATCCTTTGTAAAAATGAATAAACAAATAAAGATTAAGTTATTCTAACAAATTTGCAGCTGCACAAAATAACTTTTTTAATTGCTAATTTATATAAAGCAAATCCTTTATAAGTTCATACATTATACATATAATTTTTTATAATTTTCACTTTTTTAAATTGAATCCGTAAGTTTTCGTAATTAAGGATTGAACGGATTTTTTTTAGTATATTTATTCAAATAAACTTAAGATTGTATCAAATAAATGCTTTTTAACATTTTCAAAACAATAAAACTTGAAATGTTTTATTTGTAGTCTTCATGGAACCAGACCGCCTATCCAAACGTTTCAAACGGAGCCCTAAATTTCAAAAGAATACCACCGCCCATTCCAGAAAGACCAGGGAAGCTCCCTACACAATTTATCCTGAAATATTAGTTATAGTGGACTACGACGGGTACAGGTTACATTCAGGTGACAACGCACAAATCAAAAGATACTTTATATCTTTCTGGAACGGTGTTGACTTACGGTACAAACTTCTCAAGGGACCTAAAGTACGAATTTCCATCGCTGGAATAATTATAAGTCGAGTAAGTAATGAAAAAAATTTATTTTGCTAATACAAAAATATAAACATACAATATTATGCGTGATTAATTTCAACTTAGTAACTAATTTATCAACAAAAATGAAATTCCATCAAAACTTAATTTAATTTGAATCCTACATCCTCATCTGTTTCAATACCGATATCTTCCAACAAATGTTTTTTAGTTTTGGGATAACTTTCCATTATTGTATCTACAATATCCATGCACATCCTTTTTCTTTTTCTGTACTCTTTTTCGTACAATTCGTACTCTTTGATAATTTTATTTTTTTCGTTTTCACTCACAGGCTTCGCATTGTCTGTTAATTCTTTCAATCTCTTTTTCATTTTTTGTATTTCACCCTCAAGTTTATTTTTCTCCATTGTAGCTTCTTCGGTAGTCATTTTTCCTTGAAGGGAATTAATTTGTGCCATGTGGGCTTGCAAATTATTGTCAACTTCTTTCAATTTTATTGATATTTCGGTTATTTGGCGGTCTATTTCGCGTAATTCTTCGTTTAATTTTTGAGGATCGGTATTTTCATCTTGTACGATACAATAAACTTTTTGCTTTCCGTAAATTTTCTCAATAACTTTATTTTTACGTACTAGTTTGTCTAGAGATTTTAAAATAGCGGCTTTATTATGATCTTTTCCAACATTTTGTAAAATATCGTTAGCACTAAATGGTCTGTTTTGAGATTTTAAGAACTGATGGATTTCTTCAGATGCCATTTTTTGTTAATTACTTCTGAAAATAAATAAAAAATGCTCTTCACAATAATTATAATAAGTAATTAATACAATTTACATGATGAATTAAAAATAAAAAATTATTTTATAGAAGCGTCACATATTATTATAGAACAACTCAGAAAATATCAAACAATTTTTGACTAAGAATTATATCACTACTGTATTTAAAACAGATTATGTGTAATATGTTATTATACAAAAAAAAAACGATAGGTACGGTTAGTACTTTTTCTAAGTTCTTTGTGGTGCTTGATAGATGAAACATATTTAAATTTAAAAGAAAAAGAAAAATATTCAAACGTTTCAACACTGCTTATTAAACAACCTCTATGAATCGTTTCGAGCTGACGGTCATTTTCAAGAATACAACACGATACTAAATGTAAAATGGTACAAATTACCCTTAAATAATTGTTACACGTTATGATAAGAAGTAGGGGTTGAAAATAATATTAAGTTTTGAGGTCGAAGCTTTTTGATTTCTAGGTTTTTTGCTTTTAGATTGAATGTGTAAAATTTTTAAATTGTCATGAATCATGAAATTGACAAAGACAATTTAATTTTACACATTCAACCTAAAAACAAAAAAAATTAAATCTTCTAGAAAAGCTAGAAATCAAAACATCATTGACCTCAAAACTTAATATTACCAATAACAAAACAGAATTAACTGTAAGCAACTCCCCTCTGATTTTACACAAACAATAGATTAATTAACTTCAGAGGTCTGAAGAAGCTCGTTACTCGTGCTAGCGAAACGTTAGGAAGTAATTCCAACCAACAACGGCCTTCAGACCCGAATCAGAACTACACTAGTTCATCAACTGGCCACGAAATCCAATTTGTTAATAGTTTAGTGATTTTGACATTTTGTACCATTTTACATTTAGTATCGTATTGTACTCTTGAAAATGACCGTTTGGTCGAAACGATTCGTACAGATTGTTTAATAAACAGTGTAGAAACGTTTGAATGTTTTTCCTTTTTTTTTAAGTTTAGTATTTTTTCATTTTAGTAGTAATGGAGGGGTGCAGATAGTCATGATACCATTTCTGTATGTTTTGTTTTCCTTTGTTTTAGGGTAGAGACGCAACACCCTATCTGGAAAGAAATAGAGTAGGTAGAGACGCCATAGATTCAGCTGCAGCACTTACAGACATGGGAAAATATTTGTTTAGAGAAAGAAGGCTACCAGTATATGACATCGCTGTGGCCATTACAAAGTCAGTATAAAACTTTATTTTATTCAAAACTATTGAATTATTATTCAAATATCGCTTTTTATAATTGAAATTCATACCTTTATTTGAAATATTCGGAAAACAAAACTTAATTTTATTTTTACATTATTTATTATAATAATAAAAATTAGATTGCAAAAAGTATATTTAAAAAAATTAATATATGCCAGATCAACTTTTAAGATATTGCAGTTAAATATAAAATCATAATCTTAAAGGTTTTCGTAGAATTATAAGTAACAATCGAACAAAGTTTTTATATTTTATTAGAATAATGAGATTTTTAATTAAATTTGTAATTTTTCGAATGGAATTTCTCTACGCACTATTTCAAAAAGAAATTATTTTACATATAGGCAAGCAACTTAATTATTCATTTATTCATAAATAATAAGTACTTATAATACAAATTTTATAAAACTTTTTTTTAAATAATTTTTCGTCAAATAAAAATTAACATTTTCGTTGATTTTTTGTTTTAATGAGTCTGGCACAATAAGACAATTTTTTAAATTTGCCTGAAGCAAATAGTTAATAGTTATTGCTATGACCCATTCGTTTCAATAATCACAGCAAAAGAATTTTTAGATTTTGTAGTTTAGAAACAAACATTTTAAATATGTATTAATTTTTTGTTGTTCGAAACCAAAATCTCAAATTTTTATTTACGAATACATTGACTGATTTTTATCTTAAATATTAATTAGTAATTTTCGTAAATAATAACTGTTTATAATGAACAGGTATGACATGTGCCGTCGAAGAAAGGGCGGCCGTTGCACCAAAGGGACTGCCGGTAAACCTGTTTTTATTTTACAGGGGGCCTGTATATAGCTACAACTAACTTTTATTATTATTTAAACAATATTTATAATATTTACATATTTGGGTTCATATATAGATATATATGAAACGGCTTAATTTACGTATTTTTGTATATGGGAGTTTACTAATTTAATTTATTTACAATTAGTTTGTTTTTCATGCTTTTATGAGCTGCCATAATTCAAAAAATATTAGAAATTGTAAAACTGATCAGATAGTATGAAACATTGTTTTAATAACCGACAAATCAAGGAATCACTTTAAAATGTTTCAAAATTAGACTTTATTGTAAACTCTACAATATTGTTTCGACATAACGATTTATACTAATTAGCAGTGATAAACACATATATATGTCGTAATTGTAAAAAGTCCTAAATAATAATTGACAGGATTTGCCAAATTAACTGGCTTCTAGTCTGGCATCTAATAAAGGTGTGCTCATGTTTTTAAGTTTTTAATTTCAAAATATTCTAAAAGGTCTAACCTTTTTATTTTCTTTTACTGTGTAGGAGATAATACTGTCAAAATCAATAACAATAAAATGGTTGTTATTTATGCAGTAAGCTGTCAATCGAGTCCTATGTTTATGACTTTTAGTAGATTTTTTATGCTTATTTAATCTGATTTTTAGATTTCTGCCAGTTTGTCCAATATACACTGAAACTATTGAAAGATCAATTATATATGCCTGGTTTTTGTAAAATTTACATTTATTAACGGCCATGGCATTTATTCCTAATTTATATAAAAAAATATTACATATTTTGCTCTTGATATTTCCACAATAATTAATATATAATATTAATATAATTGAAATGAAAGAAAAGGAAAAATATTAGATGTTTTAGAATATTTTTAAATTAAAAAACTTATAAACTTTATCTTTATCTTTATGCCAGACTAAAAGCAAGGTAATTTGGTAAATCTCGTCAATTATTACTTATAAATTTCTACAATTACGACTACATATATATATTATGTATCAGTGCTATTTGGTATAAATAATAGTAAATAAATATAAGTAATTAATTCTTACTATTGAGAAAAACATAGCTATGACGAAACAATATTGCAGAGTTTACAATAGTCTAATTTTGAAAATTTCAAAGCGATTCTTTGATTTATCAGTTGCCAAAAAGTATTTTCAAAATATTTTCGTATTGTTTTGTTTATTTAATCATTTTCATACAAGCATGAAACTGACTGATCGGTCAGGTCATCCAAATAAACTAGCAGAGTTGATCTGAAATAATTGTACATCATACTAAGGGTTGTTATCATCCCTGTATTTAATGTTGGCATGACGAGAGTATTTATTTACAGACTTGACATGTGCAGAAGACAATACCCCTCAGATAGTTGCAATAGGGGCACAGCAGGTACGGATTTGACATTAAAAAAAATTAACCACCTTGTGCACCCACTCAATGACTTCTTATATTTTTTTCGACTAGTTGAGGAATGACATGTTTTATTTCTTCGTAATTTTCCCTACGTAACATCTGTTTGTTGAATGATTTTTCCTGCACTCAGCACTTATTATTATAGTCATTATTACGATAGCATGAGTGAATGTTTGTTGCATCCCTTTCCTCTTTGGCATGACTTTACTCTGTTTATTTCAAAAGCATGCTCTCATAAAATCAGTTAATTTAGTAAAATTTCAATTTATTTTCTTGAAAAATAATAAACAAATCATAATTACTAATTCCAAAAGCAATGCCACAATTGAAAAAATATTTTGTAGACACATTTAAAGTACATATGCGATGCTGTTTTTTATAGTATATTTAAAAAAATAAAAATTCGTAAGTATTTGTACTTATTACAGTTGCTATTAATAGCTTATAAAAAGATTGGCGTCATAGTTTCCATTACTAATCAATTTAATTTTATTTATTAAAATGCATGAAATCAATGTCATTTTTTCTTTATTAAATGTTTAAATTGTTTTTGGGTTATATCTGTAACATTTAACAAAAACGCATGCTTAATGACGTGTAAAATTGATGCAATTAATAAATTTAATTAACACTAACCCTGCTAAACAGCTTCGCTAAAGAACAGTAATCAAAGGGAATAAATAATTTATTTATGTTAGAATAATAATATTTGACTAAAGCATAGGAAGTTTAAAATTTGCTTTTTCTTATCCAATCACCACATGAAAGAAATTTTTATTTTCAATTCATTTTTTACTATTGATCTTTTAGTTTTCAAGTTTAGTAAATATTTTAAACTTCTTGTGATAATTTCAAATATTAGTTAATTATTTACAATTTTTCCCGAGATAATTGTGTAATTTCCTTAAGGATTTGCATACGTTGGTGGAGCATGTGTAGTTAACAAGAGATTGGAAAAAGTCAATTCGGTAGCAATCATTGAAGACACCGGTGGTTTCAGTGGAATCATTGTAGCAGCTCACGAAGTTGGACACTTGTAAGTAAATTTAAACATTTTATTTACTTACTGTCGAATTAACACATCTTCATAACCTAATTTGTTTCTTTTAATTACCTATTAAGTTTTATGTTTTACAGATTTATTCAGTAATTAATTATATTATTAATACGCAATTTCACTATCTTGTCATTTTCGGTTTTATTCTATCAGTCATTCACATAAGTTAATTGTTTTCTAATATAATATAACTTTCTTTGTTATTAATGAAATATTTTGGGTACTTTTTTAGTAGAGGCAAATTTAAATACATGAATATATTGATTCTTTTGTTCTTCTTTAGTTTGTAGTGGATACAAATTAATTCAAGAATTAATAACATATTAATGCTTTATTATTGTTAATAGTTTAATATTAATTTAGGCCCGGTTCAATAAGCTTCCCGTTCAAAAAAGGAATAGTTTTATCCCATAGCTTCCAATTTTAATGTTTCTGTTTTAGTCATAAACGTATTTTTTATAGATTGGGAGCAGTACATGATGGAAGCCCGCCACCATCATACTTGGGAGGCCCAGGAGCAGAAAAATGCCAATGGACTGATGGTTATATCATGTCAGACTTACGTCATACCGAAAGAGGTTTCAAATGGTCCCCATGCAGCATTGCCAGCTTCCATCATTTCTTAAAGTAAGTTCAGACAATAAAAATCCATTTTATTTGTCTTAATAAACGACCATCCCAACAATTCACACTTTTCTAGTTTTAAATAGCTTACCCTACCTCTCTATTAATTGTGTACAACATAAAATCCAAAAATTATTAGGTATTAGTAACCATATTTCGCCCTGATTCACATACAGGATGTAATGATCTGAACTGGTTTAGAGAAAAAACAAACAAAAGCTTCTTCAAGGGGTTACAAATAACCCTTGCCTCGTGTTATACGAATACAAGACAAAAAAACACTTTTACTCCTATTATTGGGTATATTCAGGTAGATGTTTTGTTTAAATCAGACTCTAATATCAAATAAAACAACATTTCTAACAAATAAATTATTTATTTTTTTTTCGATTAATAAAATAGAGTACTTAAAACTTTATTACTTTATCGCCACTGTACAAATGTATTATTTAGATTAGGACCCAAAAATAAATAAAGAACATTTTATTTAAAATTGTAAATTCCATTGTTTCAGCGGAGATACAGCAACATGTTTGTTTAACGCACCCCACGAAGAAGAGGGGCTACCCCGAGTCCTGCCAGGAAAACTGATGACTTTGGACGCCCAGTGTCGTAGGGATCGCGGAACCAGTGCATGTTTCGTAAGTCTAAATCGCTTTTACGAATAAAAAACGAGTGAATCTGACAGAGAGAAATTAATATGTGTCTTAAGGGAAGTTGCAATGTTGCAAATAATGCAATTGTAATATATTTGCGATTTAATCAATTCATCATTTTAAAGATGCATATTTTGTTAATAAATTGATTATGTATTTATGAGTGAATGTTTGTTATGTTATGCACATGGCTTTAAAATGCTAGTAAATTTTGATCATGGTTATGGGTACAGGAAATTTTATTTTATTTCAAATAATTCACCCTAATTATCATTAAAACAGTTTCAGTAATAACTAGGGTGATTCTCTTTTTAATTATTTATTCTTTTACCAGTCTCCAATTTCTACTATAATTATATCTTATTTAAAATCATGTTATACATTGAAAGAAAAATAAATGGTTAGAAGCCATTAGAAATGCATCAAAAACAATTAGTATTTGAAATAAACTATCACTACTCAAGCGTATGATTTAAATCTTGTTTCTTATTAAGTGAAATACAAAAGATGAAAAAAAGATTAATATAATATTGAAGTTTCAAATTAATACTTTTCAAACTACGATTAACATTCTACATGCAAACATTGATACAAAGAACTTTTAGTCAAAAATCTATCGAAATTACCAGATTTGGAACGTGATTTCGATCTTATTATCAATATCTGGTAATTTCGATAAATTTTTAACCAAAAACTAAATGTTCTTTTATTAATTTGATTTGCTGCCTATCACGTAATATAAACTGCGTCGTGAAGTCAGTTTGCCAAGTAGATGCTTCGAATGGCCATGTCAAACATATGAAATACCACAGTTAGCAGCAGATATCAATAGATGGCGACATACTGACTGTATTACGATATTAAATTTTAATATATTAAAAAATAAAAATAAAATCAATACCCATAAAATAAAAACAAATAATATTAAAAATACACTTCTTATTTGTACTTTGATCGATTTCAGAATAACAATTAATCTCACTTATTGACATACTTATAATTCCTTTTAGAGCATTCGCTTCCTTGCAGCTCAGAAGCTTTCTTAAAACTTATTATTAACCTCTCAAGATTATTTGATGTAATTATACACTCACCATATTGCAATTTGATTTATGTATACAAACAATGCAACCTAACGAATAAAAATTATAACTTACAGAAAGACGAAAGAGTTTGTGCTCAATTGTTTTGTTTTGACGCAACAAGTGGCTACTGCGTAGCTTACAGACCTGCTGCGGAAGGATCATCATGTGGAGATGGTCAGGTAAGTTTGTACTTCATATATAAAGGTTACAGGGTGTCAAGTCAATTCAAAAATTTAAGTATAGATTTAAATTTAAATTAAAGTTTCAAGATTGTTTGTTAAATCTGGTTTTTAATTACTCTTTGAACATCTTGAGACCCCTGTACTTTTCATTTTTTGAAGAAAAAAAAAAAACAAAATGTATTTCAAAAACCCAATATCTTTTTAGTCTTGTTCTAACGGAAAATGCGTACTCGAAAATGAAAATATTATTCCCGACTTTTCTCAAAATACTCCGTCATACATAAGGAGGACTGGACCTGATCAAGGAAGATCATTGTAAGTACCGAAATGCAATATTTAATAACTTTGTAATATTAAATACTTGGAAATTAGTAGAATAATGATTCCAATTCAAAATTGGATTTAGCCCAAATCTTCATTCTACTATGGATTCTGACCGTGAAAGCCTTTGTTCTTATACTTGGAAATTATTTTTAAGACAGATTAAAATTAAGAGAAACATCAAATTGTCCTAATATGAAAAAACAACGACGGGGTAAAAACACCAACAGATGGACGAATTATATTTCATTATAACATAAAACTCAAAATTACATATTTCTTAACTTAAGGCGAAATTTCATAAAAAGATATTTTATTACTAAGTTTAAAAAAAAAATACGTACGTCGATAAATAATAATTCAATAAAATTGATTACTTTAAATAACAGTCCATGTATTGTTATGAATTTTAATCTAATCGTAAATAGAACAGTCGATAAACGTTGATCTTTAGGGTTTATTAAAATTTAGATTAGTAAATTGTGCAAACAGATAATAAAACAATTATTTATGTACTTTATCATTTGTTGCATTTGCCGTGCGTCCTCAGATTAGTCAATTTATGATTATTAGTCACATTTACATTAATAAAAGAAGTTAATATTCTGTTTTATTTTTACCATAGTACAATATGTACCTACGAACTTATACAAAAAATAATTAATTAATAGGACAGGTTTACTTTACACTACACCATGTATATATATTTGCACACAGGTACAATAGCAAGAAGAATAAAGTAGACCCCTACAGCAACAACCCCTATCCCGAACTAACGACCCCAAACCCTTACAATTACGACAATCAAAACGACAAAACCCCTTACTATAGAAGTCCCAACAATAATAATAACAATAACAACAACAATTTCCAATATTATTATTCCTCAACATCAACATCGACCGAGTTTAGTAATTTCTTCAGTATCGGCACTCAAGCCGACACTCAGCCGCCCCCCATCTACAATTTCCGCAACAACAATAATCGTAATCAATACGTTACCGAAAATCCTTACGTTTTCAATCAATACACAACACAAAAACCTTCCTATTCGAGGTCACAACCCAACAACAACAACAATAACAACCCTTTTGTGGGTAACTACTTTCAATTGATAAAACAAACCACGAAGAATCCGTACGATTTCGCAGACTTTGAGACCAACTATAGGAAGGGAAAGAGCGCATTTGGTGCTCAAAACGAAGACGAAGGCGGCGATTTCGATAACAACCATTTAAAGAGATCGTACAACGCCGCCACCTACTACGATCCGGCGGAAAGCGCCCTCAAGATACAGGGTGAAACTACGTAAACATACTTTTGTTTTATTGGTAAGGCTACAGACAGACAGACGATGCACCAACGTCGTCATTCCTTGTGCCTGCTGCCTGCATCATTACTATCTACGAATCTAATGTCGTCTATCGTATTCTCTGATAACAATACAAACCCAAGTTCTAAACATATAGGGGATGTCCGTTGGAATGTAAAATTTTTATGATTGCACATTCACGGACTATTCCATTCAGGCGTGTATACTAAAGCGAACAAGATTTTATTGACCATGATCTTTCAAAAGAATTGATATGTTACACTAGATAATATAAATAAATCACGATAAAAATAAATTCAAATAACTATATATCCATTATTTAATAAAACTTCAACCACAAAATCGTTTCCAACAAATGATATATGTATTCGTTTTAATATAATTAATTCATTTTTAACATAGTTAAAATAATAAGTTCCTACTTCAGTTTCACAATATAAGCAATTGAAAAAATTGCAATCTATAAGATGATTGTTAACTAGCTTCTAGCTAAATTATAAATTACTTATCCAAAATTCGTTCTACAATAAGGAAATTGACTCATAATTTAGACGATATTCTGCAATTCTTATTTTCTACAACTAAATGGCACAATATTTTGAAAATATCACATTATAGCTAGGTTTTAAGTTATTTTCTAAAAGCCAAATTCGTAACCTTTATCATAAATCACGTTTTCTTTTAACTACAAGACCCAAGGAGTACACACGCCTGATTTAATTTCAATCAAAAGTTTGAACTTGAGTTTGTAAATAACTTATTAAATTACATGGTTGACTTTTATTTTTGAAATTTCTTTTTAACAGTTTTCAAATAAAAGAATAAACGTATTCTGTTGCATGATATCAGAAAACATGCATGTGCATGTACTCACAAACATTTCTTCTTATTTGGTCTTCCAATGAAGGCGTATTTCAAACAATACGCCATCTTCGTTTCTTTATTAAAAGTACCCTTCTGTATCTACCTGTACAACGCCTGCCTCATGGGAAGCATCGCAGAAATTAGAGACATCTTATCAAATTAACCCATTATACAATACCTATCGAATTTTGAATTGCAGTTTTAACAATTTTATTTTTACATTTACATTGACTAAAAACATTAAAGAGGAAGACTACAAAACCCTTCTCTTTCCCTTTTCTACGTATGTAGATAAAACTCTATCTTATTCTTTTTATATATTTTCACAATTTGTTTAATTATTAAAGAAAACATCCTGTAAGAGTATAGCTTTATATAGTTTTGTTATCATTAACACCGCACTATGATTTAAAAAGAAATATATTATTTAATAAGACTTTTTAATAATAAAAAAAGAAAATTAAAAACACTTACAGGATTGTTAAAATTACTTTTCTTTCAAAACGTTAATTTTGTTATTTAAACTTTTGCAGCTTTACCCATTGACTCGTGTCTTTCATAAGAAAACTATTCACCTAAGACGGCCCTGTACGGCTACTAAAATCGAGTACTGCATCAACTAACACTGGCACCGCAGCCGGTTCTGTGGGACAGTGGTTGACCCTAATAGGACAATAGTAATGATAATTATTGATAAGAGTGCGAACCAACAGGACATACCCCAGTGTGCCTTAAAATTGCCCGCCGAGAGTTTTGACTTTTATTTTTCTTTTTGAAAGGAATACGTGTGCGTGTCTGCGTTTCGAGTGTCCGCGATGTGTTTCATCAGTGACTCTTGAGAGAGACAATAAAATGATCTGTCAGGTGTATTTCTAACGAATGAATTTGTAATAATCTCAAATGCAGAACGAAATATTGTAATTTTAGATTATAAAGCGACTCAAGGTGCCCGTTGTATAGATACCTTTTTTAATTTTATCGCCAACGAGAGGAACAACCTTTTTATTTCTCACTTTCTTTAAATTTGTACTTAAAATTCGTTTAGCACCTGTCAATTTTTTTCTAGCGAGGTAGCCTTTTATTCTAAACAAATAAATTATTTTTAAATTGACTTGTTCTATTTTATTTATTCCCTTTATGCAAAACAAGTAACAGACACCGACCATGAAAGCCTACATTCTTACATTACAACAAATTTCACATGTTTCTATTTTTGGCATATGTGTCCCTTGTAATTAGTAATTAACATACTTAGATGCTAATGGCCTTTGTAAAGTGTAATTATAATTCATTTATTTTATTCAACTATTATGAATTTTAATAAAGTCACAGTAAGACAATAAACCCAACAATAATATCATTCTATTATTTTCAATTACAAAGCAATTGTTCTGCAAAAGTACAGGGACTAATAAATATTACTAGGCAAAAAGATAAACAACAAACATTGAAATGACATTTGAAAGCATTTCATTATCAAATTCCTTTTTATAGCAATAACAATAAAAAACAAAAAGTAATGTACTTGTAAAAGCAGCTAATCAAGAATCACTAGGTACTTCTGAAAGTCAGTTTATTTGACCATTACTACTAATTGCCACAGACAACCCCTAATGGGTATAAAATATAATATAAGAACTTTAAACTTATTAAATGCATTATGTGTTAATCTTTTTAACAGTTAATCCAGTGGCTCTCATTGCAATATGAAAAATCATTGCGACTGATAGTAAACAGACTCCACCAGCAGGCATGATCTTTTTAGTATTATAAAATCGGTAACCCATTAGAGCTGCTAAAGACGAAGTGGCGGCTATTTGGACTATATAACTAGGTGGCTCCTGGCTAGCTTGCCAAGCCCCATATGCCAATACAGTCCCACATATTAAACCAGCCCCCAAGGATGGGATTGATTCTAAGAAAATTGAAAATAGGAGCAACTGCTTTACAAAAGTGCAATTTCATGCAATGACATTATAATGAGTACGCAAAATTAAGATATTTCTTACTTACTTTTTCTGTAATAACCTAAAATACCACCAGCAGCTACTACAGCAGCATAAGCAAAACCAGGTACATCTACAGGCATTTTTTATAATATTTTGCTGTAAAATTTAACGATAATACCGAACTATAGTATCTAATTCAAATGCAATGATAAAAATAAATATTGTACGTGCGCATTAACAACAACCTAACATGTTCATAAAGCGGGAATATCAAAATATATACTACCAATAGTACTGCTGTTTCACTAAAACTTATTACTACTTACAAAATAATCGATAATCCAATTATTATCACAAAACAAAATCACATTATGTTCGTATCAACATTTAACAAACACCGATAACATACCATTATCAAACTTTATAAACAAAAAAATATATAATACACTAGTAAGGAAACGTTCCAATAGCCGTCTATAATGCTCAGTTCCACAGATCAGCTCAGTTCACTGACAAGTCATTTCCATAGAATTAATAGTTTCATTTGACTATCACGTTGATTCATTATTCTCGACCACAGGAATATGAAACGAGCTGTTGATTACTTATTATAAACTGATGTGAATTCTTATATTATTAGATTAAAGGAAAAATGTTTAACTGATCATAGGCACTATGATTTAATTGATACCTTATTATTATTATGGTTTTTTTGACTTCGGTTAATATCGCCGAGTCGCCACTAAGTTTCGATTGGTTTTTTGCTCTTTGCTGTGTTTTTGCTCTCTAATCTGTGGTTTTTGCTTTTTGTCATAGATTAAATACAAAAAATTAATCTATGGTTTTCATCACAACCACAGATTAGAGAGGTCACACTGGTTTGTGCTTTGTAAGGTGCAGTCGGTCGTCATTTTGCATGGTGTTTTGTTATATTATAAATTTTAATTTAAGTACTACTTATGATGTTCAAAAACATTTGCATACGTGTGGAAGCAATGCGATAGGCTAATAGAGAATTTCAATCATAATCTAGGATGCGGCAGGGAAAAGGTAAAAATTTGTTTTACTGTTAACAAGCGAAGGCATGTATCTTTTATGACAGCATGATTTTTCAGCAAACCTTTTTGATTAATGTCATTTTTTATTGTACAGTATTCGTTATTGCCAAATTCGTTCAATAAATCGTCAATAATGATAATATTTTAAAGGACATTTGATGGTCGCCACATCTGTTTTCAATAGATTAACATTTTAACTGCGGTGGTACGCAGATACATTTACATCCTCTCCTCGTTTAAAGCGTTTGTTATAATTCAAACTCCCATAGCACAAAATTATACCTCATGGAAGACCTAAAATTATAAACGAAATCGTAGGAAAATACCAAAAACAAATCACTCGCCGGACTTGATTTTCAATTAATTAAATATTTTGATTAACGTACGTGATATACCACCTATTTTATCTTGTTTTCTTTTATTAAAGTTTGTGACGTGCTCTATTCATTAAAATTAATCTGTCTAAGAATAATAATTTTGTACTATGCCACACTTGATTTTTAATTAATTAATAATTTTTATTAACATACGTAATATATACAACATCTCCCAATTTTGTTAATGTTTCTGATGTTCTCTATCGAGCAAAATAAGCCTATTAAGTAATTTTTGTTAAATAACATCTCACAAACAATTTCCAATTAATTAATTGTTTTTTTATGATCAAGTTTAAAACTAAAGTGCATATTTTATTTGATAAAATGATGGTATCATATAGTGGTCGTGAGGTATGTCAGTTGCCATTGTTATACTTAGAAATTGATTCCGATTAAGTAAAAATAAAATATAACCAAATTAATACTTTAATACAATATCTCGTATGTCATTATTAAATACGAAAGAAAGTGTTACAACCCTTATAAAATTTTATCAATCATAGGAACATTGATTTTTCAGGCAGACTAACTTCTGTGATATATGATATATACATGTTTTCATACCCCTGTTACGTCTCCACACATACCCTTAAATCTTTTCGACTACCCTTCACACTCATTTAGACCTGTTTCTGTCTCATTCGTGTTTCTGTTTTTACTACTTTATCATAAGTTTAACTTTTTAATTTTTCTATTATTATATCTCTTATGTCCTCCTCTAATCTGTCACCCTTCCATTCATTCACAAACATCTTTACCTCGTCATTTTGCGTCTCTATTACTTCTTTGCAGCGTACCTAACAAATGTACCAGCGTCTCTATCGCTTCACACAATCTACAAACCCATTCGGTATAACCTTATTTAACCTCGATCGTGCATCTTAATCTGTTCCAAATCTCTTCAACAAACTCCCATCCCTTCTAGCTCATATAATACTTCCATAATAATGACCCCCCCCCCTTAACGGCTTATTGTTTAAAATTGCCCTCGTTTCTTCTATTATATAATATTTCATTCTCTATAGCAATCACATCTTTGATGTATTTACAAAACTCTTTCTCTTGTTATTAATTTAATAGAAATTACGCCTAGTTCGTTTTTCCAAATATATAATATCTTGGTGAATTTCTAGCCACCCCATAGTTCCATTTTACAATATTCTTGCACCTTATTCAAACTTTCTAGTTTACTCCAATCCCACAGTTGTACTGCATACAAAGTTATCGTTTATACAGTAATTCAAATACCGTCTTGCGCCCCACTCTTGCTATCCCCATTTATCACCACGCTAAGTGAAATTAAGAAAATAATGGTTTATTCGACAGTCATGTACTCGAGTAAACCCTGTTTATAATACCTCGCAACCCCAACCCATCGTAGGTGCACTAAAAATGTATACACTTTACCTAATCCAAATAACTACTTATTATTATTTATTGATTATTTATATTATTCAATTCAATTATTCCTATTAATCGAATTTTTCGAATGGTCAATTATTCCGATTAATAGAAATAATCGATTATTTTTCTACGATTATCATGAGATGCTGAGAAAAAATAATAAATATTGAGAAATCAATTATTTTAAGGCAATAATCGACACATTGATGTGATACAACAAATTGAACGAATATACGTGTCCGTACTACCCGTGTCATATTAAGGTAATTCTGAATAAAGGTTATGTGCATAATTGTAATTAATAATTTTAATTATATAAATTATCTATATAATGTACATAATAAAATTTGTGAATTATAATCATGTGCTTAAAAAATCTAAAGATTGGTATAATCCTTTTGAAAGTATATCTTTTTTAATGAATTTTTGTTCACTAAAAAGCTAAATGCATTTTTTAAATGTTATTAGGTAAATAGCAAAATGGTGTGCCATAAATGTTCTTCTTTTATGTGGACGCTGCACATAAATAAGCCTGACATAGTAAAATAGTAGTTTCTTTAAACAAACAAATTTCAATCGATATAGGCCACAAACGTTAATAAGAAACAAAAAAAAATGCGTTCATCAAAATTTAAAATTAATTAAATATTAATGTGCAGAAATTAGATCCAGGTGAGGGTTATAAGGGTTTTGTTAATATAAAAATGGGTTGTGAGGTTTCTTCAAGGTACATTTTTTAGTTAGATGTATTATTGTTTCAAAAAATTATACACAAAATTAGCACAACGTATTGTTTGTTATATGAAGACATTAAATAAAATAATAAATACCATAAATAGCTAAAAACAACACTATTATAAAGATAAAATAATAATTTTTGTAGATATTAAAAAAATAAAAAATAATATGATTAATATAGTTTTTAACATCTATAATAAGTATTTATTATTTTATCTTTATAATCATGTTTTTAATTCAGTTTTGTGTTTAGCTATTTATTAATTAATGTTTTCATATTGCAATATCTTGTACTAAATGCATACAATTAACAAGAATATATCTAACTTAAAAATTTTAAAATTTCTCGTTGTTATCAAGCATTATTGCTCACATAAGAAGTGGGTGAAACACGCGTCCACTTGTTAAAAAATTTTATGTGTTGAATAGGGGTGTCTCTTTTAATTTTATTTTACAATTTGTAAGCATAGCTTTTTCATAAAAAATTATACACAGTTTAAAATATACAATCTTGATTCAAAATTTTCACTAAATAAAGTTCATACCTTATTCTGAAAAAGTAACATTTTATCTACAATTAACTGAACTAAGATGGAAATTTACCTCATTTCCAACAGATCTTAAATTCACTTATTTTTAACCCAACAATGAACACTAGAATTCCAATTACTTTTAATCATCGATTTTATTTCGATTGTTACTCAAGTTACTCTATAGAGCGAAGACCTTTGATTCACAGTGTTTCGGTGGTTTCCGTCACGGTCGGACGCTGGATGGCGTCTTTAGCTGTGGTTTTATAACGTGTTTTATGTTTCTTGTTTTATTAGTATAATTCTATTAAGTTTTCAATTAATTTTAATTGCTCAGTATATTAATATTGTTGGATGTACAGTTGTGACGTTAATTTTTAATTTTCATTTATGCGAATAATCTTATTATTTAATTCATGGATCACTAAACATACCAGCCTGTCCACATGACCAATTTCTGTAAAGTAACAAAATGATAAGGTGTTTTATTAAGATGATTGACCGAAAATAAAGAGTTTATATGAGGTAAGCTTTCTGTCTTAATTCACTTAATTTTAGTATATTAATATTGTTGGATGTACAGTTGTGACTTAATTTTAGTTAGAATGTAACTTTCAATATAAGGGTTACTATAATAAGAATAATAATACTTAATGTTTTTGCATGCCTTACAGGCTTTTGCAAATTACTTCTTTTACATTTACATCCCTTTCAATAACAATTCTCTTAAAACTACAAATATAACCAACATTTTTGTTTCTCCCTCTTCGATTTCATTTATTTCTAGATTTCAAATTTACCACTTATACTATATTTAAATCTACTTGTTCTTTAAACATTGCTTCTACCCCTTTAAATAACTCGCATGTTTTCTCACACATTTCACCTCTTAATTTTTCAATAATTAATTCTCTCATATTCTCATCTGTCCATTCACCCCTCTATTCATTTATTGAACATTCTTGCCTGATCTTTCCGAATACCCGAATGCAACTTTGCAACATAACAAGTGGGATAACGTCTCTTGCTTTGCTTCACATAATCTATAGATCCATTCGCTATAACCTTTTTTAAAAGTCCTTCCTAAATTGCTGCACCTTATCATAGCTCAGATCTCCATAAATTCTTTACTTCTGTCACTATTTAAATACTCTGCCCCCTTTATTTTCGGAATTATGTTTCTATATAAACTATTTTACGTAGAATTAACTATCGTTTCCCATTCCTTATACACCTCTCTATCTCACCATCTATTTAACATTTCTCCATTTTTGCCGATAATTTCTGCCTCCCCCTTTTCTCCCATATCATTTGAAAAACTTCCGTCGCTTCCATCCCCTTTAATACTTCTTGCACGTTATGACTCCACTTTGACGGTTTATTGTTTAAGATTGTTCTCATTTCTTATACTAGAAATATTTTTGACCACCTATTATATTCCAACCCCAACTTATTGAAGTATTTACACTCTCTCTCTCGCGCTGTAATCTCAATGCTAATTACGCCTAATTCATTTCTTGTCACTCCTAGCGCCATTTTGCAGTATCTCGCTTAGGCCCTACTCATATTTCCTAATTTGCTCCATCCCCACACTTCTACATCTCTGACAATATAATTCATCAGAAACACACGATCTTCTCCCTTATATCTACTTGCTTTTTTCACAACTCCCCGTGTAGAATTTGCTGCTATCTGAGTCTTTCCTGCCATCCTTTCTATGTGCTTATTCTCGCTATTATTTATTGTCAACCAGAATCCCAAATAGTTTCGCCCGCCTTTCTTCTAGATACCATAATCTTAGTTTTCCCAGTGTTTACTATTAACTTGTTTTGTTCGACAAATCTCTTTAATGTTTTCAGCATTTTATGTAATTCATTTGCACTTTCAGCGATTATTGCAATATACCAAATATAATATATATAAAGTAAACTATATTTTGCCAAATTTTTCATCACTTCCTTTTATTATAAATTGTAACTTACAAATTATGTATTTTTAAAATAATTAAAGAATCAAACAAACCTATATAGTGGAGTTTACAATAAAGTCTAATTTGAAACATTTTAAAAATTATTCATGATTTAATTATTATAAGAGTAATTAACAAAAGTTTACATTGGTGTGTGTTGCAAATCAGACATTTTGTCTATTACATGGCTTCATATTTGTTTTTTTTTTCTTTCATAAATATTTATTGTTTGAGGTAGTTCGGCTTTAGGACATTTTGTTGGCTTTCTAGTTATTATCGTGTTTGCAGTTGTATTATTGTAACTGTAACTAATCTTCGTAGTAAGCTCCGATATGAATCGCAAATTTTATCGTGCATCTGTGGTTTCTTCTTCCACTATTGTTTTATCTGACTTGCTTAGAAACTTTGCCTTGTCGCCATTTTATTTTAATAATACTTATTTTTCGGTGCGTGTTCGTATTTTATTTCATGTTTCATTTATTTAATAGTATAGTTATTTCTTTTTCATTTCTCGCAGATGGCCGACAAATGAGAGAGAAAGAGTTGAAGCTTATTTTAACCCATCTAAATAAATAAATCGTCTACCACATAGTGCACTTTGCTAGACTTCGTTTGCAGTTGCACTTTCATCTTGGAGAATTTTGCAATGAATTAAGGTGAGAATGTATGCCATAATATGTGTATCTAAATATATGATATAAATAAAGAAAAGGTTTTAGCAAACTTTAACATTCAATTATACACGTCTTCTATTATAGAAGCCAAATTAATTATATCTAGATATACTCTTTCATAACAATTCATTTTAGAGGAACATTATGTAAACTGTGAATGCCGTGTGTTATGGAACATTGGTCGTATCAATCCTTCTTCCCTCCAGGATGTAACAGTACTCAAAGGAAGCATAAAAGGGGCTTTTGTACTTAAAACAGGGGCAATGTACTATTGCTGCTAAGGCAAGGACTGATAGGGAATTGGTAAGTAACAACATTAATTAAATATGGTATGTAGTTGTAAAATTTTCATTAAACTAATTCACAAATGACAAAGCAGAATATCAGAATTAAAGTAGAACTACGCACTTTTCCATGGGAGTAAAAGTTAGTATAAAACGTGCCATAAAGCATTTATTTTAAATATTATATATTACATAAACCATTATAGAAACTAGTTAATGTTGAAGTTAATGATGCCACATTTTCATTTTAAAATTTTACTTGTTTTTAGGTACGTTTTCATTTTGTTTTGTATTATTTATTTAATGGTGTAGTTAATTCGTTTTCGTTGCCCGTTTCTATAGATTTGTCGATGAATGAGAGAGCATTGCAGTACAATGATGTCGTATTCCCTGAACTTGGGTTTGCTGTTGACGACTTCACATTGCAGCATTATGCAGTTAGTTTTCTACTTATGAAAGAGAATACCTGGAAACTCTGGGCCACACTGAAGCTGAAGAAACAAATTGTCTGCAGTGGTATCGTTCTTCACACTTGTAGACTTTGGAACGTTACATTATACAGTTAATTAAGGTGAGAATACATGACATTAAATTTAATTACTCGTTACTAATCTGTTACCACCCTATCTGTTTCAGATCGACGGTGGAGAAGACAATGAAGACCGTAGTTAGAATGATTATTTTATTTCAATCGATTTTTTATTTTGCACGTTTGGTTTTAATTTGAAGTAATAATTTATTTTGCATATTATTTAGTTCGTTGTACTTGAATTAATTTTTCATTTTGTACGTTTTTTAATTTGATTTTATTTGAATTCATATTTGTTTTGCTTTTTTTTATTTTTATATATTTTGCATGTTTCTTGCTTACCTCTTCACTTTGCTTACTGCACATTCTTACTGTCTTGCTTCGCATTTACACTACGACGTCCACATGATTCAACGTTTCGTTATCGTGTTCGATTCTCTTCTCAGCTTTGTGGGCCTAGGGAGGGCCTCCCCGAACGAATCCCCTTAGCCTTAGCTTTTTAGTTGTTCTTTTAAGGTACCTTAGGCACCTTAACGCGAGTCTACCCTAACGTTATTTCATTTCAGACGGGGTACAGTGGGTTATCTGGAATAGGAGGAATAGCCGACTGCCCAGTTTATTTCGTCGAAATCTGTCCGATCTTTTCTACCAATCTATTAGTTTTTATCGTTAGTCCTGCTAATGCTCTATTCGCTTTCAGATAATATGGTATTTCCTAAGAAGACTGAGGACATCGTATTTTGTTCTTTTATTGTGCTTTATTTGAAATTTCATTTGTTTTCTTGTACTTCTCTTACAGGTATTTTGTTATTTTTTCTTTATAAACTGTTATATTAATATAATCGTAATTTAAATTGATAATTAGCTTTTCCAAATTCTGTTTTTGCCATAATTGTTCAAACCAAATACAATTTTATTAGTAATTTTAATCGTTAGAAGTAATTTGGGTGGATAGGGTGGCTATAAGGGGAGATGCGGAGGCCACAGAGTGTTAGGGGGTCTTTTTGTCCCAAGAGTAGTATTCAAATATGAATATAACAGCTTATGAACAACATATTGTACATAATTTTGTCGTTCTCTTATAGGTAAATTATTCTTTTTACTTTAAAACAATATATTGTGCATAATTTTGTTGTAATTATAATAAAATCTTGTTGAAATGTATTTATTCCTGATTTATAACAGTATGGTAAAATGTATATGATTAAATAGTGTGAATAAATTGTTTGTTCTGAATAAATAGGTATATCCATAAATAAATGAATGTGTTTTTGCATAGTAATTAGAAGCTGTTTTGCTAAGTTATTTAAAATACATATATTTGTTCTACATTATGTACATTACTGATCTAATTAATAAATAAATCAAAATTATGGCTTATATTTGTTCTACTCCATGTTCATTACTGATCTAGTTAATAAATAAATCAAAATTATGGTTTTCTTACTTGGTAAAAGTAGAGTAACGTAATCTCAGTTACTTTTTCTTTTGAACACCAGCGATCTCACTAATAAAATTATTTTTCGAAAAATAACTCCTTGGACTATGCTATCCTGATACAAATGCTGAAAAAATTTCAGTTTATATCCATATAGGTCTAGTCAACAAATAGTTTGACAGAAAAATCGGGAAATTCAATTTTGTTTGTCAAACTATTTGTTGACCAGACCTCGTATGTTAACACAAATTGAAATTTTCGAACAAATTTCAACATTTGTATCAGGAGAGCATAAGTTACTTTAGATTAATTTAACGAATTTAAATTGAACATATTATATATAATTATGTCAAAAATTTCGAACTAGCATAAATAAGTCAGCAATTTTATCAATATACTTCACTTAATTACTGCTTTTTTAAAATACTTTATTGAATTTATGCTTTGTTTAATGAGAAAACAAAACAATTTGTGATGTTAACATATTTATTAAAAACCATTTAAGAAAATACAATATAATTATTTAATTATGTTTATATTTACATAAAACTATTAATACATTAATTGAATACAAAATATATTGGATACAATGCAGCTTGATTTACAAACAATAGACAGATAGTATAATTATCTTTAATACAAATTGACAAGAGTTTACTACAATTAAATGCGATAACCATTTACATTTTATGCTTTATAAATTGTTATACTAATATTTGAATACTACTCTTGGGACAAAAAGACCCCCTAACACTCTGTGGCCTCCGCATCTCCCCTTATAGCCACCCTATCCACCCAAATTACTTCTAACGATTAAAATTACTAATAAAATTGTATTTGGTTTGAACAATTATGGCAAAAACAGAATTTGGAAAAGCTAATTATCAATTTAAATTACGATTATATTAATATAACAGTTTATAAAGAAAAAATAACAAAATACCTGTAAGAGAAGTACAAGAAAACAAATGAAATTTCAAATAAAGCACAATAAAAGAACAAAATACGATGTCCTCAGTCTTCTTAGGAAATACCATATTATCTGAAAGCGAATAGAGCATTAGCAGGACTAACGATAAAAACTAATAGATTGGTAGAAAAGATCGGACAGATTTCGACGAAATAAACTGGGCAGTCGGCTATTCCTCCTATTCCAGATAACCCACTGTACCCCGTCTGAAATGAAATAACGTTAGGGTAGACTCGCGTTAAGGTGCCTAAGGTACCTTAAAAGAACAACTAAAAAGCTAAGGCTAAGGGGATTCGTTCGGGGAGGCCCTCCCTAGGCCCACAAAGCTGAGAAGAGAATCGAACACGATAACGAAACGTTGAATCATGTGGACGTCGTAGTGTAAATGCGAAGCAAGACAGTAAGAATGTGCAGTAAGCAAAGTGAAGAGGTAAGCAAGAAACATGCAAAATATATAAAAATAAAAAAAAGCAAAACAAATATGAATTCAAATAAAATCAAATTAAAAAACGTACAAAATGAAAAATTAATTCAAGTACAACGAACTAAATAATATGCAAAATAAATTATTACTTCAAATTAAAACCAAACGTGCAAAATAAAAAATCGATTGAAATAAAATAATCATTCTAACTACGGTCTTCATTGTCTTCTCCACCGTCGATCTGAAACAGATAGGGTGGTAACAGATTAGTAACGAGTAATTAAATTTAATGTCATGTATTCTCACCTTAATCAACTGTATAATGTAACGTTCCAAAGTCTACAAGTGTGAAGAACGATACCACTGCAGACAATTTGTTTCTTCAGCTTCAGTGTGGCCCAGAGTTTCCAGGTATTCTCTTTCATAAGTAGAAAACTAACTGCATAATGCTGCAATGTGAAGTCGTCAACAGCAAACCCAAGTTCAGGGAAAACGACATCATTGTACTGCAATGCTCTCTCATTCATCGACAAATCTATAGAAACGGGCAACGAAAACGAATTAACTACACCATTAAATAAATAATACAAAACAAAATGAAAACGTACTTAAAAACAAGTAAAATTTTAAAATGAAAATGTGGCATCATTAACTTCAACATTAACTAGTTTCTATAATGGTTTATGTAATATATAATATTTAAAATAAATGCTTTATGGCACGTTTTATACTAACTTTTACTCCCATGGAAAAGTGCGTAGTTCTACTTTAATTCTGATATTCTGCTTTGTCATTTGTGAATTAGTTTAATGAAAATTTTACAACTACATACCATATTTAATTAATGTTGTTACTTACCAATTCACTATCAGTCCTTGCCTTAGCAGCAATAGTACATTGCCCCTGTTTTAAGTACAAAAGCCCCTTTTATGCTTCCTTTGAGTACTGTTACATCCTGGAGGGAAGAAGGATTGATACGACCAATGTTCCATAACACACGGCATTCACAGTTTACATAATGTTCCTCTAAAATGAATTGTTATGAAAGAGTATATCTAGATATAATTAATTTGGCTTTTATAGTAGAAGACGTGTATAATTGACTGTTAAAGTTTGCCAGAACTTTTTTTACACCATATATGTATATATAAATATATATATTATGGCAAGTATTCTCACCTTAACTGGCTGCAAAATCGTCCAAGAAGATGAGTAACTGCAAACAAAGTCTAGTAAACGCAATACCGCAGTAGACGATTTATTTATTAGGTGGATTAAATTAAACTTCAATTCTTTCTCCCATTTATCGGCCAATCTGCAAGAAATAAACAAGAAGAATAAATTATCTACACTATAAAACAAGTAAAACATGAAATAAAATACGAGCACGCGTCGAGAATCAAATATAAAGACACAACAGTTCTGTCAATTTACGATGTGTGCCGATAGATAATTGTGAAAGAACAAACCACAGATGCACGATACAATTTGCCACACATTGGAATTTACTATAAAAATTACAGCAAACACGATAATAACTAGAACACCAACAAAATATCAAAAAAAAATTACTAAGCATTGACAACACTGAACTACCTCAAACAATAGACATTTATGAAAGAAAAAACATCAATGAACCATGTGGCAGACAGAACATCGGATATGTAACCTTATCCACACCAATGTAAATCGGATTTCATATACGCATTTTTATAAAACTTAATCTTAACTTGAATGTTTTAAATTAGACTTTATTATAAACTAGAAAATTGTTTTTGTATTTGTAACATTTTAAAAGTTATTTTTTGATTCTTTAATTACTATAAAAATATATAATTTGTAAGTTAAAATTTAAAATAAAAGATAGTGACAATAAAGTTTGACGAAATATAGTTCATGTCTTATATTGAAAATTACATTTAATCTAAATTTAACGAAATTAATACAGAAAGCTTACCTCATTTTAACTCTTTCTTTTTCAATCAATCATTTTAAAAAAACACATAATAATTTAGTTAATCAACAGAAATTGGACATGTGCACAATCTGGCGTGGTTTAGTAATCCATGAATCAAACAATAAAACTTTTCCCATAAACGAAAATCCAAAAATAAACTTCACAAGTATACATTCAACAATATTAAGATGCACAACACTTAAAATTAATTGCAAACATAATATGATTACACTTATAAAGCACGAAACAAATAACGTTTTAAAACTATATCTAAAGATGCAACCGAGCAACCGATCGCGACTGAAACCACTGAAACACTGACTGAAATGGATCATATCTGTCATAGAGTCTATGTGTATCAAGGTATTCGTTCTATAGACTAACTTCAGCAACAAATAAAATAAGTTCAGGTCTTCATTTTTAGGTCAGAAGTAAGTGAACTTAAAGTCTGTTGGAAATGAGCTAAATTTCTATCATTATTTAGTTAATTACAGATAAAATGTAATTTTCAAAATGAACTATGAATTATATTTAATTATATTTTGTTAAAATTTGGCATCAACATCTTGTATTTTAAGTTGCATTTATAAATAGAAAAAAAAAACACTAATAGTTTAAATCACTTTCTAATCAATTTGTTTATGATGATTTGTGACTACAAGCTTGTTTATCTTGTATTAAAATCGTTCAAAGCATTAATCAATATTCTATCTATAATGACTAGAATCAACATTTAGGTCCCTGCAAAGTTTTTAAGAAATGTTGTAAGAGAGTTCAGACCTAAGAATTTTAAAAGTTTTAACCTTCACCTTTATGATGATGCCACCGAAAACATTGCCAATTCATTAAATACTTTCCTTAGCAATACACAGCTCATTGTCTTTTTCCAATAGAGAAAAGGCACTCTTCTGCTTCCTTAAAGTACAGCAACGAAGTTAAAGAAGACTACTACAACAAATGTCCCACGACAAATTGTGTCCAAAATTTGGGCAACATTTCTGTAAAACGAATTGTTATATTAAATATTATTCAAATACAATTAATTTACTACTACTATCCATTATCAAAACGTAATTACATAATTTTCAAGTAATGTCGAATACTCCCAACAAGTTCTTTTATAAAAGCAACAAAGGGCCAAACTTATAATAATAGTAATAAGTAAATAATAAATATTGATTAATTGCAAAAAAATGAATGTAATGATAATGAACATAGCAAACTTGGTGTGTTGCTTAACAATAACTAAACAGATTAGTAACGAGTAATTAAATTAAAAAATGTCATGTATTCTCACCTTAATTAGCTGTAGAATATAACATTCCAAAATCTACAAGTGTGAAGAACGATACCATTGCAGACAAGTTGTTCCAGGTGTTCTCCTTCATGAGTAGAAAACTAACTGCTTAATGTTACAATGTGAAGACGTCAACAGTAAACCCATGTTCAGGGAAAACGACATCTTTGTACTGCACTACTGTCTCATTCATCGACCAATCTATAGAAACAGGCAAGGAAAATGAATTAACTACACTATTGAATAAAAAATTCAAAATAAAATAAAAAAGAACCTGAAAGCAAATTAAATTTCAAAATGTAGATGTGATATCATTAACTTCAACATTAACTAGTTTCTATCATGGTTTATGTAATATATAATATTTAAAATAAATACTTTATAGCTCGTTTTATGATAACTTTTACTTCCATGGAAACGTACGTAGTTCTTTTGTAATTCTGTTAATCTGCTTTGACATTTTTGAGATAATTTAATGAAAATTTCATAATCCTTTAATTAATGCCAATACCGATTCACTATCAGTCCTTGCTTTAGCAACAATAGTACATTGCACTGCCTCTGTTTTAAGTGCAAATGCACTTTTATGCTTCCTTGGGTACTGCTACATCCTGGAGTGAAAAAGGATTGATTCGAACAATACTCAATAGCACATGGCATTTACAGTTTACATAATGTTCCTCTAAAATGAATTGTTATGAAAGAGTATATCTAGATATAATTAATTTGGCTTCTATAGTAGAAGACGTGTATAATTGAATGTTAAAGTTTGCTAAAACATTTTCTTTGTTTATATCATATATTTATATACATATATTATGGCATGCATTCTCACCTTAATTCATTGCAAAATCCTCCAAGATGAAAGTGCAACTGCAAACGAAGTCTAGCAAAGCGCAATATTGTGGTAGACGATTTATTTATTTAGATGGGTTAAAAGAAGCTTCAACTCTTTCTCTCATGTGTCGGCCATCTGCGGGAAATGAAAAAAAATAACTATACTATTAAATAAATGAAACATGAAATTAAATACGAACACGCACCGAAAAATAAGTATTGATAAAATATTAATTTTAATAAAATGGCGACAAGAAAACGTTTCTAAGCAAGTCAGACAAAACAATTCTGTCAATTTATGATGTGCAGGGACAGGTAATAGTGTAAATTGTATAAGAAGAAACCATAGATATACGATAAAATTTGCGATTCATTACGGAGCTTACTATGAAGATTAGTTACAGTTACTATAATATAACTGCAAACACGATAACAACTAGAAAAACAAGAAATTACCGTAAAAGGGCTTTTTTAACACAATTAACAAAGAAGCTAATCCAGGGAAACGTACTGTTCGGTGTACATAATAATTTTATTACTAATCATTACAACACTGAAACACCTTAAACAATAGAAATTTATGAAAGAAAAAACATTAATAAACCCTGTAACAGAAAGAATATCTCATAAGCAACCATAAGTACACATCCAACCATATTAGTATACCCGACACAAAAATTAATTGAAAACTTATTAGGATACATTTATAAAAGTCGTTACTAGGCAACTGGTGACTTCTCGTTTAGCCATGCAGTATTAACACCTGGAAAGAAATTATATCATTGATATTTTTAGTACATTAAATATTAATTAAATTGACTAAATAATACTCATATATTATACATTAAAATAATAATTATGCAATTATAGCATCAAAATAATTATAAAATTGTCGATTTCAAATTGTGTGTTTATCATTTGCTTGATGTTTGAGGTTATAACATATTTTTAATTTCTTTAAATAATTTTATTAAATTGCTAACTAAAAATATTACATTTTCATTTATATAAAGGATGTATAGTATTATTTAAAAAAATATAACTAATAACGGAAGGAATAACGCTGGCGTGTAGAATACATTTCACAGGTAGTTTCGTACGATTATCAATTTTATTATTATGAAATAATGTATAATTTGAATAAAGTCCCAAATTGCAACATTTAGCTTTTTGCACTTAAAACATATCTTGATGTGAGTTGTATGTTATGTCAAGTTATTATCAAGTTATTAACGTTGGTGTTTAATTTTATATTAGTCATTCCATCATGACTTAACAATATTTTTCATATTTAAATAGCCAATTGGTCGAAGAACAAAACGTTCAATCATTAAAATTAACAGAACACATGCGAAAAGTTAACTTTGAAGGTTATCTATCGTTTTTGCATTAGAGAACATATCTAGATATATAAATTGGATTTCATTAAAATTTCACAAGTGTTCATCGATTTTTAACTACGTTTAGTATTTAGTATTATTTCCTGTGCTAGTAATTAAAGTGAAGAAAGTGAGGTTATTTCCATGCAAACTTGGCGTTCAGTGGTGCTTTTTATCAATACAGTTTAAAGATATTTCTGTTTAGAGGTCCCCTTTTTATTGTGCGTCATTTTAAAATGTTGGATGGATTTAAGTCTGCAATTGTTAGCACAGGAAACATATTGTCTCTGAACAACATCATCAAAAAGCCTGGACAGAATCCAACTGAAGATGTAAGTAGCCGACTATAATATTAGAATCTAATTATTTATAAAACTAAATTGTCATTTTAGTTAGTTGAATCTTTGACAACAACTTTAAATGATTATAAAAATGGAGGACCCTTGAAGAGTTCTGATTCTATCATTATACGAAGAAAAAACGATGACACGTCTTTAAAGTTGTCTTCAGAAGACGTTTCCAAGTGCAAAATTGGATTAAAGTTGTTTTTAGACAGTGACGAACCATCTCGAATAAAAGAGGCAATTGAAAAAGGTTTGCGACATTACTTTAAAGTTTTTATAAATATAAGGTTGTTTATGTTCATTTTAATAATGAAAAGTCAATGTATACAATTGGTAATGTCCAACACAAAAGTTGTATTTTAATTTTAAGAAATTCATGCATGAAAACAGCTAGTTTTCTTTTTCTTGTAGCTTTTGAAACATTAAATGTTGAATCTGCAAACAATTTAGTTGTGAGTTACTATAGTCACTGTCAGCAACCTAAAGAAGAGGATACCTTAGGCAAAATTAAAAGTATTTGGTCCATTCTGGAAGGTTATGTGAATTCAAAAAGGATACACCAAATAGGCATTGCTGATATTGAAGAAAACATGTTTAAAGAAGTGTACCAATGGGCCTCTGTTAAACCTAGTATTATACAAATTAATTTGGCAACATGTTGTGTTGTACCCCCAACATTACAAGAATTTTGTACCTTGCATGGAATCCAACTTCTCACACATAGTGACCCTTCATGTAAGATTTTTTAAAAATGACTTAAATGAAGGCCGTAGGGCCAAGCACCACAATACCTCGGTTATATTTTTAGGATGAATAAATACTAACAAATAATCAAAAGCGTGAAAGTTTAGATCCCATAGTTAATTGGGCTTTAAGGGAAAAGACTAGCTACCATTTTTTACATTCTAGAAATCATTTTTTCAACATTTCTATGCTTTGTTGGTGTTTATTTATTCTTTTTTTGTTTACTCAACGGGTTTTGACAAATATATTAATGTTTTTAAAACTACAGGCGACAAAAATCAATTTTTGACTAGTTTTTGTATTGCTTATTTGTTGAAGCATGCAAGGTTTTTCTTTAAGTAAAGAATAAAATTCAATTAATTCTCTTTATAAATAGCACGTGAAATAATAACAGTCTTATACAGTAGAACAAGCCAGCCTTGAAAGCAATTGAAATTTGTTATCGTGTTTATTCTAGGAAAAGTTATTTATTATTTTTTGATGTGTGTACTTGCTTATTAAATTACAACCAACAACATTAGAGGTCAAATAAAATACAAAATTCCATCTTTATAAGTTTCTTAATGCATGATTTGTTTTTCGTTCATGTTTCTTTAAAAATCATTTTAAATTCAAATTATCACTGCCATTATTTTATTTATTAATTATAAAAAGTACTTGAAATAAGTGGTACGTGGTAATAATACAGGGTCATCAGGTCCTGATAAGGACAATTTATCAATAAGTAACGATTCATTTTTAATTTACTTGATATTAACGTTTTCAGGTATTTTACCAGAAAGTTCGTTGGAGTTCCTCTTTGGATCATTAATTAAATTAAATTGGGTCATTAGGTTTTTGGTGCATATTAAATGTCGTGGGGTATTGATAACCAAAGGCTACTTGGTGAGCGTCACAAAACAACAACATAATTCGTAAAAGATGAAGAAATATAATTCTCCAGGGTGCATAATCTCTATAGATTGCGTCATTTAGATAAATGGTTTACAGTAACTTTTAACCAATTACAGTATTTACTCATCTTTTTCTTTTTAGAGTTGTAAACTGCACTTGATCATTTTTCCTACATTGATTGTACTATCCTATTTGTTATCTTGTTAACATACTATATTATAATTTTGTATTTGTTAATAAAAGAGTTTATATCTATTTTTGTTACCTTAGGCTGATAATACACTGATATGATATGATATGGTTTAATACATAACAGTTACTTTACTGTGAAAGTTTCAATTCAATTAAGATATAAAAACATTTTGGAACAGAACAAATTTGTTACAAGTAACACCTTTTTTCCCTAAATTAAGGCATACTGGGAAACAAAATTAATTGTACAAATTGATAAAATGTAATTAAAATTACAAATTTATTGACGTGTTAGAACACTACTACCCCAATTGAATATGAAAGTCATTCCTAAAAGGAAAATGTATTTATTATGTTCAACATTCTTGTCAAAAAAATTACTTATTTATATAACGAAATTCATTCCTAAAATGAACGTAACATTATTATTCAACTAGTTTCCGAAAATATTTGATTTTATTGTAATAAATTCAATTTAAACTTATTTTCAATAGCCATTAGAAGACGCCCTTAAAGATTTTAGTCGTATTTTGATTAGGGATACGATGGAACTGAAATATTCAATTTACCAAATAAATTAAACGCAATAATAAATAGCTAAGTCATCATAATAGTTCCTAGAACTCGCGTGCGTTCGGAGATTTTCGACCAATTTATTTAACCTAGCCTAAATATTAAGGCACTTGTCATAACGTTTGACCAGTTTTTGAATACTCGCCTCATAGAGCTCTGCCGCCTGACTTGTTAACCACTGCATCACAACTGTTTTGACTTCGTCATCGTCTTGGTAGTCACTGGGCGCCAGATCAGGGTTGTACGGAGGATGATCTAGAGTTTCCCAATGAAAAGATGTGATGAGATATTTTGTCCGATCAGCCATATGCGGACGGGCATTCTCATGCAGCAAAACGATGCTCTTGCTCAACTTGCCATGCCTTTTGTTCTGGATTGCACGGTACAGATTGTTCATTGTCCCACAATAAGCTGACGCATTGATTGTATCATTACGAGGCAGAAACTCCATAAGAAATACTCCTTTTCTGTCCCAAAAAACTGAACATGATTTTCCGGGCAGAAATTGTTTGCTTAAACTTCACTTGTGTGGGTGAATTTGAACGCCGCCATTCCATGGACTGTTGCTTTGACTCTGGTGTGACGTGATCTACATTTCATCACCCGTAACAATTTGGCTTAAGAAATCATAACCTTCGTTGTAATACCCCTCAAGGAAAGTCAATGCACTGCCTAAACGTTTGGTTTTGTGCACATCCGTCAACATTTTCGGTATCCAACGTGTGTACAATTTTCGGTAATTCAAGTGCTAGGTCACAATGCCATACAAAACACTGCGAGAAACTTGAGGAAAGTCATCACACAAGGAGGAAATCGTAAAGCGTCTGTTTTCTCGCACTTTTTCGTCCACTTTCTGCACCAAATCTTTCAATCAAGGACGCCCACTTCGTTGTTCGTCATACACATTTGTGCTTTGGAGCACTGGAGGCGGCAGACCTGTTGTTTGTGTTTATCAAACAATTGTCACGTGTTGAATATCAACAGATGAAAAAGCAAAGCGTTTTCGATAATCTTAATGCCGATCTTCAGCATAAGATTTTAGGGTTATAGATTCAACAAAAATAAATTTCAAATTATTTCGAAGAAAACATTGGATGACATACAAAGCTTCTCCTATTTCACAGGAACCTTCTAAAACATTTGGATTCCAGATCAAATGTCAAAAATTATGATTTCGCGACACCTGAGGAAATTCACCGTCCGAATTGTCTTGCTTTTTTCGATCAAATGATTGAATTACTGTGGGAAAGGTTCAGCACGGATACTCTAAAATTCTTTAATTGGACGCTTTTTCTGTAGGTGCAAAAGAAATTTTGAAGTCAATAGTCAAATTTTACAAGGATGTTTTTTCTAAAGACAGTCTTCTATTAAGTTACCAAGACATGTATTGATCTTTGGTTAAATGAGCAGGAAAATAAATAAAAAAATTAAAAGGCAAAAAACAATAGACCGTATTTATAAAAATGAAGCATTTACTTGCAAGTAAAAGGTAGAAGTAAAGGGTTTTGCTACAATTCATATTCATAATTCTACCTTTTACTTTCAAGGAAATACTTTGGATAAATAAAGTAAAAGATACAGATTCCTTTGCGCGATTTCGACAAACAAGTTGATGTGGGAATATTTAGTTCAATAGGCAACGAATAAAGCGCCTTATTGTTTCATATATGTATTTCAGGATGTTATGACTATCGATACATATATTGTATTGATATTTTATAATGTATGTATTGTATGAATAAAGGTATTTTTAACAGATAGTTAGTCATTCTCTTGCCATTGTATTAAGAAGTCGCTAATGATAAAATAAAGATTAATCTCGTTCGTACATTATTGTTTTATTATAACACCACTGTGCATTTGGATTATTCAACAGTTGAAACTTGCAGTGTTCAATGGACACGTGTGTTTTTCGCGAACGCGGTTTTTTATTTCATATATGAAAACTGTTCGCAATTGAATTGAGGTGTAGTTGATCCTCCTGATTTATTTGTGCAGTGTTGAAAATTAACAAACTTAAAAAATGTCTGAGACAGATAATAGTGAACAGGGAAGGTAGCGAAGATGTGACTACTGAGATGATGCCCAAATGTATGTTCAATCACAACACGCTCTGATGTAAGCAAGGGAGTCATGAAACACGGCATTATTCCATACCCACTGTCCCCTAGTAGAATAGCGTTTCTTGTTCTTTTCATGGCTTCACTTCACACACTGCCGAATTTTTCCATATAGGAGAATCATGAACTGACCCAGGACAACTTGCATCTATAATAGTTATAACACAATTCTGGTTGCACGTGGTTTGCACATTAATATTGCTCAAACCTTTTCGATTTACATATTCGTCTCTAAATCGGACTGGCTTTTCAATTCGAATGTGCGTGCAGTCAAGAGCCCCAATAACTGTTGGGAAATGAAACCTGGTCAACCACTTCTCTTTGGCTTGCATGATTTGATTTTCTGTGTTTGGGAACCGAATCCATTCGCTGGCCTGTTGTACAATCCGCTCAAGTACCTCATGAAATATTCTGGACACTGTGGGCTGCGTACATCCCAATTCTTCAGCAACTTCGCTCGGGAATGCATGGTTCGCAAATAACGCAGAAATACTTTCATTCTCTGCACAGGTGACAGGGCTGCTCCACGAGTTTCGGGATTCACACCAAGAAAGTGGTCCACCAACCACACCACATTCTCCTCCTCAAATCTAAACCACATTTTGGAATCTGATTCACATGGTGTACGTCTTGGTTTGTAGTGTATCCTTCTACGTAAATGCACTATATTATTAACCATAACAAGCATAAAACTGGGACTATTGTTAAGTGCCTGTAAATATTAAAAATATTTTGTCTGTTTTTATATATATACATCTGTTAAGTTTAGTTTCTAGGTATTTATTATTCTTTTTGTATATAGGCATCTTTTGTGTCCATCAATTGTAAATACGTTAAAAAATTCCAAAAATAGACTCTGGCCCCTTTACGATACCCCTTGTAAATACTTTACGCATCGGTCATCAGCCTTGAGAACACCACCAACGGTTTTGTGAATTACGCTTGGGGGTGTTTAGTTTCAAGAGGGGGATATTTTTTCACTTTGGGGCGTTGTCTATTTTTTCACACTATTTAAGTGAAAAATAAGCAAAAATCACAGAGAATTCCACTTGTAGATTCAATCAAACTACATTACATTCTATTCAATTCGAGAATTCCACTTGTAGATTCAATCAAACTACATTACATTCTATTCAATTCAAATCAAAGTCATAATTATATCCAAATCAATCAAAACAACAAATTCAAATAAGTGTAAATAGTGAATAATAAAGTGTATATTAGGAAAAGAAGTCCATTTTATCATATTTAACCAAAAGAACCTTCGGCGGGATACCGCCAAATATCGAACACCCAAACAACTATACAACCAAAGATCACTTATACAAGTTCCCGATATATTTTAACACATGAAAACGCTCCTACAAATACATGATTTTTTACATTACAAGCTGTGTGATGGCTGGGTAACTACTAAAAAGTTGAAAAGAGGGAGAAAAGTTGTTGTGAAGATAGATTCCTTTTTTTAGAAGCTAATCCTTTAGTTTTTGAGCAAATGTTTCTTTTTATAATTACACAAAACGTAAAACCTTTTACTTTAAAGCAAACCCTCGAAACCTTTTCCTTCACTTTTTTTTTATACGTATACCTCGAAGGAATTGCTTCATTTCTTGAAAGCAAAAGGTAAGGCTTTTTTTATAAATACGGCCTAATTGGGCAAACAGTATTGATCTCAAATTTAATTTTTTAAATTAGTTCAGCTTCTTATGACGATTCACGATCCTTAATGCACAAATGAATGAAGATATTCCAAACAAAATTAAATACAATTAATGATTAAGATTTGATGAAATCGATCTTGAAAAGTTGATGGGCGAATTCAATTCGCGAAAAACGAAACGAGAAGGAACTTTCGCGTGAATTTATAATTATAAATATTTGTATACGCATTTTTTAGAAATTGCACTCTTTTTATTATTTTTTTTATACTTTGAAATTTTGTTTTCAGGTGTATCAAATTACACTGCCACCCTTTCCTCCGCCTTTCTTTTACTAACAAACTTTAACACAATGGCTTGTTATAGAGCATCGCCACAATCACAACTTTTGCTAAACATACAAGTTAAGCCATTTGAGGGGTGAGTACGGATAGCTACTTTTTACCATTTGAGTACATTAAAAAACATTTTGAAAACGGACTTTATTGATACTTCACCTTTGCATGACTAAATATATATAAAAATTATTAATCAATTATTCTAAAAGTTTTAAAAGACAGATCCAATTTAGTGCTGCTTATATGTTTTGAGTATGTATTGGAATAAAGTAAATACAGAATTTAGAAGACTACAAACATGTAGAAAATTTAAAAACAAAAAGCGCTAGAGATTATATTTATACTTTTGGTAAGAATTCTTCGATGTCATTAAAACTTTGAATTATTGGAATAATATAAAATGTGTGTTATTCCCATTGTGACCTTTATAAGCTAAATAAAATTCACAAAAATATTTTAAGAAATAGACAAATGTCGAATAAATCAACTTCTCAATTTAAGGGAAATATTTCTTGATCGAATTTCTATTATGTACAGAGCCTTTAAGAACGTTTTTCATTATTACTTCAAAATTTACACTCCGAATTCCAGTCACGATCAAAAATCTAAGATCCAAGCAGTCCCTTTTAGTTTAGGTGATTAATGGCTCACGGTCCGAGCTGACCATGTCAGCTGGACCACTTTTTACTTTCTGGAATCCCATTAGCCTTGCGTGGACCCCATACCATTTATAAGGATCACTTTTTCTGTTAAAGTTTCCAAATACTTGTCTATTTTTCATCAGGATCGTCGAATACGCAAACAAATAAGTTTCACGTAACAATTATCCAGATATAACGTATATTTATAAAAAGATTTTCAATTTTTTACGAAATAAATACAAATGTCTAGAATTAATTATGTAAGATATAAACGACGTCCGAATTGAATTATAAGAATAAATTAAAAATTCGATCATCTTTGATTCTTTTTTTTTTGTGGATTATATAAACTAATACCTTATAGACAGGGATGGATCTAAGTTTTTGAGAAGGAGGGGATCACAAAAATTTCTGTCTTTCATGTGTCAAAAATCTAAACTATTATAGAATGGTGAGAGAAGGATGGAAAAAGGACATAATAAATAGTAAGGCTAAGAAACAGAAATGGGAATAAAAAGAGGTAGAGGAAGGCCTAGACTAGATTACTGTTTCGCAAAAATTTGGGGATACAGGATGTTCTAGTTTTAGAGAGGCGCGAAGATTCGCTTAGGATAGAAAGGGGTTGAGGTGCGTATTCATGCAATCTTCGCACTGATGACCTTATCGTGATGGATGATAAAACTGTATTGACTGTAAATAAATGCCCCCCTCCAGGGTCCTCACCTTGTCGTGGTGGGGGTCTCAAAATTTGTATGCAAGCATGGGGAAGATAAAGGACCCCAGAGTATCTGTAAGCAAAGCGTTGTGTGGGAAGCAGCTGTTGGACATAGGCGAAGGTCCGGCAGCACCCGTCAGTTTTACGAATCGCAGGAATAGGTGAGTGGGTGATGATTAGGGAGAGACAGATAAGACAGGCGAAATGAAGATCGAAGAATGTGGAATATTACTGTCCAGAATTTACCTAAATGATCCGAGGAAACCACAGTAAATTTGGACTAGAGCAGGTGGACCCGGAATCGGATCGGTGACTTCTCGAATGATAAAAGCTATGATTTAGATCTATAGACCATGCTGCTCGGTCCGATACTGGGTAATAGAAAATTCCATGGGTACTCATGCTCATTCGATAACTCATTAAAAAAAAATAGCGAAGTGAGAGAAGAGAAATGCACACCAACCGACTAATAAATATACATATTCTACATAATCGTAAAAATCGCATCCAAATCCGTCTAGTAAAACTCAAGTTATAAGAAAACAGAACGAATATGTTAGAGTTTATATAAATATGGAGATACAGAAGAGAAGGAAAGAGGATATATTATATATAAAACTTTTTTTTTAAGTTTATTAGTACTAAACCATATTTGCACACTTAGGTGCCTACTAATTAATTATGTTTAACAAAAATATAAATATGAAAACATTATGATTAACAGAGTGTAACATAATTTTAACAGGCGAGCTGAAAAGTTCGTAGGCTGACCCATAGATGGCATTTCACACCGGAGTACAATCGACAGTCAGCCGAGTGGACTGCACGTGATGAACCGACTCCAAAGCGTAGAAAGACACAAAAGTCAGCCGATTTGACTATCTTAAAAAGGGGAAAACCATAAACAGCGACTAGCAACTATTACGTAGCGTTATTGGAGCGTTTAAAAGACGGAATCGCGGAAAAGCGGCCTCATTTGAAGAGAAAGAAAGTGCTGTTTCATCAAGACAATGCACCGTGTCACAAATCTATGAAATCGATGGCAAAATTCCATGAATTGGGCTTCGAATTGCTTCCTGCCTCTGCATCCACCGTACTCTCCAGATCTGGCCCCAGCGACTTTTTCTGTTCTCAGACCTCAAGAGGATGCTCGCTGGAAAGAAATTTCGTGCCGATGAAAAGATAATCGCCGAAACTGAAGTGCTAAAGACAAATCGTATTATAAAAATGGTATTTAAAAATTGTATGACCGCTATAATCGTTGTATGTATTTTTTTCTATGCTAGCCTACGAACTGTTCAGCTCGCCTGTTATTTATATCAAATTAAAGGTCTCGGTTTCTACTTTGATTACAAAAGAGTGCGGGACGATTGGTGACACGGTTCACGCGTGCGTGACTAAAACTAACGCTATAAGAGTATACGCATTTTCGTAAAATTTTTGCGCGAAAAGTTCTCAGAGATAAGCATTTGAGAAATATCGTCTATATAACATATGTATATGGTCGTGAGTGATATCAAATAAACGGTAGGTGCATGTCTTTATATGTGCATAAAACTCAAAAACATCGAGAAAATTCATCGTGACATCGGCCACATGACCAAAAGTACGGAGATGTTTTGAGTAAAATCATTTATTGCAAAGTAATGTGAATACGTAAAGCGAGGATCGGGAAACCTTTTACTAAATTGATGTTAATGAAAAGAGACATTGTAAGCAATTGTGAAGACGTGATATCTGCGTGCAGAACACATGATTCAAAAAGTCGGTTTTTAATTGGCCCTCCAATTTAAGTAGGGGCGATACACTGAAGACTTAATTTCGGACAAGCGCGGACTTGTTATTACTTCGTACATCAGGTAACTATTAATTTAAAAGAGTAAGGTATTTTCGCAAATACGCGAATGCGACCCTATCAAGTTCAGCTTCTCGCCTCGGCTTCAATCATTTCTCAACGGCATGCATTTGTTTTGAAGCTACTTGTCTTTAAGATGAATAGAGTATAGCAATTATTATTAGTGATCAGTTTTGATGGTTATGGTCATGGGTGCTCCGCATCTCTGCAACCACTATTTGCTTCTCATGGGTGCTGAAGCCCTCGAGGATATAAGTAGTCGATGCCGCTGCTTACAACTAATTTTTAACACCCTATATAACGGTACCAAACCCTCACAACAAGACTTCTTACATATATCCTTATTTACACTTTTTTATAAGAAACTATGCTTTAAAAATCCGAATCTGTCCATTTTTGCCTTTTATTTTGTTGATTCTATGTTACCGTACTTGAGGGTTGAAATATGAAGGGTTAAAACTGAAACTTGAATCATTGTTTTAGGATACATTTTGCCTTTCATATCGACAGGAAGGACGTAGTATTTTCATGTAATTTATAAAAAAAATAATTTGTTTAATTAAGTTACCTAATTAGACGTAAATGTTTGTGCCTTTTAATTTGTTTTTAGTTTACTTTCTATTTCAGTATTTTAATGTCAAAAAAATCGGTGACTAAGAACATTTTATTTACTTTGTTAAATAATTTTTACAATCTTTAGAAAAGATTAAATTGTAACTGAATGTTTAGTAATATAGGTTAATTATAAAAAGACACTTGGTATTGTTTCACTATTTTTATTTAAAAAACTCTAACATGTTTCGGCTATGAAGCCATTATCAAAGAGTTAAATACAGATAATAACTAAATATAATAAGGATAAAATTCTTTTAAATACGTATACCGCTTACTAGGTGGTAGGTAGGAGGTAATATTATTTATTTTGTGTTATACCTGCGACTAATTTTAATAAGGGGGAACCCCAAAATCTATTTGGTCGTTCAATAACATTTTATTATAATTGTGTGCTCTGGTAATTTCTAATACTTCTAGCAGATCTCTCTCAAGTCTTTTACTTTTATTTTAAATGTGTAATAATTTAAAATTATCAGTATCCAATGTATTGTTTATTTTTTACAAAATCGTTTACAAGGGTGGTATCTTTTGAATAATGAATTATTGATTTTTGATGTTCGGTTAAACATTACAGTCATTGCACTTGATCTCATATACCCCGCTTTTTTCTATGTTTTCTTGAGAGAGCTTTCTCGATTGGTAAATAACAAAGAAAGCAAGAAAACAGAAAAAAGCGGGGTATATGAGATCTAGTGCAATGGCTGTAATGCAATATATTTGGGTTAAACTGGTCGTTCAATTAAAAAACGTTTAACCGAACATCAAAAATCAATAATTCATTATTCAAAAGATACCACCCTTGTAAACGATTTTGTAAAAAATAAACATACATTGGATACTGATAATTTTAAATTATTACACATTCAAAATAAAAGTAAAAGAGTTGATCTGCTAGAAATATTAGAAATTACCAGAGCACACAACTATAATAAAATGTTATTGAACGACCAAATAGATTTTGGGGTTTCCCCCTTATTAAAATTAGTCGCAGGTATAACACAAAATAAATAATATTACCTCCTACCTACCACCTAGTATGCGGTATACGTACTTAAAAGAATTTCATCCTTATTATATTTGGTTATTATCTGTATTTAACTCTTTGATAATGGCTTCATAGCCGAAACATGTTAGAGTTTTTTAAATAAAAATAGTGAAACAATACCAAGTGTCTTTTTATAATTAACTTATATTATTACAAGATGTTTCACCAAGAAATTATCCTAAATACAATCATGGTTATGAATGTTTAGAATTATTGACTGAAATATAAATCGAACCTACTTTAGGGAAGTTGGGTTACACTGTTAAAAACCAAGTTTTGCACAAATAGTAGTAAACAATTAATTGTACCAGACACATCCGTAAAAAGTAATTTAGTGAATCTATTAAAAATTATCAATGAAAAAAAGCATATGCTAAATATTCAAAATCAGATGAGAAATAAGAAATTTTGACCATATTTTAAAACCGTCAAAAATCACACAAAATGCAAATAAATATGTTTTTAATATGTAGCTTCAGTTTTATTTCATTACTAATTTTTATAGTTCTAGAATTGCAGTAAAATAAATTTTGTTCAATGTGTTTGGTGATTTTTGGCAAAAATGTATACAACAGCCGAAAATAGAAGTCCTTCCTCTGAAATCACTTAAATAATACTGAAAACAATTATTTATTGAAGCAGGCTAACTTTTTGTGTGACAGCTACCTGCAGAATATTTTATTAAAATTAAATAATAATGATAGAGACGACAGTGCTTCCGATAATGTAAACCAGACAAAGAATGCTGCTGAAGCGATATAAGAGGTCATAAATTTAAGAAGATTTGTAGGCAATTTCGTTTGCAATTAATTGCATTAAGCCCGATGAAGATTTATTTTATCAGTAGTCGTCGATCAGAAATAAAAATGCATATGTGCAACCTGCTTCGCATCTCTTTAAAAGCTGCTGCGTTCTGTCAAACAAAGCACGAACTACTACATCGACAGAAGAAAACAAAGTGTGCATTCTAGATCATAAATTCGTCGAATTGTTTTTTTTTAGATCCAATGCAACGAACACAATAAATAAAGAAAATTCGAGAAGCCAGAAATCCTTTAAAAACATCAAATTATTTTCATTGGGTTTGACTTCCGAACAATTTCCAAATACAGTGAAAATCAATCAAAAACAATTTACTTAATTAACGAATAAAAGATACAAAATCTGCTAAAAACTTTATATAGTTATAAGGAAATCAAACAGGAAATATAACAATATTATAATAATCAATAATAATGTCCTATCTAGCTATGGTGCTAGCGTATAGGTAAGATTTATAGGGTAATTTTGTGGAACTATCTCCTCTCATGATACAAAATGGAATGGAATTACGGGGGTAAATCAAATATAAACGGTAATTTTACTATTTAGTTTAGTACGTAATTCCGATCTAGAGGATTCGGTGCTCGAGTGTTGTTTGGGTTATGAGGAACGGGAAACCGGCTAGGTAGCAGCTGCACTCGGTTCTGTCCGCAGTACAGCCATCACTGAGCGCAAGATGCCTTCGTCTGTTGTACAACGCATCATCATAAGGTTTTTAACCAATGAAGGCGTTAAACCGTCGGAAATTTTCAATTTTCACTCGTTTGAAGGCACAGTTTGGAGATGCTACATGCTACACTGTCTCAGAATCGAGTGTATACGTGGGTCAGAGAACAGAGAATTCAGGGATGGGCGAGAACGTGTCGACGTGATCGACGCCCAAGAACAAGTCTCACAAATGATAACATCCGTGCTGTTGGAGAGCTTGTTGATGAGATAGGTAATCGCCGGTAAACTATTGAATAAATCTCATTAGAAGTGGGTATCAGCAATGGAAGTATTCAATCCATCATTACTAATGAACTTGGCTTTAGCAAAATTAGTGCTCGTTGGGTTCCAAGGTTATTGACCGAAAATCAAAAACAGGTCAGGTCGGAGATCAGTGAGAGACTTCTGAGTCGATTTCGACAAGAAGGGGAGGTTTTATTGAGGCGTATCGTTATTTGTGATGTGAGATGGGTCCAACACTACACTCCCGAATCAAAAATGTCGAGTAAGGAGTGGCGACGAAAGGATGATGATGATTATGATGCCCTGTCAAAGCCAAAACCAAAACCCGTCTCTCAGCCGGAAAAGTGCTTGCGACTGTTTTGTTTGACTCAAGGGGAGTTTTACTCATCGATTTTCTTCACGATGAATGTGTCTTTACACCGAATATGGCTTACTATATTACTATTCTGAGTTGTTACAAAATCGCGTATCGAAGCAAACGACGGGGTATGCCCATTCGAGACGTCATCTTCCTTCATGACAAGGCCAGGCTACACATCGCAGTTTTGACAAGGAATAAATTGGAATAAATGGGCTGGGAAACCCTCGAGCATCCTCCTTATCCATCCCGCCATGACTTGTCACCTTGTGATTATTTTTTGTTCGCGCATTTGAAATAATCACTTGGAAGCAAAGGATTTGAAAGCAATGAAGAAGTAGAGGCACATACTCCTCTGTGCACAATTGGCTGACAACTCGCCCTCAAACTATTTATGAAGAAGGAATATTCAAGCTTCCAAATCGGTGGCAAACGTGTGTAGAGCACGGAGGTGACTACATTGAAAAATGTTAAATGTTTAGTTTGTGTGTACCATTAATCGATACATTTATTTTACAAAATTGCCGCTTATATTTGATTTACCCTCGTACCTGATTATTAAAACGTCTAATTATAGGCTGTAACTAATTAACTTACTTTCGATATCAAGGATGTTGTTATTGAATCGCAATTTTTAATTATAAATCACAAACGGTTTAACATGTTGAATGTGTATAAATGTCAATATTCGGTCGTCCTAGGATCATAGACAGGATATGGCTAAACGCCAGTCGACGGGATCAAAAGGTTAAATTATTGATAATAATTAAATTATAATAAGTATAGCTTTGTTTCAAATAATGACGCACTATTTTGTTAAAGAGAACGGGCTACTTTCTTATAAGAATATAACAACCAGATCTAGACCAAGTAGACAATTTCTTGTCAAAGAAAGTTTTTGTTGTATTTTATTAAATGGAATAAATTTATAATATATGGAAAAACTTTTTAATTAAAAATTACTTTCTGAGATGATTTTTAAATTTTATTTAATTAAAATAACACCAGTGGGCACGTCAACCATGAACACTTTTAAATACCTAAAAACTTTCAAGAGAGCTTTTGTGTTCTTACACCAAGCTCTTATATATTTTTCCAAAAAGCGGCTTTTGTATGATTTTTTTACTTTAATGAAATGGTGTCAAAAGTTTTAACCTTCTACCTCTTCCTGCAGGGGCGTCGAAATCTGGTGGGCGTCAGAATTGGGAGGCCCTCTAATTCAGATAGACGTTATTTGTTTATTTCATATTTGGTGTATCTAAAGCTATCTGTGGAATGTTTTAAAGTCAAACAAACTGTACTACGTAATAAATAAAACAATTATGGCTATAAATTGTTTATCAAAGTTAAAAATTATGTATCTATATCCAGTTGACAGCAAAAAAATGAAGGGTTCACAATTTGATGCATATAAGTTTACGACTGTATATAGTCATCAGTCCGAAGATGGTTGGACCACACCTCCACTCCTTCCTATCCTGAGACAATCTTCGCATTTCTCTGAAACTAGAACATCTTACATCCTTAACTTATTGCGAACAGTAATCTAAACTAGGCCTTCCTGTGTTTCTTTTTACTAATATTTCTGCTTGTAGTATGGCTTTAACTAGTCCTTCATCTCTTCTTTTCCTTACTGACTTCCATAGCGCCTTTTATTATCATACCTGCTCATTTCTAATTCGTTCTATTATATTTTTTCCACCTGCATAGTACAAAGAATAATTAATAAGTTTAAGCTGATTTATTTTATTATTAGTGTATCTATAAATCGATAGCTATAGGGTCGCCAAAAAGATGCCCTCTAGGGTGTAAAACATACCTTAGGCCGCTCCTAACCCCTTCTCACACTATGGTTCATTTTGTGGGCAGTGGCGTAATTTTTTGGTTGGCTATAATCTAGTTAATTTAAATTATCATTTTATAAAAAAATAAAAACGTATCAGAAGGTAATTTGCAAGAGGGCCTAGAGGTCTCGGTTGCCTAGACCCTAGAGTGCTCTACAAGGTGAATCCTGGCCCAGTTATTATTCGTAACGACGTCAGGCGTCGCTTCGCGTAATATCGCGTTGCAATATTTTGCGATAGGAGCGTCGAACGCGTCTCTTCGTCGTAGTGGAATCATCGCTCACGATAAGGATCTCTCGCGTTTCGTGACTGTTGATCTATCCCGCGCTCTTTGTGCCACTCTCTTTAGCCGTAGGCCGCGGGCCATGGACCGCCAAAGTCCACTAAATAAATAATCGAGGAAAAAAGCTGACGTACGCTCGACCCGTAACCTAAATCACTTCCTCGAACGAGAAGTAGAAAGAGGAAGGAATAAGAGACGATACGATGTCGCGCTAGACGATGCGATAGGTGCCGTCGTACAGTGGCGTCGGATGTAAAATTAAATTAAATAGTCCGCATACAAAAAAAAAACGTAAAATGAAAATAGCGCAAACAAAAATGACAATACGTCAGCGGTTCATAATATCAACAAAAGAATGATTAGCTTTATATGTTGGAGCAGAAAGGGTTTTTCAAAATTCAGTCGCTAAAAGGGTGTAAAGGGTTAAAGTTCAGTATTCTGGATTTGGGTTTGCATCTCGTCAGGTATAATGAAAAACGGAAGAAAGGGGGTTCCGTCAGTATCAGGAGAGCTTTAAAGTTATCCCGTGTTATCTAGGGCAAAACGTTGGCTACAGACAACTCGGAGGGGCAAAGGGGGTTTAAAGAAGAAAAACTATTCAACACTTCACTCACCTGTGCAAAGGAGGTTTAAAGAAGAAAAACCATTCAACACTTATGTTTTTTAAGAACTTAGCGAAAGGAGACTAAAACGTATAAACATATTGGACAGGCGAATTGTACAGTTGTACAATATTTTTTAAAAAGCTATCCCTAAGCGATGGGGTAAGATATTAACGTTTGTATTGAGAAAAAAATAAATATGTATAGTAAACCTGAGTTGAAATTATTTTAAAGATAGAAAAGTATAGTTTCTTTTTATGAAATTGATGTTTCAGAATTCAACTTTCAAAAGGGAAAAATGGAACAAACGATTAAAGTATTTATTTTTGAAAAACATATATTTATTACAACCACGAAGGTTAAAACTACGTAAATATAGCTGTATTACATTTTGTATAAAACTTCAAATGGAGACAAATTTAGAAAATCAAGTGTTCTTCAATAATAAGATCCATCAGAAAAAGTAGAACTAGCGTTTGGTGTAAATTAGACCGCATAAGAACAAGACAATGTCGGTATAATTCTTATTTGATTCTGTTCTTGATAAAGGGTGCTTCTGTGTAAAAGTTAAATAATGCACTTCGTCAAACTTTATCAATTGTTTCCATAACGAGGGAGGATTGGTACTGCGTATATTACCAGCAAAAACTCATTTCAAAATTATGTAATTTTCCGAAAATTACATTAATCTAAATGGTTAGCATTATGTTTCCCGTACTAATCCTTAGAGGCTTTTAGTACAATGAGTTTATTTTAATTTCGTTGTTGGTTTGTTTTTCCATTTTGTGAATTTCGTAAATGTTGTCATAATATATATATATAATAATATATATATTATTAATATATTCACCCCACTCAAACTCACCACACGAAACAGTATAAATACGCCACAACAAACAACCACAAATCACACAGCTTGATAATGGCGAGAGGCGAAACGATGGTCGCTGACAACATTTACGGAATTCACAAAATGGAAAAACAAACCAACAACGAAATTACTCAAGTGAATTTGGAAAAACAAACATTCAAATATTTAGTTTATTTTAACCTTAGATCATAAAAACATGGAGACAGCATCTATTCGAGGAGATGGTATGGTAAGTAAGTTTTTCCACATTTTTCATGTACCGCGCCACTGTAAGTAGAGGAGCGGCTGCAATCTCTGTGATCGCGGTAACCGAAACATGGACGTCGACGGTGGCGATTCGCCCGCCCGCCACACTGGCTGAGGACGCTCGTAATTTAGTGCGAACAAGCAAAAATCTATGGGCAAAAACGCGGTCGCACTGCCGCGCCGTCGAACGGAACGGAACGGGACAGAGAAAAAAAGAGCCCCGGTCAGCAGCATGTTGACTGCTGCAAGCGCGGAGAGCTACAAACGAGGGAAATAAACAATTGTCGCGGTAACCATGGCAACGAACGAATGCACCGACCGCCGGCAGCTTTGATTCCGGATTTGCATTGTAGGCTCCGATATGGTAATGTCGTCGAGCCGCGGGGACTGTACCGTGGTAGTCGTCGGTCGTTTGAGTGGACAACACACACCATGCACCATTCAATGATTCGAGTCACTGCGAGCGGTAGCCGATGGTTAGCGAGAGCAACAGCAGCGCAATGCCAGCAGGCCAACTTCGATCCTGTGCTCGCTTTTCGGCGTACACTAAGTTATGTCAAGCGATTTTTGCGGATCGAAGCGCGTTCTGACTACTGGTCACATGTAGCGGCAAAATTAACTAAACACCCCGTCCGGTTGCTTTGAAAATCCAAAATCTGTTAGAGTTTGGATAATGGCCTACAACATGACGAGGTGGTATCTTTCGCCTTGAACACAACTCACAATTTTTTCTCAACTCAAGAGTGATTATAACGCATGTCTTTATTTACTTTTCAGTTTCAGTATGATATATACGTAAAATTATGAAAATTTATTGATGATATTGCATCACATAATGCGTTTCAGGGAGATTGTTTCGCAGTCCTTTTATCCTCTTCACTTTATGAAAATGGAGATGGTTGAAGAAGGTACAAACTCACCACAATAGAATAATTTCGTTTAATTTTATTGCTCTATTAAACGTTCATCACCATAGGGTCGTCAGTTCGAAGACTGGTTGAAGATGCACTTGCACTCCTTATCTTGAGCCAATTTTCCCATTACCCAAAAAACTAAAACTACCCATATCCTTATATAGACCTTCCTGTCCCTTTTTATTCCTATTTATGCTTCTAATATGTTTCTAACTAACCCTTCATTGATTCTATAGTGCCCATTATTCTCCTACTCTTTCCAACATTTCTTCATTTCTAATCGTTTCAATTTACGGTATTTTCTTCATCCTCCTATAATTCCACATGCCAAACGTTTCTAACTGTTACTATTCCATATTTCGCACCAATACAGAGCCGTGCTCCAAACATGCACTTTTAACAACCTTTTTCGAATTTTCAAATTAACCGTTCGCAAATGCGATTCCGCTTTGTAAAACCCTACGTTATCCTTTATTTTATGTGTCTACCGTTGTTTCCATCCTGACTTTTTTCTGAATTTCTAAATATAGAAAACTGGTGACTTCTTCTAGATTTTCGACCAACATTTTTATATTAACTCTAACCCTACTTTTACCCCTCTTATATATCAACAGTTTTGTTTTATCTTTGGTTATTTTTATTCCATACTCCACTGGTTAATAGCGCTTCCTTATGATATAAGGAACTTCTCCTGGCTACCCGGTCTGAGATTTCGAAGACCAAATTGCGTTAAGCCGTGTTTGCATGAAGTTTCCAGTGTGAACGAGGAAATGAGAGAAATATACCACATAGTCTTCAAGAAGACATGATACAAGACAGACAACTTAGAAGCTCTTCGTATAACTAAGCCGCATAGAAAAAAAAACAAGGACGGTGTAATTTTTTCACTTTTAAGTTTGCTTCTTATCTTGATGAAGAACGTAGATGTGAAGTCGAAACGGTGAAGCGGGACTTGTTTGACTATTGCCAGATTTTTCGTATGAAGAGAAACATTGTGGTTGTTCAAGGTTCATTCGTATGTTTACATTAGTTATCCTCCATTGATTCAGCAAATATTTTCCTGCAATGTACGTTTTGGTGTTTCTGAATGTTTTAATTTACGTTTTTTTTCTTAGTCTTGTTCTAAAATCCTTACTTAGCCTGAAAAACATCCCACGAATTGATTATTGTCCATCATCAAGATTCTCTTAGGCCTTTAAATTAGTCTCTCTTTCGATTAGGCCATTTTATTTTGTAAATATAGGTAAGTATTTCTCTAAAATATTAAAAATTAAGTAAAAAATTCTGTAAGATAGACCAACCTCTTTGTGCTAATGTAGGATTAGAAAATCTGCGGAAGACCTATTCAGTTTCTGTCCCTATGGTTTTATAAAATATTTTCTTTAAGTTAAAATTTCAAATTAGCCTCCATGGTCTTATGCCTGTCCATCCGCTCTTAGGTTCTGGTGGTTAGTTGTCGCAATGGTAAGAGCGCGGCAGCAACGAGAGTGGTGCCCGCACGTGACAGGCATAAGTTAAACGGGCGGCCGAGGCATTCGCTGCAGCGCTGCCTGTCACGTCCACTTTGTGTTCGCCAAGCCGCTCATAGCTCTTACTGCTATTTTCTCTGACCACAGATACCATTCCTAGTCATCGGGAAAATGGCCAAAACTTGCCTACTCAACTATGTTAATATACCTATAAGGATACACGTACTATTATGAACTACGAGCCCTGTTTCACTAATTATGTTTTCACTAAGTATGTTTTCTTTTTTTAAAGGGAAATTAATACAATTTTATAATAACATGGAAACTGTTTATTAAATTTTAACATAAGTAACTCATTTTAACTAATGATAAGAAGAAGAAGTTTGAGGGAATGATCACAAAATAAATTAACCCTATCAGTGGTTCATGGGGATCATTACTTTTTTCATTTCTTAAAAACTTGCTTCACACATGAGATATTTTTAATTGTTTACTGACAAGAAATGATTAAATTATCTTTGAAATGTCACTGTCACTGTATAATTAGTTGATGAAATGAATTATCTCACCCCTGCACAGATGTGTCACTTCTTTTGATTCCTATGGGGGAATCGGTGCAATAAACGGACTTCGTGTTTTAATTGTTTATTACACCCAACTATTTACAACTATATACACTAATTTTACATGAACGTCGTGACTGCTACTTATTTACAAAGATTAAATGATTATGATTAATTGATTGAAACTATATGTTATTTATACTATACGTTTATAGAGATCTTGATTTGATTTGTGCTATATGTTAAATGTACTAAAAATGATCTCTCCTAAACGTTTGATGTTTTTATCTAATATGTTGAAATTGAATTGATTGAACTGATCCAACTGTAACAACTGTGTTATCTATACTGTATTCTATTAACTATAATTATGTTTTTAAGAACCGCCCCTAGAGGAGGGGTGGTTCCGATGCACCGACACTTGAAACAACAAAACAAACAAAAAGGAGGGAAAACGTAAACACAAAAAATGCAACATTGTAATCTGTGTCGGTGCATCATCTACGTCCTCGAAATGGACCGATGGGTCAACAAATTACCCCCAATAAATCTATAAACTAACTTAAACTCTAGATGCACATTTGAACACAAAGAAAAAATAATACAATAGGAAACGGCAATACTAAAAAAAGGGAAAAATATGATACATACTATTATAAAACCATAAATGGCAGAAGAAAGAAACGGACAGCAAATGCACATGATAATACAACAAAAATTTGAGACGTAAAAAATGTGTGACTGACAAGGCCAATAAATTACAAACAAAAATGAAAAGATAAATCCGAACAGTCACCCTTACGGGTATAAAAACGTGGAGACAGCAGTGATCCTGCAATAGGAAATAATTATGATCCAACTTTCTTGCACTAACACGGCATGAATGCGGCATTATTGGTAGAAAGAGATACGACAAGAGAAGAGACAGCCAATCAGGCCGCGTAAGAGCAAGAAAGGCGAACCACAATTATTTTCTCTTTCAGGATCACTCTGCTATTGTATAAAATGCTGTTTCTCTGTTTTTAAGTTCTAAACTGTCACCTTACATGCAAAAATGAATAATCAAATTCTGTGCTTTTTTTGGAGCGGATTCGGTAGTCTTCAATAGGGGGATGATAGTAACGGATGCTACACATTTGAAAAAACAATAACCGAAGATATTAAACCCTAGAGATTTAAACTTCGTAACCCTATACCCTAAGCACTTTAAACTCCTTTAACTTAAACCACAAATACAAGGGTGTATCAAATATAAACGAGATTGGTTTTATAAACAAATCGAACTATATTTAATTACATTTTGATGCATACACTATTTTTCTACATAGTCAGGCGTCCTAGAAATACATTTTCCCCATCGGATCGAAAGCTTTTTTATATCATCATCGTAGAAACTCTTCGGACGTTCTTGTAACCACTGGAGCACAAATGCTTCTACTACATCGTTCTCGTAGATTCGTTGACATCCAAACGCTCCTTTCAGGGGCCCAAAAGGATGGAAGTCACAAGGGGACAAGTCAGGGCTATATGGCGGATGTTCTAGCGTTTTCCAGCCTAATGCATCAAATTTTTGCATTGCCGATCAGAAAACACTGTTGCTATTACCTTTCCAGGCCTCAAGCGCTTTTTTGCTTTCATGGTTCTCGTTCTTGACCTTTTCACGGCTTTCAGAAAATTCCTTGTGCCATGCAAACACCCGAGTTCTCGACAAGGTGTTGTCCACCGCAAAAATCGATTGGATTCATCCCCTCCTTGGTTGGTTCTCCCATTTCCCATCTATTACTACCAGGTCACTGACCTTTCCGTAATAAAAAAAAAATCAGTCCCGTTTATATTTGATACACCCTCGTACACCTATTAGCCTATAACCAAAACTGTAGAGTTAAACTAAACCACATTAGTTAAAGTAATAGATAATTTGAGGAATCAACATAATCTTACGTTATAGGATCATGGTTTTTAAAAGTTTAGGTTATTGGCTTATACGTGTATTTATAGTTTAGATAAAAGGGTTTAATATTTAGGTTGTACGATTACGGAGTTTAAGCCGCTTGGGTTTGATGTTTTGAGTTATTGGATTTTTGAATGTCGCGGGAGTTTGGAAATTGCATTTGGGAGCATTACTCCCGAGTCATGTGTAATTTCGAAACAATAATCTGTACATTTCAACGTTTTTGATCGTGTAGTTTGTTAAAACCATTGTTTACTAGTTGATGAAATAGGATTATTTCACCGGTACACAGATGTGTCACTTCTTTTGATTCCTATGGGGGAATCGATGCAATAAACGGATTTTTGTGTTTTAGAAGTTTATTACATCCAAACTATTTACAACTATATACACACTAATTGTATTGTACGCCGTGATTGCTACTTATTTTTACGAAAATACTAAATGACTATAGATTATGATTTATTATATGAAACTATATGTTATTAAATACAATATGTTTAGAGAGATCTTGATGTGATTGGTGCTATATGTTAATGTATTATACTAAAATGATCTCTGCTAAAAATGTTTGATGTTTGAATGGTTTGAATCTAATATGACTGAATGATGAACTGATTCTCTAATTGAATGTAAAAATACTTATTTTAACATGAATTTAAGAATCGCCCCTCAGAGGAGGGGGTGGTTCCGTGGCACCGACACTTGAAAAAACAAAAAAAAGAAGGGAAACATAAACATACAAAAATGCAACATTGCAAGCCATGTGTTGGTGCATCATTTACGTCCTGGAAATGGACCGATGGGTCAAAAAATTACTCCCAATAAATCTATCGACTAACTTAGCTCTAAAAGAACACCTGGCTAAACGGCAATACCAAGAAGGGAAAAAATATGACACATACAAAAACCATAAATTGCAAAAGAAAGGAACAGACAGCAAATGCACATGACAATACAAAAATTACAAAAAATCGGCGACGTAAAAAATGCATGACTAATAAGGCTAATATATTAAAAAGACAAAAAATAAAAAGATGAATACATGCGAACAACCATAGTGAACAAACAACCGATTTGAAACCGAATAATCTATTTATTTAATAATTTGGTATACTACTGAATTGCAGGTAGTTTATTAATTGCATAATTAATGCAATAACAAACTTTTCTTCGACAAAATTTTCCGCCTACACAAGTGTCATTCTATCTGTGGATTAATCTCATTGTCAGTAGCTAAACTTTACTATACCGAAGCATATGTTCCCGGTCGTTGCCGGAATGAACAGCCGAAGAACGCGGTCCACATATACAAGTTGCCTAACGAGAAACGACCGGTGGTTTACATGCTTGCTCGATCTGTTCGGTTAATTAATTGTTGCTGATTGGATTGCACTATTGGTTTTTAAGTAGCTCGGTTGTTAACAGCACGTTCGTATGCGCCGATAGCGGCGAACACACTCCTAGTGTGACGATACGTTGCACACAGCAAGCAAACCTAAATTATCTATCTACCTGTGCCTACCTGCCTACCTTTCTTCCTTATCACAAATCTAATTCTTTTATGCTCGCATATCGTTGTTGTACAACCACATTTTTAATTATCTACACCGGAAAAAATAAATTGTAGTTTAGAAAAATACAAACAAATGGTTAGCAATAACAATGTAACAATTGATACAAATTTTGTTTTATAATAGATCATAAGGAATATTATTTCTGCAGATCAGGCGGGCTGAAAAGTTCGTAGACTGACCCATAGTTGGCGCTACTGGTATCAAATCCATATGATTTTTAGTTAGCCCTAACCATCAAAAGACGCGTATATAAATTTGAAAGCTGTTGCACTATTAGTATCTGAGTTATAGCATTTTTAGTGAAAGAACAATTGTTAGCTCGAAAAAATTGATAAAAAGGAATTTCCTGTGTTAATAAAGCATTGCTTTTTGGCGAAAAAAAAAAACTGTTCAAACCAAGAAATCAAGGCTTGGCTTGATAAACATTTTTGGAATTTGCATCAGGAAAATTAACCGTAGAAAAGTGGTTTGCTAAATTTAAACGAGGCGAAATGAGCACCGAGGACGATGCACGCAGTGGACGCCTCAAAGAGGCTGTTACCGACGAAAACATAAAAAGTCCACAAAATAATTTTTGATAACCGTAAAATGAAATTGACTTAGATAGCTGAGATCCTAATGATATTAAAGGAACGTGTTGGTCATATCGTGAATGAATATTTGGAGCGAAAGCTCTGTACAAAGTGGGTGTCGCGCGAGCTCACAATCGACGATTCTAAGCAGTGTTTGGAGCTGGGAGCTGCTTAATCATAATAAATCCGAATTTTTGCGTTTGCGTCGATATCTGACGATGGATGAAATATGGCTCCATTATTTCACACAAGAGTCCGATCGACAGTCAGGCGAGTGGACTGCACGTAATGAACCACTCCAAAGCGTGGAAAGACGCAAAAGTCGGCTGGCAAGGTTATGTAATCAGTATTCTGTATTCTGGGATGCTCATGGTATAATACTGATTGACTATCGACTATCTTAAAAAGGGGAAAACCATAAAGAGCGACTATTACGTAGCGTTATTGAGGCGTTTAAAAGACGAAATCGCGTAAAAGCGGCCTCATTTGAAGAAAAAGAAAGTGCTGTTTCATCAAGACAATGCACCGTGTCACAAATCAATGAAATCGATAGCAAAATTCAATGAATTGAGCTTCGAATTGTTTCCGCATCCACCGTACTCTCCAGATCTGGCCCCAGAGGCTTTTTTCTGTTCTCAGACCTCAAGAGGATGCTCGCTGGACAGAAATTTCGCGCCGATGAAGAGGTAATCGTAATCGCCGAAACTGAAGCCTATTTTGAGGCTAAAGACAAATCGTATTATAAAACTGGCATCGAAAAATTGTATGACCTCTATAATCGTTGTATCGCCCTCGAAGGGAACTATATTGAATAATAAAGTCAAATTATATCAAAAGAAATAATTTTTTCTATGCTATCCTACGAACTTTTCAGCTCGCCTGTTAATTAGTAAAGTTCACCATTATTAGCTACTTACATGAATCATGAATAATAAACATACCGAGGCGTTTACTGATTAAGTTGTTCCAATGTAATTGTAGCGAATTACGCCACGTAAATCACAAAAGAAAATGTTCATCAGAATGAAAAAGCATATAAAACTTTTGTATTCATTTTTTTTTTGAATAATTTTATGTTCTCCTGTAAACATTTCAATTATAATATTGGAATACTTTTCTTATATATTCTATCTATCTGTTTAAATATCTTCATTACTCGTAAAGTAGAAGTAGAAAAATGGAGACTTTTGTGACCAAATAAAATAATATTAAAAGAGGCTCACCCCTATTCACCACCACACAAAAATTTTAACGAGCGACACGTGTTTGACCTTGCATTATGTGAGAGTTTGGCGTTGATAATGACCACATAAGAAGTGGACGAAACACGTGTCCGCTCGTTAATGTTTGTGTCTTGTCGATAAGAGTGAGTCTCTTTTGATTTTCTTTTATTACTTCTACATTCCTGTAATCCCTTTAAAATTTCAATTGCTCTTGCTAACCGCATAACGCCTGTAGTTCTCATTCTTCCCTAATTGTATTTTACGGTGGTTTGTAACTAAATTCAATTCAGTATTTCCTATCTCGAAACTTTCAAAAGTTACTACCTAAGTCCCATTGCTGCCCGTCCCATTGCTGCCCGCCAGATTGAAAAAGAGATTATACAGTGGCATTGCTGCCCGCGTTCGTATTTGTTTGATAATAATAATAATGTAATAAGTCAATATTTTTGCATACAAATAAATACCGAATTTATGTAATTTTCTGTGCTTTTCAGATCGACATGAAGAGTGCAAAGTTGATCGAAAAGATTAGAACAACTTTTGAATGTTCCGTAACCTTCTAAAATATTTTGTTGTTTACCCCAAGCACTTTCAACCAAATCAATCGAATCCATAATTTGTGACGTTAAAATTGTCGTTTTGTTCTGGAAGCAGCATATTTATATATTAGATAAATTAATAACAACAGAGGAATCTGACTCTCCCGCCATGATGTGAAACTAGAACGGTTTCCTGTTCGAATATAATTAATTGAACCCTACTGGTGTGTATTATTTGGTACATTTATTAAATTGTCTATAGGTACCTATATCGATAAATTTGAGCAAATTATTTTATATGTTACGAAAATGTAATATGTTTATAAGAATTATTACATATGCATTATAATACCTAATTATGAATTCAAATTAATTATGAGGGTAATAAAGTTGGCTGGCAGTAATGCCACCAACATTAATAGACATAAAGGTCGGCGGGCAGCAATGCCATAATTTCAGGTAAAATATTTACGCGGGCAACAATGGGACGGGCAGCAATGGGACGGGGGATGTTAACTACTCTCCTTTGAGCATTTCTGACAACACTTCGAGTTTCACACACAGGGAAGTTCCTAGATAGCGTTTCTGCCTTTAGGTTCTTCCCATTTCATTTTCATCGTTAAATATTGTAAATATAGACCACGACCCAAAAGCCCGGTAAGTTATTATAATTCTATTGACGCCGGTCGTGAAAACCTTCATACTACTATTGTAAATATATTTTCATTGTTGTTGCTGTCGTTAGTTAGTGTTTTATTTAGTAATCACGTCCTCCATTAGTCCTCAAAGGGGTAAATAATAATAACCAATTTTGATGGAAGTTAATTTCTACTTTCATTGGGTTATTTTTGAATATTAGCTTAGGCTCGAAAATTTGAAGAGCGATTAAAAATTAATGCCTTCTCCAATAAAATTTTACTTAGTTGTATTTCTCAGAAATAATTTACCTTTCATGCAGTTCAAACTATCGATGGTGCTGGTATTGTGAAAATACATTTTAAGAACTAATAAAACGAATAAAACACATTGTATATTTTTCACAGGTTTATTGACGGAACTCGACAATTGTTTCGACAGGGGTCTGTCATTGTCAAGAGTAAGCAGAATTACTAAGTATTTGTTTGTTTGTTTTATTCGTTTTATTATTTCTGAATTTATCTTTCATCCACAATTTCAGTTAAAAGAGTTACAGAACCGGCAAAAAGATCAGATAGTAAACATGTATTTTGAAGTTCTATTTACCAAAATTTCATAATATAATAATTTAATGTAGCCACACCACACCCGATGCTGATGTACTTGTGCAAAATCGTCTTTTACCGGCTGTCCTGTAAATCACTATTCGAGTTCGTTTTTTATGTCATATTATTGAACCGAGTCGCACGACAGGTTCTATGCACTGCTGGGACTCTCACTGCTTCCTTTGAAATAGCATTTGCTGGCATAAAGTAGATGATTTGGACGGATAAGTGAGCTGCATTGAAGGCAGTTAAGATGTGCGCAGAGACAATTCCGCGACTCCGTCTATTGTTAACTAATTGGCCGAGTATAATATATTCTATGATTAATTTGCGGGTGTAACATTATTAATGTTTAGGACGTGGATCTCTTGGCTTATATTACTACGTAAATGTCGAAACATCTTATATGTTTTTTTTTCGGTATTTATTATACAAGAAAGAGAATGAGCGAAATCATATGGAAGGTACTGTACCATAGATGTGCACAAAATAAAAACTGTTTGCTGCCGTTAAATCAGGTAGAAAGGCAAAAATAGATCGGCTGGGAAACGATCCAGGATCCAGATCCGAACACGTACGAACTGTTCTGATTATAAAGATTTTCTGTATGTAGATGTTTTGAATTGTTAAAATTTGAGTTTTATTCATTCGTATAAACGTGAAACATAATTTCCAGTACTCATAACTCTAATTTGCAATAATACAAATACATATTTAAAAAAAAGAAGGCATTAAAATCCTTTTTCGTCTAAATTTCAAGAATCACAGATCCCACATTTCGAACGCGTCCTACACAGCAGGCACAGAGTACGGAAAGTTATATCCCACAGCTGTTTTCGACCTATCGGGTCTTATCAGGTATTTATTATCATATTTATCAAAAAAAAGGCCTTTCTGCCAGCGCCCACCTGATGAGACCCGATAGGTCGAAACCGGTCGTGGGATATGGCTTTCCGTAATAAAAATACAATTAGAGAAGTAAGAAAATATAAATTTGATAGATAAGGTATTCTTTCAAAAGTTCATGCTCACAAAAAACATGTGTCCGTTTTTTCAAACGTTACTTAATTAAAGGTTAATCTTTGTTATTTTATGTATAAAAATTGATATTTTGTTGTTCAAATAGAAATGTTAAGAATAGTCGTTATAAATTTGAGAAGAAAAACTTCGCCATTCTAAATCGAAGAAACTATACATTTCTCGATTGCGTAGGGGTTGAGTAACAGGAGTTGCATTTCCGCAATGTAATAAGTACCTACATTCGCTGTGACGTGTAAGGCATCACCGAGTAAGAGACAGGTACGAATCGGCTGTCAGTCAACGACGTTTGATCAAAGAAAATGGTTCAGTTGAACAAATTTCGATATTGGTATCAAATTGAAACGTCTCCGATTATTTTTCTACTGTCCATCACTTCTAATCAGGATTCTGAAAAATTGAACAATACATACACGTTTCATTTTTTTTGATTACGCTTATAAACTGTGAACACGAATCCTCGGGCTTCGCGAATATGACTTTATAATACTGGCACGACTGTAATTTTGTACTAAAAAAATGAAAAGTTTAATTAACCCGGAAACCTTTTGGATTTAAAACAAAAAGTGATGAAAATTTTTACTGAAAAATATATTTTTCGTTGTATAATATATATTATTTGCATAAAAAACTTTAAACTTTTAGAGGTTTTATTTTCACTATATACTAATGTTAGCGGACGGGCAGTTTCTTCGACCTATATTCTAGCACAAAGCCGAAGCATAGGGCGGAAGGCCCTCTTCAGCCTCCTTTAGGAACAGTGAATGGGTGGGTGGTAGTTGGGGAAAGAAATTAAACATTCAATAAATTGAGTTTTGCTTTAATTTTGTTTCAATTTTCTTTAATATCAGAAAAATAAAAACCTACTAGTACCGCGATTTAGGAAAACTTATCATGTTATAAATAGAGTAAATATTATAATCCTATAATATACAAATTTCTTATTAGATTAAGATAAAAATCATTTGATAAGTGTTCAAATAATAAAAAAAAAACGATTTTTTATCAATAACGTACAATCAGAAGGTTTATCGCTTAATTAACCGTTAAAGTCTATAATAATACCGAAGAAAATTCGGCAAAACTACACTTAAATAAGTTTACTGACTACTGATTATATTTGTGAAGTACGGAAAAAATTGAAGCATTAATGCCAGAGCCGCAAATTATTGGACTAATGTGTAATTATGAAAAACAAAATTGAAATATTTAAGAATCAAAGAAGGAGGATGTTTGTTTTTAGTTTTGCCCATTTTGCGATAGATGTCAAGACTAAGGGTGCGAAACCAAGTCCAAGACAACAAATGCTACGAAACTTACATTTGCTCATCACAAAAACATTATTTTATTAATACTTATCAATATAATTTAAAAAAAATTTCTTTATTATTAAATCAAACCAAAGAGTTTTAGAAATCTTTTCATTATTATCTAACAATCAGTAAAAATATGGATATTAAAATATTTCGATTTTTATATAACATCAAGCAGTACCTGCTGGGTAAAGTTTCTAAATGTTTGATGATTTTCAACTTTAGAAAAATATTATTTCTAGTACACTAATAAATGGTCTGTAGCACCCTGTATAATGCGAATTCGTATGGTAAAGCGAACGTAGTACATGGTGCCCTTCGTTGTTCCCCTCGTTTACGTTTTCGTCGGGCTATCACGGCCGTCATCGGGCCGATAAATCTACCGATCTAATTACCATACGAACGGGCAAGCGATCAGCCAAGACTTGGTCCGTTTATTTCTATCCATGGTACCACTCACATTTAAGGAACCAACACCATATTATCTATTTATCACATCAAACTTCACCCATCCATTCACTAACTTGCTTAATTAACACCTACAGCTCGTAATTAATAATATTAGGGAGTTTTATTCTATTAACTTTTCAAATTATCGAATAATTTGTTAATTTTTGCTTTTCAAGAATCTATAGAAACTATAGTATAAAAAATATATTTCGGAATTATCTTCTAATTACGCATTTTTTCAAATGGCACCTACCATAATTTATTTTGTCATTCGATTCCTTTTTATTCTCTTTCGATAGATTCGAGTGTTTCCATTGATTTATTTGTATAAATCCAAAATTATTGAAAAATTTCCGAATAAAACTATAGACAACAATGTATCGAATTAGGATAAAAAAGGAAATAGGTGCCATCGAAAAATTAAATTATTTGTGTTTGATGTTTTTAAACTTTTGTTTTTTTGTCTGAACGCCCTGTATAAACCATGAAGCTTAATCTTGGCAAGAATTTATCCTTACGAAGTGACTATAACTGGTAAAACTTTCAACACTCTAATTCATTTTTTATGGAAGTTATGATTTCTTTTATAGTTTGGATTGCGGTAGTGATCTTTTCTCAATAAATTAAATTATATCAGAAACTATTCATCGTATAATGGGCATTGGTTATCAAAGTTATCTTAAAATTTTATGGTTCACACTAATTCATACTAAAAATTATACCATTTCACTTAAAATAATAAAGTTGATATCAACTTCCGGTATAACTCATTTTAAATAACCCTGTATATAGCTATATGTATAATTTACATAGAATATGTATTATGGTTTCTTTGCAATTTCCAATATCAAATGAAATTGGTACATGAAAATTACCAGTACATTTCTGTAACAAAATCTTCAGAAAGGTTAATTTTGCAGAACTATAGTTTAGAATTATGTCGTATATTATCGTACGAACTATAAGCGATTGTGACCGTCCCAATCAGCCGCAACTGTGCGGATAGATAGACCGCAGCTGCGGTCGGAGCTTGAAGTCGCCCGCCGAGCCCATCGAGAGCGAAAGCTCCGCTGAACGACGAACGTACGATGACGGCACGGCGCGGCGGGCTGCGGCATGCGGAGCAGAGAACCCGCGCGCGCGGACGTATCGGTAGTATTTTTGCGGTCATATCTGTCCGATAATGGCGGGCGCAAACACAGAAAGACAGGTCTCGGACAGTGCTGGTTTATTCGAGCCACCGTTACTTCGATATATTAAGGCTTCGATGCCGCACCGTGCCGCCAAACAGAGCGTCCGTCCCCAAGTATATATATGGCCAACGTTGCAGATAATAATGCTCCAAGAACAAGAAAGAAACTCTTTCCTACTTACTTACTCCTTTTTCTTTTCGACATTTATATACAATACATAGAAACATGCATCTGCGTACGTTCAACGTTCGTTCATAGGTAGGTCCCTTCAGTGGCTTCATGTTCTTCCATTTGCTATTTCTTCTTATTAGCAAACAAATATGCAAATGCTAAAGCCCCCGTGTGTTCTTTCCGAGGGAATTTGAACGCGTTTAATCGAACGGCGCGGGATCTTTGTCGGGAGTAATGAGGAAACTGGTGGAATGAGAACACAATGAGACCGTAGATGGTTGCAACGAATGATTTTAATCTAATGAGCGGTTACATAGGTCCCAACTTATAAGTAGATAAGCGAAAGCGGTATTCTAAATCAAAAATGCAGCAAAAATAAAACTAAGAACTCTGAACATACTTAGAACCAAAAGATCCTTAGCCAACCGAAACGTTTTGTGAACTGAATTATTAAAACAAAAATCAATTCTTACAAAAACCAATTTACAAATATTGAATGGATAATGGAAAACAACATTTTACTACAATTCCAGGAAATGCATACTGAAATGTGGAGCTATCTCCTCTCATGATTCAAAATTATGGAAATGCCTAACAATTACATCTGTTTAAAGGATGAAACTAACAAATTACTTTCTATATCCAGGATATTGTTGTCGGAGCTTTCAATTACAAAATCAAATATATATTGAAGCCTTGAGCGTGTTTCAATGTGCTGTGGCTAAACCCTCGCCGACGGAATTATTACGTTACGGAAAAAAATCTTTTAAATATAAAGGTATGTTACCTATTCAAAAAAAAGAACGCATTAAAATCCTTTTTCGTCCAAATTTTAAGGATCACTGATCCCACATTTCGAGCGCTTCCTACACAGTAGGCACAGCGTACCGAAAACCATATCCCACGACCGGTTTCGATCTATAGGGTCTTATCAGGTGGGCGATGGTAGAAAGGCCTTTACAGGAAATATGATAAATATAAATATAAATGTAAATATGGAATCAACAGAAACAACTACTTCGAGTGCTAATACCCCTACCAGCTTTGAATTACACTGTTGATTCCGATGGATTCTTAGCCCTCGGAGTAGTTGTTTCTGTTGATTCCATATTTATATTTATATTTATGTTACCTATGTGGACTTCCATTTACGATTAGTGATAGTTTATCGTAAACTAAATTAGTTACAAATAATTTAAATAAACTTTTCATAAAAGTTTATTGTATATGAGCTCGCCATGTAACAAAAGTAGTAAGGAACGGCAAAACATCTAGAAAAGCAAAATTTTATGGACCACGACAAGTTAGCTCGGAAAATGGCTTGGAACCTATTAACTCTGGCGGTGAAAGTATGATAAATAAAATTTTAATTTTTCAAGATATTATTACAAAACATAAAGCCAAACATGGGATAAAAAACAATTTACTATAGCAAACAGACATAGTCGTGAAGCTGACACAACAAAGTGATTAAAAATAATTTCGAACCATAAAAAATTAAGAGCTTTTTGGGGGCTAATTTAGTGCCAAGCTAACACATTGGAGGTTCACAACTTATGTTTATTGATTTTTACTAACTAATTTTTCATTTATTCACTTCTTAAAGTTTAGGTTGTAGTTTGTTGAGACTGTCCTGGCCATTGAGGTTAGAAAAAGTTCCTAATTTTGACGTTTTTGGAATTCATTATGAATACTTTGTTGTGTTGATTCACGGCCATCAAACAAACCCTTACGTTTCGCCTCTGTTGTATAAAGTTTTATCGAGGTAGATAGCAGATTAATTATTCTAGGTATACTATTGTAAGTGTCTGTATGTCACTACATGATTTGTATATAATTATGTGGTTTAAATTGGTGTAGGGTTTTATTTTTAAACATTACCTCAAACGCCTTTAGAAGTATATATCGGTCTCAAATCAAAAATCGTCCAAATACAAAGAATCATTAGCTTGCAATTTGCTCTGATGAAGCCTTACTCAATAATGGCGAAACGCAGGTGTTGGTTGCTATAACAAAGTGTTTTTGCCTTCTTTTGGCTATGGTTTTAATAATCTTAGGAAATGCAGTTATCGATAGTTTATGAGATAATCATATCCTTCTTTCTAATAAAATGTAAAACGTTGCTAAAAGTGTAACTTTCTATTAAGTACTTACTATATGTAAAATGAACTTTAATATTTTATTGAATGTTAACATTTGTTATGAACATATATGTAATTACATACTGTCTAACAAGAAATGTTTCTAAATTAATTTTATGAAACATCTAACACTCGGTATATAATGCTAAGGATCAACATAAAAACGTAAATTGTAAAACAAATTGATCTAACACTTGCAATTACAATCAAACTAATAGGAGATGGTTTTATTGTCCATAAATGATATGAAATTTGAGGTTCGTTGCTTAATCGACTATTGAAGTCTAAATTATTATTAACGAAGAAAATAGGGAAAATACACTTCTAACTTTCTTTCTGATTATATATTGAAGAATATCAAACAAAATAATGTCCAACATTTGTATCACAGTTGCAAACAGTTAATTAATGTCTATAATTTTAAAAAATGGAATACAATGCTTAAGGGACAACACATAGAATACAACAGAGGTATTTTGACAATAATTTGTATTTAACGATATTGTTTCTTTTAAATTTTGCAAAATTTTTTGAGCTGTTAAGAAGAACCATTTAGGTAAAAGATGTTCAATTATTTAATTAATGTGTATAATTATAAGGAAATAATTAATTTCGAGATGGGGCTGGACCTATTGGGGTTTGACATATGGGCATTGGGCATCGCCTAAAGCAATAGGTCGGAAATAAATATATTCTCATTAGAGGTACAAGTTTGACAAGCTAGAAGATCTATCGTTTATTTATTTATAATTGTTATAAATCGTTTTTTTTAGATGGAAACTGATAATGCATATTATCTGGATTTTTATCTACCTTTATATTCCCTAACTACACAAACTATTCGTTCCATGATAAATCAAGTACTACATAAACAATATGCTGTTTAACGAAATATTCTACTGAATGTTTTCACGAAATGGTACTTTCATACACCATTATATTACAACAAGAAAATAAGCTGGAATGTAGACATTTTATCAAGCATACGTACCAACTTAACTATGAATTACGTTCACACTTTTTGACTCTGGTTGATTTTTGTTTTTTGTTCAGCCATTGTGGTCTGATTTTCTCTTATATTGACAGTCAGTTCTTAGAACAGTGCTCAGTTAACATTTACATTTAGAATCTCAACAGTTACTGTTAAAGTTATAAAAACTTAATTGTTTTACACCCAGGCGACTGAAAATATAAATATATTTTTACTAGTTAAGTACCACCTTCTCCTTTTAAAAATTCATAGTAAATTATTTGGCGCGTAAAAATCAATCGTTTCCGCTAAGCAGGTACATGGACCAAGCTTTTGCTCTAAAATCAAAAATAGGTCTCATTTTTGTTTTCTAGTTATATAAACAAAGTTGTCTGTGTTCAATTAGTTAAGTTTAAGTTTCAAATTTATATGGATGGCTCATTAAACACCCTTTAATGATCAATGACTAAAAATGTTGTCGCCATGGTAACAAAAAAAACATGTGTTTCATTCCTACCAGCCACTCGTGCTGCAGAAGAGAAGTGAAAGATTATCTGTGGAATATTACTGCCCCAGCATTTGCCTAAATGATCCAAGGAAACCACAGAAAACTTGTACCAGAGCAGCCGGACCCGAGTTCGAACCGGTGACCTCCCGAATGCTAAGCAATGATCTACAGCACTAGACCACGCCGTGGTTGACGAACTTAATGAATGTTTCGCTGACGAAAATTTTTCTAACAAATGACTACACTCGATCGTTTTATTTTGTGATATTTATTAATAACACTTAAATTTACAAATAACCAGAAGCCAAATAAACTTTTTTAATCAAAGATCAAATTGCAACTCCCGATTGTTGAAACTAATGAAATTTTTTCTATTTTTCGAAAAGAGTGAGGGGTGTTTTGGAGTTTGGAAGGGATTTTTGGCTGGGTAAATTTTGTTGAAGGTGATATGGAAATACAATTATTAGTAACCGAAGAGAGAAAGAGAAATTATAGGAGGGATGATCTTCAAAATAATGCGTACAATCACGTGTAGGTACAATACATGATCGGAAATTTGGGAACAAGATGCGATACGGCTTCTAAGAAGTATAATAAATGGGAAAAACTGCAATTTACATTATTGGGAGCTAATCTATATTCAACAGACGAAACTGAACTGAACATATGTACAATAGAATTTGATAATGATGAATTGAAGATTCTATGCGTTTACGGCCTGCAGATGAAAACTAGAGAGTTCGAAATCGCGATCGATCCACGTCTGTCAGCTTCAACAGAATACTGACCAAGAACATATTATGTTCTTTGGTTACGTGGCTATCACGTATAGAGAGCTACGCCGTGGGTTCAGTTTAACAAGTCGATATTCTTAGTATTTAAAATAAACAATAAACAAGGAAAATACATAAAAAACAACAAAGACATTACATAGAACGATAATAAATATGAAGTATATAAACTTAACTGTGGCAGCTGTAATAAATCGCATATTGGCCAAAGAGATGGAAATTTTAAATAACGCATAAATGAATACAAAAAAAAATGAAAATAATAATTCAAACTCGACTTATGCGCTCCATCTGACAGAAAATAATCATAATTTTGACGAAAATTAAAAAAATTATATTTAGCAAAATAATCTATTAAAAAGTCTAGAAATTAAAAAGTTAAATAGAGTAGGGTTAGTTGTTAATAATCGATTAGATATAGATTTTTCTCACTTTTAAACATTTAGTATTATCTCTCCGAAAAGTTACTATATAAGAAAACAAAGAAACAAGACAACATTATCATCAACGAATTAGGAAAATCCCTACATCAAATTTACTATATAAGTGTTTTGTAGTTATGTTTAAGGGTATTACTTTTTCCACCTGAAGATGCCACTGTGTTGTGAAATGTACATTGTAGTGTAAGATACTTTCTTGTAACTTGTGTTTGTTGGTTTTCCTCGTTAAAATGGAGTTAAAATATTTGAAAGCTTCAAATCTAATTTTAAATAAAAACAATTTACAAACAGAGATCTGGACTTTGTACAGTATTTAGATACAATAGTAATGTAAAAATCTGGTACTTTAATATTGTTAAAAGCAAAAAGCTAACTATGTTCGAAAATTTAGAGATCGAGAAATGTATTCACCATAAATTGAACATTGTTAACAATCAGTTAGAATTAGGACAGACTTATTTTCCACTACTAATCAGTGATATTTACTTGTATATACACCTGTGTTTGTCACACATTTACTTTAATATCAATTACTCATGATAATGGGAAACTGGTCGAAACAATTATCGCGTATTTAGTATAAATTCGTAAACATTTGAAAACTGTATGTTTTATTTAACTTATAATTATGATACACAAGAACTGCAACTTGATATTACATTTATTAAAATATTACTTCCGAAAAATATTTTACATTATACAAGTTAATTTCTCGCTAATTAAACGAATTGTTATAGGTTGTTTAAAACGTAAAAAAAACAAACAAGCAATTTCTTTTTATGTTTTTCTGGCTTTCATTATTTGTACGGTACGACATTCCTCCTATGCCGACTGCGATTGGTTCGTGGGCATTTGAACACATATATAAAGGCAATTTAATTAAAACGAAATCTTGCTCAAGTATAAAATTTATAGAGGTTACTAATGGCTTTTAAACGACACCAAGTTCGTTTCGTACGTTCGCAATAAATTCGACGCTAAATAATATTTTAATTGATAATAATGACTTGCTAGCTTTTATTGATCGACCGTAAAGTATATAAATGAGAAAATGTATTAAGCTCACGCCTACAACTTGCACCGGTCGACACCCAATCATCGGTAATGGGTACGTGCGTGATCAAAGACGTACGCAAAAGCAACAACTAAAGCCGTATTCAACAACAAATTATTTTTTTCATTATTAAAACGTTTTATGATTTCACAGGTCAACGTGGATAAGAAAGCTCAGATCAGAGATGCCATTTCTGATGTGCTTTGTGACCTGGCCTCAGAATTGCTAAAGCACTACTGGATTTTAAGCTATTCTTACCTGAAGTTCCGAAAACTTCTGACCCCTTTTGTGAGTATTACTATACGTGAAATAATTGGTTTAAACAATCAAGAGAGTAGCCATTTTCGTAGTGTCTTTTGTCGCTGAATTAGAGTCTGAATACACAATTGCCTCAACCTATTTAAATTTTGATACGAAGCATGTTTTTTAAGCAAATACTGTTTTAAAATTAACACAAAACGTGCAAAGATATTTTAATAATTTTATTTTTACATGAAAGCCTGTACCTGAATCTACTTTTCTACATAATTTCCTACAATACTCAGGCACTTGTCATAACGTTTGAACAGTTTTTGAATACCCTTCTGATAGAACTCTGCCGCCTGACTTGTTCACTTCACCACTGAATTACAACTGTTTTGACTTCGTCATCGTCTTGAAGACGCTGATCGCCCAGATGTTTCTTCAAGTGCAGGAACAAATGGTAGTGGTAGTCACTGAGCGCCAGATCAGGACTATACGGAGGATGATCTAGAGTTTCCTAGTGAAAAGATGTGATAAGATCTTTGGTCCGATTAGCCTCATGAACATTTGTGAGGCCATCTTTAAATGCTCTCACCCACTTCCTTACCATTCCATCACTCATAATGTTTTGTCCATAAACTGCACAGATTTCACGATGAATATCAATCGGTTTTAGTTCTTTAGCACTAAGGAATCGTGTAACAGCCCGAACTTTACAGTGGCGGGAGTCGCGATTATCAGAGGCATCTTAAACACTCACTAAACAATGTAAACAAGGCAAATCAGACCGAATTGGCGTCAGTACGTAGGTGAAAGATGCAGGTAGTTAGTGCGCATGCTCGGAACGCTGACTGCAGCGCTGCGGCGGCAGAATTTCAAAACGGTACTTATTTAAAAAACATGTATTTTTCAAAAGCAAATTCGAATCTGGCTCCAGAAAATTCCTAAAATATAGAAGTTTCAGAAATCGAAAAAAGCCAAATAATTAACATTTGGATTTTGGAACTAAAGAATTTCAATACTTTGATGTGCTGGGAAGAATTATGAAGCCAGATTCTAATTCAACGACAATGGATACCTCGAAAATGACTCTGTCAGTTATTTTCTCATATTATTTCACGTAATAATCTTCTCAAATATTCTGTCGAAATGAACTAAACAAAAAACTATAACCCACAATTCAACATAAAAACGTTTAAATGACCCCCACAGCTGACATTGACACCTTTGCTGTCGAAATTCGTAGGTATTAGGTTTAAAGGGGAATTTTGGATTATAGTTTTTTATTTATTTATATTTAGGCGAAATACAATTTATAAAAGATAATTTAATAAAAAAATTTATGAATTTATTATTATTTTATTCAATGGATTTTGGCAGAACACATGGTCATTATTGACATGCCACGCCATTGAAAAAGGGGTAAATAAGCGAAAGAAATATTAAAATTTGGTCTACCTGTAAATAGCTGGGCTAAAACAACTTCCAAATGGTTCGTATTGAGTCATAAACAACTGTGTGTAACTGCGCATATGTGGGTTAATTTAACCTAACAAAATTGACAGCTGCTACAAGGCGTTCCAAAAACATTATTTTGACAACTGATTATTGACTGTCAAATTGTTCATCTTATAGCCGTGGATGAAGCACTGCAAACAGGATGAAAATAAAATTTAAAAGAGAGAAAATTGATAATAACGTTGTTTAATAAGATAACCTTCAATACAGAACAATTGGATACAGTCATTAAACAAAATGAACTTTAACGCCTGGTTTTAATGTTTATGACACTCCTACGTGTTTTTTGAATAAAGTATATTCTCTCTATAACGTATAAATTGTTTATGTTTGATTGGTTTTTGCTCTCATTTCGGTATCTAACTATTCAAACTAATAAATATAGAAATTGGATTGATTCAGCCGTTACTCTGTGATAATTCATCTTAACGATAAATGAATAAACACTACTTTGTTTATTATCACTTTTTTATTTACAAATATTTTTGAATATAGTTTCGACAAATAGCTTGTCATTGTCAAACAAATAATTCAATTGAATGAATATAAATAGATGTACAGTAGTGTTTATATATATATATATATATATATTTTGGAAATACCATTAATTATTAAATGTACTGAATAGTACTGAGTGGTACAAATCTACCTGGTCGTTTCGGAAATTTTAGATGCTTTATATACTTCTAAGGATTCTAAAATATTAAGTTGAAAGCCTTTATTTAGATTATGAATAATTTTAAGATTTTCTATAGTAGGAAACTGATGGCCTGTTTCTAAAATATGGTTTGCAAAATTGGAATTATCTTTTCCTAATCTAAATGATCTAAAGTGTTCGCTATAACGAGTTCTAAATGATCTTCCAGTTTGGCCTAAGTAAAAGGAATCACATTTTGTACATTCTAGCTTATAGACTCCAGTTTTTTCAAATTTGTCAGTTTTATCTTTTGAATTATTTGTTTGACAATGACAAGCTATTTGTCGAAACTATAGTCAAAAGGATTTGTAAATAAAAAAAGTGATAATAAACAAAGTAGTGTTTATTCATTCATTGTTAATAAATATAGGGAAAATAGGTACAGGTTTTTAAAATTTGAAAATAAAAACTCGAATTCTACCTACGCTCTACATTTAATAGAAAACAATCACAGTTTCGATAACAATTACAAAATTCTATATACAGAAAAGGAAAGGATTAAAACTAAACTTATTTGAATGCCAGGAAAATTAATAAAATAAATAGCAAAGGTTTGGTCATTAACGATCAATTAGACATCAACAATTATCTATTCTCTACTTAAAGAAGCCACCGTTGCTTGATAGTATATTTTGTCTGTCTTTTGTTTGTCGTGATTTGAACGGTGGTTTGCGCTTAGGTAGATGTAGGTTCTGTTAATTTCTGTTGCGTTGTGAACGGTAATAAAGAAGGGAATTTTAAAATTGGCAATGTCTGCGCTCTAAGAGCCTGACTTTGTGACTATGCTATTAGAAAACTGAGATCATTATCTGACCAGAATTTATTTATTTCACCGCAGTCGTCCATATTCCCTTTACCGCATTACCGCCACACGTTCGTACGCCAGCAGGTAAGTAACTTTTCTAGAAATTGTATACACACCATTACGGTAAGATCGAGCGAACGTATAAGCATTTATTTATATCGAGACAAATAAAAAAATTAGCAGCAGGTATATACATACACATATACAAAACTTTTACAGACGAAGCTAAAACAAACCTTGAACTATTAAATTAGGTTAATCCCAACCCAATGTGCATCAACATCATTGTAGTTAGCACTAACCGATCTTTATGAAGGATATTGTAGAACGTTGCATTAATTTTAATTGCAATAGGATGAGACCTCTAAGTGGAGTAAAAGGGGGAGACTTGGGCCAGAAAGAGAGACGAACTGTTGGCAAACATTCGTAATGTATGACGAGAAGGGAATCTTGATTCAGTCATGCTTAATTAGTTATTAAGCACAATCTTTATAGCTTGGGCAAAAAAAAACTAAATAGGGACAAAATTTATTGAAAATATGGCACCTAGGTATCGACCGAGCGGCGTGGTCTAGTCCTCTAGATCATTGCTTAGCATTCGGGAGGTCACTGCTTCGAACCTGGGTGCGGCTTCTCTGGTCCAAGTTTTCTGTGGTTTCCTTGGATCATTTAGGCAAATGCTGGGGCAGTAATTTTCCACAGATAATCTTTCACTTCTCTTCTGTCTTCATTTCGTCCGTCTCATCTTTCTCTCCCTAACCACACCACCCACTAATTCCCACGATTCCTGAAAGGAGGCTGAAGAGGGTCTTACGCCCTACCGGCTTTGCACTACAGTGTAGGTCGGAGGGACTGCCCGCCCACCAGCACGAGTAGCTGGTGGGAATGAAACACAAAAGAAACACATTAACTCCCATTCAAGTCAGGCAGTCCGTTAATGACAAACATTAACTCCCGTCCAAAATTTCTTATCTGTTAATAATGAATTTGAAAACACATTAACTCCCGTCTAAATAATTATATGACTAAATAAAATGCAAAAATTTATTAATTTTGTTAATATACAGGGTGTTTTTTATTAACAGATAGTAGAATAGTTATTAGAAACACATTTTACAAAATCGAACCTGTTTATTTTATTTTCGGTATTCTTTAATTTTCCCTGAAATAAATTTAAACGACCTTTCAACTTCTTTCCTCACAGTTCGTCTTTTTTTTTGTTCTTAAACACTGTTGATTTTCATGTATATGTTTATTTGCATATCTTTTAAAGCATTCATAAATGTAACAATATTTGGGTGAGGGGTTCCGACGTATGCGTTAAACTTCGCGTCAAAAGTACCGTTTTGAAATTAATAAAAAACGTTCAATGATATCTAAATAATTTTATTTTTACGTGAAAGCCTGTACCTTAATCTACTTTTCTACACAATTTCCTTCAATATTGAGGCACTTGTCATAACGTTTTGCCAGTTTTTGAATACCCTTCTCATTGAACTCGTCCGCCTGACTTGTTAACTGTTAACTACTGCATCACAACATCGTCTTGAAGACGCTCACCGCCCAGATGTTTCTTCAAGTGCAGGAACAAATGGTAGCCACTGGGCGCCAGATCAGAGCTGTACGGAGGATGATCTAGAGTTTCCCAGTGAAAAGATGTGATGAGATCTTTGGTCCGATTAGCCACATGCGGACGGGCATTGTCATGCAGCAAAACGATGCCCTTGCTTAACTTGCTACGTCTTTTGTTCTGGATTGCACGGCGCAGATTCCTTGCGATTCCATCACTCATAACGTTTTGTCCGTAAACTGCACAGATCTCACGATGAATATCAATCGGTTTTAGTCCTTTAGTACTAAGGAATCGTATAACAGCCCGGACTTCACAGTCAGCGGGACACAATTATCGGAGTTATCGGAAGCATCTTAAATACTCAGTAAACAACGTAAACGGGGGCGAATCAGACTGTAATGGCGTCAGTGCGTAGGTGAGAGAAGTAGGTACTCAGTGCGCATTCGCGGAACGCAGAATTTCAAAACGGTACTTAAAAAACATGCCTCGTAGTACTGGACCCTGCGTTATCCTTTGTTTAATGTCTCTACAGCATTTACCATCCTGACTTATTTGACTTCTTATATATCGAGAACGGCATCTTCTTCTAGATTTTCGTCTTCAATTTTTTTGTTAGGTTTTACCCTACTTTCACCTTCCTTACAAACCAACATTATCGTTTTATTTTTATTTATTTTAATTCTCTTCTCTGCTTTCAATACCGCTTCCATTTTATTTTAGGCTGTCCATAACTCTTCTAGATTTCTACTAGATTCTAATCAAGCTAATACTGCAATATAATCCGCAAATCTAAGAATGCTAAATCTTTTATCTCTGTATATCTATCCTTAATGCTGTTCTGTCTCTAATGATATTATTGTTTTCTTTTCTTCTTCCGAATAAAATTACTTCATCACTACACTAAATATCATATTAGTAACAGTACCGGACTTAAAGACAATTAATGGGAAAAAGTACCAACCACTACGTATTCTCCGTCAGCTAAATGTTTTTAACATATTATGGTCACTGGCGTCCGTTTCAAGATTGTTAGTTAATTAATTTTTGCGGGCACACTTATCAAAGCCTTTTAATTCGGTCTTGATTGCTAATGGAATTATTTCATTTACTGTTAACGTGTCGGCCTCCTTTGAACATTTAGCGCATTAAAAATCCCAGAAGCGGACTCGCGTTTGTACACGATCAGTTTACGTTGTTGTAAGCTGTTTTCTCGACGACGTTGCCAAATACATCGTAAATAAAATTAATAACAACTCTCCTACACAATAAATATACCACAACCTTGAAAGTAAAAACCGTCACAAAAATCTGAAGATCTTTTCGACACAAATAATATGGTTCTCCTCAGTATTAGAGCATTGAAAATTTTATGTTTTAGTGTTCCATTTAGTTTAATTTCACAAAAATTCGCTTAATTTTCTTACAACTCTGAACGTATTTCTTCTTCCTATAGTTAACAAATAAACCACAAAAATACGATAGAATTTTGTTAAAAAAAATTATTGTTATTGCGAAGTTTATTAAATATTGGGTGCGGCATAAATTAGTTAATAATGCTGTCTGAAAACTACGATTGCGAAAACTTCTCCGGGTGCTTGGTTCAAGTGGGGCGATGAGAGGTTAGGAGGGTGGCAAATTAATAGTGGTTTACGATTGCCGATTATTCGGTTTCCATAACATCACCGAAAGGAATCGTATTTCTCACTAATAAAGACGACTCACAGTTTCACCAACAAATTCTCAAACGCAATTCAAATTAAACTAACAGATAAACCGTCATAATTGCGTTTACTGGGTGTCTAACAACCCTTATACAACTATCAACAAACGTCGAATCTTCTAGTGAGGGCTGAGATTGACGCCGGTGGTCTTACTGGTCGATATTTCTTTGAGGGGACCGTTAATTTGAAAAATTATCTGCAATTACTTATTGATTATTTTAAAGAGCGAACTTAAAAATAACCCGGAGTTAGCGGGTGTTCGATATTTTTAAGAAGACAACGCTCCGTCCCACTTCGGGCTACATTTCCGTGAATATTTCAATGCCCAGATCGTCATGTGGATAAGTACAAGAAGGTACGGTCGAAAAAAAAAACTTTGTTGTGTTTCTTTCCCACCAGCTAGTCATACTGGTGGACGGGTAGTCCCTTCAACCTACACTGTAGTGCAAAGCCGGAGGGTAGGGCGTAAGGCCCTCTTCAGCCTCCTTGCAGGAATCGTGGGAATGGGTGGATGGTAATGAAGACAGAAGAGAAGTGAAAGATTATCTGTGGAAAATTACTGCCCCAGCATTTGCCTAAATGATCCAAGGAAATCACAGAAAACTTGGACCAGAGAAGCCGCACCCAGGTTCGAAGCAATGACCTCCCGAATGCTAAGTAATAAGAGCTATAGACCATGCCGCTCAGTACTTCTCAGCTTTAGTTAATACAAAAATTCTGTATCTTGGATAATGGCCCAACAGCCGAAACGGTTTAATAAACTTTGTGAAACCTGTCTAGTGAGTTTTTGTATTCATTAACCTAAATATTATTAAAATGTTTCACAGTGAATGCACTATAAACAGCATTAATTACAAAATATTATAATCTAAATAGAAGGAAAGCGTAATTAGGATCATTCGTATTTTGAGGTTAAGATGTCACAAAATCCAGATGTGTTGGGATAATTATGAGATCAGATTCTGGTTCAGCGATCAATGATTCGTCAGAAATAACTAATCTCTTGGTTTTTGGTCATTTTATTTCACTACATAGTAATGCTTACGTAAAAATCGAACCAGTGACCTCCCGAATGCTAAACAATGATCTAGAGCACTAGATCACGCCGCTCGGTGCTACGGTCGAGAGTCCCACACGGTTACCAAATTTAACACCGTGTAATTTTGACTTGTGCGAAGTACTGAAGCATTTAGTATTTACTACACTACGTGATATGGAACATTTGAAAACAAGAATTGATAAAGAATTTGAATCTCTCCACGTGGGTTCAGAATTCATTCAATAAATCTAATCTACCTTAATTAAGCGCTGCGAGATCTTCATCTGTTACGAAGGTGATATGCAGCTTGAACATAAAATGTAAAATTTAAACTATGGTAACTTCTGTACCTATACAATAAACCATGTTGTTGTATGTTATTATTTTCATTGACATCAATTTGTATTTATGCTGCACCTTGTGTATTAGGTACAAACTCAATTAGAAGTAAAATTTAGTTAGGGGTCGTTCAAAAATAATAAACTACATTTTAGTAGTGCTCCCATTCGTTCAGAGCTAAAAAATATATGACAAAAGGAACATTGTTATATTTCTTATTGTCCAGTAAATAATTTGGATTTGAGGAACAGTTATGAGTAGCAAAATGAGAAGTTAACAAAATCTTTTTGACGTCATTGTGGGAAATGTTATTATATGAAATTCAATAATGTACAATGTCTTATGCTGTATTTTTGGTTTTAACATTTTTTCGGAAAAACTAATGGTATGGTTATGTCAGGTGGTAAAAAATTGCTTTCGTCCGTATTTTTTTTTTCGAAAGTGTTATTAAGTATAGGGTATTAGCTAGTTACGAAAATTAACAGGATTTTATTTTAGTTGACCGCATTGTAGCATTCTATTTTTAATAATATGAATAGATGTAGTGGTTGGTAAATTGAGGAACATTTCGAATATAATAGTTGAGAATAAAATTGCTATTAAATGTTCCAGAAATTACATTCTACAGCTGTTTCGACCGATTAGATCTTTATCAAGAGTAATACTAGATTATTATTAGTAATCTATTACTCTTGATAAAGACCTAATCGGTCGAAACAGCTGTAGAGTGCTTTAATAAAGCAATTTCTGGAACATTTAAAAGCAATTTTATTTCTTAACCATTATATTGCATTTTCACTACTTACACTACAATAAATTTTTCAATGATACTATTAAGCACAAAATATTTTATAATTAAATGAAACCTTGCAGTTCTTTCGAGAATAACTTTATTTTTTTATGAATTGCGATATTAATCGTTAAGTCTGGCAACGTTGACATGCAAACAACCTGTTAAACGCAACAGGCAGCACGACAGACGTTAAGGTAGCGCGCGTTATTCCTTCAGCTTCATGTAAAAGATAAACAGTCCGGGAATTCGTAATTAAACGTCGGTCACTAGGATATTTATTGCGAGTGAATCACCTTTTTACAAGATGTGCTGCTCGTGTCTATTTTAGTTTTTCTTTATTTCCATGTTCGTAATACAACGTGTGTCACGTCACATCACCTACCGTCATTACATGACATTGTTTTTACCACCACGTGTCGAAAACGGGAAGGGCACGTGTTCTTTTCTTTTTTCTTTCTTGCCTGTTCAAAAATAACCACTTACTTCTATACGATCGATGCATATTCAATAGATAGCCGCTGTTGAACTTACTTCTTTTATTTAAATTCGGGAAAACTACATCGAGTAGGATTACGACGCTACCGGCGACGTCCGCTTGTTTTCTTTTCAAAAACAATCGGATTGTTCTTTTAATCCAAACGCTTCTGAAGCATTCTTAATGAGTTTAAAAATTTCGTAGTGGACTCTTCTGTCATCAACGATTTATTTAGTAGAAGATGATTCCAAATCAGTGCAAATAACAAGATGCATTAGAAATATATATATATATAGGGTCATTCAAACATTAAACCTTTTTGGGGATACTAAGAGTGTTTCAGATTTGAAAATTTGGAAGTAGGGATTATCAAGGATGATCTCTTTAACTTAAATAATTTCAACTGTCGGGCTCTTCCGGTTATACCGGAGGTTGATGTCAACTTTCTTATTTTAAATGAAATGAATTCGTATGAAACATAAAATTTTAAGCTGACCCAAATTTTCAAATCTGTAACATGCTTAATTTCCCTAAAATGTCTAATGTACCACTTCGTTTGAATGACCCATTATATAGCTGGACATAATAATGAGCAGTGATTTATATACGTAATTATTTAACAAAATAATTCACATTTACTAAAACATAGATGAGTTACAGAAAGTTTTTATTGATACCACAATAATATTATTTCGACATACAATGTCTTCTTCAGGTGGTGAAGTAATCTAAACTTAAACTAATTACAAGTCCACTTAAATACTAAATTATAAGGGTGGGGGTGAAAAGTTTAACACAACTTTAATGATAACTTTAAGATACTACATACTGAAGCTAAAGGTATTAAATTGAACTTGCTAGAAACTATGGAAATAAATAAATTAAATAAATTAGGATTAATTTTAAATGACCAAGCAGATTTGAACAATTCTCCTGTACTAAACATTTAAACTTTAAACCCCCACCCTTATAATTTAGTATTTAAGTCGACTTGTAATTAGTTTAAGTTTAGATTACTTCACCTCCTGAAGAAGACGTATATCGAAATAATATTATTGTGGTATCAATAAAAACTTTCTGTAACTCATCTGTGTTTTATTAAATGTGATTATGGAGTTACAATATTTGAAGGCTTTATCGATTCAATTTAAAATAATTCAGAATGTTATGATTCTTTAATAATATCAAAATAATAAAAAACATTAGGTTATTGGTCATCATCAATTATCAATGAACCATTACGGAACAGCTTCAGTTTGTTAAGAGATTTATTAACTTTAACTACTGTATCGTAGATCGGGGATCGTTTGGCATGCGAGAAGTTAATTTTCAAAACATCTATTTCCCTTCTTGTAACATATGTTTATAAGAAACTACTGATAACTTAATTAATAAAATAAATAGATAAATGACCGGAACAATAAACTAAATAAATGATTAAATCATAAAAACAAATTCAACCAAACGAAATATTAAGTCACGAGGCAGGAGCCGCTCTAGGAGATTAGGTTGGAAAAGTCCTGCCTTGTTTTTTCTGTGGCTTTATGGTATATTCGTCTCCGGGAATTCGGGATTAGGTTACATCCAACGCCAGTATTTCTCGCACGTAACGATTCCCGAACTCGACGGATCCCTAGATCCCCTTTTTACGTAGATTTATCGACGACCTGGCGGACTTACGTAACCTAATTATTTACCCTGACTACAGGCGCGGCTCCTTCATTAGGTCATTTGGTCAATGACCCCCCAATATATTTCCAAACAAAAGTATAATAATGAAATAAATTAAATAATATATGTTTTTATTATCTTTTAAATTTGTAAATTCCCTTTTTATTCTAACTATTCTAAGTGTATACACTCGACCCATTACTGATTCCGCAACATCGTCGACGCACCTTTGCATCTCCTTGGTGGTACTGATTTGATTATTGATTTTCATTCGTTGGCAGTTGGCATAAACCGGGCTGGCAGCCAGCGATGACCGCATTGCTTTAAACGGAGGCGAATGTCAGCCGAGTTTTCCCGATCTAATTTGTATTATGTTATACGGCTTTCTGAAGAAGTGTAATGGTAAGGTTTGGGTCAACAGCCGCGGCGAGAAAAATTTAGTGTATATATATATATATAGTGATGTAAATTAATATTTTTTGTTATATATGTGCCTATTTTTAACCAATAGTTGCTGTCACACTCTGACATCATGTTTTTCTTGAAATAAAAATCAGTGAAGACATTTTGAGAAATGACAATTTTAACCCTCTCAAAAATTGACCACGAGCCGCCACTGCCAGGCTCCTTATAGAATTCCACATAGTGCTTATTTGTATTTTCAACAACTAGAACTTGGTCACGACCCACATCCGTTGTGGTTCCGTGCAGCGCTAATTTCGCTGAATGTATACCATTAAATGTAATAAAAATTTAAATAATGCTTCTGTGTTTCGTAAATTAACCCGAATCTATTTTGGAATTAATGAAAACAATAATATAATTTTCTAATTTGTAGACACTATGTAATATCGCTCCTTTTTGAAAATTTAAATCACGTCTCTGCAATTCATGCAACGTTAAAAGTCACTAAACCTAGGAAAAGCTTAAATAGGACAAATAATTCCAGTCACTCGAGCTATAGACGCCTATGGTGTGCTGATGAGAACTAATAAGTTCGAAATCGCGATTTACATCTGATAGTTTCTATAAACTTCTGACCAAGAACTTGATGTTCCTTATCATTCCTTTATTTGTTTCTTAAAATCTCCACTAATTGCTGGTAAGGTTCCACAATAATTTCTGTAAACAAACATTACTGTATGGTATATCCAAAAAAAGGCATTAAAATTCTTGTTCGTGTAATTACTAAGGACCAAAGATCCCACATTTGGATCGCGTTCCACCAACCAGGCACTACAAACCGAAAGTTAAATTCCACAACCGGTTTCGACATATTGAGGATCAAAGGTCCTACTTAATATTTAGACGAATAAGGATTTTTATGCCTTCTTTTTTGAATATGTTACTTTCGTCTAAAAGTCTTTCGGAATCAACAGTGTAATTCAATGCCGGTAGGGGTATTAGCCCTCGGAATAGTTGTTTCTGTTGATTCTGTATGGAATGATTATTTTTTGTTTTATATAAAACATTTTTTAATATGTATTTCTACTCTTAAATAAGTTATGTCAACTTTTATATATTAAATTAGTGACACATATATATGTATTTAAAACGTTTCGTACAACATTATGGATTGTTTTCATATAGGCGGGTAGTAGTGACCGCCAGTGGCAATAAAGTGCACTTATATTAGTCGAAATTACGCTACGCGTATGCTTATACGAATCGATTTGATTTAATTTCATATGAAATAATTAGCAATCATGCACAGAGTGCGGCGGGCGCTGGCGACCAATGTCATCAGGTTTTATCGCTTCGCGTCACGTCGCGTCGCTCATTCACTCTTCGTCTTTCTGCCATGGGCGCAAATTAAAAATTGAATTTCATTACGTTTGTAAACTAAAGCAAATGACGTGTAAAAGTGTATTGAAAAGTGCACGCGGGAACGTGACAACATACGTGCAACATAATTTAACAATTCTCTTCGATTTTTTATTTCTGTAATTAAAGGAACTGCGTAAAGTCAACGTTTCGCGTGAACAAATTACAAATATATATGTATGTATGTATGTATGTATGTATGTATGTATGTATGTATGCATGCATGCTCTACCCGCCTTTCAACTCTTATCCTTTTAAATTAACGTAACTATTTACAAGAATCATATGATTATTATTGTAGGTTTCCGGGCTTTGTGGCCGTGAGCTATAGGCTGGATTGTTGCCTAACGTTTCGCCCACCTTTGTGGTCGGCATCTTCAGAGGCGTTGTGGATGGCGGAGTAGAGTTCTGTCGCGTAGAGTTCTCTTCGGCTATCTGCTGTCGTGTGTTCAGAACGCGACAGAACTCTACTCCGCCGTCCACAACGCCTCTGAAGATGCCGACCGCAGAAATCGGCGAAACGTTAGGCAACAATCCAGCCTATAGACCACGGCCACAAAGCCCGGAAACCTACAATAGTTTAATTAACGCCGGCCGTGAAAGCCTACACAACTTTATTAATCATATTATGATTGTTATTTAACACAGAAGGGGTAGAAGGCGTTCAAGTGTTAAGTAAACAAACTTTCAATCATTTTGGCCCTTCCCCTCTTTTATAAGTAAGAATAAGTAAATCCTGCCCCCGTCTTAATGATAAGACAAGAATATTTTCAAAACTATTATTAAGCAACTATTAAAATTAAGGATTAGTTTAAATAAAAGTTTTTGTAATTTTGTAACAGGTCATTAGTTTTTTCTGTACATTTACATCCAGTACACCTAGTACACCTAGTACACCCTTACAAGATTTTTTAAAGCATCAAAAAGTTTTTGATATAAAACATGATAATAATGCAATATTATTTAGTGACATTACTGCCACAATAAAAAAAAAACAAAAACAAAAAAATAATGTGATCTATTCTTTCTACGTTCACTTGATGGAAACTCATTTCACCTATTATTTAAAAAAATAATGAACAGTACAGCGACATATCACAATTTATTCATAGTTTAGAAATGAATGAAATATATTTTAAATTTTCTGTTATTTGTAATTTATGAATCTATTTCACTCAAAATTCAGTTTCTTTCAATGTTGACTTTTGAAAATCTTTTGTTACAATTTTTGAAGAAGGGTTTCATTGTAGATACCCAAAACTTAAAGAGTACTGCATGGATGACACTGTAATGAACGTAAGGGCAGGTGGTACACAAAAATTAGTCAATTTTTAACAGCAGACAAAACGTCAAAATCTTCTCTTTTGTCAAGGGAAAGTCCACCGAGGTTTGAAAGCATTATTTCCTCTGTAAAATCTTAATATTTCTTTGAAAGCGTATCCAATTGTGAAAATTTGTTCTATTGTGCATACTAGAACCACCCCCATTCGTAATTACTAATCCATAAGTAACATTGTTGGAGTGCAACGATTTTGTTTCGATATTATACACTGTTGTATTTTTAATCTTTGTCTATTAATCTTGTTTTTTGTTTAGTTTAGTTCATTTAGACCTGTATTTTATCGTTCGTTGGTGTGTTAGCATAAGGTAGTAGTTATAGTCACATCGAGTCAAACGGATGTATTGTTTTAAATAAAAAGTTTCTTTAAATATATCACGGGCTTTTTACTTTGCTAATAACTAGCTGGTAACTTTGCTAGTAACCAATGGTTATTAAAAGAGCCTAACAAACATAATACTAATGATGAATATTTTTTTGAAAAGATTTTGATTATTTTAAAATTATATAATATCTCCCCGCTCACTTTGTCAGCAGAGGTATGAAGACATTGAAGTCCTCCTAAATTTGCTTATGTAATGTAATTAAGAAATTATTAGAGACGGGTTGACAATCATAAAATCACATAAGGTAAACAATGTTAGATATAGATGATTTTTACTTGAAATGACTACGAGGTATTTAATAAATTTATGAATCATATACAACAATCGTTTTTCATTCGATTAATTTATGATTTGTTTGAGTGAATTTTTTGTAGACCTTTATATATTTATATGATTCAAATTATTTAATTAAATCAAGGGGAATTTTAAGGTCCGGCTTAAGATGTACAGTACTGATTACAGTTTACTTTTGCTGACAAATGTATATATCCTTACACTTCTGGTATAGCACAGTTGGCTGTTATGTAAAGAAACTTTGCAATCCAATTAAACTGCTTATAAGATCAATAGTTGATCCGGTTCAATATTTCGTGACTATTAACTTTAGGATTTTTTATTGACGTTAGTTAACACACTTTTTGCTTCACCTACCTTTAAGTATTGCACGTTTATAATAGAGATTACTATTTTTTAACTTGTGCTACATATTAGTTGTTTATTTTCTAACCATTTTCGTTTACATTTATAATTTTTCAGAAAAGAACGTACATGGAAATTAACAATAAACGCAAAACAAAACTGACTGTATCATAGGTAAAAAATTTGTCCTATTAAGCCTTGTCTTTATTTAGATCTCCAACAATGTTGTGTCCTGTTTTTATATTTATTTGATTCACCCGTATTACTAACATTAATGGCTTAAAACTTTCACTAAACCTTAATTAGAACAGGGAAAAGCCACTCAATATATTGAAGTAATACGAGGGTAAGTCAAATATAAACGATAATTTTGTAAAATAAATTTATTGATTAATAGTACACACAAACTAAACATTTACCATTTTTCAATGTAGTCACCTCCGTGCTCTATACACTTTTGCCACTGATTTGGAAGATTTAATATTCCTTCTTCATAAACAGTTTGAGGGCGAGTTGTTAACCAATTGCGCACAGAGGAGTATGTGCCTCTACTTTTTCATTGCTTTCAAATCTTTTGCCTCCCAGTGATTCTTTCAAGGGTGCGAACAAACTGTTAAGTGCCTTTAAATATTAAAAATATTTTGTCTGTTTTTATATATATACATCTGTTAAGTTTAGTTTCTAGGTATTTATTATTCTCTTTGTATATAGGCATCTTTTGTGCCCATCAATTGTAAATACGTTAAAAAATTCCAAAAATAGACTCTGTCCCTTTTATGATACCCCTTGTAAATACTTTACGCATCGGTCATCAGCCTTGAGAACACCACCAACGGTTTTGTGAATTACGCTTGGGGGTGTTTAGCTTCAAGAAGGGGATATTTTTCACTTTGGGGCGTTGTCTATTTTTTCACACTTTTTAAGTAGAAATAAGCAAAAATCACAGAGAATTCCACTTGTAGATTCAATCAAACTACATTACATTCTATTCAATTCAAATCAACCTCATAATTATATCCAAATCAATCAAAACAACAAAATCAAATAAGTGTAAATAGTGAATAATAAAGCGTATATTAGGAAAAGCAGTCCATTTTATCATATTTAACCAAAAGAACCTTCGAAGGGATACCGCCAAAAAATCGAACACCCAAACACAAACAATAATCACAGGGTGATAAGTCATGGCGGGATGGATAAGGAGGATGCTTGAGGGTTTTCCAGCCCATTTCTTCCAATTTATTCCTTCTCAAAACTACGGTGGGTGCGGTTTGTGACCTGGCGTTGTTATTAAGAAGGATGACGTCTCGAATGAGCATACCTCGTCGTTTGCTTCGATACACGATTTTTGTCAACTGTAACAACTCGGAATAGTAAGCCGCATTCAGTGTGAAAACACACTCATCCTGAAGAAAATCAATGAGTAAAACTCCACTCCCCCTTGAGCACTTTTCTGGCTGAGAGACGGATTTTGGTTTTGGCTTTGACGGGGCAGCCTTCATCCTTTCTTCGCCACTCCTTACTCGCCATTTTTGATTCGGTTGTATTTACAAATATTTCAGTAAGTAATGAAGCGAGTGTAGTGATGGAGCCATGTCACATCATAAGTAACGATACGCCTCAATAAAACCTCCCCTTCTTGTTGAAATCGATTCAGAAGTCTCTCACTGATTTCCGATCTGACCTATTTTTGATTTTTAGTCAACAACCTTGGAACCCAGCGAGCAGCGAGCACTAATTTTTCTAAAGCCAAGTTCATTAGTAATGATGGATTGAACACTTCCATAACTGATACTCACTTTACCCACTTGTGATGAGATTTGTTCAATAGTTAATCGGCGATCACCTTCAACAAGCTCTCGAATAGCACGGATGTTGTCATTTGTGAGACTTCTTCTTGTGTCTTCGTGTCGATCATGACTTTCATTTTCGATACGTTCTCGCCCATCCCTGATTCTCTGTTCTCTGACCCACGTATACATTCGATTCTGAGACAGTGTAGCATGTAGTATCTCCAAACGGTGCCTTCAACTGTGCCGAGTGAAAATTTTCGATGGTTTAACGCCTTTGTTGGCTTTATGATGATGCGCATTGTGATTGTGCAACAGACGTAGGTACCTTGAGCTCAGTCTTGGCTGTACTGTGGACAGAATCGAGCGCAGCTGCTACCTAAGCCGGTTTCCCTCTCCTCATAGACCAAACAATACTCAAGCACTGAATCCTCTAGATCGAAATTACGTGCTAAGATAAATAATAAAATTTACGTTTATTTTTGATTTACCCTCGTAAATAAAAAATTATAATAACTTATATCTACCTTAGAACATAACACATGGAGACAGCATGCATTTAATAGTACAGCGGTGATCTTGAAATACGAAATAAATTGTGGTCCGACTTTCTTGCTCTAACGCGTCCTGAACGTCGCCCGATTGATAGAGAGAGATACAGATAGGGAAAAGATAGACAATCAGGTCGCAAGAAAGGTGAATCAGAATTATTTCTTATTTTAAGATCACTGTTTCTATGTTTTTATGCTATAATCATGTGTTCATTTAGTTGGTTAAAGCGTTTTGTATGAAGCAATAAAAATAACGAACATACGAATGAATTAACTTTAATTTTTGACACTTTAAAACAATTACAATTACAAATTTGTTACAATTGGAACAGTTGGTATTCGGATATGGTCGAATATTTTATATAACTGCTGCTGTAATAATTGTAACAAAGTTTATATTGGATTGACAAAAAGAAAAAAAATTCTTCATTAAAAAGTATTAACCCTGAAAAATCCCCAGTTTAATCAATACATATGGGAAAAACCTTATGAACTTCGATATAAATAATCTCATTCATGTCATCTATCTTGTATCTAGGAATGTATAAATTAGATTTAACCTTCTTTTCATGTCATCATGTATTATATTCACCTGCACAAGTGTAAATAAATATTGTCAAGTTTCTGGACGAACTTTTTCTTTTCCATACTAGTTAAACGTTGGTCAGTTGATTGCAGAAATCGTACTTTTGGTGGAGCTACATTTCTATAATGAATTAATTTATATGTGGATGTTTTCTTAAAATATACATAATTAACAAAATACTCTTCGTGCGACTTTACTTTACATGTACCTTTCTCAGTCATTATACCAGTGTGTAGGTGTTTTTACTATACAAAAACCAAAGGTAAGACAAAAGGTTAGTATGTTCGCATAAGTGATTAAAAATGGCAAATATCATAAAAATAATATTGAAAACCGAAAATTTTTCCCTGACACCATGAATACTATCAGTGAAAATCAGAAAGGCTAAGTCGATAGTACATTAAATTGTGTGTACCTTACTTAAAGATTGGACCTACATATTAAGTCGTGTTTATGTATGTGCCTATAACACAAGTGGATGTGTGTGAGTATATACGTGTGACGGATAAGCATATTCCGAAGTGCTTTTTTCCATAATAATGCAAGCCGACCCACGCGTGTTTGTATAACGTTGCGTGTTAATGTAATCTTGATCTATGTGTTTTATTTCTGAGGAGCCCTCTTATTATTGATGGTTTGGCACTAGAGAAACAACAATGTCTCAGGAGACGGTGGCGTAGATCGAAAATACCATGCATGCCCCTTTCCATGGTCGCTGTTGACAAATATTGCTATTTGTTCCTAAACTCAAAACCTTGCCTCACATAACCACTTTTATTTATCCTTAATTTTGAAAATTATTCTTTTTCTTCTGCTCATGAAGGCTTATAGAACACAAGATTTATATTTGAAAATTATTTCTAGTTATGACAGTGATATCTGCTACTAACTGAAGTATTTCATTGGTTAGTTAAGGTATCTAGTTCTCCAACTGAATCGACGACGCAGCTTGTATACTTTAATAAGCACGTAAATCAAATTAGTAAGAACAGTATAAGTTTCCGGTCAGTAATTAATCGAAACTACCAGACGTGGATCATGATTTCAATCTTATTAGATCTCATCAGTACGCCATAGACAGTCTCAATAAATCACTGACAAAATTGAAGGAGGTCTTTAAAAATAAGTGGATATAATATCTAGTTATGCCAGTATATCGCCATTTACTGATGAGATCTAATAAGATCGAAATTATTTGTTTAAACCTAGCAAAATGCAAGGAAAATATAATGGTATTTTAAAATTATATACTGCGGTTCAGACTGCTAAAAAATTATAAGAAGCATGATAGGCATGCGGCCTAGGGCTTTTTAGGGTCCTATGACAAAGAATACAAAGTATGTCTTATTAGTATCGATTTTCTATAATTAATACAGTCAATGAAAGTCAAAATAAAACAACGAAGAAAATTTTAGTACATTGCTGAAATAGTTTATTATTTTTAGAAACAATGGTAAAGCAAAACTGAATCAATTAAACGTTTATGCAAAATTTGAGGATGTAATATAAATATTCTTAAATAGAAACGTGCTAGAGCGTTTCAAATTTAATTCAAAAATATTTTTGTAAAACGAAAACGGTTACCCAAGACTTCAAGTAAATTTTATTTATATACCCTAAGGCTAAAGCTTTGAAGAAAAGACATAATAAATAATAATAATTTTGGTGTTAAAGTCTTTTTTAAAGTAGACTGCGAATTACCGAATCATTGAACGCAAATGGTCTGGGCAATAGAAGACGCTCATATTTTTTTAAAAATAATAGTTCACAACAATATGAAGATAGAAAACATTAATATTAAACAACACAAATTTGTGTAAATAAATAATTAGAAGCCACGATGTGAGACATAGAGAGCACACTCAAAAACGATATTTTACTTTTTGAGTAACCTTGATATTTATTGTAATAATATATATATATATATATATATAGAGGGGGAGAAATAAAAATTGAACATAAAGTAATAAAATCTTCGAAAGAAAAGAATGAATTCGTCATTTTCAATGATATGAACTTTTGTAAAAAAAAAACGATTTTTTCTAATGAATAAAAAATTAAATGGCAACGTCGGTGGTTTATTTGTGAGAAGAGACGTACGGGGGCGTGTGGAGATGTGGAATTGAAAACATTACCAGCTCATTCAGAAACATACCAAACTGTTTGAAACCTTGTTAAGATTTAATGGAGTTACCCATGCTTTCAATTTTCGTACAGAATGACTAAGGAGTGTCGGGATTTAATTTTCTAACTCTGATAAATAATATTCATTGACGGTGACCTTTTAAAGCAGGAAGAATTGCATTGAAACATGAAATGTATTTTAACAAAATCATAATCGTAAGCGTATTAATTTTCGGTCTATTGCATAAAAATGAAGTATAAATGTAGAAACGAATGTGGGGTAATTGGGAGTATCTAACGAATATAAAGCAAAAAATTAGAGAATGCTGTAGAGACTACAAAATAAAATATGAAATTTATTATACAAAAAAATCGAAGGAGTACTGTGGAATACTAACTATTTATATATATACTATATTTCCCAAAACGTTTAGAAATCTAAAACGCGTTTCGACACCCAAGGTGTGATCTTCAGTTAGAAACTCTTGTGGTTTTTGGGTCTTTGTTTGTTCTTTTCATGAAATTTATCAGGTATCCTATGATATAAAAATATACAAATGCGTTAACATCACGACTCTTATTGATTTCTTTTAAACAAAAGATTTGTTGTTTCTGTTTACCCAACATCGCATGTAGGTTACTAGATTTCCTACAAAAAAGTCTAGAAGAGAATATATGTAAAATTTAAAGTATAAACAGCAGAGTTGTCTAAATATTCATTGACGCTGAAGCTTATCATTTTCTGATTAATTTCCGTTTGCGTGCCATGCGTTCATTAAGTGCACACTTACAAATAAAAATCTGAAAGAATTCTTCGTCCTTTATCTAGACTCGCGGAAGTTGTGAAAAAAAATTACGGTGATTTTTAAAAATGATTTTGTGGCATAAACACCAAAAATTGTGCGAAAAGACGCCCAATGTAGGATATTTTCCTAATTTTGGATATTGTATTATCTCAAAACCCGTTAACATCGCCGTGGGGCAACGGTCTAGATCTAGATCATACATCAAGTTTTTTTGTGGTTTCCTTGAATAATATTCCACAGATAATCTTTCACTTCTCTTTTATCTTCATCTTTCTTTCTCCAACCAGCATTCACCCATTCCCACGATTTCTAGAACTTTTAGGGACTTCCACCCTACCCTCAGGCTTTACACTAGGGTGTAGGTGGGAGGGACTGCCCAACCATAAGCATTAGTAGCTAGTATAAATGAAACAAGCAATTGTTTCTTTCTTCATTACTGGATCGTGCCATAATATCACCTTTTGTTTTGATGAAGTTTTTTTTAACCCATACTACTATGACCTGTTATAAACGAAAAAATAGCTAGTCCTAGAAAGTGAAATTTGGGGAAAAGTTAAATAAGTGTAAAATAAACGTCTTTAAAACAAAAATTTTTACACTAAGGATTTTTTGTTTTAATCTTATACTGTATGACCATAAGTTTAAATAGATATTGTCTGATTTTAAATAGATAGGGTATCCTAAAATTTTGAATTTAAAGTTAGGATTCCAACTAAATATCTATTTATTTATGGAAGTATATCACCATCTTTTAATACCTGCTATTAACTGAAGTATTTCAAATGTTTGACAAGGGCCTATCCAAAGTATCTACTTGCTTGTTATTTGTAATAGAAATTTTGTTTTTAAAATTTTATTTCAAAAATTCACCTTGTTACCCTACAGCAATCGCTGTTTTTACCATAATGTAAAATTTACATAATCAAGACTATTTTTAATAAAACACAAAGAAAGTTTCAACAATAAGATTTATTAAACTCTTACAATTGTTTTGGCCATTTTCAAAGAGTACAGATTTGTTACTAACATTGAAGAAATGCAGCCGATCAATATAAACGGTTGATGAGTTTGTAAGAGTTTAATAAACTTTATGGTTGGAACTTTATTTGTGTTTTATTAAAAATATTTTAAAAATGTTTCATCATAATTGCACCATAGACAGTTTAAACAGTATTAATCAAGACTATTCAGATGTGCAATAAAACTTGCGATTACCCTGGGGTAACAAGATGGATTTTTATAATAAACTTTTAAAAACAGAATTTCTATAACAAATAACATTTGAATTTATATTTTGTTTTCCCATAAAAGCATGATTATACAAAAATAAAATATGCTCTTGGTTATCGCACACAATTTAGTAGCAAATATCTACAGATGGCGTTCACTACGCTGTCTGTATTTATTTAGCATGATTATGGTTAATATGAATTTTAATTTGAGGGAGGCACAAATATTTTTTACATGAAGAATTACTGCTAATGGAGCTTTAATAAGTGACCAAGTTTCAAGTAAATCAGAAAAACTGTTTTTATTTAAGAACAAATACTTTCTTTAAATAATTTGTTATTTAATTACGATACAAAGTTTTATTGCAAAGACATTTACTTCAAATAAACTATTCGTTTGAATTTCGATGATTCCGTTATGACAGCGACTAAAAAAATCATTTGTCAAAAATATTGTTATACATATATACTATAAAACCGTCGACTAAACGAAGTAAAAAACAAACTACCAAAATTTATGACTTATAGCCTACTTATTCAGAGTGACACCGTATAAACCGTAATCCGTAGCATACTAAGATTTGCGTTACTGACTCCTACGTTCTCTCTTTTTCTTTCATTTTTTTGTTCGCGTTGTTCATAACATAACGCTCCCTTTAAAACATCTAATTAATCTTCGGCCAATGAAAATTTGCCTTGATCAGATAAGGAAGAGCGACTGGCCGACCGGCTGGTCAGAGAGCTAGGACGAGCACACTAGATTCCTGGGATGGTTCATTTCCTAACGTATTACTGTCGTCATTTGTATCTTTGAAATCAGGACACCCACAAAAATTCTGCTGACTAACAGCAACGTGCGCACTTATTACTAAAGCGGTCGTGATACCGATGTGACCTGATGTAAAGTTAAAGCGCCTAAAATTGGGTATACGTACAATATTTATTCGAATTGGGGAACGGAAGCAATGCACAAACCTGATATTGGAAATACATCAATGTCATATCATTGATTGTATCCGCCGTTACTTTATCGAAATACATTTTTAATAAATAAAATGAACAAAATTTAAATTTTGTATTTTCCACTTTATTATTTTAATTGTCTTTACAATTGTTTCACCCTACAAGGGCATCTTCAGAAGACGTATTATTGAATAAACTTTAAGATGTTCTTATATATATATATATATATATATATATTGAATTTACTAACAATTTACATAAAGGAATAAAATTCACGTTGGAAATTGAAAACCACGAAAAACTAAATTTCTTAGATTTAACACTAACAAAATATAAAAACAAAATTGATATAGCATTGTATAGAAAACCTTCTTGGACAGATACTGTTATACATAAAACATCCTGTCACTCGATCCAACATAAACTAGCAGGATTTCGTAGTATAATTAACAGACTATTAAGTTTACCTCTTTCAGACATAAATTACAAAATAGAATTAAATACAATAAAACAAATAGCAATTAATAACGGTTACACGTCGAAACTTATAGACGATTTAATTAATTCCAAAAGAAAAACAATATGTTACGGATTAGTATACACAAATAATTCTAAAAAATCTAATACTAATTACAAAAAAATATCATATACTGGAAACATTTCAAACAAAATCTCAGAAAAACTAAAAAATAATAACTTAAAAACAGCTTTTAAAACGGAAAATAAATTATCAAAAATTTTAATTAACAATAAGGACAAAACAGAAAAAATGAGTAAAAGTGGGATCAACAAATTGAAATGTAATGTTTGCAAGACTATATATATATATATAGGACAGACAGGGAGGACTTTTAAAGAGAGAGTTAACGAACATATCAAAAATTACGCAGGAAAATCAACATTTATGAATCATATTAAAAATGAAAACTATGAATTTAATATAGAAGATAATTTTAATATTTTACATTGTTTAGAAAAAACTAAAAAACTAGATATTTTAGAATTGTACGAAATTAAAAAACACAATAAACAAAACAGTGAAATTATTTTGAACGAAATAGAAAATGTATACCAATCAATAATATTAAATAAACTTGTAAACATCACCCCTACCACACCACTTTTAGACTAAGTTACCTATTGTACATATATACAAGAACATCTTAATGTTTATTCAGTAATACGTCTTCTGAAGATGTCCTTGTAGGGTGAAACAATTGTAAAGACAATTAAAATAAGTATTACAAAATTTGAATTTTGTTTATTTTATTTATTAATGTGATATCATTCTTGAATAAATTTGTACCCACTAAACATTATCTCAAATTAATCAGGAAAAATTTGTTATGTTGTCACGCCATCGATGGGAGTCGAACCTTATTAATATGAGGTAATCTGTAGTGGGCATAAATTCATTCAAGAATCGATATTACATTGATGTATTTAAAATTTACCTCTACTAAAAAAAAAATCAACTTCAAAATCTTTAATTATTACTGTTCTATACAATTCATAAAAATATAAATAGTTATTCTATTCATAAACACTTGACAAACTTAGTGTTAAGTTTATTATTATGTTTATTGTGTATCATCCGGCTGAAGAGGACCCAATCAAATGGTCCTATAACGGTCTGAGGGGGAGAGGTTTTAGTCGCACGGGCGATTGGGTGTCTTTCGAAGATTTCCTCTCCACCCCGAAAAAAAAAAAATTGAGTATCATTAAGTTTGTAAGGTAGTCTACTGAAAACTGAAATAAATAGTACCAGATATGATCCTACCATCTAAGTCAATAACATTACCTAGACAAATATATCAAAATTCATAGAAGCAAGGGAGCGTTTCATCCCCGTATATTTTTAAACAACCAATAATCTTGTTCAGCAATTTTTAAGTAACGCCCACTTATCTTCAGTGTTATTAGTATATATATTTCGAACAACTACAAAAAATAACATTAAATTGAGAGATTCGATAGTGCAACGTTTGTGAAATATGATTCATAAAACTAATTTAAACGTAAAAAAACACGTAAAATGTTTCATATCAATTTATTTTCGATAACTCGACAATTGTTTCGATCGAACTGCGATCATTTTCAAGTGTAATTACTCCTGAAAATGATCGCTGCTACCAAACAGAAATAGTGGGACTATCGACACATGTGCGTTATTTTGACTATGAAATTGTCAGCAAAGCAGCTAACAGTTTAAAGAGTATTTAGCTCACGCTAAATTTGGTAGAACTGAAAAATCTAGTGTTGCTCAACATTTTCTTACTGAAAATCATAGGATAAATATTGACAACCTTAAATTAGTTAAGGAAATTAAACATAATTACTTACTAAATAATTTTGAAAGCAAGTTTAGATATAAAAATAGATTAAACGCTCTTAATAGTGACAAGGGTTCTATTCCTGGCTCTCCGCTTTTTAGTTATATTAATTCTTTTATCATTGTTTTTGTAAGGTCCACTGAATATCGCGGTAGTTAGACCGAATCTTGTTCACTGCACCATATAATTAGTTAGTATATAATAATTATATTGCCCTTATTTTTTAGTTCTCTTCAGCCCCTGAAGAAGGTAACTTTGTTACCGAAAAGTACTTCGGACATTTTGTACCGTGTTTTGGCGTTGGGGTTTCAACTATCCAGTTTATTCTACAACTCTACCAAAGTTTCCAGTATTCATGATAGGCAGTATTGAGTTAATAATGATTCTTGTAAACATGTAGTGATGTCAAATTTTTGAAATTGATCAAAATAAAGTGCTTCCGTCGTGAGTATTTAAACGATTAAAATCAAAACTTTATACGATAATTTTCAAGAGAATTAAATTATCTTCAAAATGAGTCAGAATAATTCTAATCACAATAATTTGCTAAATCTTCTAAAATGAGTAGAGCATACCTTCCGTAGTATATGCCAACAATTAGAAGCAATACAAATAAAAATAAGAAGATAATTTTAATACATGCTACTTTAACATTACTTTTCATTATTTTGTCAGTATTTCATCGAAAACGAATTTATAAATGTAAATGATACGAGAATTTCGCCAGTTACAACTTTGATTAAAAAAAGTATGACAAATTAGGAGAATAAAAATATTACGTTGACACATTTCCTAATTTTTTTGTTATTTAAAATACTGAGAAATTGTTTTGAAAAGTCAAAATAATGAAACAGTTTTACTTAATTTTATGTTACTTCAGTGCAAACAAAATGTTTTGCCAATAAATCAAAGTAGTTAAATTTAGGTCGATGTATAGAAAATCGATCGTCTTTAACTGAAAAATTATTCTTTTTGCAAAATTACAAAATAATAATACAAATGGCGAAGGTGACGGGAACTAATCTTTTCCATATTCATTGTTTAATTGACTAAAAAGTACCTATTGAAAAGTTTAGTGTTTGGCAGACCTCTGTCTCTGTATCCCCGTAAGTGTGGATATGTCGCAAATGATTATGTGCGGGCGCTTATATTGTTTGATATTGCGTATTGAGCCAAAAGATCCGTGATCGTTACTTAATGAATAGCGTATGCTATATCGGCTCTCACTTGACACTTGTCGACTAATATATCAATTACCTAAAATAGAGGTTGCCAGATAACGAATTGTGAAAAAAAAACTTTTTGGAGTTTCATTCCAACCAGCTACACATAACATAACGGTGGGTGGATAATCCCTGCGACCTCCACTGTAGTATAAAGCCGGAGCGTAGGTCGGAAGGCTCTCTTCAGTCTCCTTTCAGGAATATGGGTTTGTGTGTGGATTGTGGTTAGGGAGAGAAAGATAAGACGGACGAAATGAAGAGAGAAGAAAAGTGAAAGATTATCTGTGGAATTGTACTACCCCAGCATTTGGCAACACCACAGAAAACTTGGACCAAAGCAGACGTATCTCCTGAATACTAAGCAATAACCTAAACCACTAAATCACGCCGTTCGGTGCGAATTGTGAGTCGCGTACGGATTTATACATACAGCTATCCAGATTTTAATTGGGCAATCACATTCTGGATTGCGACTGCTACCAGAGCTCATGTATACCTATATATATATATATATATATATATATATATATATATGGCTCGTTGATACCTTCGTTATCTTGTTATCCTTGACAATTTGGTTCCTTTCTGTCAAAAGTTTACCGACTCTTGCACTAATTGTATGGGATTTTTGGTTGAGCAGTTCGTTTTGTGCTCTTCTGACAAAAGTAGTATAGATAGATAGTTTAGCTCAAAAGTAAATAAAGTAATACTCCAATATTTTCACCAGCTTGTCGAAAGTTTCACGACTCATCCTGTATGTTTGTTGAAATTTTATGGGGTCTTCTAAAACCTCTGCTATTATAGGAAAGTTCTCTTTTAAAATCAGGGTGAATACAAAACCGTCTTCGTTTTCTTCTGCGTCGTAAATACAAAGCACCTACCAAAACTAACGTCTTCATCGAACGATGACTTCACTAGAACTATTTTGCCAAATGGGACACATAGATCCGCAACACGTTTCATGAAACTGGTCGTTTGCGAATGATTGCGCAAACAGACGAGCCACCTAGCAAGTAAATTATCATCCCTAATAAGTAAATGAGTTCTACTAGTACTACTAATACGTTACTTTCTTGTTTGGTGGTCTAAAACAGAAAATTGCGTCTCTTGCTCTTTACCTTTTAGTTATAATTGTATCTAATAAAATCTGTTAATAACGTTGTCACTTTTACGATAATTTCTTGACCACAAAAGCAAGACATTATTTAATAAAGCAGTTAAGGCGGATATAAAAACGACCAACCCTTTTAATCCGAACCACTCGTCATATATAATAATGCGCTAATAAATCGGTGCAGCTGTCTCCTCTTCTGAAACGACGACATTCTAGAACTAATTGACTACTAGAAATTAACTATGCCTACTTTTAATGTCTGCGATGTAGTTGTATCGGAATTTTTCATTAAAAATCAAGAAAATTTTGACATGTTGGGGTGTTTAAATGTGAATATTCGGTCGTCCTAGAATCATAGACAAGATATGGTTAAACGCCCGTCGACGGGATCAGAAGGTTAATAAACATACACTTATAGAATGAATTTTCATTAAATAAAAGTTCTTGAAAGAACTTGTCTATCTTTTGATGAAAACACAAAGTGGCGAAACGATTGTTAAGATAATAAAAGGTGTGAAAGTTTGAGAAGTGTTTTATTTATTATAAAATAAATTATTTCTTAAGAGAAAATTCAAATAGATTCTAATGTATGTTGTTATATTATATTAT